>MU270012.1:6861322-7465822 GCA_021432705.1 Caranx ignobilis | reverse complement strand
TCTCCAGGGAGATTATTATTCAATTATTAAATGAAGATCGAAACACTGTTCCCAATGTCTCCCTCTCTCCATCATTTCTTACCATGCTCTTCAAATCCTTCCTGAATTTGTCTTTTTTTCTCTGCTCTCCATTTCTCTCCTTTCTTTCTTTCAGAGCAACATGAACGCAAGATTAATTGTTCGACATCTTTTTCCTCTCTCCTCTCCTCTCCTCTCCTCTCCTCTCCTCTCCTCTCCTCTCCTCTCCTCTCCTCTCCTCTCCTCTCCTCTCCTCTCCTCTCCTCTCCTCTCCTCTCCTCTCCTCTCCTCTCCCTTTCTCTCATTACATCATTTACTAGCCTGCAGAAGAGATTTACTTTTTGCGGGATTAGAATCAGAAAAAAGCGTAAAATGCTTCAAGGGAACTATATTAATAGTGAATGCAAAAAAGAGAGAGAGAGGGAGATACAGAGAGCGAGAGAGAAAGAACATGAGCGAGGGATGAGTTTGGTTCCACCAGGGAGGCGTGAATGCAAATTGAGTAAAAGAGCAGTGAGAGCCAGAACAGAGCAGACAGGAAAAAAAAAGTAGGCAGTTGGAGTTTTACGCTTCCAAAGAAAAGCACGTTCTCCGAGATGAAGGGATAAAGGGAGAAAAGAAAGAGAGAAAAATGAGGGGGAGGGCAGCTCAGAGCATCTTGGGTAATCTGAAAGCAAATCACCTCTCAAAGATAGAAAGCTGGCTTTAGGATCCCCACTGTGTATGTGCGTCTGTTTGTATGTATGTGTGCACCTGCTTTGGTTTGTGTGTGAACAAGTGTCTCTATGTGTGACATCAAAGCGAATCAACTTAAGCTGCCAACCTTTTATATCTGATGGTGTGACATTATTATATATTTAAGGTGTGTGTCTCTGATATAAACACTAAATACACAAGAAAGGGACAATTACCCCCAACATCTGACTTAACAACAGATCCACTATCTTGTAAAATAATCCCTTAATATTGCATTAATCTATCTGAGACCACAATATGTTTTAGTCTCAGCACTGTGGATAATCAGAAAACCATGTGGCCAATTGCAGAGAAGACTAAAAACACTGTCTTTAATCTTCTGTCTCTGCAGTCGCATATGTACGTGACAATGATTTTGCATTAGCAAGAAGTTGCATCAAACAGAACGCTTTCTAATTGCCCCCAAGTTGCATCAACAATTTTGCATTGAGCCATGTACAGAGCTGTGCAGGTAACAAATCTGCGTTTAAAACAAGTCATCTGAACCAGCACCGGGCTGGGCTGTTATTTTGGCTTAGTGGCCGCACGGCTGGTGGTCAGGTGACGCCCTCTGGCCCACAAAACAATGTACCTCACACATGTAGGAAGACTAAAAAAGGCTGCAAAGTATGGCTTTGGCTGGAAATGAGGTTTTGTATTTCAAGTCATGATTTTCATCTGTGCCAGCTGGCCAAGTTCTGAGTTGTGCATTGTGCTGTGAGAGAGCAAAAAAAAAAAAAACTACTCTCTCTTTACTCTACAGCATGATGCAATCCAATACAACAGTTCAGTACAAACTATTTGAAATGTACAGTAACTGTTGCACCCATCGCCGGTACCCAGCCACAACAATATAATTAAACCCCACACTACAAGTGAAAACATCAACATGTCACATTTTAACTTTCACGCTGCATCGTTGAAAAAAACGTCTCCATTCAGTTCAGCACAGTGTAAGCTTGGTGCTTTGTGTATAACCCAGAATGGAGGTCTTGACGAGGGAGATGGGAAGTGAGACCGATCCCTGTTTACACTGTAAATTTAGAGTGTCACTGTTGCCGTGTCACAGAGGTGTCGATTCAACTTCTCTGTAAATCTCAGGCTGCTGTTTCTGTTTTATTGTTCTACTGAGCTGCATCATCTGGAAAGGTGTTCCTGAAACGTTGGCGCCTGCAGTGCACATAAGGTTAAAAAAACAAAATAAAATACATACACATTATGCAGTTCCTTTAAACCACAACACAGTCACAAAATGCACCAGAAAATACAGTTAACAACTGCAGTGGTATTATTTGATTCATGTGATATTTATTGCTCTGTAAAGGCATTTTGATTATGGTCACTCAGGCTATAAGTGTGTTTTCATTGACATGATTTTATCTAAAATGGTTTATATGAATGAATCTGGTCTGTCATTCTACACAGACACAACTAAAGGGAGACTTTTCAGCATTTGTTTTAAATAGCTGAATGAAAGCTCTGTGGATTGACTGTGCTCTGGCTTCCATTTAAATGTTTACGCTCATCACTTAAGTAAAGCAGTTGGCTATAAACTGTCTGTTGGGAATGTGCCTCTTGCTTTTGTGCAAAGTTGATGTGACGGCTTCATACCATCACAATCACATTATTCCTTCAGTCTGCTTCAAGACAAAAGAGAACGTTATAAATATTTTAATTTAAAAAGCTTGTTTCCCAAAGAATTGTGAATAAAATTCCCTTCTGACTGAGACAGGCCTTTCTCTTGAGGCTCTTTTTATTCCCCCTTTATGACATTTGAGCTTATTGGATAGTAGTGCTCCCTGAAAACCCTTAAGAAAGATGGAGAGAGACAAAGGTGGAGCAGCATATGAGATGTTGTGATGTGTTGCTGTCCTCCTTATGCCTCCCTGTCCTTTTGTGTTGGATCAACACTAATTTCCTCTCTCCAAAGTGATACCTGCCTCCTCGAATCTGACGCCAGCGAGAGCCCAGAGATGGAGCGTTTGGACATGTTTTTTATCAAGAACACAACTTGGAGAAAACAAGCAGTGGCTTCTGAGAGCAAGAAGAGCGCTTATATACAGACTCATCAGAGGGGATGCAGTGATGGAACGATGGATAGAAAGATGGGGGGATTTATAGGATGAGACGAGGGATAGTCGGGGTTAAAAGCTGCAGAGTCTGGCCACCAGGGAGGGGAGGGTGATAGCGGGAGGGAGCGAGAAGAAGCAACAGCTAAGAGCAAGATCAAAGTGGGCCTGGATCAATGTCACTACTGTAAAATCACATCAGAGGGAGAGAGAGGGAGGGAGAGAGAAAGAGACAGCGAGAGAGTATGTTGCCTATATAAATGCAACATAATGCCACAGAGTTACCCCCTGCCTCACTATTATCCGCCTGGCCTGTTGGAGCACCATATAAATAAAACACTTTGACAGTAACAGCAATCACTCCTCTTTGTCCTCTGTTAGTAAAATGGTCGTTTTTGTAAAGAAGAGAGGTGGGGAGGGCGCGTGGGGTGGGTGGGTGTGGGTCTAATAGTGACTGTAAGCCAGTGAGTGTCCTCCTCATACAGCAATATAGAATATACAGCAAATTGGTTGCCAGACCCAGCTCCACTGTTACACTGTGATTATGTGTAAAAATAATGTTCTGTAAAAACAATGTTTGAATTGTCTTAGGTGCGAACTGTCTACATCTGGGAGGCAGGTGTGAGAGTCAGCGGTGCTAAATATTCTCAGGTGGGAGATGTTACTTATTAAAGCACACTTTGCACATGGCTTATTAAACCGTCTTGTCACGACAGGTCAGCAAATGTAGGAGAATGTCCCTTAATGGCAACATTTAAAAATAATCTCATCAGTGACCTTGCAAATTGCCATGGAAACCGGGGGAGAGGAAAAAGGCATTAAGAAGCACAATGCAAGAGTCGGCCACAGAGGGAGACATGAGGAGGCTCGGCTCAGCACCCCAAGGTCCAGTTAGCGAAGTGGCCAACTACTTTAACCCCAAATAACAAGTTTGAACTGTTCCTAATAAATAGCTCTTAATGGTTTTATTAGTCGTAGGCATTTCCTCAGTAGAGAACAGGTTGTAGTAGTAAAATGACTGATGGCAGAGTTCCCTTTAGCTGCTGTGTATCGACTCAGTGTCGCAGCGTCATGTCTTACTGGGACACTTTAATAGAGCAAAGCCACTGGTGATGTTATTAGTGCTTTTCCTGCTGTGACAAGTAAAACTGTTCGATGTGAAAAAAACCTTTAAAAATTATTACCTCAGTCAAGTGTAATCGTACAGCTATTTCTGAACTACCAGCAACACACTCACACGTGCAAGTTTTGCTTCTGCAGTCTGAGAATAAATGAATGAATAATTAAAAAATGAAAGGAAGAATGAAAGTTACTTGTTTAAAACAAGATTATGATTTCCAGTTTTGTCAAGTAAAAGAGTGTCGGCAGCACAGTTTGAGGAAAATGAGAGAAATACCCACACACCACCTGATCACGTGAGTATTCATAATATTAATTCTAATAATAATAATAATAATAATAATAATAATGATAATAATAATAACATGATCTCCCTAAAGATGACAGTGTGATGTCATTGATTACAGATTTTACTTTTAAAAATGACTTTTCTTTTTAAATCAATGGAAATGTGTGTGTTACCTCAATGAGTTTAATTTGCCAAAATCAGAGTGTGTGAGCTATTTTCACGTAATGTTGTCTTTTTGTATCATGTATGACACGCTGCCAACTATAACAGTGTAATCTTAATATCAGAACACACGTGGACACATGGATGACTCAGGTGTCCAAGCTTCCGTGTTTCTTTTGTAACACCTGAATACTCAATGATGAAAAGTAAAAGACCACGGGGGGCTGATTGGGTTGCAAGAGTGTAAGTGACAGTGAGTGTGTGAGCATCAGCAGCCTGCCAGGAAAAAACATGCACACCAAGATAAATCAAGGTTAAAGAAAATCAAAGGAGACACTTGTGATGGGCACAAGGTTGGGCTGGATTAAAACTTGTCCAGCAGTGTCACAAATGATTGCCAATCAGGACTTAAAAGCCACTCTGCCTCCTGAGGCCAGAATTCTTAATCCCAGCTCACTTCTGTACGGAGATGCTAACATTGTTGCGGGGAGGACTCCAATCAGCCAGCAGAGCGGGAGTTATAATTGAATGGCTCCCCCATTGAATGGAGACTCACGGAGATCTGTAGCATCAATGAGGCCCTCATCAAACACAGACAGGAATCCTTCCTGCTGTATCCTCCTCTGCCTCCCCCCTCTGCTCATATGCTCTGTCTTTCTTTGCCTCCATTTGTCCTCTTGTGATGTGTCATGTCATATGCCCCTTAGTGCTGCCATCGAATTCAGTATTGGCTGGCACTGAAGATGTGCATGGACATGACCGCCAGTGAAACAAGTGTTCAGAGCCTCTGTTTCTTTTTTTTCCTCTCCTCTCCATCTTTCCATCATATCCCCCTGGACTCAAGGAGGAACATACATGTGTGGGTGTGTGTAAGAGAGAGTGTGTTCGTATGTATGGAGTGGTACCTTTGTGAGGGGTCTGATAGGGTGTAGTGGTTGAGTAGGTTCTAAATTCTCACCATTTAGATCAATACCTGTCTAGAGTGTGTCCAGCAGACTGGAATATGCTGCCTTCTCTCAAGGCCACCACACACACACCCTTGTCTCTCTCTTTCTTGCGCGCATGCACACACACACACACATACAGAGTCCTGCCCTGCAGAGTGATGGTTCATCATTGGTAATTGATCAAAGTATTACAGCGAACAGGGTTTCTTGCCAAGCGGCCTCACACTCAGCGCTGACATGATCCCATAACACGAGCAGCGTTCTCCAAATCTCTATCTCTCTCTCTCTTATCTCCACCCTTTTCTCACATCTTCTCCCTCGTTCTCCTGCCCTCGTCTCTTCTTTTGCCCTCTCTCTCCACTCTTTCTCTTTTCCGTCCTCGTCTCCTTTCTCCATCCATCACCCTCTCCTTCTCTCCCTCTCTCTGCCTGTGGATATTGACTGTGTGGTGTGTGTGAGAGAGAGTACCAGCAGCACGAAACCTAATGGCAGGCGTTATTAGCCCTTTGAACCGAGCTGTCTCGCTTTCACACAGAGCACCCCCCCCCACACACCCCCGTTCAACAGACACACACTCCCAAGCCATTACACACACAAAGACCATGTTCCCCTGCACATGTATGTTTTTGCAATCAATCAAACATGCTCTACTTTGTGGATTTAGTCGGAGCGCACATGACACAGATGGATGGGTGTGAAGAGAAGAAAAATGAACAACTGCATGAAACACCACATGACGAGAGCCAACGCCGACACACATGCGCAGTGTGAGCGCAAAAACAAAAAGCCAGAGGAGATCAGAGACGTGGGAAGATGAGAGGATGAACGACAAGAACAGTAAGGAGGAAAGACAGAACACTTCGATTAAGAAAAATGTTGTTTAACCTGTGAATAAGATCAGCACTTGTGGTCTTTACCTTAATTTGTGTGTTTATTGATTTTGTTTTCAACTTTAATTTATCGTCCGTTTAACCACCATCCCACCCACACGGCCTATTTTATGCTCCAAAGGGTTTCTGCACTTAAAGGCGTCTTCTATCCCTCAAAACCCCCAAGTGTCGTTCACTACTTTCTTGCCAGCGCTGAGCAATCTCTCTCTCTTATTCTTTCACTTTGCTCCCACCAATCCTTCCTGGGCCACTCTATCCCTCTGTGTCCTTACATCTCCCTCTGACTCTGTTCCCAAAGCCCTTACAAGAGCACGAGTGATCCCATCAGACACTGTGCCAGCAGAGAAAACACAGAGAAGAGAAAGAGAGTGTATGTTCCCTAAGCTCTCCCATGATTGATAGTGATCCTGTCTGATGGCTGTGTATAGACTCAGCACTCAGTGAGACATTACCCTCTGACCCTGCTATTGATTCTTGCGAAGGCTGCCCCGAACACACAACACTAGCCCTGACCCTGCCCGTGAGCAAACAGCACACAAAATAAAATGCACACAAACACACACACCTGCCTGTGTGTACAGTCCTACAGATTGATAGTTTGGCAGCGTCCTGTGAAACCTGATCAATTTGCTGCATAACAATCATTCTCTCTCTCCCTTCCTCCCTCCTTCCCTCCCGCCCGCCCGCCTCAGCCCACTTCCTGGCTGAGTCACATGGCACCTGTGTCCCGCTGACTGATGTGTTTGGGTCAGGGTCTGGAGGCTTGGATGTCAGGGCTGCGGAGGAAAGAGCTCCAGCGCTCGTAGACCGTTCTCGACAACAACAACAACAACATTACTCAGATCCCTCTCCTGAGCCACATTTAATAAGTGATCCAGGACAGGAAACAGCGTTTTCCCGGGCCGAAGGACAATGTGGAATAGGAAGTAGCACCATCCATCAAGCAGACCTGGGTCAGATAGTATTTGCAAATCGTCTTGCTCTTGCTTTAACCTACTTGACCTGTGAGGTGGGTGGGGTGTGCCGTATAAAAGATATCAGCTGCAGAAAGGGAAAGCTTAAAAACTCATGTCGCTTCTCCTCTGTGCTCCAGCCAACTTTGTGTGGGTGGCCAAGTTAGCTCATTTGAGAAAAAACGTCGCCCTATCAGGCACCTAAAACGCGGTAAAAGGCGGTGAATGATCTGCGGCCGTTATTTGACCCATGTCCGATATCACGGCAAAGTTAAACACAGATTGGATATTTTTGCCATTGAAAGTCCAAGGAGGCGCAGCCAGAAAGAAAAGCGAGACAGAGAGGAGTGCCAACTGAGCTCCAGCCTAATGGGCTTCCAAGACAAAACCACAGCTGGCTTTCAACATTAGTCGCCATGACGACAGAAGAAGCCTTAGCTGTGGAGCTGTTGTAACAAAAAAACGGGGCTACAGGGGTTCATTGCTTTGTGCAAAAACCCATCTATCCCCTCTTTATCCACCATCTCTCCTCTGTCTCCCTAATGGCTAATTAAGCACCACTTATTACTATTTCACATAATCACAAATCATCCGTTATTACTGTGGCAAATTCTGTTTTTCACCATTTTCAGGGGGAGATTTTTTTTTTTTGGGGGGGGGCATCTCAGAATAAAAGCTAAAAGCAGAGAAGGGGGGTAGGCTGGGTTGTGTTACTAAGGGCGACAGGCAAAATCTGAATCCCATGTACTGTACGAGCAGCTCGGTGTGCAGCGCCGTGTGCCTCCTTGAGTGGCTAAATGGGACATGCAGAGGTGAAATAAGGACAGAAGTGAATATTTAGTTAAAGTTTAGATAGCGTTACTTGAGTGACCCTGCTCTAAAAAGGCACCATTGAGAAATCTACAGCTACTTAAAATTCATCTCTCAAACCTTTTAATTTGCTCAGAAAGAGACAAAAACAGCGTGTAATAAGGCCAGAAACAAAACAGGCACAATGGGTTTTAGGGGCAAATAGAAGTTCTGTTACTCTCCACCGAAGACAGATGGATAAACACACGCTCAAACACACACACACACACACACACACACACACTCACACACAAGGCCAGCGAGATAAATAGCAGACTTGATAGGAGAAGCAGGCACCAGCATGAAGTCTTTAAGTGTTTAAATGCATCTGGGTATTCTTGTCAGATAGAAGATGACACCGAGCTCTAACAGTTCAAGCATTATGGATGTTCTATTAATGCACTGTGACGTGTGGAATTAATTAAGTGTATTCACATACATTCGGTCACAAAGGCCTGAAATTAAAGCTCACAGATTGAGACACAATGCTAATCTAAGCGATACGTGCTCAATTACCCATTTAGGAAAATAATTTCCTTGCATGGAATCACTGGAGTAAAACACAGAAAGCAGAAAAGGAAAAAAAAATAAATAAAAAACACATCATGCATTTAAAAAGACTGAAGAAGAAAATGTTCAGGCTCACTTCATCTCCAGAGTTTTCTATTTTTACTCTTTATCAAAGCAGAGCATAAAAGACAAGCAGAGCACAGATGTTTCGGTGCAGACACCTTCCCCGGTGCACAGGCCAGCATGATAACAGAAACAAGAGAGATTTTTGCTGGGTGATGAACGAGCCAAATCTCCATCAATGCCAGATTTTAACTCCAGTAAAATTCCAAAACACAAAAGCATTAGAAGTGGTGATACATTCAAGAGTGGAAACTTTGACTTTGTGCGGCATTACTCAATTGCATGAATGCGTGCAGGGGGAGGGATGGGGTGGGGGGTGCTTTAAAGGATGCAGCTGTGAGCTTTAGGTCACAATCTGCAATTGGTCTTTCCCTCCAACCAGGCATGAGAAATGTTTTCCAGCCGACTCTGGGCTCTGAGTCTGGGCCCTGCTGCACGATGTCTCCCTCACCCGCTGCCAGTAAACGACCTGTCAGAGGCGCACGGTTCTGCAAAGTATGTGAGAGTCGATATAAACAATAACAGCATGAAAGTAGAGCGGAACGGGTGGGGGGAGGGGCAAAGCTGGTGGATGAGGCGGCAACAGGACACACGCTGCTCTGTCGCATGGCAACCAAGATGTAAATAAATAAATCGTGGTGCAGTTGAAGAAAAACCTGTTGGTATACGATTACTGGTATCTAAATCCAGTGTTTTCTTATAAGCTGCTGCACCTGAATTTGTGTGTGTGTGTGTGTGTGTGTTTGGGGGTGTGGGTGTCAGTATCCCATGATGTGGCTGACTCTCTCCACTGAACATAGCAGACTCTGTCAGACTCGACAGTCTATCAGTGGAACATCCCTCTCTCGTTTCTCTCTTCTCCCCCTCTGCCTCGCTCTCTCGTTTCTTTCTCCCCCCTCTACTATCACTCACTCAGCCCTTCTCTCCTCCTCTGTCTCTCCATCCTTATCACTGTCCTTCCATCTGTCTCTCGTTCAATTTTTCATTTCAGGTTCAATCTTTTTGATGTCCTCTCTCTCCTCCTCCGACGACACCTCTCCCTCCCCTTCAGTCTTCCTCTGCTGGCCTGTCAATCTGTCGTCCCCGCCCTCCCTCTTTCTATCCCTGCCGCGAAGTCAATATGCCTCTCCATGTGGTGGCGACCTGTCAATCATCGTATGACAGTCAGCAAAATGTGCATTCGTGTGGACTTTGTGTGAGTGCACTTGGGTGTGGGCAGTTCTGAGTGGAGTCTGAGAGCACACGTGGCAAATAAAATATTACAAATGACACGTTCCTGTGCATCATCATGTCCAGACGTCAGAAATTATATATCTTTTATCTGTTTGCGCTATAAGTTGTCCACATCCTGTGCAATTCTGTGCATTTGTACGTGCAAAATAACAAGAAACACCTAAGACACTGTATCATGAACTTGACAAAGCAATTCCACTGTGCCGAAAAAGGATTTTTTCTCCTGCCTGTATTTGTGTGTGGGTGTACTGCATGTGTCTAAGCCCACACGGTGACTTACTGCTTTAATTTAAGTGGTAACGCACATAGACCGCCTTTACTTTTTATTATTTTGGCAACATCTCCTGCGCTAAACTGATCATTGCTTACTGCAGGTGCTTTTGCCCAGCACTTTTCTGTAGGTTTCCCTTCTTTCTTTCATTCTCAACCTTTAAGCTCTTTATTCTGTTTATTCCAAAAACAAACCTCTCCGGCTGCCGGAAGCATAAAAGACATCGCTTTCTGTGTGCCTGGGGGTATTTCTCAAGAAAGAACAGGAAATGAAAAAAAAAAAAGGTATCAGTTGAATCACTTTTGTGTTTTATAAATGGGAGCAGAAAATAGCAAAGTCAGCATTTATTCAATGGAAGATAATGCAGGTTATTACTTCAAATCAACATACGCACACACACACACACACACACACACTGTCCTGTGCACTGAGTGACATACAAACGTGAACCACTGACAACAGCTGTGACTCATATGAGCGCCGCAAGGGTCCATTTAAGATCTGATAGTCTTTGCTTGACATTAAGCTTTATGGATATGTAGGTGTCTTCCTGAAAGCCTTATGAAATGTGTTGTATTTATTTGTACTTGGGTGTTTATTCAAACGGGACAAAGCAGTGGGATGTGTATATGAGCTCTCATAAAGTCAGCCCACGTCCCAGTGCAACATCCTGGCCATATAAGCAATGCCTGCTCTGCTCTGCTTTGCTGCTGGAATATGAAATATGCATGGACCATAAAGAGCATATGGACCATCCATCTCAATATCCGCTACACCAGACCATCAAAAAAGATCATTAAACCTAACACACACAGGCTCGCTGGCACGCACGTGTACACACAAAATGGCACATAAACATGCACTCCCACGTCGTGCATAATGGTTTATCAGTTTCAGCGCCAACTTTCTGCTGACAGTGCACACGGAGTAACAGGGTAAAGGCATGCGCGTGCACACAAACACACATCCTTGTTAAAAGGGGAAGGGGATTTGTCATTTGTGCACATTTGCCCACTTCAGACTTCTAGTCTTAATCTAAAGACATTACAAACAGCTGTCACATAATAACAGTGTGACAGAGCCTTCACACAGAGAAACAGGGACATATGTCACTATTCCTCTGTCTATCACAACCACACACACACACACACACACACAAACACGTGCCACCACTCTAAGCTGTCACTCTGTCTGTACTTTTTTTTTAACACACCTCTGTCAAGCTCTGTCACTATCAGGCTCTCCGGCCCTCGCTGCAGGGAATTAAAGTTTAATGGAGAAGAGACAGATGGATGGACGGACAGACAGAGGGAGGGACGGAGGGACGGATGGACAGACGGACGAATAGATAGATCTCATTCACTCCGGGGGGGACTGATGGGACTAAAAACCAACTACCACTGGGTGCACACCACTGCATCCAAATCTCTCTGACTGTCTTCCTTTATCTCTTTTTCTTCTTCCCTGTCTTTCTTGCTCCCTCTCCTCCCTTCCATCTCCCTCTGTTTCTTTCTCTCACATCTCTCTAATCTCTGTTTAACTATAGTATGTGTCAGCGAGGAGTCTGACACTAAGTCAGCGTCATATTCTATCATCCATGCAGACGAAGACAGGAGCACATGCAAACAGGACAGCTACAAGACGGGTTTGGTCTTTATCTAATCTCTTTACTTCTTCAGCCCTTCCTTCTTCCCTTCATCTCTCCATCCTGCTTTCCCTACAACTTGTCAACAAAGGTGCAGCCACCATCAATCTACTAATAGGCATTGCTCTCTTGTTACTTCACACGGCGACCCGAACAGCGCATTCCTGTCTGTGAACCGCTCTCATCTTATTTGTATAGAAGGAGGCAGGAATAAGAGTTGGACTAAATGCATGTGTGTACTTTCTTGCTGGTGTCCAACTTGTTTACACCTTCACAGCAGAGGACAAGAGTTGAAGAAATTCAATCTCCGAGGCTGAACTCTTCCTGCAGTGTTAACTCAAAATGGTGTGTAGAAGTTGGAGGAACTGCAAGTTGCAGATTGATTTTTTTTCTGCTGTTTTCTCGACACACAGAAAACAGGACTGTCCTGTATAACTGAAAGACTGTTATTACGGATGATCAAACTGTAAAATGGTGTTTTTTTCCACCACTTTGTTATGGGCAAATGGCTCTTAATATTACTGTACCCATGAGCCAATTAGCTGCTGGCGCTATGAAGAAGAAACCAGTGGAAGGAGGAAAGTCTTTGCTGTGACACAGTCACTTAATTCGTCCAAAATTGATCCATAATCTAAAGCATAAAGACGTGTTTAGACAGAAAGCACTGGACAGTTTGTGCTTTAACAGCAGCTGTTGGCATAAACTCTCCGATTTTGAAGCTTATTATGTCTTTATGTTAACTTTGTTTGTAACCGTGCCACCTCTTAATTTTAATTAATCATTTTCTTATCACCTTTAGAGACACACACAGCTACATTTTAAGCTCCGTGACTGGATAGTAGGCGACGTAATTGAGTTCTCTCCTGTTCTTTTTATGTACAAAGGCTTTTAACTTCACTTATTTAATTCTAGGGATGAATTTTCTACCTTTTTTTTCTCATGTGATTTATTCAACTTAGTTGTAAAACTTCTGTGCTGATGATTCAATCCCATCCTAGTGATGTTCTTCACCTCCTGGTCACCCAACACCGCCTGCGTACAAATTGAACTTACACCCAGAGCCAGTGACACCCAAGTTTATCGCCCTTCATTTGATACCACGCACCTCCGGTTTGCTACAGCGTAACGCCAGTGAACTGGATATGCCACGAATACGAATGCAGCGACAGTGTAGTTGGGCACTGTGACTGGTATCGTGCTTCCTTCTGGTATGAGATTTAAAAATACCTCTTTTGAAACCACATGTGCCACCTGCTCACCTCAGCTTCTGTGGAGCTCCTTTGACAGTCCGACTCCCTGCCTTGTTAACAGCACTTTGATCAGCCAATTCCAGGAATATGAAAAAATGCTGTTCTGTCTTGGGAGGCTATTGTTGTGCCATTATGGATGGCTATGCGTGTGTGCTTGTGTGTGTGTGTTTGCAGCTGGCTAAGGATTAATGCTGTATGTGTCGGTGCCTTCGCAGATGTGTATAGGAGCACAAATGGGCACAGCTGACATCACCAAAAAAAAAAAAAAAAAAAAAAAAACTAAAAAGACATCAGAGACATGAATCAACAGTGTTTGCTATTTGACATTTTCATCCCCCCTGGCAAGGACTTTCTCTTTCGCTTACCGTCCCTGCTCCCCTTCAAACACACTTTCTTTTTCAGTCTTTTCCATCTCTGTTTGACATCACCTGTTCCTCTCGCCTCCTGCACCTCTCTGTCCCCCCTCTCTCTCTCTGTCAGCCTCTGCCAATCTATCCACCCTGGTGTAAAGTTGTAATCCTTTTCCCCCTTTCTCACCTGTCGTTTACTTCCCTCTCTATCTTAGTAATTATCTCTCTGCCCTGTCCCCTCGTTGCACCCCCTGTCATCCATCTATCTGCCTCTATGTAAAATATCTCCCATCTATTTTCACTTTCATACTCCATTTCTCATTCCCTGCCCTCCCTTATCTCGCTGGGCTGACCCCTTCATCTCTCCCCTCCTTCCCTCCATCCTTCTATCTCTACCCCTCTCATCAGCGCCCTCCTTCTGCCTGCCTGCCTCCATCTTTCTATCCCTCCTCCCGGTCACAAGCTGATTGAAATTCAAACCTGAGCTTTATTATCGGTCCGTGCGGTTGGTGATTTGCTTAGCACACGTTCCCGTCCGAGGCCGTGGAGGTTGTGAGCAATCTGGCATCGGGTGTTAAGAGAGAAGATAAAGCAACATCAGAGGCCGCCGCGGCTGAATCGTCCATCCATTAGTCTGCTGTAATGTTTATCATTACCACCGAGCTAACAGTAGCAGCAGCTGCCAGCGCTCGCTCATCTGTCTGAACTCTGAACTCAGTTTGTCTCACAGAGGCAGAGTCAACTCTGGTACATTAAACTCCAAACTTCCCTTCCTGCTTCCTTCTTCTTCTCTTCTCTCTGCCTCTTCCCCCTATCCTTCATTATTACTTCCTGTCAACCAGTTTTCTCACCTTTTGTGCTTATCCCTTCACTTCACTTCCCTTTCCTTAGCAAATTCAATGAGAGACAGCGAGACAATGGTGATAGTTGGCATTAAGGCCGATGGATGTCAGTGTGTGAAGACTGAGAACTTGGCAATAAATAAATGTAACATCACTGGTTTGAGTGCTCGCCTTATTATTCAAGGTATTTATTTTAAAATATTACAGTAATTAAGTCCTCCAGTGCTAATTCCCATCCTTTATGGCAAATCTAAATATAGATTCTTAATTAAATTTCCAGAAAATGTATTATATCTTGACGTGTATTATACTATTCTCACATAAAATGATACACTCTATTATTTTAACAGTAAGAGCTGTGATGATTAGTTGATCACTCCAAAGAAAATTGACTGGCAATTATTTTGATAAGCGATTTATCACTTCAGAGGTAATTTCAAAACACAAAAAATGATGATTCTCAGCTCTAAAACATGACAGTGTTTCAGCTTTTCTTTGTCTTCCGTCACGGTAATTAAATATTTATCGTGTGCCACTGATTGGACAAAACAGCTGACTACTTCACTTTAGGGGATTTTGGTTTTCTTATCCTTTAAACATACTATTGATCAAGACAATAATTGGCAAATTTATCGACATCGACAATGACATGAATCAATAGTTGCAGCCCAAATGATGCCTGTGTCACTGTCACTCCCCCCTGTATGCAGCCTTTGCATAATTACAAAGATTAGAGTGAGGATTGTTACTGAGTGCCTTTAAAAACTGGAGCAAATTAAGGTAAAGCGTTCATGCCCACACCATTAGCTGTTAACGAAGAGATGATAAGCAGATGGTGTGTGTATGTGTGTGAGAGTCTGTGTGTGTGATGTAGGTATAAGAAAGGGACATTTGTTTGCTAATGTGTGCAAGCAGCAGACAGGTTACATACACTTTCACATTCTCAGGTGTCACAGCTGCTGTTGCAGGCTGACTCACCCTCAAAATTGTGTGTGTCTCCTTGTGTGCATGTGTGTAATTGTGAGTCAGTTAGTAGGATTGTCTGGCGCGCGTGTGTATTATCCATGACACTGTCATGTGCAGGACAGCTGCTTCAAAGATGGCAGTGTGAGCTTTTGTTCTGTCTCCTCAATCAAAGTGCTTCCCTACAGCTCGGCCTGCCAGACAAAACCAAAGTCAGCCAACACTGGGCTCTGAGCTCGGCTCAGTTGGACTGAGAGACAAACAGAAAGGGTGAGATAGAGAGACACACACACACTCACAAAAGGAGAGAAAGAAAGAAAGAGAGAGAGGGAGGGAGGAGGAGAGACCTGTGGGTGAGAGGCCACAAGGTCTGTTTCTGTCTCTGGTGCAATGTGATGAAACCGGCAGGCAGCCAATCAGACATGACGATGAGCCAACCAGGGAATAACCTGCAGGTTAGCTAACACACAGACACACACACACAATCATCCGCATGTGCTCGTTTGAATCAGAGCATTGTTCGCTAAGGTCTAAGCAGAACTTTTCTTGATATCAAGTGTTGCATGTAGAAGGTAATTGGATTGGTTGTAATTGGTTGTGGTTGGCTGGTTTGAATAGCAAACGCTGGCTTTGCATAAACACACAAATTAAATCCTTGTTTATGTTGTGTGTCTATGTGTGCACATAACACACCACGCTGCTGCTGCTGCCGCTGTTATATCTGTTACTGTGCTGATTGCAAAGCACAGAAAAAGCCCTAAGCTAATTTTTTGCTGGTGGTGAAATTGGCGAATGGGATGAGAAGTGAGTGATGTGTGGAACAAAGGAGCGAGAGATGGAGGGAGGAAGTGAGGGTGGTCAGAGAGAGAGAGAGAGAGAGAGACAGAGAGAGACAGAGAGAGACAAGAGAGAGAGAGAGAGAGAGAGAGAGAGAGAGAGAGAGGAGAGAGAGAGGCCAGAGAGGTCAGGGGGAAAAAGAAGGGGAGGGAGGGTGAGGACTGTGCTGTTTTTTGCAGCATAAACCTGCACGAAACAGCAGCTTGGCTAATGTTCTCGCTCTGTGTGTATACGTACGTGGTGTGTGTGTGTGTGTGTGTGTGAGTGAGTGAGTGAGTGAGTGAGTGAGTGGCCCTTTTGAGGCAATGCACTGATACAATGAGTCATGATAGCTGTAACAAGGAACAGACTGCTGTTCATTTATAAGTGGCAGGCCTGTGTGTGTATGTGTGTGTGTGTGTGTGTGTGTACTCAGAACACCCCAGTGACTCTAAAGGTCTTCTGCATGTCAGCGAACGCGGCAGCAGACAGTCCAGACACGTGTCTCATACACACACAGACATACACAAACACACCCATGTGTTATGCTGTGTTGTTATGAAAGACTAAATGAGACAAAGAAACTTCTGATGTGCAGGAAACACACAAACACTCTGGACCTCCCACTGACTACGAATGTGCAGCGTCAGCCTTCAAGCCTCTGCCTCCTCTTTATTACCCCCTTGTCTCTCGCTTTCCTCTTCCTCAACTTGTTAACTTTCCTCTCCGCTTACTCACCACCCCCCACCCCAGCTCGCTTCACCCCTCTCCCGCTCCGTACAGTCGTTATGGCAGAGAGGCGGCAGTCACGTCATGTCATCATGTCTCCCAGTGCAACTGTGCCTATATGATGTCACTCATACATCTCACTGCTCCCCCGGTCATGCCTTAAAAAGGGCTAAATGCACCATTTAACAATGACATGACGTTGTTACTGTGTATGGTGTTTCACGCGTGTGTGTGTGTGTGTGTGTGTGTGTGTGTGTGTGTGTGTGTGTGTGTGTGTTAAGTGCTACCAGTGAGAACACACACATTACATCTTTACATAACTGCTCTGCAAGGAGCAAAGTGGGGCAGCCTGAGAGACAGTAAAACACTGGGAGTGTGTGTTTTGGCTTTTGGGTACCCTGTTTTGTGTGTGTGTGCACCAGGGGTCAGATCGACAGGGAGATGGTTCAGGGAGAGAAACTCTTAAGAAATGGAGACAGGCGGGCAGGCAGTCTGGACAGGGAGGAGATGGAGGAAAGAGAGATTTGGTTCTTCATCTCCGCCCCGCTCCATCCTCCAGCTTTTGTGCAGAAAAATCGATCCAGGCCCTCTGTTGTCTGGGACATTTCATCTAGTTCTCGGGGCGGGTGACACTTTTCATGGAAGCCTGGAGAGAGGAAGCACAGCTCCATCCCATCCTCGAGACTTTAATTGGAACGTGTGACGTATACAAAGACGCTTCACTGAGCAAAGACATCCCACTTAACAAATCAGTGTTGCGCCGACTCATCTGTCCGTTACTTTGGAGCCTTACATCTCTTTCCTCTATTGCAAGAGGGCAGAACTAAGGAGCAATGAGGGGATGCAAGTGAAGGCAGCAAAAACCAAAATTAAAAAGAGGCCAATAAAAAGAGAAGCAGAGGAGTGTGTGTGATGATGGCAAGGTGAATAAACAGTAAGAGAGCAGAGGGAAGATAGTGGAATTGGTTACGGTTAATTAGAATTGTCCCTTTTATTGATTATAAAGTTATTTTGTGCAAGTTCATATTTTGCAATCAAAACTTCTGTGCAATAATGTTGAGGAAATAATCCATTTGATGTCCTGGCTAATCTACTGTGGAGATTTTAATTGTGTTTGAATTCACTGCAACTTTAATTTTCCAGTAAGTATTATCTAAACCGACCTTCTTCTCTATTTCTAGTCACAGTTTGCTTTCGTAACATGGTGGTAGTAAGAGATGAACATAGGGGTTGTTGGTCTTGCCTCTGGCTGTCCGTGTCCACATGTCAAAGTGTTTTAGGAGGACGTCAGACCTCAAGTTGTTCATATTCAGAAACAACAGCTTTTAAGTATTTCATGACAGAGGCGCCTGCTTTAAGCTGCAAAATCTAGATCTCATTAACAGTTAGACGCAGCTCGCTTCGGTTTGTCGATGGATTTGCGTTGTCTGCCTGTTGCTGTGTGGTTTTCTAGAAGGCAGCCTCTAACTCATCTACATATCTTTTTTCTTTTTTTACTTAATTCCCAATTTATTCATCCACTCCTTCTCTGCCTTCTTTCCTCCAGCCTGTGACCCAGAAATCAATTGAGGTCCACCATCTTCTTAAGTTTTATTTAAACAGGAGAAAGTAGAAACACTAACACTGCCTCTAGTTTTCAGCTTTTAATGTGTTGTGCGTTTTTTCACACTTCTCTGAAAAAAGCGTAGATTTATCTGAAGAGGCGAGCTGAACTCGTTGTTTGTGAAGCTCTATAGCTGATGCAACACTTTAAAAAACAATTATTGGCTTCTCATTCACACTGACTGATTACTTTCACTGACTGAAGGAGATGTCTCTGGGGTTTTCTGTGCTGTTTGTAATTGAATGGGAATTAATGAGCCTGAGAGGTATGGCAAGAAGTACTTAAAAATGTCTTTAACCATGCGTATTAAAACAGAATTAACAATGAAGGGAGGAAAAATGTAAAATATGAGCAAAAAACACCAGTCGCATTGAAATCACTCTTTAAGTGCCTTGCTGGTGGGCACAGAAACAGATTTTGTGAGGCTGGAGAGCAGCATTAGCGCTGCATGGAAAATGAAGCCCTCCCATTCATTTCACATTGCAGTGGAGCAATTGCAGAGGGGCCGTGGCCAAATAACACATCTGAACCTGGCTCCACATTTTTTTGTCATTTGGCAACTCGCTGTATTGGACAATCGACTACATGTGAGCTCCCGCGGCAGATTACTGAACAGTGGTAGTCTAATCTCTGTTTACCAGACAAACACTAAGATCCAAATGACTGCTGTCATGAAGCATGGTGCTGAGTTGTAAAGTCTGTGTTTATAATGTTATGAACCAGTGTTCGGGGGCTGAAAAGTGTTACACCTCATTGATGTATTATTAAAAACAATGTGGATTCTTTTCTATTATGATCTCAGCAGCACCTGAAGCAGCACTTCTCTACTAGACCGCTAGGGTCAAACTAGCGTGGGACTTCTGGGGCCGATGCTGGTATTGATATGAAGGGGTTAAAAAAAAATCAGATAACCAGAACATTAGTGATTAATGTATGTATAAATACATTTTATGCAGCCTGACCCGTCAAATATGATTCATATACCACAAATGAGCGTTGGAGGCACAACATTTTACTGTTTAATAATAAATTACTTTTATTGTTCAAAACAGCATCAGTGCAGCACTGCTAGTGAACTCCTGGAAATTGTAATGGAAAAAATAAAAAAAACTACAAAAACTGCAAAAGCCTATAATGAATAATTTAACGCTCTCATTTCACAAGCCCTCATCAGCCCTACAGTGTTGTGTGGAACAAACCTATATACATGAGATGTCCAAAAGTTGAATGAACGTAACAAGGGGATCAGCCAATGCAAGGACCCTGCTTCTGAATTAAACCCAGACAGTCTGCAGTTCACCTAAAAATCTGAAGGCACAAAAGAAATGTTCACATTCACAGACCAACACATACGCAGATACTGATATATAAATCTGAGGATGGCTCAAATTGGTGGATTTATGGTTTGGACCCTGGAGTCTGCCCCGTGGCGGCCCCTCGGTCCCCTCTCGGGGGCACCTTCCAGCCTTAAGCCCAGTCTTCTCACTTGTTCCAGGCCACTGCAGCTCCTCTATCATTCTCAAATGGCTACCACACAGCAGGTCACTCTGCTCTCCTCCATATTTAAAGAATTCATTAGGATCATTATTCAGGAAGTAAAAGTTAAAAAACTGATGAATAAGGATTACGCTCTATGCCAGTCAGTGACAGGGAGTGGCAGTCATTAGCTGGAGATATTAATAGACAAGCTATTAGCTTAGGTCGGAGCTTTGTGTCAGACTCTGTTACAGTTACACTGACTTTCTGTCTCCCTCCTCCTCCTCTCTCTCTCTCTCCTGTCGTTGCCTTCCCTCTCTCACCAACACATCTTCTTTAACTTCCTTTGCCCAGCTCCAGCTTATCCACTCTGATTCCCTACCTTGACTCATTTATGCCTCTTCTCTCGTGTTGTTTTTTCTCTCTCTCACTCTCACTCTCTCTCTCTCTCTCACACACACACACACACACAAACAAACACTCTTTCTCTGACTTTGCTGCACTGGCTCCCTCTGTCACTTTACTCACTCACGCAGTCCTCCTCGCTACAGGCCCAAACCACTTCCCTGCGGCGTTGTCTATCTAATCCTGTTTTCCATCATTCTGCGCTCTCCTCTCTATTCTCACACTCACATCATGCTATTTCTCACCATAAATTCTCACCCCCCCCCCAACCACACACACACACATCAGTCACCATGCATCATTTAATAACACACTCTCACCCCCCTCCAACCCATCTTTTCCTGTCTCCGTCTCTCTCTCTCATTCACTTTAGCCATGACAACACTAACACAGACACATTTGAAAACACAGTTTTTGTGCCAAACAGGCTTCCATCCACCCTTACATTCCTGACACTTTTTCTGAAACTCTGCCATCTGAGCTGAAACAATTAAAACAGCTATCTGTTCTTCGTCCTTCTCTTTGGTTGGCAAACACAGAACTGTGCTTTGCCATCATCACCACCATCATCTAATGAGGATTGCAGACATGGTTTTGGAGAGAAAACATTTCCTCTGTCACCTCTGACCATCTGAAATCGTATTCAGCCCAACACAGGACACATCCTTTCCGACATTCAAGTCATGTTTTAACCTTTAAAAACACAGACACCCGTGGGACACTTTGGCATTGGTAGTGTCTACGTTAGGTGTGTCTTAATACAAACTTGAGGAGTTATACATTGTTTAAAAACTCCTGATCCTGCATGTGCAAGGTATTTTAAGATTCCCACATCACCGCGTGAGCTGTTGACACAGAGTTGGTTCAGACTTTTGAATCTGGTTACAAAGTGTTTTCCGTGCACAAGCTACTACAGGAGGTCTTATATTCACATTTTTATGCAGGGAAAATCCAGAGAAAACCACAAAGAAAACATGTTTGTGCCTCTGTAACTTCAGGTTGTAAAATTCAAAAGCGTTACCTTTCAATGGAGCCCAGGTGTAGGCCTGTAATCAGAAGCAGTAAAGAACAGTGCCCTATTTTATTTTGGGTACATTATTTTCAGTCTTGTGCAGCAAAAAGTGTGGATTTCTGTGGGAGGGACAAAATGTAAGAAACCATGACGGACTTTCCCTGAGCTCAAAGCCGCACTAAGAAACATTTAATGAACATGAACACATAATAAAAGAAACATTCAAAGTCCCTGCACAAGCAAATGCTAATATCGAAGGAGGCTGAGGGGGCTGGCGGAGGGAATTAAATTCCTGGAGTCGGGCAGCAGTGTAGCAGCAGGGATGTATATGAGCTCAGAGCTCAGAGATGTATGAAGAGCGAATGAGCAGCAGGAAATAGGTTGTGGACATATGTGATTGAAGTGTGTATAGAACATGTGACTGTCAAAATGACTTTCACGCCTACCTGAACTATCACTTTACACCCAGTGCAAATATTACATAGTGATTTGAACAACGGACATAAAATGCTACAAGCTAAACTTTAAGACTGGGGGCTTCCTGTGCAGCTGCATTGACACCCTCAATCAAATCCTAACAACTTTAACAAGATGAGATCATCCCATTAATGTTGCTCCCTGGCTGAGGCGTGCCATGTGGATGAAATCAACACCGCAATGATAGGCAAACTTCATCTGAAATAACCCTCACATGTTCATACATTACATGGAAATTTTTATAGACACTCAAAAATGTACTCAAAAAAAGAGTCAATTGAGATTTTAGATAAAGGATCATCACTATTTTGGAATTTCTTCATGTTAATATATAGTATGGCTATTTCACGTTTGGTATTATAAAATATACTGTGTGTAAAATAAGGAGTGAAATCACACAATCAACTTCCATGCTGCCATTTTCCAAAAAGAGCATTCTGTGTTTGTTTCTGGGGGTAGAAATCATCTGCTTGTTTCGGCACAACAAAATAAAAGCGATGTCTTCATGTGGACACGGCCTTGCTCTCCATCCTTCATCTAATGTGGCTTCACCCTCACACTCTGTCCCCTCTTTATTCCCTGCTAACGACCTCTGTCCATCTCTCTATCTTTAACAAATTCCCTCATTTCTTCCCAATCATCTTATCTCTCCTCTTATCGCTCCTCCATTGAGGAGTTGTGACCCCCCAAGAGGGAGACAGAGGGAGAGGCTGCACAAGGGACAGTTTGGGAGAGGGGAACAGGAGCAAGAGAGAAATGAGAGCGAGCGGCAGAGGGTAAGGTTTCGATTTCGCAGCAGACAAATAGGCTGACTTTACGTAGGTAACCTCTGTAAATGGGTTTTCGATCTCTAATTCTCAACAGATCCCTATAAACGATTACATAAAGACACACGTGTGAGACAGAGGACAAAAAGGGAAAGAGAGAGAGAGAGAGAGAGAGGAGGAGGAAAAAGAAGCAGAGAGGGAGACTCTTCCACGAACACCTACGTGAAAATCAACAAATCACCTCAGAACTTCCTGGTGGTTCCTCGGTCTGGTCGATGATTCAGTGGATTCACAGTCACACTGACTCCTACACTTACCAACACACAAACAAATCGACATTTAAACACAGTTGTACACATATGTTTACCGCCCACGCCGAGATCTGACCCAAATTGGTCTCCTTCTGTTTGCCGGTTTGCCCAGTGATGACCAGACTTTCACGAGGCTTTGGGAAAATCTCCGTGTTTATTTGCGGCATGTTTTAAATTAACTCCAGGCACCACTGATGTGATTTAGATGAACCTTAGAAAACGACGCATCTCATTAGGGTAGTGCTGCATTTTCAAACTGAGACACACTGACACACACAGTAATTACTTTACATAGACTCAAGAGTCGTAGAGTAGAAATTTCTGGTACAACATAACCGACTCTGTAGGTGTAGTAAAACAGGAAATAGTTGGTGGTCAAACTTCCAACACAACTTGTAGTATTTAGAAAAAAAAGTATTGTGAGACCAAGACATTTCAGCCTGAGGCCTTCAAAGAGCAGTCCACCCATCACTTCCCTCCTATAACACAGACTCACAATGGATAGTTTAAAAAGAAAGAACGACTCAAAATCACTGCCGTAGTACTACAGATCATCTCCAATGCCCACAATGCAACTTCACCAAACTGCCATTAATCTGTTGCAAACCCTCCTCCCAGGCATGTACATTTGTTTTCAATGAAGCTGATGAGAAAGCATCCATGGAGCGGTGGATAACGTTATTTATCGCATATGCATTACGATGTGTGTAATTAATCTTATCTGTCATAAACAAGAGATTACAGGTTGCGGGGTGTGTTTGTGTCGCGGTGCTGCAGAGACAAGAGCTGGGACACCGGGTCAGAGACGCTGGTCTTGGAAGGTTGGTTTTCGGCCAGGAGATGCTACGTGGAAGGTAGAGAGCCTCCATTCTCCCTGTAACAAGCTACAAGTCATTTATTTAACCATCACAATTACTTCAAAGCTGTTTAAAATTAAGGTAAAAATGTAGTTGAGGTGGAAATCCTGCATAGTTCCTCTTTAAGGTGAGGTGCACCCTGGGAGGGACACTCACATTGACAACTACGAGCAGAAGTAAGACTCTTCAGTTCACCTGCACACAGTGACTTTGGATGATGAGAGGAAACACTGCAGGCACGAGGAGCTTCACACAGAGAAACTCCAGAGAGACCGAAAAAAATGTATTTTCTTGCTATTTGCAAGTAAGTAATAAATAAGTAGGTAAGTAATGAAAGGTTTAGTGTTTTTATTTTTGGGAGTAAAAAAACCTTATGATTTATGCAGCACTGTTGATCTAATCTGATGATTCTTTTAACACGAAAAAATATCTGGTGCTGATCCGTCTACTGTTTAGACATTCATCCATTTCATTAAGTTTATTGAGCAAAACTGTCTCACACTTCCAGCTCCTCAGACACAAAGATTTGCTTTGTCCTATTTAATTTCACTATGAATTGAACATCTTTAGGTTTTGCGCTCTTTATCGAAACAAAAATCAATCTGTCACCTTGGGCTCTGCAAGACTGCGATGGTCATTTTTCAAAATTTTCTGCCATCTTATAGACTTTACAATTCATCTGGGAAAAAAAAGAATCATTGACAGACTGATCAATAATGATAATAACCCCCTAAATCTTGTATCTTGTGTGATGTGCTTTAGAGAAACACGCTACCTCTCATTGCAACGTACTTACGTTAACATGCATGTAATCACTCAGAAATCACCTCTTTCTAATTTCAAGGAGAATTTCTCTCTTGGTGGGTGCGTCTATGAATCAGCAGATATAAAGTCATACTGACTGAGAGTTGGAAGCCAATCAAGAGAGCGCGAGGTAGAGCTCCCCCTCTTCTCTTAATAAGCCTGTTCAGTACTTTCTGTTTATTCCGTCTCAGTCCAAATTGCTTCTAGGTGCGGCTTGTTCAAAAAGTAATTCTCCTCCACCATATTTAATTGTTTTATTGTGTCATTACTTCATGTTGCCGGAGCATTAACGCGCCGCGCTCTCCACTATGCCTATTAAACTGTAATGGCTCTACAAAGCAATATACGTCGTGATCAGACGTACACACGCACGCAAACACTATCAAATGTACACACGCTATTAAGCGCCAATGGTGCTGGGGAGTGATATGAGGCAATATTGTGGGTGAGCAATCTGATGAAGTGTGCAGAAACAGTCATTAGCCGGGTGTCCTCGTCCCTGTTCGGTTTACCACACACTTAACATCTTAACGAAGGAGCTACGCTGCTTTTACACCGCAACAGCTTCTAATCACCTGCAGTGTGCTCACTTTGTCACACATTTACACACTGAGGAGCACACACAAACGCACAGGTAGATATACTCGCTTCTCTCTGCCTACAAGACAGAGTGTGAGAATATGTGCATACATTACGGCTCGTTTAAGTGCAAGATGGTGAGAGAAAAGTCTTAAATGTTTCTGAGAGTGTGAGGAGAAGTAATAAGATGAGTGGAGTACGTTTGTCTGCTGAGAGAGGGATGATGGATTGTTGAGGAGAGGCAGGTGAAGTTGAATATCTCCCTACAGCTCCGGTCATAAAGCAAGAGAGCAGCTCCTCTCCAACAACACAATGAGATCAAATAACCTCCAGTGCCTCTAAGCACGCATGCACATACACACACACACACACACACACACAACATCAGTGGCTGGCACTGATATCCAGGCTTCGTTCTGTTTTGAAACATCCATCATATTCTTGAGCAGAAAGAGAAGCAATGAAAGTATAAAGGGGAGCGCTCTTTGACACACACACACGCACACACACCTCCTCCTCCTCTATCTCTTGCAAAAACACATAAGCTTGCATGCACTGGGCGCGCGCACAGATAAATACACAGCCGTCCGTGAAGTACATGGGTGAGAGAAGGTGAAGTAAGAGGAACAAGCAGGAGAGGAGGGTTGAAGTAGAAGAACAAATCCGAGTAGGAAGAGGAGGGAGAGAAAGAAAAACCCCAAAGTGCTGGAGTGGAAGGAGGGCCACTGACGAGAGAGACTCTCCAGGGCTCCGAGGGGGGATTAGGGAAGGAGGGTAAGTGTCTGTGAGTGTGTGTGTGAAAAAAAGAGACTGAAAGAAGGAATGGCATCAATCTTTCTGGATCTGATCGTTACTTTTTTTCATAACAATAAACCTGTGAGCAAGGCATTTTACAACCAGCATCTGTCACAAAGCCTTGACACCACCACAGTCCTGCTCCCTTTCTGTCCCCGACAGTCATTAACAGGCCTCTCTGACTTCTCACTTTGGTGTGTCATTGTGTGTGTGCACTTGTTTGTGTGTGTCTATCCACATGTGAGACTCCCCATTGCTATACAATGTGTGCAGAATTTCATGCTATAATCGGTTGGGGACCGGAACACATGGCAAACAAAGCGATCCACACAACAACGCTCCACCTCGTCACACACACATACATAGTTCATGGAGGCACACATGCATTGCACACACACACACACACACACACACACACACACACACTGGTGAGATCTGAGCATCTTTGAGATTCTGCACTTTGCCCTCTTCTGCAGATGGCCAATTACATGATCAGATGTGGTCGGTTACACCAAGGCCACACACGAAACACTCCATGTTCAAATGTCCCTCCATGGAAAATTCACACTCCCACACACACAAACACAGAATCATGGGATGCCAGAGCATTAAAAGAAACAAACAAAAAAAAAAAACGTTGGTCCTAGGGGGTAATTTAGGATTAGGGTCTGTGACGCACAAAACAGCCTGAAACATACTCACATTTATATGGAAATCAGACCAATCTACAACTGGTGCAATTTGCTAAAAACAGTTAGTTAAATGGCAAAAAAAAAAAAAAATAGCGTGTACAAGTGCACACACATATCCAGAGAGCGAGAGAGATATGCATATGAATGGCATGCAAGGGATCTGTCCCAGAGCTTGGTTGTGCCTATCAAAGGCTCGTCTCTCCCAGAGACCAGTCGAGGCCCAGCATTACACACTTAGCATTAGAATACATCAATGGCACAGGAATGGAGGCACGCAGGCTTTCATACTCCGAAAACCCACCTTCAGCCTCTATCTTCCCCTTTTCACTCCCTCTTTGGTCCATCCCAGCCATCCTCCCCCACTGTTAGCCCTCTTCTATTATCTCCCGCTCCTCTTATTCCCCCCGCCACCACCTCCCCATCTCCTTCTCCGTCTTAAGACTCCACTTCCCCCCTCTTCTCCAGAAGGAAGCCTTTTTAACCGTGACCAGAACTCAGAGCCGCATGGACCGTGACCACATAGCCATACAACACCAGATAGGCTGTGTGTGTTTGTGTGTGTGTGTGTGTGTGTGTGTGTGTGTGTGTGTGTGTATATGTGACTGACATAAAATAGTCATAGTTAGGCCTGCCACTGCTCAGTCACCCTCAGTGTTGTGAGTGTCTGTACAGGCTGCTTCAGATCCTGTTTATCTCTGTGGGTCTCAGTGTCTGGCCATCAACATTCACCCCAACACTTCACCGACTAACTGACAAACTCCACTTAATGGAATCAAACTTGGCCCATCAAATGTGTGTCAGTGCATGTATTTGTGTTTGTGAGTGTGTGTGAGAGTGTGTGTGTGTCCCGTCACTTGTCTGTCGATACGCAGAGACAGCGCTCAGCCAGAGAATAGAAGAGAGAGGCGAGAAAAAAACACGCCAGCTCTCCTTTTCTCTCTAATTACAAATGACAAACCTGCTACCAAGAGTCAGTCTGGCACCTGACTACGCATGATAACCTCTCAGCTCTCTGCCGATACTAAGTGACAGACTGGAGGCTATCTGTGTGTGAGTGTGTGTGTGTGCGCTGACTGACAGATTAAAACAAGAACAGCAAATCAAACAGCGTCCTGCCCAACGGCTCTGATTTCCAATGACAAAGCAAGAAGTCTATGGCCAATATCTCACCTGTCTTCCTCATCTTCCTTTCTTCATTGCCCTTTTAGCTTCCCATCCTTTACTTTAAGCCATCGATTTTCTCCTTCCTTTCTCTCCATCTCCTCCTCCGTTCCCCTCTGCATCAGTTAAAAACCAGCCCTTCTTCTCCAGATCATCCATTTCCTCCCCATGGCGTAATAATGAGGTTAACACTGCATTGTGGCTTGTACTCTTACTGGCTAATATCTCTAATTGCATTGTAATGTTATCAGAGGCCATCTACTGCGAGTGTGATATAATATCCTTGCAACACAGGAAGGTTGTAATCTCTCTTCTTTTGCACACCCTCGACTCTGCTGTTTTAGTCTTCGTCTATTTTAAGGAAACAGCACAAGGTCGTGGAGGACTTCCTGCTACAACAGATACAATACCTGTTAGCAACAGTGAAACAATATTTTTTACTTTGAGGAATAAAAACACACCAAAAATGTCTATACTAGCTGTTTTGTAGCTTTTGGAGATTTTGTATCATCTCAATCTGAAGAATTGAGCTCAGATTTCTTACATCACCAACAACGACTAGTTAGTAAATCACAGGATAACTGAGCCAACACTGACTCAATAATGGATTTTTGGAAAGTCCCAGTGGAGTTTGTCTATTTTTCTTTGGAATAATAGATGTTCAATCTTCCATTTTCTCTGAGCACAGATGTGATTACTTGTCTTTATAATCTAATAAAGAGAATTTCAATGTACCAAACAAAGTGAAATGTTAAATATTGTCAAGCAGCTGCAGAAGAACTTGGCCAAAACAAAAATAGCTACTCAACAATCGGCAAAATCCTGACTCCAAACAGAAAGTGTGATCAAAGAGTTATTGAAGAAGAGCAGCAGCATTAAGGATTGGAAAGTTTTCAACAGGCTGAGCTACATAGCTACACGTTTCGGCTGGCTCCAAAAAACGTATTGAGGTTCGACAGCCCGTCCAACAGCCTACGTGAGAACAACTTTGAATATGAAAAACGAAGTGGGCAGAGAGATAAAGCAGCAATGCTAGACACTGAGAGACTCGCATAAACACAAGCCTGAATGCACCGCCAGACATGGGTTCACGCTACAGGAGTGAGCTTACACTTCTTCCCATTCACACTTAGCATTGAGTTAGCATTGACTCCCCGCTGAATAGCCTTGTGAAGGCGCGGGGCGATGCTAACCGGGAGGCACTATCACTAGCCGCCCTGCTCCTTGGCGGAAAAGCTGGGACAGCATTGATATGGTAATGTAAAGGACGTTTCAGGGCCAAAGCTTGGGACCGTGGGCACTCTGTGATCCTCCAAGCCCAAAAAGGACAGATCTCCAGGGCATTGTGGTTTCCCCAGTCAAGGCCCTGAGTGATCAGGATAAGCCCGTCCATGCTGCTTTAGTGCTGTCACTCAGCTGCTATTGTGGTCATGTGAACGGCCATTTTCATCACAATTGACCTCGGTTTTGGCAGTACTGTTCTGCAGGGCCCTCCTTTCTCTATTCTTCTGTGCCCTCCCCTTCTTCCCCTTTTTCCCCTTCGCCCTCCATCAATGATTTTTTTTTCTCAGTCTGATCTTTCTTGTGAGTTCGCTCTGTCTTTTTTCTCTCTCTCTTCAGCGACAACAGAGGCCAACAGATACGACTAATGCAGAGTTTAACTGGTCTCTTTGCCTATCTGCTATCTTCCCATCTCTGCAGCCCTGTCAGCTGTAGGAGGAGGGTGTCAAGGAGCCTTTGATTATCTGGACTGATACTGTAGAAAATGACAATACATGATGCAGTACACATGCTGGGATTTACTATTCACCTCAAGGGGGGAACAACACTCAGCGTGTTTGGTGTGAGCAACAATTTACAACACACACAGCGAGTGGGCCAATGGGTGTCATCATACGGTGTTTTATTCAATCACGCTTTTGCAAACATTGAGCGTATGGTGTGTGTTTTTCTATATGTTTGTGTGTTTATATGTGTGTGTGTTTATATGTGTGTGTGTGTGTGTGTGTGTTCTCTCTTTTCTCCACTTTATTTGATCAGGGCTGAAAGAAAATAACAATGTACTCCCATGAGGAATCTGTGGGAGGTAATGACAGATATTGTCCCCATGAAACAAGTTCTCCCTCTGTGTGTGTGTGTGTGTGTGTGTTGGATAAAGATTGTGTGTGTATACATGTATGGAGGTGAGAAGTGAGAAATATGCATATGTATGGGTCTAATATATGTGGGTAGTGTGTGTGGGTGGTATGCTTGTAGGCTGTGGGGCATTCACTTGCCGTCCCTCCTGCTTTCTCTCTCCACACCACACACACACACACACACACACACACACACATATTCACATACTAGGGTGGGAGGAGAGTTTGCCTGGCTGCGAAGAACCCTGCTCCATCAACACAACACATCCTATTTCGCAACATCTCCTCCCACATCTCCTTCTCCCCCTCCACCACCTTTATTTCTCTCTCTCTCCGGGGAAGTGACACAGAATTCTTTTTAACTGCAGTACATTCATTACAACAACCCTGCAACCCCCACATCCTCCATGCACCACCGCCCTCCACCCTCTTTTCTCCACCCCTCTCCAGACTCTACTTTCCGTCTCACTCCCTATCGTACAAACGAAATAAAAACACAGTGCATTTCCCACCTCCAGCAGCCGTCCCGGACTTTTCATTAAAAACATGATAGTCGGGCAGGAGAAAGAAGTTGGCCGTGTGAGATAGTAAACACTCATTCATATGCGGTCTTACTACAGCAGCGCTTGCACATTCCTGTGCCTCAAAGCGTAGGAGCAGAGAGCAGAGCCTACAGACAGCGTGGGTGTTAGCACTAAGGCCAGCCAGCATCCCTAGCTCTCAGCTATCCTCACTCTCTCTCCCTCCATTGACAGCCACACACTCTGCTCAGTTGTCCATGTAAACGCATGTGCACATAAAAAAAAAAAATCTGGCTAAATTGCACATCAACGGTCAAAACATGGAGGACACACATACACCTTGCAGGTCATTTCGAATGAATAGACAATATATACTGTGAATCAATAGAAAATTGTCAATTGCCATTACAGAATAAGTTGCAAATCATTGACTGCAGTTGCTTTATGGTCGCTGTGCTTTATGGATTTTTTGCACGCCGGTGATGAAGTGCCTGGATTTGTCAGGTATTTAATTACTGGATGAGGCAAAAACGACTTTCCCATTTGTGTATTTCATCTGATAACTTCTCATTGACATTTCCAGCAGGTAACAATTAGGAATTCATGGACACTTGAAAACTGGATTAACAGATGCATCACTCTGCACACTATTCATGTTTTAACTTGAATTTTGCCTGATGAGGGTCTACTGCCCAAACTGTCTGATGATATTTATCTTGATATTTAAATATGAAGGCAGTAAATCATTATCATTCAATTATCAATTTAATTTGTCTATCAAGCCATATAAAATCCAAAGACATGTAATTTTGTCTAGACAGAAATTAGCAGCACTGAGAGACCTTTCTTTGCCATTTTGGCTTTACAAATGTGAAACAATAAAGCAAAATGAACTAGTTATTAAATCAAGTGAAAAACAATTTCCCACAGCACAAGATAAGATCTTTAAACAGCTTAGTCTGTCCAAAACAACAATATAAAGCAGAGAACCAGACTCTCCTTGGTTCAGGCTTTTAACAGTGAGTAATTGGCATTTAGCTTAAAACCATTTAGTGCTTATCAAAATCATGTAGATTAATTTTTGTAGATTGTATAATTGACTGTTTCAGTATTAAATCACACATGCAAACCCTTTAAAAACAGCAGTGAGGAGTTGTAGCGCATGTTGGCATTCAGCACGGCAACACAAACTGGCCAAGATGTGAAGCCAAGAACAGGAATCCCTCATAAATAAGTGGCAATAATCACTCTGAAGATACACACACATATTACACACACACACACACACTGAGAACTCATTGACTGATCTGAAGAGAGACTTGAGAGTAGTACGATGTTGCAGAGGAGGACAATGAGGAGGAGGAGAGGAAGAGATGGCCGAGCCAACAGGAGAGGCAACAGGAGAGACAGAGAGGCAGAGGGAGGAGGAGGAGGGAAGAGCGACAGATACAAAGAGAGAGAGAGAGAGAGAAACAGGCTGAACATCCAGGAGAGGAGTGCAGTGTCTGTAGGATGCCATCGATCCAACACTGACAGAAATAGACAGCCAGACCAGAACCAACTGAGGCACTCTGAGACACACTGACACACAGCAGTGCTGTTGACCCTGCGCACATCCAAACAGCAAGAGCCATTCATACATGAACAAGCACACACACACACACACACACACACACACACACAAGCAGGCAGACACACATGCACACAGAAATGTTGACATTAGAGGCTGAAATGTGCTGAAATACAAACTGAACATAGGATAAATGTCCAGATTGAGACCAACATGACATGTTACATTGGCTTCAATCACAACAACACGCCACATGCTTGTTTCCACGTTTTCGTTAATCACACTTCTGTGCTGCACCACCTGCCATCCGTCAGCATCATCACAAGAATGCCTGTGTTTCTCACGTCTCCTCTTAGCTGCCCATCTACTTTGTTCACACACAGTTCCACTTTAGCAGTTTATGGCTGAGACTTCAATTATCATCTGGGGATAAAACACAATTTGTGCAGGTATATGAAAATTAATTTGTCCACTTAGATTAACATATGAAACCCTCAGCAGGCTCATAAAGAGAAGAGGTCACTTAAGTCTGGTTCTTAAATCAATGATTTGAGAGGACTCCCTCAGTCTGACATGAATCTGGCAACAAACAATCCCTATGTGAGTGAGATTTATTTTCTTTCTACAGCACTGATAGGAGAAACACAGCTTGAGCATATCGAGCTACTCATGCTCACATTCAGGGGATAATGCTGAAATCAATATCATAATATTGAATCAGATATTTAAAATACAGCTTTTGTTTCACATCATTTTTAACTGAATATTCTTTTTTTTCTTGTTTTGTTTTAATGACGTCACCTTTAACTGATACCGCCAATAGTCATTACCCATAGCCCCAATCTTTTTTACTACTCCCAAAAATCATTAAAAGGCATCTTAGGGCAGCTAAAAGGAAAATAAGGGTAAACAAATAAGAGCTTCAACCAATTTTTAGAAAATAAAATGCCCCAAATTTGCTTTTCAATTGGGAAATCATACCCAGCAAACATTTCTCACTATTTTCTAACATTTTATGGACAAAGCAATCAAGCAAGTTAATGGCTGGCATATTGATCAATAATGAAAATAATCATTAGTTGCAGCCCTAATTATTGCCCAGTCCTACACACATGGCCCCTCATTGTTCATGCAGAATCAACACACAGCAGACGACAAACTACAACAGAGAAGAACGTCGCTTCGCTCTAGCCTGGTGATCATCCTTGATTTTCCTGACCCTGATCTTTGGTCTGTAATCACTGGTTGACTGGCTGGTTTCCACTGACACATCAGACGAGTTGACTGTCAGTTTTACCGACTGGTTGCCGTTGCCATCAGGAGCAGAGTGCTTGTGCAGCCAACATTTTCTGCCTCCTTCCCCTGGCCTGGCTGGGACTGATTAAAGCCTTCTGCTGAAACAAGGTCATAATTCACTTAGCCATTTCCCAATTTCCGCATAATTACCCTCCTGCTTCGTGAACACTAAGGCGCGCGCCCGCACACATTTGCACCGACGCTCACACACAAACACATTTCCTCTCTGATTTGTGTCATTACTGAGAGGAGAGTGGTTAAAAGGTTTCAGAGTTGGCCTCTTAGTGACAGCTTAAATGGATAAAACCTCAATTAAAGACTCTCTCCCTCTCTGCTGCACTCTCTGTGTGGATGGAATAAGCATAATTCTGTGTCCTCTGCAGTTTTGTTGAAGAGATGGCCCTGCCTTCCCTTTTTATTCCGCCTCCAGCCTTCACAATCAAGACTTCCTCATATCCTGCCATAATTGTTCCTTATAAAAACCTGTTACAGAGAAGCTACCTCCAGAGTAAAACTGGACAAAACCGCTCCTCACAATTGAGATCTGAAGTTGTTTACATCTTGATGAACCGATAACATCATCCATAATCAAAGCTCAACAATGCGCATCATTTCTGCCCAGCGAGCAGTGACAATAGACACTTTTCTTGTCAATGCAGTGGTGCTCCTCCCTGCTGCTCCTCTGTCCAGCCCCGGCCGGCGACAGTTGATTCCTGGTGTGTGCGAGTTTGACGAAAACAGCTGCATTTTCGCATGCAACTGTGTTTGTCTGCCTTTTTACGTGGAGGATTCCTAATTGTCATGTCGGTAGAGTTTATTAATGCTAGATCACGCTGCTCTGTTGCGATCAGGCTCAGCATATGGCCTCAGACTGCCGCTACGCTGCTATCATTAGCCACGTCACCAGCACACCATATGAGCATCTGGTGTGTGCGTGTGTGTGTGCAAGAGCTGACAGTCTACATTATTAGTGCCACCCCCGACCCCCCTTCTCCCTGCACCCACAAAGCTCCAACAGCGCTGGCGGGGAATAGGGTAGACATCACATAGAGAATACTTACACACACACATACACTCTAACACACACAGATACTATATAAAGCGCTTTGAAACAGCTTGTAAACATCACAGCCTTGTTATTAGCACCTGATTACACTGTTGGAGCTTAGGCATCGGCTCAGAGAATAATGTTAATATCAACAACAACCTCGAGTGTGTGCGTCTGAGTGTGTGTGTGAGTGCTTTTGTGTGCTGCCTCCAGCCCATCGCTGAGGGATTTGTTCTCTATGGACAATTTGTTCAAATTTAACACATGGGTGGGGAAGATAAATTCTTGTTTTGCCGCGCATTTTTGCCTAAAAACTACAGATAACAAGGGAGGACGGCCATTCAATAATTTGGCTGTCAAGGGAAGGCAATTCATCCGCCTCAGACGGCGTCGCTTTAACTTAAATCGGCACAAACGCTGCACAACTCTGACACAGCTTCTCTTGTTATTGCAATGTGAGAATTCATCGTTAAGATCCAATAAGAAAAGACCCACACTGCTGTCCAGCCAAACTGTCCTGGAAAGATTTGTGTGGTGACAGGACAGTGAGCTCTACATTCCCTTTCTCTGCCTTTACATTAATCATACACTGTCGGTGTCCTCAGATAACCTCCAGTCCTGTACTGATCATCCATACCTGCTTATTCATGGTCACTGGGTGAGAAGCAGAAGGGCGCAGTGCCAGTTAATCAAACACCAAAAATGTGCTCTCTTAGGAAAAGTCATATTTTGCATCATAAACCATGTCACGAAAGTCTTGTGTGACATTTTTGTGACTACACAGCAGCAACAGGGTAAAGTGGGAGCAATCATTGGTGCAACAGCTTAATAGGTTACAGAAAATAAAGCCTTGTGGTTACAGGCATCAAACAAGAAACCATCCTTCCAGGTTTTTACTGAGGCCCTGAGTGGAGTCAGCGTGATCCAAAAACATGGACTGGAGATGAAATGAAAGTCTGTCTATCGACTCATATCTGTGCCAGTTGTTTTTCTGAAGTTGATCCCAATTTTGGCTGTGATCCTCTCATCTTTTCTCCGAAAGCAAACAGCCTCTTGGCTGATGCCAGCATGGAAGTGGCTGGTGCGTCTCAGCACTGAATGTGGACAGAGATGTGGAGAGGAAAAAAAAAACGAACAAAAACTGCACCACATTTGGAGCTCACCCCCTTTTTCACACCGGCGCACACCTGGATGCAGCGCAGGTGTGGTTGTCAGATTGTGGATTTTGGAAAGTTACAGTAATTGGGCGACGCAGGTCCGACTTGTCTCAACACCTGAGAGGAGCTTTTAATCACTATCAGAGTGTCCAGACAGCACCACAGCCTCAACATGAGGAAGAGCAAGCAGAGCAATCACTCACTCTCTCAGTCACACCTTCAGGTAATTGAGACTGTACAGTGTAACTGATGGCACCCACACTCAAGCATCTCTGATTAGGAAATCATTCCTCACAGATACAAAAGTGTCAGAGTGATGCATATTTGGTCAGGCCAGATAAAAAATCATTTCATCAAGTTTTTTTAACTGACAAAAGTCTGTCTTTTTCAGGATTTAGCAGAGCTGCACAGCTGCTCTAAGCTGTTCCCAGCAGGCGGCAGATGATAAATTTCAGCAGAGGCCGAAATATGAAATACTGAATGTTTTATTTAAGACAACAAATCAAAAGATATTCAGAGATACTGGTTGGATCCAATATTTCAGATGTAATTTGAATGATTCTATCTGGGCTATAATGCTCCTTCCAAACATGTCATTCATGCTTTATTGAAAACAAAATACAGCAATTACGTGGGAAACAACAACTGTGATTGCACCTCGCAGCCCCGACAACATACATTTTCCTGACATTAGAAGTGATGGAAAAAGAAAAACTGAGAAAAGATTTCGGCTACATTTATGACTTTCTCGGATTTGTCAGTGTCATGAATCACATAAATCACTGCTCCAAGCACTGATAAGGACACGTTCCAAATAAATCCATATCACTTTATCAACACATATTGGTTCTGCATGCATTACCCTTGATGTTTTGTCCAAATGACACACAGACGTGCCTGGACCATAAAAACAGACAGACAGCAGCACCAAAACATCATTATTATTTTGACCAACACACATTCACATGTATAGAAATGTATACTTGAATATTCATTGGAGGTATCTTTTGTATTTATATTAATGAGTTTGCAAAAACCTCTTTTATCCTTACTTGTGCATGAGAAGGCTGTGATCTCATGTGCAATATTCATTTGGGCGGTCCATCCAAACAACCCCTGCCCCCCACACACATGCTCTTATATTTTCAGTTTCTGCATTTATTGTTTCCTCTTGTTGAAGTTTGTGTGAGAATGTGGATGAAATTGAGCGTCGAGCTGCCAGAGCGCAGCATTCATGTGCAGATCTTAGCTTGTGAATTCACCGCAGCCCACCGTGCTACACCTCCACCTCCCTTGAGGTTGATAACCAAAAATACATTCTTCTCAAGCAGTGGGAAACACTGGCAGTGACACTGCTTTTCTGCATTTTTATTTCATTTTCCCCTCCAACAACTTCACTGCATCTCGATCATCTGGCCATCCATGGTCTGGATTCAGACAATTTAATCACCAGTTTCTTCGCCCGATGATTCTGATTCTGTTTGCTGTAGAATACTGATGGTCCTCTCCCTGCTCAGTTTGTGTGGGACGATTCATAAAAGAAATCACTTTCCTTCTCTGAGGTAGAAGTATTTTAAACTCCAGTCAAATCACAAAAAACAAGCCTGATGAATACAGCCTGCAAAGCATCTGTGCTAACCACCGAGCCACCAGCGCAAAATCAGCAGTCACTTAAATCAATACCAATCCTAGGCCGGGCATTTACACCTGTAAGACGCTGACTTTGTGCCAGGCTTGATCAGAATTGCTTGACTCAGTCTGACCAAGCTTATGTGAGCATAAGCTCAGTCTTAGCAGAATTACATCCCTAAACCCCCTACGAACGCCCTCCTTTCAATTCAAACCATTACACCGAGCAGTTAGCGTGCGACTGCATGCCGAGCTGGCACGACCACTGAACATCAGTGCTCCATTTTCACAGCAACGCTTTCGATTAGTCGATCGTGTAAGCGGGACAGCGTTTGAGGAAATGAAAGAGCCAATCAAGAGATTTGGAGAAATGTTTCCGCCTTGTCTTTTTTTCAAGATCAGTGCGGATCTGTGTGTAGGAGTCAAGAAAGAATGTCAAGAGAGGGCCACGTAAGAGGCAGATTTGGTCAAAAAATGTAAAAAAAAAAAACGCATGAAATGAGTGGAGGAGATTGTTGAGAAGGAAAGAATAGGTAAGAGTGGGTGAGGTGAGGTGAGGTGAGGTGAGGTGAGGTGAGGTGAGGTGAGGTGAGGTGAGGTGAGGTGAGGTGAGGTGAGGCAAATCTCAATGCAAAGTAACATGTTTCTGGAAAAATTCAGTCCAATTTAGTTTGGGAGCAAAGTCATCTCATAACGTTCACATTTAAAACGACACAGTTCCCAAAAATACCCCCATCCCACGCACACACACACAAAAAAGTGCTTTCCCATCAGGCAACGTTGAGGGGGGGGCATATTCCTGAAATCTAGCTCACCTCCAAAGAGAAAAAAAAAGATAGAGGAAGAGAAAATAACTCATTTTTTCCCTCCATTCTTGTACATGTCCCTTACCGCTGTGTGCCTGTACTAGACAATACCTGTCCAATCAGAAAAATGTATTTACTCCACACACAAACACACACACACACACACACACATACACAGATAGAGAGCAACAGCACAAGAGAGAAAGAGAGAGAGAAGACCACTAGATCTTATTATGCAAACAGCAGTCATCCATCATACAGGTGTTCCTATTGCTTTTAATTAATGACGTCTCTGCTACTGTGTGTACACCACACACACACACACACACACACACACACACACTCACATCATGATGCAAACCTGGCTCCATCCACCCATACGCTATGTGGCCTTATTATTCGTTGCTAATGAATCGTCTGATCACCGCATCTATATAACTGTTATGATGATCGCTGAGCGTGTGTGTGCCTGTGTGAGATTTCATTATGTCTGTGTGTGTGCGAAGAACACACATTGGAGCAGGGGCTGACATATGTAGCGGCAACACAAACGTCCATGATGGATGGGTTTTGTGCATGCACACACACACACGCAGGCAGGCCTTGTGATAGTGAGTGAGTAATACTCTCCTTTGTGAAGATATTCATAAATGTAAATGTTGTTGTCCTAAGTGGGGCTGCGAGACAGATAGGTTTGTGTTGCTGTCAAGGGGATGGTTGATTGGCCTGTTTAATCCGCTCGTCTGCGTCTATGTTTCCCTATCCCTTTCTCATGCCACACACGCGCACACGTGCACGCACATAAACGAGGCCTGTGTTATCCTGTATTATGGTTCCTAATGTAAGAACTCAGTGTGTGGATCAGGGCGCCAGCCAAGCATTATTATCATTATTATGATGACCTTCTTCCCCACTTTATTATAATTCAACACAAAATCCATCTGTATTCTTCCTGATTTCCTCCCTCCTCCATCCAGTCCCACAGCATTTCTCTCCCTCTGTCTCTCTCTCTTCTCATATTCTTGCATTATTTCTCTCCTGCCCTGTGTGACGTGTCTGTGCGCACTCTGACGAGCTGGATGAATATAAAACAAGTTCCACCTTGCTGTCGATTACCACACATAATGCATGTGAATTTATATGAGGAGCAAATTCTGCTTGCGATAGCTGGCTTCATTCCAGTGGCATACGTCGAGGTGACAGTGTCATGGATACACACGCATGCAAACACACACATACTCACACTGTCTGCAAATGTTTGCGTGTTTGTTTATTCAAAATCCAATCGCTTCCGAAATATACAACTGATAAATTAAGAGATATCACCAGATATCTGTTATGCAAATCAGTTAACTGCTGCGTTATTAGATTACACACATACACATGTATATGCACGCATGCACTCACACTCACAGCGGTGGTTAATTGCCAGGTGGTGGAAGATAATGTGTGATTTAACGGACTGATGGATTTGTTTTTGTTTCAGTCACCCATCAATGAACAGAGACATCTGTAACAGGGCAAACACACACATACTCTAGGTCCCACACACACACACAGAAAAAGTAGCACACTATTGTGCACACACACACTCATGCCCAGGGATATCAGTGACAAGTGACTGATAGGCAGTGGCAACAGCCTTTGTGCAAGAAGCAAACATAGGAAATGATCCATCTTCTTAAAAAAAGTACACAGTGGGGACGTGAGCATTTTTGTGTGTGTCAACATAATCATAAATATGTGCACATGCTAGCAGCGCCCATGTACAGATGCTAGCATGCATGCACATTGTGTCGATGTCTGCGTGTGCGTGCGATGTAGTTAATCTTTTTTAACAGTCTCAGCCTGTCTCTTGTGGTTGATGAGTGGCTCGGGGTCAGAAGCTGGTTGAGAAGCTACAGAGTCCTGAGGCTTTACAATGTGTTTACCACTCAAACTGACAGCCATACTACAACTTATTATTGGCCTTCTAAACCTCCACTCTGCGCTGCGAGTTAGTGAAACTCCAGAGAGGCCGATCGCCAACGGCTAGAGACATGCCAGCCAACCCTACAAATGTTGGGCGTTGTGGCGTTTGAGTGCAGAGATTAAAATAAACGCTAGAAATAGGATCTGTGCTGCCGAGAAAAAAAAAAACAAGAGTGGCAACACAAGTGTATGAAAGAGTAGATTAGACAGGTTATTCTGCAGTTTATCTTTCTTTTGTGTGTCACTGTCTATGGCCCCTTTGTCTCCTAATTCACTAAGTAGGCTGAATTGAAAAAAAGTTATCCCCACTCACTGCTCATACATTGTCATTGTGCATGTGTGCAGAGAGAAAGAGACAGAGAGAAAAGAGATGGGAAGATCAGGGATGAGGCAGGTCCACTGAGATGCACCATTCTTTAATTAACCACAGTCTTTTTTAAAAGACACACACACTAAGGCTCACACTGCAGGGGCTAAGAATATTCTGCCGCTGGGATGAAAACAGTACTGGCGGTGAAAGTGTGGAGAAAGAGAGAGAGAGAGAGAGAGAGAGAGAGAGAGAGAGAGAGAGAGAGAGACTGCGGGGCTCTGCAGTACTCAGGTCCTGGACAGTCAGGTTAAAGGTTAGGCTGCTCCACACTGCGTTAGTCCTCCCCCTGTTTTGTCTGAAACACCAACTTCAGCTTCGTTGTTTTTTTTTTTTTTGGTTTTGTTTTTTTTACAGTAAACATTTCGAATGTACAGCAGAGAACAGCTGACATATGACTTAACTGAGCATACGTTCTACCAAGGTTATATCTGCTGCTACACCGAGGTCCAGGGTTCATCTTCCTTTTCCTTCAGGCCTCTGGGCATTTTTTCTTTTTTTTCTGCAAATTTTATCTTACTCAACTTCTGTCTCTGGTATGAAAACCAAAGGTGGAATTTCATTAGCATTTATTATAAAATTATTACAGGGCCTCCAAAAGAAGCAGAAATTGAAACTGGGCTCTCTTCATTTTCAGTCCTGCAGGAAAATATTAGCTAAAATGTACTGGAAGCAACTGTGCACGCAATATTAGTTCTTTCTATAATGTGCGGAAATTATTTTCTTACATTCAGGAAAACTAATATTGTTTACACAATCACATCACAACCAATAACCTTATTTTTTCCACGCCTATTATTTTAAGCAATTCGTCATGTGTAGTAATACACTTGCTCATAGTTTTATTTCTCGCTGTAAACTAAAAATCATCGGCCTGTGAGTTATTGTCGGCGAAGAAGATCTGTTTTCACGTTATTAATGTCTTTAATAAGTGTGGTCATAAAGTGTGAGTTGTTGTATTTTCCGACTGCTCATCTTAGGAGTCCAACACATTCTGCCGAAGAGGTAAACACCACACACTGAGATGTTCTGAGTGCAGCCGAGAAAGACAGCGGACACAGGCGACAGGCTTCACTGCAAGATGGAGAACGAGGAGGAAGGTGTGTGTTAGTGTGTGACATGCGCTCTCAGGCACCACTGAGACCTACAATTTAGGCTGATGGTTGCACTATTTTATGACCTTATCGGAAACTCAAAATAGATGACGACTTGCTGACCCGCTCACTAAAATCAAACCTTTAGAAAAATGAGAAAGTCCATATTTCACATGAAACCTGACATTTAGTGGTAAATTCGCAACATTTTGTCGACGTATTTTCAGCAGCAGGGAAGGAAGCATCCATAAAATTGACAAATGAGATGTGGACGCACAGATGAAGACCTGATGAAACACAGATGGTGCAATGTAAACTTGCAGGCTTGGACTGTGAATGGCTGGAGGAGAGTGCATCACTGCAGACTGACACCACATTCTTAAGAATCCAGCAGCAGAGCCACGGACTCACATGGACAGTGGTAAAAAAAAAAAATGTCAGCTTTCAAAGAAGAGCAAGAGAGAATGGAAAAAAATCTTTCAGTGGAATCGAGATCGGAGCGAGGGATTAGGAGGATAACAAAAAGGCCAACGGACTGAGTGTAAACAAGAAAGGGGGTTAGAGAGGGATAGAAGGAGAGAGGCAAGTTGGAGAGGGAGCGAGAAGGAGAGATTGAATAGTGACACTGCTACAACACAATGGGGTCAGGATGAAGAAGTGCTCCTAATTGAACCAGATAGAGAAGAAGACAGAGAGAAAGAGCCCTGAAAGACTGAGAGAGAGGAGAGCCACATGACAGAGAGAGAGGAGGAGAAGGAGGAGGAGGAGGAGGAGGAGGAAGGAAGGAAAAAGAATCACATGTGATTCTTTTTCCTTTCTACTCCTGTACCATGAATGGCTGGGAGGTAGAGGAGAGGGGGGGGGCAGAAAATGAGGGACAAGACTGAATAAATTGGAGGTGAGCACAGATCGGTGCTGGACTGAGGAGCAGAAACTAAATATGTCTGACCAGCTGTGCAAGTGAAGGTGTTGGAAAGATGGTCTGGAGCCACAGTGGCTTCATAATCGGACTCTGACAGAGGAGCTCCACACTCAAAAATAGCTTTAGCCTGCAGGAAAAAAAACACGAGAGGCCTATTGGAAATGGATTTGTGAGGACCTAAGTCACTTCTCCAGAGGACGGTTTGATGCTACAACCCTGATAAAGCATTAGAGGCACATATGCAAGCAGAGCTAAAAAGAAACTGCAGATGAAGTGAAAGTGTGAAGCTGATTCCCTGCATTTGCTTTTAACAGGTGGAGAGGAGAGGAATGGAAAAGAAATGGCAGACAACCACACACACACACACACACACACACACACACACAGAGTTAAATAAGAGGAGTACTGAGGGGGGTCTCTTACTGTATGTTGGAGCTGTTCCAGTAAACGGAATGCCTGTTGGCTGACACCTGGAGCAGGTTCGCCCAGGTGAGACTCGTTAGCACCAGGAGACACAGCGCTACCAGAGCCATGCTCTCGGCTCCTCTCTCGGCCTCCGTCCCCCTTCGGTCTCTCCGGCCACTCTCTCGGTCCCTTCACCCCACCAAACAACGCGACTCAAACATCCCAGCAAATGCCTAACAGACGAGAAGAGGAGGGGGAAACAAAAGCTTCATGCATGCACACAAACGGATACGTTCACAGACTGTTATCAAGACTTGCTCTGGTGAATAAGTGTTGTAAAAAAAAAAACTCAGGAGTCTATTGTGCTGTGGAGTGACTTGGGTCCCCCCCCAGCCCCCTTTCCTCCCCCCCAATAAAAACCAGACACTGCGAACCCCCCTCCCCTCTTCCCTCCCCTCCCCTCCCTCCCCCAACAAATCCAGGGGCTTCAAACAAGAGAGGGGGGGTTCTGAAAGTCCTTATGACCGGGTCCCCCCTTAAAGACCGAGCTGCGCCTGGTCCTCTCTCTCTCCTCACCGGGAACTGCTGCTTCTGAGCCCGCCAGAGGAGTGTGGGAGGCCGGTACTGAGTCCAAGCGGGTGGTCGGTGTCCCCCTGAGCATGAATCGGTCCTCTCCTCTGTCAAAGAGTTGCGTGCTGCTCACGTGAAGGGGTGGGAATTACAGGTGGGGGGGAGAAAAAAAATCAGTGGTAAAATATTAAATAACAAGCAAGTCCTCTTCTTTTTTTAACTGTTATCTTGCGTCTCTGGTGCAGTTCCTTTCCTTCCAAGGATCCGAGAGATGCACAGCACGCCGGGCTGCAGAGCTCTGGAGCCGCCGCAAAACAATTCAACGAGCCAGTTTCATTAGGTCTTCAGGACTCTATCCGACAACCATCGTTTACGGCGAGCAGCCTGCCAGCCCGTCTCTCCCCTCTCTCTTTCTCTCCTCCTTCTCCTCTCTCTGTTTGGTAGGCAGCGCTCGTTCACTTTGTAACTCCACCCCCAGCGAGCGACAAAAGCGCATTCCTCCAATATTGTGGCCGAGTCGCAGCACACCAGGCATCACTGCGACTTCAAGTTTTTCTTTTTTCTTTTTCTTTCTTTTTTTTTTGTCAATTATTCGACCTCCACTTACCACTGCCTGTGTAAAAGTAGAAGGCTTTGAATCCCCCTCCTCTGCACGTCTGCAGCCGCCATCTGTAGCCTATTTTTCACTGTAGACCCCCCCACACACACACACACACACACACACACACACACACACACACACACAACTCTGTCTCACACACTTCTGCATTTTTATTACAAAAGCTAAAAAGCACCGACTCACGCACACACACATCCACCACCATCATTATCACCATCACCACCCCTCCTTCCTTACATTCCCAGACACTGTAAGTCAGTCTAATACAACACTATTATCATGTGCAATCCTCTTAGATCTGCAGTATACGTTGACACGCAGATTCGTGAGCACACGCACGCGCATGTCCTCTCACGTAATCTCCACCCATTATGAAGAAAAATGCAGTGTTATGTTGTTGGTCTGGATGTTTGCAGTAACACCGTGTTGATTGGGCTTTGTCTAACTTTTGATAAGAAGTGACAGTTGCACTTTCATTTTTGCCATTTATCCCTCAACAGACCTCGTTTTAATAAGCAATTAAGTTATAATAGATGTTGGAGTTGTTGTGTCATCCAAGTGTGACTCATATACTCCTGAGTTAGTAATGGATGCAGCGAGTCTGTCCTGCAGAGACATGGGGAAATTTACCCCCCTCTGTCACCGCCACTGCCACAAACTGATCTGCATCTAAGACTGGTGTGTGTGTGTGTGTGTGTGTGTGTGTGTAAGAGAGAGAGGCAGAGGGAGAGGGAGAAGGTGAAACAGGCCAGACATGGAAAGAGACAGGAGGAGGGAGAGAGAAAAAGGGAGAGATAGCAGATAGGAGAAAGATTGTTACAGTTTTCTTGCCGCCTGCTGGGAATGAGTTGGTTAAGGAGAAGTCAGAATGATTTATTGGGAGAAAAAGGAGGGAAATAGGGAGAAGGAGAGCAAGAAAGAGAGAGAGATGAGACGCCATCGGGGAATCCCTCTGTCTTCTCCGCTCCCTTCCACGCCTCTCATGAGCTGTCCATTTAATCCCCCTCTGCCTCTCTCCCTCTTCTCCCAGCTTATTCTCCTATTTCCAATGCAAACTTTCTCCACTCTGTGCTCCCTGCTACCTGGCTCTGCTGTTTTACTCTCTATCTTTTGTTAGCTTTGTCTCTGGTGGTCTACCTGTCTCCTCTGCCTTTGCCTCTCTCTTCATCTCTCTCCTATACAGCAGGCATGCAACTTTTTTAATGAGCACTCCTCCTTCGCCTCCTCTCCTTGCTCCTCTGTCCATCATTTCTCCTTAGCTCCTTAGCCCCCCCACCCGTGTTGCATCTCTGTTTATCACTCTGTTGTGTAGTATCACAGCGGTGCAGTCAAACACCTGGTGCAATTAAATATACATGCCTATAAGCAAATACGTACACTCATTTTCAGCTTTGTCATTCTGCCCTTAGTGGGTTGATTTGCCCTCAGTGCTACAATTTTTGCTTTATTTGCTCAGGTTTTGTGACATCTGTCTCTGCTGACACCTAAATAGATTACTACTGACAGAGTTTCATATGGTGCTCAGATTCTATAAATCAAAGGAAAAGTTTGACTTTCTTTTAAAGACTGGAAATATGCAGGGTTTGCACCTTAATTAAACAGCTTTGGAGTAATTTGTTACAGGGAGAACAGAGGCTCTGCCTTCCACTTAGTGTCTCTTGGTCAAAAAACATCCTTGCAAGATCAGTGCTTCCGACCCGGTGTCAGAGGTACCACACAAACACGCCCGGTAATCCGTAATCTCTTGTTAATGTTACCCACCTCAGTAGACATTGCTTCACGGATTGCCTTTTCACCGACTTTGGGGAGCTCCATGGAGACAAAAAGCGAGCAAAAAAGATCTATGCATACTTCCCCTTTTAGATCCAAACTATTTCCAGTGTGTTCTGTAGATTGACTGTTTCCATTCTGATGCTGCTTATTGATCATTGATTATTTGTAGCAGCAGTCACAGTAGCACATTACTGGGGAAGCAGCAGAAACTTCAGCAGGAGATATCTCAAAATGGTGGCAAAAAATACAACTATAGCTACACACCTGGAGGTGAGTGAGGAAATATGCTTTTTTTTTCCATTTAGGTGAACTGACCCTTTAAATCCCAGCCAATAGAGCATGGATGATTGACTGTGTGGAGGCCACAGGGAACTGGGTTGTAAATATACAGGATGGCTACATCTTAAAGGAAACTGTAAATCAGGTGCAACAAAGCTGGGAATCAAACACTGATGGACAACAAGGACTCTGCGTCTTTTTTTTTTTTTTTGAGAACAGAAATTCTATCTTTCATGTTTCCAATCAGCTTCTTTTAAACAGATGCTGGCAGACTCTGTTCCTGCAAACCCCGCTGTCAATTCTAATAGTCCAGGTTGGATTTTTTGCAGGCGTGGGTTGCAGTGCTATTGGATTACTTTTGTATTGAGGTTATTATGAGAAACAACCCCGAGGTTGACTGCATGAGGTGACACTGAGGCTCTTATGACATTTCCAACCCAGAGTTGCCCAACAATACATCTGTCAAGTGCTCCTTTCTGCAACCTCAAAATCTAATCAGAGCTTTCTCATTGCACTGATAATTGGATATTAGGCCCCTGTAGGGCGCACATCCTCTCTAGGGCCCCAGGAAGTAAGCAATAATGCACATATGAATCCAGCAGGGCCCTTGAATGTACACGAACAACATGTGAATATACAGTAAAGACCTTTTTTTGGTTACACTTGTATGTATGTTGCATTTCAATGGCATTCTTCAACTGCAAGTCTTTTTTTCACTCCGCCTCCCGCTCGCTCTGTGTCTTGGCCTGCTTCGCTGTTCACTGTTGTGTTAGTAAATTGTACTGACACTCCCCCCGCCTCCTCTCGCTCCCTCACCACCTCTGCTGCTCTCCCTCCCTCCCTGTCCCTCTCTCACCCGACTGACTGACACGAATTTTCAATCTCTCTGTTTACCTTTCACTGCTGTGCCTAAAACAACACTGGTACAGGCTAAGAGCGAGGAGGAGGCCAGGGGTGGAGTGGAGGCTGGGGGTGGGGTGGGTGGGTGGTGGAGATGGAGCCGACTACGACAGAGCATTGGAGGAGGGAAAAAGAGAGGGAGAGAGAAAGAGAGAGAGAGAGAGTGAGGAGGAGAGGTGCCACTAAGATTGGATGGGAGAAGGAGAACGTGCGAGAGGGGGAGGCGGGGAGGGGGATGCAAAAGAACGAAAGAGGTGCAAAAAGAGAGAACAGGGCTTTCTCTGTGTTTTGGTTGGAGAGGAATCCAAGGGGGAAAGAGGAGAGAGAAGGAGTGAGAGCTTAAGGGAAGGAGAAGAGGAGCAGATACTTCTGAACAGTCACGCAAACTGAGGAGAGGGGACGGAGGGGAGGAGAAGGGAGGGGATGGGCGTGAGGGAAGGAGAAGGAGAAGAGGAAGGAAATGAAAGGGTGGAAGAGAATGTAAGTCGGGCTTGGGAGAAAGAGTTAGATGGGGCACAGAACATTAAGAGTGCAATGAGATATAGAGGGTGGGTGGGGTGGAGGTGGCGGAGAGGAGATTTATAGAAGTACAGAAAGAGGGAGAGGACAGCAAGACTGATGTGTAGAGAGACTTTTTTTTAAGACAACGGGAGGGATGGAGGAAGAGAGGGCGTATATATAGAGAGAGAGAAAGAGAGAGAGAGCTCAGAATAGATATGCTCTCAACAGCATGAAATATTGAACGAAGAAGACTGAACACAAGGAGGGGCGAGGAAAATGGAGGGACTGATAAAGACAAATACAATCGTTTTGTGTGTGCGCGTGTGCGTGTGTGTGTTCGTCTGTGTATGTACGTCTGTGTGTGTCTGTTGTTTTGGAAACAGAGGAAGATGAGAGAGAAGAGGAGTAGGTGACAGGAGTATGAAGAATAGTTGCCAGTGGCTGGAGACCACAACACACACACACACACACACACACACACACACACAGACGTTGCCTTGAGTTTAGATTACTCCCATGTGTGGAGGAGATGGAGTGGAATACGCAGAATACGCAGAATTCATTTCATCACACACACACACACACACACACACACACACACACACACACACACTCCTTGATCTCACTTCTCACTGATCTTCTCTCCTTCCATGTCAAATATTTAGGCTGCATTTGGCAGGTTTGATGAAAATTACCATGGAGAAATGATTTTATTTATTTAACTTCCACATCTGAAGTCAGTGTCTGTAGCTCCGAGAGGTTGATCCTAAAATTTCCACAGGAGGAGCTAACCCCCCCCCCCCCCCCCCCCCCCCCCCAAAGAAAAAAAAAATCTGCTGAGTTTCCAATTTCACATATGACGTTTCACCCAGGGAGTGTCTGTCAATAGGTTTCTAAAGGGTAAATCATGAATAGTTGATTTAGAAAAGTCACTGGCAAAAAGTCTGAAGAAGTTGAGATGCTTTGAGAAGATGCTCCTCACACTTTGACATTCACACGCTCGAGATGATGAGTCATCGGTCTCTCTACCTCCATCATTCGCTATTAAAATGTCATGGTGATGTTTTATGTCTCTAAATAAATGTATTTTTTAATTAATTCACCCTGTGCAGCCCTGCAGGGAACTTTAATCTCCAGCCAAGCCTGAGAGGCCTATCATTTTAACAATAGCTCTGATAGAAATATCCAACCAGCATCAGACACAAAGAATGCTGCACAATAGCAAATCTCTCTTCTCCCCATTTCTCTTACACTATCACACGCAGACCTGCGATCACTTGCGCTGCATTTTTTTTAACCTATGATCTCGACATAAATCAGATAGAGCGCATCAGTGAAGAGAGAGATGGGTTTCCAGTGGCTGAAGAAAAAGGAAAATGAGGAAGAAGAACTGCAGTAATAACTGGGGATGTACTGGGCTGGAAAGACACCTGAACACATTCGACTTGGCTCCATACTTGACTTTTGAGTGGCAAATATTTGTTTACACATACTTTCTAGGAAGAATACAGATCTTTATTTTTGACGCATGAGTAAAAGATACTGGACAGATGAAGAAAGGAGGAAAAGAACGGCTAAATAAAGGCACAGTGTGATACCTCTTTGTTTATCAAGGTGATATCGCCCAGTAAAAATGGCTGACATAATTTCATAGTTCATAGTCCATGCTTTTAATTTAACACAACAATACCAATAATAACATTTGCCTTTCCACCTGGTGTTTATATTCATGCAGCAGAGAAAGTGGGAGACAAATTAAAGGCAAAAATAAATAAATAAAATAAAATACTGTGCTCTGTGGCTCAGATTCTACAAGTCTCTGCTGCTGGGGGATGAGCACCACTCTTGCAAAAGACATTCTGTCATTTGATGTTTTGGTGATGGCAGTGCACTATCTGACAAGTCTGTGACAGACCAAGCAACAAGACACAAAGACGCAGGTTGTGGATTTCACAATATTGGTCTGCTATGTACGAAAAAGAGCCGAAAACGAAAAGCTGAACCGAGCGAAACAGGACTGAAGTCAAAGTACAGTAAAATGAACCGCAAGATAAAATGATTGTGTTTAAAGTGAAGATGTGAGGTTGAGTTGACATGAGGCTGTAATTGTCTTTAGCCTGCTGGGAGTGGCCCATATACTGACCCCTCATGTAGAAATGTTTGATCAAAGAATGAAGTCAATTAGACCTTTGGGCCCTTTACTCTTGCTGTATCTATCCCAAATCAGTGTGGACCTGGCTTGCTCAGCATTTCTATAAGGTACGGTGTGATGGGTTTTTGCTCTGTTTTGTCATATGGCAAAAATATATAAACTTTAGGCTCCATAGGTCGATAGCTGGCACATTGTGTGTGTGTCTTACGAGCCAAGTCCATGCGTGTGAGTGGCTGCAAGCTTGTGTGTCAGAGTGGTTGGGCTTTGAGGCTATTTAGACAAATGTTCCTGAGGCCTCATATATCACAGGTCTCAGCACTGTATCATCCCCCGTTAGTGCAGCTCTGCAGACAGCAGAGAAACACTGGAGACAGCCGACACACACACGAACGAACACATACACTGCAACCACCCTCTACCATAGACAGACACACACACACGTACACATGGAAATGGAACAGGTGCAGGTTGAAAAAGCCAGCTGCCACCCATTCTTTGTAACATCTACATTTCATCAGCAGCAGCAGCAGCACAGGTGATGCTGAGCCCAGTGGGAACCAAGATTAGGAGAGTGGGAGGAGGTTTAACTTACTCTGTTATCTAAGGTCAGATTTGCATTTTCCTTTTATTGTTAAAGGTTAGGTATTCCAGTGACTAAGCTGATCTGAGATCAATGCCAAAAGCCACCTTCCACCCTCAAGCAGGGCTCCTCGGAGTTTGTGACAGTAACATCATATTCATGCAGGAGGTTGAAAGGACAGTGGGGAGATTTTTGCCCATTTGGAATATCGCAATTTTGTGGACAGTCAGTATCATCTGTGCCTCTATCTCTGTTGCTCTCTGTCTTTCTTCTTTTTCTTCTCTGTGCATTTCTTTCTCTCTTGCCTGTAGCTCCCTCTTTGTCATTCTATCTCAATCCCCTTATTTCTGCCTCCACTGCTATCTCTGTCACCCTGTTGCTCCTGGCTTCCTCCTTCCTCGCTCTATCTCTATTTTTCCCCATTGGTCTCAGCTTTCCTCTCTTCCCTCCGTTCGGATGCTGCAAGGAAGTGCTGTCAGGTGAAACCCTGGTAGATTAACCTCTGACCCTCAGTGGGAGGTGGGACTGATTGGCTTGTAATTGCTATCAATGTAACGTGTGTGGGTGTAGGTTCAGCGTTTGTGTGCCTTCTCTCCATCAGGGCAGTGTGATGGCTATCTGACCCAGCTCAAGCCATCAAATTTAAAGGAATGAAATGTATGCTGGGTTGTGATGGTGCATTATGTGGATGTTTGGTGTCCATACCAAAGAGGATGAAAAAACATTTGTGCTGTCCTCAGCAACCTGCAGCTTACTACAGTGTCCAGAGCATCTATAAACATAATCACATCAACACACACACACACACACACACACACAAATAAAATGCATTTTTCCTCTCATATTGACATTGAATGGCAACAGTGTGCGCTGAGGCCCCTCTTCTGCAGCTTGTCTGATTGGGTTTGTGTGCTTGGGTACCCATGTGTGCAGAATATTTACAACTGTGTGTGTGAACACATCTGTGTGTGTATGTGCACTCTACAGAGATGGGGTGCTGTGAAACAGGGGCTCTGACTTCCCAGCAGTCCTTTGTCATTCTGACTGACTGCTGAAAGGCTAAAAGCAGGAAAGCCATTTCAGACTGTGGGGCTAAATGATGGCAGGTACTGCGATCCATCCGCTGCTCACTACAATAACACAATGCAAACCAGTCATCAACAGCCCTGTCATCTCCATCTGTAAATGCACTTCACACAGTCCCCTCCATCTCTCCTCCTCCTCTTACTGCCATTCAAACACTTTGTGCAACTGTCCCCTAAACATAATTGGCCCTCATATGGCTGAAGAAAAGCTATATTCAGCGAAACCATGTGCGGCTCTTTCTCCCTTGTTTCCTTGTTTTGTTCGCCCCGTGTCGCCATCTAGTTAGAGTTACTGCTGAATTTATTGGATTGTTGTTCTGGTTGGGGGGTCGGGGGTGTCACTTGGCCTGTCACTGGGAGTAACCATGTATTTCGGGTGGCGTCGCTGCTACTTCTTGAGTCTATTGATGAAATTAATGGCCAGGGTGACTAAATGGGCCATCACATTACATGGCTCTGGAGACTCACAGGGGTGGGCAAGGCTTTAACACCAGCCAAGCACTAACACAGTCAGCTGCAAGAGAGACAGAGAGGAAATGAAAAAAAAAACAGGGCTAAAGAGTTTTTTTCAAGGTGAGGCAGGGAGGGAGAAAGCAGATGGAGAGAGACATCGTGGTAGAAGAATGCATACAGTAAAAGGATGGAGAGAAAGGGGGAGTATAGGCGGGTGGTAGGGAGGAGGAAAGGTAGGGAGGGAATGAGAGATAGTGAGTGAGTAAAAGCAGGTCTGGTCCAGGTGGGGTTCAGACAGTCAGTATGTTATTTTAGGAGGGCAGAGGGAGGGAGGGCGAGAGAAAGGGATGGATGGAGGGAGGGGAAGATGAATGTAGTTAATTAAGATGAGCAGGCGGAGGAGACAGTGTGGAATTACACAAACACTAATTAGAGTCTTCGTTAGGGGGCACGAAATGAGAGCAGCACATCCATCATCTCAACCCTCCATCCTTCTTTTCCTCCCTGCTTCTTTACCTCTGCTCTCTTCCTCTGCTCTAGCTCTTGCACTGCGACCATTCCTCTCACAGCTCTCCTCGCTGCCCCCACCATCTCAGGTCCTCCCCTACCACTCTTCTTCCCATTCTCTCTCTTCCTCCATCCCTTCTCCCCCTCCCCTTCTCTGTTTTTCCCCCATTGATCCCATCAGCCCATCATTGGTGTGAATGAACGTCTCGAATCATAATCGAAGCAGCCTGCGATCTCTCTTTCCTTCACTTTGATTTCTATTCTTTGTTTCCTCCTTGTTTTACTCACTTCTCTTGGTACGATCTTGATTTCCTTGCTTCCTCTCCCACTTCCCTGTTACACGCTGACAAACGCACACACACGTTAACTGTACCATGTCAGCACTATTTTTATTGTCTCGCCAAGCTGGTCAATGCCTCTGGTTTTGCTGCTCCTGCTCCTCTCCTCTCCTCCCACATACAGTGTACACGGCACTGTAAACCACTTACCTCTTCTTATCTTGCTTTCTCTCCGTTTTTTGTACACACAGGCTCTGAGCACTACTCTTGTCCTCTTTATCGTTTCACTGTCCTCCACTGGCACATCCCTCATTCTCTGCTCTAAAGCCAAGGAGCAGTTCTTACTCTCACCGTTCTTGTCTGCATCCCTCTCCCCACCTGAGGCCCTGGGGAATAATAAAGGGATAAGTTTGGATGGAGCTGATGGTGGTCCGTGCCAGTTCTTGTGTTCTAGCATTTGTATATATATATACACACGCGCAGCATGATGCAAAACAATACCATATGTGCTGCGCAGCCACAGTGGACCTGATTGCAATTATGCACTTCAATGACTAAAGTATTCACTGACTTTTCATCTTTTAGTCGATTATCAACACATTTACTTTGATTATGTACATGTTTACACTGAGTCACTCCCTTCTATTGAGCTGCACATTCCACTGTTTACCTAATGATTTCAGTATGGTAAGAAAAAATCAATGTGTAGAGATGAAATGTACTGTGATGCGTGACGTTTAGTCACCAAATTCCACATGTTATCAAAGTACTTTAATGTTTATTTTCATCTAAATATTTAAATGCTCCCTCTTTTAGCAGTTTTGCACTTCTCTAAAGATATAAACAAAGTTTTTTCAGAATTTATTCATGTTTTATGAAGTATTTTGGGCCACAGTATGAACTAGAGAGTTAGGAGGAGAGAGGACAGAACTTGAAAGTGTGGAGTAAGAGGAAAAGAGATGAGGAAAATGCAAACAAGGTCCCAGGCCAGATGTAGCGCAACTAATATGCATGCGGATGCTTTTTTTTTATTTTGAAATTTTTACTGCGAGACACAAGATCTCTCCTGCTTCAATGTAAAGCCCATTCTGAGTCTGTGTGCACTAATGGCTTCAAATTCAAGTTTCCACATCACACTCAATGGAAGTGGCACAGTAGAGCATGAACAGCTTTCGAAACAAGCCATGGTGCCATAGCATCATGCTCATACTCACATGTGTTAAAAGGAGATTAAGCATGAGCACAGACCTTCAGAGGATGCATACATCACTCTTCACAGTGAGGGTCAAACATCCAATCTCTGAAATAACAGTAGGGGGTCTTTCAAGTTTGCAGCTATCTGGGCCTTCCTGTCTGGAATCCAAAATATCACTGCCATGAAATACAACAGTTTAAAATTGTTTAAAGTTTTTTCTGTAGAAAGAACAAAAAGTTTTTGCTCTCAGTAAAAGGAGATTCTTATACTGCGACTGGATCATCTCTGCAGGTAATGCAAGCTGATGAGCTGTGTGTATGAACACTCTCATTTACAAACACACACTTTGTTGAGTACCAATGCGTCATGACAGTGACTTAAAGGAACTGAATTTTAATATGACACAAGAAAGTCCCACTGGAGACAAGACTGGTGTTTTCTGATTTGTTTAACTAATAGAAGTGTTGGACTAATAGCAGTCAATGTAGGACGGCCAAATATAAATGTTGCAGAATATTATACAAGGATCTCATTTCTTTTCTTCAGGCCTCCCTGTGTGAATATTTATTATTTACCTTCTTGCTCCCTGACCTCTGACCCACACCTGAACTAAGTATGAGCTTCTTGTTACAGGGTCACAGACAGATGGTGCAGGTGCAGCGCAGGACTCTCCAACTGTTTGCAGCACCAAACTCATGTCAAAGGTCACAGGGTGCTCACAGTTGGAGCCTACTAACAAGCTAGTGTCCACCTGCCCATCATATCCAGGTGATCACAGAATACTTGTGGTATTGCAATGCAGCAACCGCACTTTAACACAAAATACCTTCACACAGATGATTAATGTAGACAGCAGTGTAAAACCTGTGATCTCATTATAAACACCACAATGGATGCATGGAATCATTATATTTAAATGTGAGTCATGTTTAGGATGGTAACATGCAGCAAAAGACCACCAGGGGAATTGAACCAGGGCCGCTGCAGCAAGGACTATAGCTTCTGTATATGGGACACCTGCTCAACCCAGTGAGCCATATGCTTCATTCCTAAAATGATTTGCTATGCATTTCATGTTAGTAGTTTGACTCTCAGGATGATAACGTCAGTTGGTTGATCTATCCACCACTTTGTCCAAACTGAAATATCTCAGCAGCGTTTGGGTGGATTGCCAGCACATTCAGTGAGGTGTGAAAGTAAATTAGTATGACACACTGAACTTCATGATTTATTTACTTTGTGTGTGTCTTTGCTGCTTTTGTTTTTGCACAGCTCTACAAATGCTGCATCCTTGTTGTTTGAATATCCTGCGCACACTCCTGACAAGAAGCCCCCACAACTGACCTCTTGTCCCACTGACCTGATGCGTGAGGTTTCTTGGGGGTCCTGTAAAGGCTCGTGTTGATGTTGACCTTGATTTTTGCTAGGGTCTTGCAGTTTTCCATTGGTTGACTGTCTAATTTATACAACAGGGCTGATCACGCGTGATTCTTTTTTTTGCTTGAATACTAACAGTGCAGTCTGTTTCTTCTGGCAGCCTCATGCCTCTGATTTGTTCTCTCCATATTGTTCAATGCTTTTGTTAATCTTCAAACAGTCTCTGTTTTGTGCTATTTCATGTGTGCTGCCATCAATATCCACAACGAAAGACATTCATGGTTCCCAGAGGATGAAACCTCACTCTAGGGTTGCCATTTTAGTTGGATTGATTGCTGTGAAATTTGATGCTTTCTTGCTCCCTGGGGAATCATTTTTAATTTTGTTCCTCTCAGCACTATCATCAATTTTTTTTTTTTTTTTTCCTCTCACAGATTTCCTGGTTTATTCACAAAACTAAGAACATTTGGCCTCAGATGTATTGATTACTGCCGGGCAGTAAATGATATCATGCTCCTACCATATAAATGAAACATACTTGAAAAACACCAGCAGTTAACATTGTTATTATGAACATGTCAGTATTATGTTAAGAGCACTTATCTCATAGCAGCACTGTGCTTTATTACAGAGCTGCAGCTAACCTAACTATATATTCCTAGTTTTAATTGTAAATGATAAAGGATCAATGCAATGAGAGACACCTGCACCAGTGGGATTTTACGTTTCCATCTGCAGCTCACATACTCACGTACCAGATCCTTTTCTGAAATTAAAAACCTTCAAGTTACTCTCACCTAAAGTTTCCATTACTATTCTACATTTATTTGGGAATTTGTCTGCACTTTAAGGGCAATTTTCTGTATAATTTATATGCTTCTCCCAGATCTGAAAAATCTTCAGCTGTCTATAGTCACTTGAGACTCTATTTCAACAGCAAATCACTCAGTAAAAATCAGCACTGTGGGCATCACCTGGTCTCCTGTCGCCCATCAGTAACCACTGTGGCACATTCATAAAACCTCCTGGCCAGCACAACAGCAGCATGCTAATTTCGTCTGAAACCACCATAGTGTGTCCCATCACCGTGCCTCCTGTAATCCCTGCAGGTGAGAAAGAGGGAGCGATGGATTCCTGAGTATCTGATTCAGCCGCGCACAGGATGAATAATTGATATGTAGGTTCTCCATCCCAACGAATACACAGAATACACACAGATGCATAAACACCAACTGTCTTACAGCCTGTGCAGTCACCAGTCTCTCAGGCTAAACTAATCCTGCAGGAAATGTAATACGTGATTCAATTAGCAGCAGCGTATAGTGGCAGGTACCTTCTGTGTATGACATGGTTAAGTGTGTGTATGTGTGTATGTCTTGAAGCCCTTTAAGTGCAGAGCTGAACTAAGTCCATTCATTAATGTAAAACCATTTATTAATATATGGTGCTTTGCCAGATTTCTTTCAGATCCTCGAGTCTGAAGAGGCTGAAATCGATACGCTGATGACAAAATCACAGATAGACACAGAACAAATGTCAAATAAAAAGGCTAACATAAAATAAATTTAAATTCTAATGCTGATAGTCTGATACTGAATTGAACTGTGTGATTTTGTGTCTCACAAAGCAGCAAATGCAACCTCCAGAACCAGCAAACAATACCCTGACTGTACAGTATAAAGCTAATGTTCTCTCCAAATGATCTCTGTTTGCTTTTCCATTATTCATCATCTTGTTTTCAAGCACTCACTTTTTTCTCCACCATGCTCACAGCAGTAGGACGCTGCCATTGTCTTTCAAGTCTTTTCCTAAGGGTCAGCTCCCCTGCCTGAGACCCCGAAGCCTGAACATGCAAACAAAAGGCATGAAAAGTTCACTGGAATTTAACTAAAGGGTAAAACCAGTGAAAGTTTTTCCTAAATTTTAATTGCCCGGTGGTTCACAGTGCTCACCAAAAGGCATTCAGTTAAAATCTTAACAATAACAACATTTCAGTGTAGGGTCTAGAGTCAGTGGTTTAAATTTAAGTCATTCCTTCGGATTAGGGTTCCTTATAGTTCCCTTTGAGTGGAGTCTAATTTGAGGGAGTAGTGCATAAAATTTAATGATCAGAATAATCACATATCAGGTACTGGGTGTAGGTAGGGAAGTTTTTTTTTTTTTCTTTTTTCTTTTTAATCTTATTAAAGGAGGCAAGTTGTCAAATCTTTGACTTTGTGAATCCTCAGAATGATCCATATCTGAAGTTTCTTATTCCACCATTGTCCTGCTTCATTTATAATACACTGTTATCACCACACGGTTTCTTTTTAACAACAGTACCTTAAATTAGCTCTCAGCAGGGTGATTCCTAAGTTCTATTTTTGTACATTTTAAAGTCAGATCTTCACAAAAAATGACTTTTACATGTTTACAGATATAAAACACTGTCCCTGAAGGTAGCTTGTTAAAAAATTACATAATTATTCTGAGATTTGGCAAATAATAACCATTTCTTCTTAAAATGCATGTAGTGAAATAAAACCCATCTCATGGTCCAGTGGGGGAAGAGATGGAGGAGAGAGAGGAACAGTGTTACTCTTTATTGCTCCATCTCTCTTTCACGCTCCCTGAATCTCTCCATTACCCTGGAAGTCTCCTGAATCTCCAAAAGCACACACACAAGCACAGTGTCCATCTGTGAAAGCTGCGTAATATACAGCATGTGGAAAGGAATAATGAGTGATGTGTGTGTATGTGTGTGTGTGTGTGTGTGTGTGTGTGTGTGTGTGTATCTCTGAGTTATGATTGATGTCTCTCTTCTCATATTAGGCATTTAAAGACAAATGGGGTAGAGGAGAAGAGCACAGGATGAAGGAGGGGAAAAAACCAAAACACTCAGCCTCTTAAGAGGACCTAAACCATTTAGCCACTTACCCTCGAAGCCCTCTCAATGTCACGTTCAAACTGCATCCTCTGTCCTCTGTCTCTTTTAAACCCAGATCCAGTCACTTATTGTCATTGATCATCATTAAGTAATGCATATTGCCAAAACATGTTGTACAAGGTTAACAATGTAGAGTCAGTGTAATTTCATTTGGAAAGTAATCAAGCAACAGCAAAGACAAGCTCATATACTACACACCACTATCAATTTACCCATTGTTTAGTCAATAAATCATCAGAATTTTTTTCCCCAGAGCTCAAGTTAACATTTCCAAATTGCTTGTTTTGTCTGTCAACAGTACACAAACAAAACAAATTCAGTTTGTACGAGAAAATACTGTCAAGTAGCATTTTTTTACATTACAGAAGTTAAAACTTAAAAATAATAAATTATTGTAAAGCTGTTGCCAAGTTACCCCATTTGCCCACTGACAGATCAGATAATTGCTCCCTGGCATTTCTTTACATGAGCTATCGGCAATGTAAGTTTTGCTGTTGCTACTTTGAAAACATTAGCATAACTGTTACTTACCAGTGTAGAAGGAATGTTGCAAGCTCAGCATAAACTTTCTTCATCTGTTCAGCACGAGATGTATCTGCAGTGGTGGAAAGTAACATTAATGTTGACTTTTGTTTCTGTTATATGTTTTCATCTACGAAAGTTAACAAGTTAGCAGCTAGCCCAGCCTGCATCAGCCTATGTCTTTAGCTACTTGCACAGCAACTAACTGTAGCCTCCAATCTAACATAGCTCATCCTCTGAACAGCTCAGAGGGAGAATTATTAGCTCACCGTGACGAACGGAGGCTGGCCCCAATAGCAGCACAACACTGGAGCAGTTTGTAATGTTCACTAGACTTGCTGCAGGACAGAGCGTGACAGGTTCCAGGTGGATGGAAGCAGGCAACCAGACCTCGGAGCAGGCAGACCAAGAGGGAGCAGACAGGTCAAAGGTCATGGAGGGACAGGGAATCGTCGAGCCAACAGATAAGGTGGAAGCAGCAGCACTCACAGAGATGAAGTATCTCTTATGGCAGGAGAGAATGGACTCTTGATGATGCAGCTAGGTAATCCCAAAAACAAAACCAAGAAGTCAACAGGTGATACTCCTGGTCCAAGCATTTATATACAGTCATTGGGTCAAAGACAGAGAAGGCTGCTGAGTTTACCGGGCCAGAGATGAGGAGAGGAGGTCAGCCAAGTTGAAACCAAGAAGTAAGAAAGAGTGCTGGAAAGTTTTGCATGCTCCGAAGAACGACCTGGCAGAGAGGGAGTTGGAGTGTTGATAATTGGGTGAAGAAACACAGGTGAAGGTGATTGTGCTGATGAGGTGGGCGTGGCCGGCAAGGCGGAGTCAGGTGAGTGGAAAAGCACTCATCAAGCTACAATCACCACATCTCAGTCCTGCATAGAAACCACTTTCAGAAGCAGTGAAAATGTACAATACATCTCTTGATTCAATTTTTAAACCAACAAAAACTAAAATTCCTCGATGCACTCTGAAAAATGGAAATGTGAGCATAAACACTACTCTGACAACTGAGTAACATCCATCTGCTGAGGAAAATCATGTGTGAAACTCATAGTGAGATTGTTTTGACTAAAATTGTACTCGCTTTAGTTTACAACATTGTATTTCACAGAACTATATACCATATTTTAAGTAAAGAAAAAATATAAGATTATTCATGACAAGGTGATGTATTTGTGTATTAAACAACTTAATGGTAATGGTGATAACCACAGATGACTGTAGCAGTTGAACTCCTGATTTTCCTCCGGGCTGTGGCTTGGTCTGACATATTTTGCTGATACTATGACAAGGTCAGTTCCTTCCCCGAGTAAATATTGAATTTTGTTTTGGGTTGGGAGTGTGTCAGACTCTTGATATTTGAGTTTTATTCTGGTGAAGGAGTTGGTTCTCATCTCTTTGTGCCAGCTGGTGTTACTCCATTAATGCACAAATGAATTTGAGCGAATCACAGATTTAAAGGAAACTAGAGTTATGAGAAATAGGCTAGAATAAAATACATCAGATTCATGTTGCATGATAGGTAAATTGCTTTCCAGTATATTAACTGTAAAAAAACAGCTGTAAATAGGACGAGTGTTTGGATCTTAGACATAACATCTGTGTGAGTCCAACAACCTGTGGTTACTCAGTCTATATTTAGTTATTTTCTCTCTCTGTGTTGTCCCTGGAGATTCTGCCACTCAGCTTTCAGTTCAGTTAGTTCACATAGAGTTCAGTTTATTCAGTTTATTTTGAGTTTTTGAAGTTGATATCCAGAGGTTAAAGGTGGCTACTTGCATTTTTATTTGGCTATAGTGTGTCCAGATTGAAGAAGGGTCATACAGAGGCTGTGTTCACCACCCCCAATGCCTCCAACTCGCTCCTTCCCATCCATGCCTCCATGCATCCATGCATCCATCCATCCATCCATCCATCCAGGCTGCATTTGCCACCAACTGAAGAAAATATTTATAGTTGCCTTGCAAATCAGTCGCTCAGTGGCTGACTGATTTGCAGTGATGGTGATTTAACCCTGATTGGCTGGCCTGTCTTTCTGTAATCAAAGTGGATGAGGCGAGGGCAGGCTTCAGACCAGCGGGATGAGACTCTCATTATTTTCCTCGCTACTTTCTTCTCCTCTCATCCCCTACATCAATTTATAATATGGTTCTCTTATTGCGTCTTCTCTCCCTCTTTCCCAAGCCTTCTGCTCATCAAATCCTCCTCCTCGACTTATACATTCCCTATTTTTCATTTCGACATTCTCTCCCTCTCTCTCCCTTTCTGTCTCTTCCCTTTCTCTCTCCCCCTCTCTCTCCCCTGGATATTTAGTTTGATTTATTGCCTCTTGTTGGAAAGGTTGGCGTTTTAATAACTCAGCTCCTCCTCACCCGAACGAAGAATGTGCGAGAAGAAGAACTTTAGTAAGCACAAAATAAACGTGTGGACAGACAGAAAGGTTTTTCTAGTGCTTTTCTCCCTGGCACTCTCCTGCTCTTTCATGTCTTCCGGTTCCTCTCACTGTTCACTCCGGCTGAGGATATAAAAGCTAAACGTGCAGCCGAAATGGATGTCAATTTGAGCTCGTCTCTGATCTGTGGAGAGAAAAATACACACACGCGCACCCATCCAACAGCTATAATGGACTGAGGATGTGAAAACTGACAAGCACATAAAAAATGGACCATCTGGTTTGAGGTAGAGGAGAGCGTGGGGCATGAAAAAAGAGACTTTAACTACTTTAACTAGAAGATCAGTGATGAAAGAGAGGCGGCACTGAGATACACAGTGATGATATGAAAAACAGTGTAAGAGGTGTGAAATCAACAGAGAGAAAGAGAGAGACAAGGCAGGAGAAGTATGTTCATCAGCTAATGGGCCGTTGGAGAGTTAAAGAAAGGATGAGCGAGACAAAGATAGTGAGAGACAGACTGGGAGATTTCTAGCACCAAACAGAGCCTTTATTTAGATGGCAATTATTCACACTGGTCATTAGAGAACCATATCACTTTCCCTCATTTACTGAAAGACAGCAAGGAAGAGGGGGGGTGAGGAGAGAACGAGAGGGTAATCATTAGCAGATATCACTTTCAGCCATCTTCTGATGAGGGGAAGAACGGCACAGCAGACAGATACAGTCTGAGAATCCACATCCTCGAGCAATAAGACAATAACTAGCAATTAATAATTCAAATCACAAAGCAGCAGCCACCGTGTCGACACGTGGGAGCAGATGAAAGCTGTTAACAGAATCTTTTCTGCTCTTGCTCGTTTAGTTTTCCAGCGTGTGCATGAGAGGTAAATCTATCCACCTATCTAAGTGAGTTTAAGTGTATGTAGAGTTAATTACAGAGCGTGAAGTGGGATTATTGGAAAACATGAGCGCATTTCCCATTTAATTAAATGTTTGCAGGTATTCATTGTAAACCTGTCAAATGTTGTGATGTAAAAACAGCAGGAAGGAGGCATTTTAATGACACACTGATCCACAATCACACATACAAGTCTCTCTCTCTCTCTCACACACACACACACACACACACACAGTGCTAGTGTCTGATTCCGCAGTAATAACTCACAGGAAAAATCGTTGATGGGGAAAAAGTCATTGACAGGGGAAAAAAGGAAAAAAAATCTGCATTTTTATCTTCAGCCCATAATTTTAAGTGGTCCGGCCTGTTTGAACGCTTCCTAAGGGAACAATTAACTTGCTTTTAGTTCCTACCACATAAGCATGTCTGCCAAATCCCCATCAGATCAGTGCCCACAAAAACACACACTGACAGTCAGAGATTACAGACACAAAGACAAACTGGAAAACACTGGTGCATGTGCACCTAATGAAGAAAGCTGGTTTGAGAAAAAGGAGAGGGGATTCCTGGAGGTTAAAACAAAAACCAAGTGTTTTTGTGTCTTCATTGTTTTTGTGTATGTGCCATTCTGACTTTATAAAGGTGTCACTATCATCTTTTGGGTTTTTCTGTGTTAATCGCAAGGCATTTATTTAAAACACACTCACACACACACACAAAACAATGTGTGCTTGTATGCGTTGGCCTCTGCTGACGACACAGCTGCTAAAAAGGATGGATGTTCATTTACATTTTATTCTCTTATCTCTCTCAGAGCCACATGACTGGGCAGGTGAGGGATTGGAGTCCTCCTCAAAGGCACTTTGATGGGGTTCAAAGCTGAATGTGTTGTAATGGGACAGACACTTCAACCACTAGTCTGCCCCTCTACCTGCTCTTTGACCGTATTGAAATGGAAATTTGTTTTTGATTCTCAAATGAATTGAGTGTTTTTCGACACCAGAGCATAAACTGAGGAGTGGAGTGTCTTGGCAGTAAATAGATCAAGACATAACCTTCGCTGCTTTTTTGGCACAGTACCACCCAGCATGCGCAAAATACCATAGCCTCGTTCATCTCAAAGTTAATTTTACTACAGAGGGTTCACGTAGTCCATCTGGGATGGAGAGGAGGAGTGGCGGGACATACAGTGCAGCAGGGGACAGAGGGAGAGAAAGAGAGAGAGACAGAGAGAGAGAGAGGATAAATGGTGGAGGTGTTCGGGGTAGAGGATGACTGCTGGCACAAAGAAAGGATGGAGAGAAAGAAGCGGACAGAGAGCAGAGAGAGAAAGGGACTGCAGCGAGCGGCCCCGGTGAATGGAGGGAACAGAAGGACAGATGAATATGCAGAGCAGGACGCGTGTCCTCATCTTGCTTCCATCTGACTCTACTAATCATCCACAAATGCTGCGAGAGGAGGGGGAGGACAGGAGGGACAGAAAGTAGGTGACAGAGACGAAAGAGGAACTATATGGAAACAGAGTGAGGATGAGAGGCGTACATGATGAAGACAAGGACTGTTTACCAACTGACATTTTGTGACTGAATTCATTATTTATCATTTATTTTACTGCACCTACATATCATATAAATCATATTAGCATAAAAGAGTCTGTCACTGTCAGTGGGCCATTCTCACAGAGGACATTTTGACATGTTCCAGAAGGGAAAGCAGAAGTGTAAATAATGAAATGAATGATGGCTGAACTCCATTTATCTGCTCCAGTTTCAGGGCACTGACTCACTGTCGCACAGTCATGGCTTACTGGGGCACTTGAATAGAGAGTTAAAATATTAACAGGCCTATTGTAAGTCTGTGTATGCTGTGTATACAGTACATCTGTTTATTAATAAAAGCACTCACCACCTCTGTGTCTGTAAGAGAAAGGCACTTATTACAGTAAATATCTATTCACATATTCTTTTCGCTGCCATGCATTCTAGCCTTGTTTGTATAACAGTGTCACCGAGGCTGCGGCCTTGTACATTATACTGAGAACTGCAACATCACTGTTATGTGTCGTATAACTTTTCGTGGGTCTGAGAAAACAGTGTGGTGTCCATGTATTTATAAGATGAATTCTTTAACAATTTCACCCATACAAAACATACAAGCAAAGCTTCCATTTCAGAGAGGACTGACGGAAGCTGTTAACCACATATCACCGTCTTCATCAGCTCATGGAGTTTGCTGTGCCCTTATAGCCACATGTTCTGCTTATCTTTGCCCAGTTTTGTTACTCAATGTTGTTCAGTCACGTATCTATATTTCTTGCCTCCACGCATTTGTTCTGAACCCTGTGAGTGAGATGGAGGACTTGCTGAACAGAGTCAACATCAATATACTTTGGCAATAAGGTCAGTTCAGATTGTGTTTGTTGATTACGTCCTGAACTGGCAAAATTGTAACTTGAAGCGAGACTTTGGAAGAACAGTCTCGTCCTTTCTTTCTCTCACAAATAACATCAAATAAAGAATATTATTGGTGCGATGATGTATGGCATGTCCAGAAGTTCCTGATGATGTTTTGTGAACTTACCGAGTCGTTGTACTGACTTTATACCTCTTCTCTTCTTGTGCTACTGTCCAACAACTTTTCAGCGTTTACTGTTATCTTAAAATTGTCACTTTTAGAGAAAGTCACACAGTCTGACTTTCAACTGGCTGATCAAAGAAAAAGCTGGGAACAGAAATTGTGCGAACATTTGATACCAGCTCCAAGTACTCTCTCCTCAGTGCTATGAACACGTTTCCATCAGGACAAAAGCAGAACTGGAGTTTGATTCACAGTCCTATCAAAGATAGAGAGAGAGGGACGCGAGGGAACACAAGGAGGACAGGCTCAGCTGCTTTGAAAAAGGATGAACAAGCAGAAAAAGAGAAAAGCCAATAGAGAGAAAAGCAGACTGGACACTGTATCTGTGATGAGGAGCAGAAAGGAGAGACACAATTGGATTGCTCGCATCTCAAAAGTGTTGTATTCAGTGGGGGCCACTTACACAGTCAATAGTAATGGATAGCACATGCAGTATGAGTACAATGAGAGACCCTACCTTCTTTATCTGCTTATATGTAAGACATAGCAACAACAATAGCCCAACTGCATTGAAAATCTATCCAACGTACTCAATTCTCATCTTGTCTTTCCAAATAGCAACTATTATTCACCAAAGTTGCAGTGGTCCCCCAGGTGACAAAAGAGAGAAATTAAATGAAGAAAAAGAAGAGATGACCATCAATACGCCAGGGTTAAAAAAAAAAGAAGGAATAAAGTCAGAGAGAGAGAAGTGGAGTTCAGAAAAAAACGAGGGGAGGGAGGCAAAGAGGCTTAAGGGGAAGCAAGAAACTGTGGCAAAAAGCATTCAATAAACATGTCTCTATAGTAACCAAGATGTAATTTGCTTGGTGAGAAAAAGAGAACGATGGAGATTGAGGGAGAGTGATGGAGAGAGGGGGAATAGAAAAGCATTTACCATCACTGCTTGAGTCCAGAGCTGTAATTACGGAAGTGAGACGCAGCGAGAGAGAGGGGAGGAAAAGAGCGGCGGCACACAAGAAAAGAGCTGCACACAATGTACTTTTACAAAAGCAAAAGGTGAGAATGAAAAACATATACACACACACACAAGTAAAGTGATGACCCTGTAAAATTGGCACCGTTGCAAATAAGTGTAGTAGGCGTGCAGAAGAAAGACATGAGAAAAAAAAGCAGCTCCAGAAAAGTACAAAATGACAACGATGAAGAAGAGAAACTTGTGACAAAAGCTTTCTTTGTAAGTGTGTGTGTGTATGTGTGTGTTCAGTAAACCATCAGAGAGTGAGAGCATATTAATTGTGCCTGATCATTAAGCTAAATTAAAACAATTAATAACCCTGATTAAGTGGAGATGAATCCTGATGTTGGTGCAGCCACAGAGAGGAATAAATGAATGTAAATAGACGAAGAGGAGGAGGTGGAGACGGAGGAAGAATGACAGGTGAGGGTAAGATATCTTATGGGAAGAGGCAGTACTAGTGATGAGTGATAGACAGGCCGAGATGTGTATGAAACATGCAGGCACACGGCCGATCAAAATAGTAGGAGACCAAAAATAGCAGGATTACAAAGTAGACGGGGAATGGGGCCAGGCCCACTGTGTGTGTGTGTGTGTGTGTGTGTGTCACAGTGAGAGGAACAGTGAGATATAGGGAGAGGAGTGTGTTCATGCTGTGTGTATGTTTGCGTAGGGTAGTTGATTACAGCTCCGAAGAGTGGCTTGGTGTCAGCCTGTATATGTGGAGATAACAGGATTAAGAGGCTACTGACACTACTGTACAAAGGCAATGGAGAGGGAAGAAGAAGAAGAGGAGAAGAAGAAGAAGAAGAAGAAGAAGTGATGGAGGAGAGGAGAGGAGAGAAGAGGAGAGGAGAGGAGAGGAGAGAGGAGAGAGGAGAGGAGAGGAGAGGAGAGGAGAGGAGAGGAGGAGGAGAGGAGGAGGAGAGGAGAGGAGAGTCACAGTCCTCACATTCCTTACGAGGCCTTACCTCATTTAAATATGTGTAAAAATTCAGTAAATAATACTCAAAGTCCAAGTGCTTCTCTATAATGTGACTGAGTGGTTTGATGATTCATTCTTTGCAGTGACCAGAACTGAACGTCTGAACGTCTTTAAACAGATTTTGGACCCTCATACTCATCACCGCCATCATCAAAACACCACATGTTGAAAAAAAAAAGATGATTATTTCAACAACAGAGGACCAAACCAAGTGAGACACTCGGAGGATGAAGAACCAGGATCTTAGTGAAACACTTTATGTCAGTTCCTTTCATTCATCGCCTATCTGTGCATGAACATGACAACAACAAACTCCTTTTACTGCCTTGACGCCATAACATAAAATACAACATTCACACGTATGACAGAAAAAAATCAATATGGGCTCTGATTTGATCTCCATGAATCATCATTAGCTTGATTAAAGTTGTTTTTGAAAAGGATCTGAAAATCAGTCAGCCTCTTTCTACAGAATGAGCTACGTGCTCTTACACGAATATGCAATTTTCTGCAAAAGTTACAACATTGTTAGTTATTTCACAAGAGATTACACCCACACAGTCCCAGAGAATCAGACTCAAGTTTTTGAAACTCTTAATAAATAAAACCTTAAGAGGTTTTCCCCACAAACTTAAACTTGTTGCACATTTAGTCACAGACATTTAAAGCCACAGAGACAGTGTTCATATAAACACAAGATGTAACTCTGAGTGTAGATTTACTGTGCTGTGAGTCTATACTGATATGACAGAGTGTTTGCTGAGATAAACTGTGCCAGGAGACAGAAAAAAAAACATATTTGACCAGTAATGAGAAGATCAATGGGGGTGAAGATTGGGACGGATGATGGATGGAGGTTGAGAGAAAAGATTTTGGAAAGAGTGTTTTTAATGATGAATAGAGGACACAGAGGAATTGAAACAAATATTAAAGAGGGAAAAAAGAAAGGAGAGAGAAGGAGAAGAGAAGCTGTGAGCTTTTTTCTCTCTGTTTTGGAGAAAAGACGAGAAGAATTAAATGAATTTTCACACAGCATTATTAACCTCTGGCACAAAATTTGTTAGGAAGTGTCTGGTCCCACAGATCAATCACAATGAGCGCGAGAGAGACCCCAGCAGAGTGAGTCGCTCCTCTGTGGTCCGCTCCACGTTTGCCGAGGGAGCGCTAGCTCACCGGGGACAAATTAGCCACACAGGAGCACTGAGGCATCATGGGAAATTAATGATCAGGACCTCCAGGAAGTGAGCTAATGAGTCCTAGGCCACACGCATGTGTACACTATGAACCACACACACATATAAGTAGGATAGAAAATAGAGAAAGCAAGGGAAGGTGGGAGGAGGGAGTGTGTGTGTGTGGGGGGGGGTCCTTCAGACAGGAAATAGCCAGACGTGCATTTGCAGCAGATAATAACACAAAGCCATCAATGTAACTTTGTCTGGATGAGTGATAGTGTTGATCCAATAGCAGGGTTAGTAATCTTCCCCCAACTCTCTCGCTTTCTCTCTCACACACACACTTACAAAATCAGATAATTAGAGAGGACCACCAGTGGCTTCTGCCCATGGAGGCATAGTGATTACTGTCACTACACCTTCCCCTGGGGCGACAGACAACACTCGGTGAATTAATACTTATCAACTCACACTCTTACACTCTCACACACAACACACACACACAGTAACATCATGCAGCCAAGTGTAGCTGAACTAAATGTGGATGTTGCAGACTATAGACGACGGGGTGGTGCGGCTCCCTGCTGTTTGATTATATCTGTGTTGGGTAACTGAAAAACACCATTTCACCGTGTAATGCTGTCCTACATGGAGCTGTGGTGGGACTGGAAGGTGTAAAGCTGAAGGGAGGGGGGTGGGTGAGGATGCTTGTTAGACTGTGTGAGCCTCACTGCTGGAGTGCCTATGAGCAAACCCTCACTCTGCTGCTGCTCCAGGTCAGCCTGGACTCATTATGTTAAACTCCTCAGCTCCTGGTGAGTCATTTCCATTAGGAGGAAGGAGGAGGCAGAGAGTCCTGAAGGTTTCCTGAAATAAATGTAAAAACTGGAACAGTGACAGGCTGCCTCCTCACACCAGTCGGCGCACCTCACAAAGATTTAACTTTGCACATCACACATCACCACACCCTTGGGCGCCGATTGGCTCAAAGTTTTCCCCGGCACCGCCCCTCAGCGCAGCGGATCCGCCCTTCTCGCGCTGTGCAATCTGTTGCTGCCAAACCAGCTGGCAGTTTCAATTGATATTCAGATGATTTACAACGATGGCCGAGACCCTGGCCTCTAAAACTCAGGTTTAGTCTCGTTTTACCAGCCCGTGAGCTCTCAATCTCAAAACCATCATGCACCATTTGGACAAACTCTCTCCAACTGGTCTCTGTGGACGTGCACACCTTCACCTCTGCAGCCTGTGACTCACTTCACCCTTTTTTTTTATAGTCTTGAGCGACTTTAATCAGTTTTTACCTTTGGACATGACGCGAAGCTGCAGCAGCAGGTGATCCAGAGGTTTGACTCGGCTCGTGATTTGCTCAAAGCTGCTGGAGGGAGAAGTTAATCACCGAGTTTCTTATCTGGATTCCTCGTCCTTCTCTTCCTCCTCACCTGATCGGCTCACCACTCCCTCCCTCCCGGCCGGTGCAGAGCCTCTCCGCGGGCCCCCTCACCACCACCACTACTACTACTGCTGCTACTACTACGACTACTACTACTACTGCCCTAAGGATGGCTCCCTGGTGTTGACACTCCTCGGAGCTCTCCCCACTTGGAGAGCCACTATTTTCCTCTTCAACATCATCTCAGCTGCTGTGGCCAAAAGACACGTCGTGTACTGGAATTCAACCAACACCAGGTGAGACTGAGGCTGTGAGCGCTTTAATACTGATGCTGCACAACAAATAGTCCCTCATGGCTGCTCCTGGCGCAGGCCTGATGTTAATTCAAACAACAGAGTTTGCGTAAAATCCAACGCGACTGGTTTGAACTTGCGCAGCTTCGACTTTGCATAACGACCAGAATGATTCCTGTTAAATGAGTCAGACTTGAATTGGCCTCAAGAATCTGTGCTATGCTGCAGATCACGTCCTGGTGTGCGTAAATGAAGCGAGGGGCAGAGCCAGGTATGATTTCCTTCAACTTGCCCATAACTCAAACCCTGTCAGACTGTTCTTGTCCTTAAATAAAAAGTTAAAAACGCTTGAACTCTGGGGATTCAGCCTGCCCCCATTTAAAGCACAGTGGCCTGATCTCACCTTCTTCCTGCAGGTAGTTATCTTTATCATAATGACTACACTCTAACACTGGCTTTCACCTGACCACTGTCTTTTGGAGTTGGTGATTATGCTCCTTACAGACAGAGAAACAGCACTGAGGTTTCTTTTTTCTTTAAGTGTTTGTTCTGAATAGCGCCCAAGATAGCATTCTGAGGACACAGGTGTGTATTAAAGTCTAAAGTGCTGCTGTGCATAAGTGAATATGTGGCTGGCTAATGGGATGGTGTGGATGTTTGTGTGTGTGTGTGTAATGGGTTGATTGGGGCCATTAAGAAGGCAGAGTCAGGCTCACCTGCTGATCCAGGTGTTCCAGTCAAGCTAATTGAGGGGTTGAGGGGGGAGACCTGCAGGGCCAGTGTAGGGCCACAGCTCAAAATAACACATCTGCCTTTCTCACAGCCGCTTATTTAGAGGCTCTCTCCATAAGGCCTGATTCCCCAAACACTCTTTCAGATGAATGACCTTTTTACTTAATGGCCACAGAGGCCGTTCTTGTATTTTGCATTTATGGATGCACAAAACGCAACATAAATATGACTTGTGGAGCTTATATTCTCCCCAAGGGCTTCCTTGTTGGGTCAGCAGGACTCGTCCTGTAGCCTACTGAAATCAGCTGAGGTGATATCCAGTGTGTCCATGTGGGTAAAACCCAGTCATGTAATTGGGATGGTACAGAAATGTGTTGGGGAGGAACACTGCAAGGATTAGGAAGCACCTTCTTGTTCCCCAGAGATTCAGGGATGAATGGTCACAGCCTGTGGCAGGGCCACACAGTTGGCTGCAACACCACACAATCACAATGCCATCAGCATCACGGCGGAGGGTAACCCACTGTGGCAGAGAATCACTCTCATCAGCAACACCACCCAATCACAAAGCTATCAGCAGAGCCGTGATGCTGCACCCGGTCCACAATCCCTTGGGTTTTACCGCCAGGACTTCCTTCCTCTCCTCTCTCCTCTCTCCTCTCCTCTCCTCTCCTCTCCTCTCCTCTCCTCCTCACTCTTCATTACCTCCCTTGCTACATCCCACTCTCCTTTTCATTTTTTTTGTCTGCACTCCCCACTTCTCCTTCGCTCCTTCGCCCCCTCTATCTCTTACGACTCCCTCCTGCACAGTGATGGATATTGGCGGTGTGATTAGTTGAGCTTCAGTCATTTTCCCATACCATATTTTCTATTAGCTGCCTGCCTGCCAGCCAGCCAGGTTGTCCCAAGGCCTGTAAATGTAGCCTGGCCAGGGAGAAGGATCACAGGGACAGAGGGAGAGCTGTGCCTTTGCTGGCACGGAGTACCGGTGCAGGGTCCAGGACTGCGCTCCTGATGTTCATGGTGCAGCAAAAGTAGTTTATTCTCCACAGTGTTAAAGTGATTTACAATTATGCCATTATTCTTCATTATTGACTATTCCAAAAAAAAGTTGTGTACTCATCACTTAGAGCTGCTTTAATCATTACTTTTATATTAACAATGAATCAGACCACAGTACGTGGCAAACCCACAGGGATTCTGCAGTTTTCTCTCCCTCTTACTCTTAGTTCATCGTTTTGGTTTAAACGGCCAACTTTACTGTTCTGATGCACTTTTACAGCTTTCAGCAGTGATGTTTATTGCGAAACAGCTCCAGCAAAACCACCCTGGGTGGCAGCAAACTGCAGGCAGTTAAAGTTAGGAACTAGTTGAGGGTTTTGTTACCAGATATTTCCCTCTGCAGTTGTTGGAGAACACAACTGGAAAAATATTGAACTTAGAAGAGAGGATGTTTTTTTTTTTTAATGTACACAGTTGGCAGAAAGATGACTTGTTTCCTGTCTTTAAATAGGCTACCACCACAACTTTACAAGAAAATGTGTTAATGTTGTGTTTCCAAAAAACAATTAAGGCAGGTTTAACAGTCACATAGTAAATCCATTGGAACGTGTTGGCACAATGTTCTTGATTTGGCCTCTGTGCACCTTTTCCATTCAGCCGGGGTCATAAATGTTGGTGATGTACAAAATGAAGCTTTTTTGGATGGTTAAGCTAATAAGCGGCTTTAGCAGCAAAGAAAAAAAAAAGAAGAAGAATTGCATGGATCTTTGGCGCTGCTGGGGCGAGGGGGGGGGGCAACTGAGGAGAAGCTATGGCTGCCGTTACATGCTGAGGGCTGAGCTCGTATATAACACAACTGTAGCTGGTGAGCAAACAGACTCTTTTTAATACATATGACAGAAGCCATTCACTTTCCTTCGACATCTAGATTTATGGTTTTAATGAAGCTGGGGCAGTGGAGTGGAGACTGAAGGGCCTCGTTGCCCTGTTCTTTGCTGACTAATATGGCTGTAACAAAGGCTCAGTGAAACACTTTAACTGGCACACATTTAGCACCCTCCAGATTGAAAAATAGAGCTCTGAAATGGAAGTGATAGACTGACTGCAGGGTCAGCGTTGAACATTGCGGAATCAGACGCCCTGGCCTCTTTCATTGTGGGGCTCAAGTGGTTCCATTGCCCTCTTTTATGATTTTATGAACAGAGTTTACGATCACTTACATTTTTATAACAGTGTCTCTCAGAGCGATAGTTCCTTATTAGAAGAGAAATTATTTTTTACTTCCTTGAACAGTTAAAGGTTAGTGAAATATTACATCCAGAGTCCTCTGAGCTTGGGTGTGTGTGTTGCGTGTTGCGTGTGGTGTGTGTGTTCCCAGTGCTGACAGGATACTTCAGCAGCTTACCTCAGCTTTAGTTTACTGGTGTTTTCAGCCCTCCCTTGTGTGCCATAGTGTTCTTTATAACCTGTTGGACCAAATAGGTTGACCAGACTACCTGCTGATACAACAGTGTTTGCTCCTTGTGCTGCATTCATCCTCATAAATTTACTCAGCATCTGTCAGGAAGTCTACCCACAGCTCCAAAACTTCAAGTATTGAATTAACTCTTTCTTCTTCTTCTTCTTCTGCTTTCAAAAGAGGCTTTCACCTCTGTGAACAAGCTGCTTATAGATTTGTAACAAGAATAAATGTCACCCCTACCTGAACCAGTTACTCCATTTCCTTGTGCTGTGATTTACCCTTGCTCTTGGCTCACACCTCTACCTTTCTTTTTCCTTTTTATCAGCCATGGCAGGAGTCGTTGCAACACTTCCTCTGGATCACAACTCCAACTTCTCAGTCTCTGGTCTCCAACTTGCTTCCCCTTCTCCCACTGTCTGACCCCCCCATGCAGACTTTTAATTGGAGATAACAATGTTTCACCATTGACATGCACCAATAGGAATATTAGAACCACTTCTTGCTTACACTTGAACTCAGTCTGCAAGTTTGGACACAGACCTTAAAGCTGTTAAAAACAACATCAGACCAGCTCAGACCCCTCTGAACTCTCTCTCTTGCTCTTTTCCTTTCTGTTTCTCTCTCTCTCTCTCTCTCTCTCTCTCTCTCTCTCTCTCTCTCTCTCTCTCCTCCTCCTCTCTCCCTCCTCCTCCTCAGACAAAGACCGGGGTCGAGCTCAAAGCCAGCGAAGCATGTTTAAATGGTGTGTGAGGAGACGAATATTTGTATTGGTTTTCTGTATCTTTATTGAAAGCAGCCCTCTTAAGTCTTCCGTGTAATCTCTGCTCTGTTTATGCATCATTTCCCTCTGTGTGCACTCATGAATGATCTAGTTTAAATACCAGAGTCAATCACATTCTGCATACCATACCTTCACACACAAATGCACCCCCCCAACACACACACACACACACACACACACACACATACACACACATCTGATCTGTGACACACATTGATTTTACAGTACAGTGGAAACAGACACTGCCTGTAATTGTATCTTGTCAGAGGAGGTGACTGCAGTTTTTTACACAGATTTCTTTTTTGACTTTTATTTTTTAGTTTTTCTTCACCCTCAGGTCCGTCTGTGTCTGTTCCTCCTCTGTCGTGTGTGTGCATGCAAATGAATCTATTTCTCGGCCTGCCTGCTATCTCTCCTCTCTGTGTCTGTCTCTGTACTAATCTCTGTCTTCCCCTGGTAAATGATTAACATGGAGAACCTGGCTGAACTATAATCAACAAACCCACAGTGAGGTAATTACCACTTTATTCCCTGTCCTGCTAACAAAGCAATACCCCCCCCCCCCCCCCCCCCCCTGTCCATGCTTCTTTCTGATTCTCTCTCTGATTCTCTCTCTCTCATCTGTCATCAGGCTGTATCCGTGTCTCTCTCCCTTTTCTGTGTCTTTCTGTGTCAGCACTCATTGTCTCACTAGCTGCTGTGGGGTGGCCTGTGTAGATCCAGAGGTGTGTTTGTGAGTGCGTTTGTGTGCCTTATCTGTCTCTGTAAATGTGCTTTGTCTTGTTTGTTTGCAGTATTGAGTGTATTATCTGGAGGTAAACTGTGGATGAGTTAACTTTGTGCTTCAGCTTCTTCATCTCTGTCGGAAAACAATGCAGGCCAGTGATTTTAGTGATTTGTACGTCTGAGAATTGACATTCGGTGCCATTGTTGTTGGGTGAAGTTCATTTCAGTGAAACAATAGCTCTGTCAGAGGTGTGTGTGTGTGTGTGTGTGTGTGTGTGTGTGCACGCACATCTGGAACTGACCTGCTGGTTTTTGCGGGAAGTCTTTGTTTCCTTGAGAAGAGAGATGGAGTGTGATAAATTTCAGTTCTGCAAAAACAAAACCCAGAAATGTACCAGGATACCCAGCCCTACTCTAACACTCCAAGACTTTGATTCACTTGTGATCTCGCACATGATTCATGTTCCTCACTACTTCTTTGAAACTTCTCACCCGCTCACAGCAAGCAGCGAAAGTGCCTTTCACTGGAAAAGTCCTCAGTTCCGGCCAGCGGTGTGCGGCTGTGGGAACATATACCAACCACTGTTCCGGCCTCTCGTCTAAATAGGTCATTGTTTTTCCCTCTTGTAGGTTGAATTTAGGTGTGACTGAGGTGTTGGAGGGGAAAGGCGTGTTACTGCCTTTCGATGCATGTTGTTTTGGAGTTGGAGCATGCTGATAGAGTATTGTGCAACTATTCCTATTGCTCTTAAATGTCACATGACCTCATTTTGGAAAATAATTCAAAAGGTAGGTTTAGGTTACGACTAACTGACATGGCTTCCTGCTTCTTCCTTCATGTGGATATCTGTGTGAAATCAGTAATCCTCCATTTTACTGTTTAGCATTATAGTGGACCAACATAACATGTTTCACAATAAAAATAAGCTTGCTCTTTGAAGAGAAAGCAGATACACATGCACACATGTGCACCCATGCAGGAAGACTCGAGCACACTGTGTTGAAAATGAGGTCTGGGCTCAGGCCTAGCAGTGAGGATGTCTGTATTAAAATGGATCAGATAGTCACAGTGCAGCTTGGAGCAGTCGGAGCAGACATGGTGTACAAGCATGAAAGGACGGCCGCTCTCTCCTCCTGGTCAGGATATTTAGTCAATCGATACCAATTTAACACCCAGATATTATCGCCGGCTTCTCGCATTATCGCCAGACTGCATATGGACCCATCTCTTTCCCAATTTCTCTCCCCACGCCGCCCCGCTTCTCTGTGTACACACATACATCAATATTAGGTTGCATTAAGTTGTAATAAGTTGCATTGTATGAATGTCTCCAAGTGGGGTGGCACAGCTGTGGAATGAAATAAGGTTCAGTGTTGTGAGCGGTTCGGGTTGGCAGAGTGCGGCCAAGGCTTTGGCACAAAATGGCTGCTGAGCCGTATGTGTGTGAAGAGGGTGGTTATGGTGGTTAAGGGCTGTTGGTGAGCACTGAGCGGGAGCGCATTCATTCTTCATCCATTCATGGCGTTACAATGAGCGGCCATTGTTGTAGGTGTCAGCTCGACTGTGTGCTACTTGATATCCAAAACAGCAATTAAACTGTGTGTGCGTGAGAACATATGAACTCTAAATGTGGGAAACGCTGTCAATTTAAGCTTGACCAAAACAAAACAATCTGCTTGTTGTTCTGCCAATATGTGCATCTTTTTTTTTTTTTTTAGAATTTCACCCACACAAACACGTGTGCAAGCACAAACGGGCAGACTCACACTCTCACGAAACATATAAGCTCGCACAATGCTCTTCCACTCAGCTCAGAAATCCTGCCAAGAGGCAACCTGGGAATTCCCTTAGACAGAAATTGAATTAGTATTGACCCAGGCTGAGCAAAAGGCTGTAGCAGGAACCTGGATTATTGTACCATACAAGGTCCTCGCTGCCAGGAGGACACTGAGACATGCTTTACCATCATGGCTCAAGTCTTCAAAGTGCTTAAGGACAGTCACTGCAGGAGTTCTTCTTTTTTCTTTTTTTACATGGCCTGTGTTCTCACAGATCAAACACTGGCTGCAGTTGCACTTCCTAGAACGTGCACATGAATGTCGTGATTTATATGAACCTATAAAGAACATTGCACAGTGATTTACTTTTGTTTTGGCCACTTTAAAATGAGTCTTCCTGTCATCAGCTTCCTCTTTTGTCCCACTTTGTTTATCTAGACTTTTTCATTCATTGACTTTTGAACATCTATTCTGCTATTCTTCTGAAAATCCTGTTAGATGAATCTTTATAAATGTGATTTGCTGCAGTGCATATAATAGTATTTAGATTAGTAGGTCAGAAGCCACACATTCAGAGACACGGTGTTGAAGTAAATGTCTGCTGTTGTGATAATGTTATTAAAGTGTTTAATTTTCACCTGTTGGCTTTAATAGATGCAGAAATAAGACCCAAGTCTTAACTGTTCTTTTTTAACTAACCGTCCATGTCATTAAGTGTCTTGTAAAAACTAGAGAGACATGATTTTAAGAGACGTTTATATACTTGAAGAAATATTTTAAATGTGCATGACATACCTCTGTAATCCTCCCATGGAGAGGCTTAATGACGGATACAAAAGTTGACTCACTGAGGGAAACTTAAATAGCAAAAGGAGCAGAGAGGGGAATACGCATTTCCTATGTCTGCTAATTGCTAACGCTAATTAATGATCACTCAACAAATTAATCTGTGAACCACCGCATAGCATGTTGGCCTACACGCTGCAGCACAGTGTAAATCTAAACGCCACAGAAGAGCTTGGCTGTCTTCACACCAACAGCAAACTTTATGGACTAATAACTTGCAGCTCCACAACACTTTATCTACACACAACAAAGAGACATTCTGATAAAAGTACTTGAAGGCGTGTGAACATGTGTACGTGTGTGTTTAGTGGGTGTGTGTTGCCCATTTTATAAATTATTCTGCTTTTCAGAATCACCGTCTCATAGCTGTAGGAAGAAAAAAAACGCAGAGCTTCAGTAGGAACAGTTGGCTATATCCCCAGTTTCTAAACACACCTTTCATCCACTGCTTTGTGTATTCCAGAGAAGATGGATCACATGACAAATGTTTCACTATGTAGATATTTTGAATCTGTTGTATGATTCTTGGAGACTTTTCCATGGTGGAACAAAAACTAATATTGTTTTGGCATTGCCTCCCAGAAGTATGGCACCACAGCCTACTTTCCAGCCCCCAATGATGTGAAACACACACATTCCTCTTCTCTGTTTCCTCTTTCTTTCTTTTTTTATTTATTTTGCTGACACACACACACACACACACACACACATACACATATATACACACACACCACATATGAATACACACACACTCCCTCTCTCCTTCTTTTTCTCGTCAGCCCCCAGAGATGGTAAAAACATTAGACCTGCTGTGGAGGGAGTGAGGGATGGAGAATGCGTTAAGGAGAAGATGGTAGGGAAAGAGTCAACAGATTTCAAATCCCAAAACAGCTCGGGAAGGCCCCCAGGGATGGAGGGATGAGGTGAGAGCGAGGGAGGGAGAGAGGGAAGAAAGAGTGTCAGCAGGTATTACTATCACTGTCACAAGCAGGCGTGAGGAGCGAACCCTCCCTCCTGCCCCTCCCCTCATACAACACACATGCAGGGACACACACATACCCACACCCACACACACACATTGTAAGTAACACACTTTGTACACTTATACAGGTGTACCAATACCACCACTGCCCTGCCCTCATACACACTCACACACAGCTGCTCAGACTCTGGGAGGAGCCCAAGCAGGAATCACACCTCATTTGAAACAGACACTGGTTTCTGTTTTGTGTGTGTGTGTGTGTGTGTGTGTGTGTGTGTTGTTTATGCATACTGGTTATGCATGTTGCAAAATTACAAAAACCCCATAGAAAAAAATGTGGAAATAAAAGGAATGGAATGTGGCATCATGTGCTTATTTGAAGAGGCCAGCGCTCAGATTTTCTGCAGTAAGATGATGAGATATGGTTTAGGTATGCGTGTGTGTCCGCATTCCAGCATATTTTGATGTGTTATTTTTGTTGCAATAACCAGTACCACATGACTTTTCAACAGTGCAGTAATGCACAGCTTGATCCTTGTCTCCTGGTATTCTTGACTGCTCTTTTTTTTCTCTCCTCCTCCTTGTTCTTTTTACTGCCCTTCCTCCTCTTTTCTCAACATTTTGTTCCAATCAAATCTTTTATTTATGAGTTTGAGGGATGTAGAATTCTTTGATCAACCTGCAGTCAGCAGCTACATGAGTGTTATCCATAAGCGGAGCGACCACCGGGGCAGGGGGTGCAACCGCCCCGGGGCCCTCGCTCCTCCGTAGGGGCCACTACTGAGCCACTATTGAGCTACATTTTGGCTTGAGCGCAACAGCAGATGTCTGCCCCTGATGCTGAGTATAGTTCCACCATCGTTTGGCCGAATGCTGCCAGACTGACTGATGAAGTTATAGTGTAACTGATGTGTTTTTTAAATTCTAGTAAGGTGGAAAAATAGAGAGAAAGTAGCAGCTGCATCAAAACACAAGGAGTAAGAGAGTAAGTTTAATTGCATCTCGCGCTCCTCTTGCATCTTACTTCTCACCTTGTTGGTCCATTCAACACTTGATGATAGAACAGATAATCGATCTGACATTACTGCTAGCCAGACAGTGGTTAACAGACTTGATCAAAGCAAAGCATGTAGGAGAGGAGGTTGAAGGACCATGATGTGTAAGAAACCAATTAACCTATGTGGATGATTTATTTCTATAGACAGTAGTGGAACATACAAAAAGGACTTCACCAAACTACAGCAGGCTGAGCTGTGAGTACATTTTTGGTTATGTTAGTTTGGTTGTATAAGGTCTGTTGTCTGTTGTTGCTGCTTGTGATGCCGGAGAATGTCTATTCTGTATTTGAAAAGTCCTTGTGTCGTGGTGCTACAGTTATGCACCGACCTACAAATCATATTCTCCAGATTTGAGGGCACATGCTTGTTTGCTTCAGACCCCAGCAAGAATTGCATTATTTTTTTTTTTTTTATACCTCCCCACTAAATAAGTGACTTGTCGCGATCACAATTACTACAAGAGTAATAGAAATATGAGTTTTGCATGTTGTGTGGCTCTATAAGTAGTCTGAGACAGGGCGCGTCACTGAACAGTTTGTTAATTGCTGCATGTAGGGCATGATTGGCAACAATTTGTGATTATGGATCAGATTCATCAGATGCTCTACAGAAATATAAAGAAGAGTCCCTCGAGAAAGCCCCGCCCCCTTTGTGTGGAGGCTCAAGCTCCACCCCTGCTTAATTCAGCCAATACTTAGTACTGTATATATCCACTTTTCACTACAGTATGTTATGTAGACTATGTTATTGCCTGTGTAGAGAAGGTTGTAGCATCTATTACAGTGACAGCCTGCTGACACGTTAGAGTGCAGAGCGGAGAGTTAAACACTGTACAAACTGTAAAATACACCTTTCCATAGGGCAAAGGAGTTTGTTCTTTCAATCACTGTAATCCTCCATAACAGCCTGCCTGTGTTTTTGTGCCATTTTAAGTGAACTTTCATTTTTAAAGGAGTTGCTCTCTGTCACTGTCCGAACCCTTGTTTTGTTATATTCATCAGAAATGATCAGTTGGCTGTATTCACAGTCTGAGAGCATCAGGAGTAGTAGTTGTGTGTTTTGTTTTTTCTTTTCTTTTTTTTTTTTTTTTTGCTGAATGGTTGTGGGGGAAATAGCCTTGTCCCAAATCTCCATAGCTATGGCCCTGTAGCAGGAGAACTCATGAATCTCATTGCTCTCCCATTCAGCTGGAAATGGAGTTCTTGTACTCAGCGCGCTTCTCAAAACACAGGAGCAGACGCTTCATGTTTATGATTGTGTGGAATTAATCTGTGTGTTCTCCTAAAATACACCCAGTGACAAATGCGTACTCAGAAGAGTCAGAAAATCCCTTACTCCCCACATTTTTTGATTTTATTTTACATTTAACGAAGTTCCCTGATAGATTTCCTTTCAGGACAGAATTATTCTGAGCAGCGTTGTTCTTCGTCAAACGACTGTGGGCTTTTTTGTGTGGTACTTGCCGCTGATTTATAGTGTTACTCTTCAGAATTAACACTGACACATAGACCCGCTATACCTCCTGCTTGTTAATCTCGTAATTTTGGGTCATTCTGGTTCATTACTTAGAGTAGTGACGAGTCATCTTTAATCCCAAATTAATCAGTTAATCCCAGTCCAGTGTCAGGCTGTTGCTGCTGGCGCTACGTGAGACCGGAGTCTGCACCTCTCCCCTTGACCCTCGCCACTTCCTTCCTCCTAAATCTCCCCCCCTCCCCCTTTTTCCTCTTATTGTGTCTAAACCCTTCATCAGTATTGCGGAAAGTAACTGGCCTTTCTAAGAAATTCAGGGGTATCCGGCCTCAAGGCGGACCGTGCCATCCAGTTATATCAACTGAAATGTTAAAAGCATGAATTTTTATTTCACACGGTTAAGCTAATGCCCTGGTGCCGCATTGAAATAAGGCAGATTCTGTGGCCTTGAAACCAAATGGACGGAATTTGTTTAAATGTTTTCACCATTTACTTTAAAGACTTTGTTGATTGGTACAAGACATCAAATGCAAGCGGCCTACCTCTGGTGTGAATACGTGAGGGTGGGGCGGGTGGGGCGGGTGGGCAAGTGTGCGTGACTAGAACAAGACAAAGCTGGCTGCCTTGAGGGTGAATAAGGGGGACCGTCCATACCCCCGATGCACAGAGCGATATGAATGTTAACCATTGTGACGGAGAAAGATGGAGAGGGAGAGAGAAGCGTGGATCGGCTGTGAGGGGAGGGAGAGGCGAAGGGGGCAGTTTAGACTCCTGGGATTCCAAAGCAGTGACCGTGAAAGTGCTTAGATAAACAGAGAGAAAGATGGCAAGGGAGGGGGGGAAGGTGAAGTGGGTGAAATGGTGGTGGAAGGAGCAATGGAGAGAGGAGAGGGCGAGAAAGAGTAGGCTTCGCTGACAGGGGAAGGAAATGAGACCTGTAGAAGAAGGGGTGAGAGAAAGCAGATGGGAATGAAACCAAGTAGAGTAAGTTTTTAAATAAGTTCAGCAGGAGTCAGAGGGACTGAAGGGGACCAGCTTTACTCTATTTACCTCTTAACTCTTGCGCTTCTCCAATCTTTCTCTCTCCATCTTCTCCTTGCCTCCTCTTCCTTCTGTTTAAATAATTCAGGTCGGTAGGCTGTATAAGGGCAGGTTTCCTTGACATGTCTTAACTGTGTGTGTCTGACTGACTGACTGACTGACTGGCTCGCTGACCGACTGAAGGACAGCTCCGGTCCTCCAGCCAGCCATTCCTCCACTAACAACCACCAAATAATCAGACACAGACAGAACGGGAGAGGGAACGCACACCTGGGATATAAGAGTCTGTGCTGCCGATCCAGCATTGACCTTCACATCATGGAGCGAGAGACACAAAAAAACACAGCAAGGATGGGAGAGAGAGGGAGAGAGATTGTCTACGGCATCAGAAGTGTGACCCACTTAGTAAATGATGGATTCTCAAAGCCAAGTCTAATTTATGGGATGAGTGTATTTGCTTTGCGAGCGCCCTTTTCACTGTGAAGTGTATTTGAGTAAATGTGTGTATGTGTGTTTTAAGGTGTGTTGCTCGCATGTCCTCCTTAACCCAGTTACACAGGTGGGCTTTGCTGACAGACCTGGGACACAGATAAGGGTAGTTAAGTATAGTTAAGGTAATATATAAGAGTGCAGATGAGTGGACACTGTGAGAGGGAGACTGAAACATAAAAAAACCCATTTTTAAATCAACCTATAATGTGTTTTTTGAATACTTTTTAATTAGTGCGAATAGCGATGTCATGACAAGAGCTTTACTGGTGTGCACTGCTGGGTTGTATTTGGTCGAATGCCAGCAATAGACCGGCACTGTAAAACAAACCAGATAGGGCAAGTTGAAAAGCAGACAGCATGAGGTTACAAGTAATGATTGTTTTCATTATTTATTAATCTGTTTATTTGGCCAGTTGTTTGGTGTATTCATGGTGAAAAAGTTTCCCAGAGCCCAAGGTGACATCTATAAACCGCTTATTTCCTCAGCGTAAATGCCAAAGATATTTGATTTTCAGTGGTGGTCAGCAGTGGGGAGCTGGAAATCTTTACACCAGTGAAGCTGAGACCAGAGTTTGTTTGACATTTTCAAAACCTCATTGAATAATCAGAGTAGAGTTGTTACAGATTATGTTGCTGTCGATTTTTAAAATATTTCTTTGTAATCAACAAACAAAAGCCCCATCAGCACAGGCCTGATATAACCCGCTTTTTCTGAGAGTGTTATTTATTTCAAAGTTGATATTAATTTGTGTCGCTACACTTATCTGCTGTGGTGCTGTGTGTAAAGCTGAAGGGTCCAAACAGCAAAGTTTGAACATAAACACGAGACAAATGATGTTGACACAGTAAATCAGCCCAGTCGTCACTTTGCAGTAATACACTTTGATAGATTTCATAAATAGTTTGAATCATGGCTTTTTGTGTCCACCAGTCACAGCTGTCACTATCTTCCTCCCTGCTCCCTCCATCCTGTCTGTGTCTAAGCGGTGAGCTACTGTAGCTATATTCAGGTTTATGTATCCAGGCCTGGCACCTGTACAAATCAGCCCTGTATTTACACTGCAGCTCCATTTAGTCTGCAGAAACATGGAGAGCACTCATTACTCTGAGGTTTAGGCTGTCCGACGGAGGGATGCAGGGAAAAAGACGGATGGAGTGAAGGATGGTTGGGTGGGGTGTTGGCTTGGCACCAATCCCAGCTCCGGATTGGTTGTTGTCCTGGCAACGGCACGTCTGACCTTATTTACCCCCTCGCACGCCCCTCGGTGTACGAGCGCTGCGTTTTCGCCTATGCACATGTCTTTCGCCGCACACACTTTCCCCGCCAGTCTTCTCTGCATGAGAGCCAAAACTCTCCCCCTCGTGCCCTTTTTCCCTCTCACATAAATCTGACCACCTACAAGCAGGGCAGGTGAGAGTCAAGTTGGGTAACACTTAAAGCTGCTACCGTGCTGGTCGGCACAGTGAGGCAGCACATCAGCATGCAGTGTTCTTTGGTCAAATAGCGAAAATAAAAAAAAAGGGAGGCCATAGACTGCAAGACTGCACTCTTGTCCGTTTATATTGCGGACAGTAATTTCATACCTCCTAGAAAAGTCACTGGAAAGCTTATTTTAGGATCAGACCAGACCACACGTGGAGAGCGGCGCCTATGCATGACAGAGCTCTGCCACAGAGGGGGATGATGGTTTCTGCAGACCTGCAGCCATATCAAAATGGTTCCGATGGATTCGTTTCCATACTGATTGGTCCTGTGGGCCTGAGTCATGCAATTTTCTTAAGCTCAGACGATCGTAGCTATACATCCTGTTTTGCTGCTGAGTCCCACAGAATGGACAGGCATACACTCATGAGAGGAGGACCTATGCTATAACAGGCAGAAAATAGGGTCTGTCTTTTACCTGAGGCTCAGAGTCCCTTTAGGCCTGAAGCAGCAGGTGTGTGTGCTTGTGTGTATGCCTGTGCGTTCTGCCCGTGTCTGTAAATTGATAGGGAATGCAGGTCTGTGAGGCAGCCTGCTGATTTGCGCAGTTTGAATGAGGGCTTGAGTGGTCTGAATGCCTTCTGGTCATTTAATGGAGCCTGCAGGGCAAGAAAAGGTGCAACCAATCACTCCATCTAGGGCTGTACACAGACTCCCACAGCCACAGTGGCCAACACTTATGGATAGAATTCATATGTGATGCGGCGCACTGTGTGTACATGTGTGCACTTGTGCTCCCTCCATCTGCGAGAGGACAGAAGGATTTGGTTTGTCTGATGGCACAGGATTTTTTCACAGGAAATTGTTTAGCAGAGGTGGTAAGCCACACAGATCCTGATCCATATTAATGCAATGTGTGTCTGCTGAGAGCTTGCATGAGCAGAAAAATCACAGGCTCAAGTGGATGGGGGGGGGGCATTGGAGGGAAAGTTCACATACCATCAACATTAAGAGTCATAGAAAGGAAAGCAAAAAGGTCTGGTGTAGAGGAGAGGTACACTTCCTGCTGACCTTGAAGGAAGCACACACACATACACAGTCACTCACACAGGCATGCCAAACAGGAAAGAGTAGATAACAGCAACAGCTTGTTCTCGCCTAAGTCCCTCTTTCCTCTGTGTGAGGATCACCGTCTTTGGCCACAGTTTGTTCACACTGAGAATATCAAGAGGTGGGGTCGGCAGAGACCTGAGGATGTGAGGTGGGGGTGGGGGGGAAGTAAAGGGATTTTTCAGGCCAGCTGGGCATGCAGGGTGGCGGGGGGCCCCAGATGGTCGGAGGTGGGGGGTGAAGTCCTTGTTTGTGCGCGTTGAGGGGAGTAAGCGCCAGGTTAGACACAACACTGGTGTTTGGGCTCTGGACACAGCATGGCTTGATGCAGGCGTCGGGGGGGGGCACAGCTAATGTAGAGTAGATGGGTGGGGGGTAGTCCTGATCCTACTCTGATCCTGTTCTGATTTCATATCCATGCAGAGAAAGATCAAGGAAATGGAGAACAAAAGAGATGGAGCCATGCAAATACTTAGAAAAGGTGCAGTACTGAATAAATGAAGTCTCTCCCCCGTCGTTCTGAGATGTTCTCATGGATGTAGCACTACTACAGTTGCATGATTCCTTCTTCTGTTTTCCTCTGAAGTTTAGGTTAGCCTGTGGAGTGGGAGGTCACTGAGAGCCTAGTTATCCGCCTCGTTCCCTCTTTTCTCCAGTTCTGTCTTCAGGGTCTTTTGTCTTGAACTCCTCTCTTACTTTCTCTCAGCTATTCCCCACTGTAGTCTGCTGTTTCCCCATAAAAGGCTCCCACAGGCTGGTTTCATTCACCTGCTCAGATCAGCTTTCGTTTTGTGCTCAAATGTGAGAAATTTTTGTGTCATTTGCCTCGAGTTCATCTCCGGTCCCTCTATAGTCACATGTATTGAAAAATACTTGAATGCGGCTAATATCGTTAGCACATATCTGTAAAAGGGGTGGATTGTTAGCAAGCTATGGACATGCTAGTGCTGGTTTGCACAAACCACAGACTTGTTTTTGTCTAGAAATTGATGTTTCTGCTTCAAAACATTGCACATTTTTTAAATTTAATCAAATTTTGTTACTACTTTACTGCAAACTTGTCACTACTAGCCAACATTAATCCCACTAACTCCAGTCTCATATCTGACTCCACAGTTCAGAGTACAGTTTATACTCAGGGACTGTAAAGTTGTATGAGATGTCATGTATAAACATTAATATAACTTTCCCAGTCTGCTTCTCTTTGTTTCTAAGACCAGCTGAACTGTTGAACTGTTTGTTGAAGCTCTGCATGGATTTACTTCACCTGAGAAAGTAAATCCATTGATGAAAGACTTTCTTTTCTCCTGTATGTTAACGTTGACATTGTTTTATTCTCTCAGATTAATGACTCGCCTCATATGACCTCATCTGTAATCACACAGCAAACCACACCCGTCTGATACAGCATGGAAAAAAAAAAAAACCTGAAATACACAATACCATTCTCACAAAGTCATTCTGCTAGAAAGCACTAAAGATCCTCCCATGTCACCAAATAGTGCTACTACATCACACACCATAGAGGCTGCAGCTGTGTCATGCTATGCCCAGCCAAGGCACAATGACCACAGCCTGCTGTGCCCAGCCAGCATAGTGACCTGAGTTAGCTGTCACCCTGCTATGACCGACCACGGAAGAACTGAGACTCCACCAAGCCCTTCGGCCTCCCGCCGTCACTGCCAGGAAGCCAACAAGACTTTGACTGTGGGCTGGTTAGCGTACCATCACAAGCTTGAAAGTGTTTATCAAAAACCACTGTGCTTACAATATACATTTTTGGAATTCATCCGGGACACGAGTGTTGTTAGCATTTTCATTGTAGCAGAATATTTTTATCCACATGTTTGTGTGCAGCGCTTGCGTTAAGGGCCCCAGCGTATTCAGTATGCGTAGTATGCAGCTGCTGTGCGTGATGGAGTATCTGCTCTGTATTCCTGGGGCCGTGTTGTGGGATTGTTGGTCCTTTAATTATTCTCTCATATTAAAGGATCAAAGGTCTCTGCCACAGTCAACCCCCTGCATTTCATTATATCTGCACGCACACAGATACACACGTACGCACACACACACACACACACACACACACACACACACACAGACACTTATACTTATATATGTATTTTTGCATGTACATTTACATGGACATTAGGTGGGAATCAATCTTTATTCAGGTTTGTTCAATTTTTGAATTTTGAATGTGATTTCCTGTAATTATAAAAAGGGCAAATGCTGGCCTTTGCCAGTTTTCAAATGAAGAGTCACGTCTGTTATTTTTGATTTGGCTTCTCAGTCAGATTTTTCTTTATCACCCAAGAGCTTGCACTAGCCCTCACAAGGGTGTCACTGCTCCCCCTCTGGCATGAGGGATAGAGCATGTTTTATTCTCCTGTAGTACTTTCATGTCCTGGTGGGTGTGGACATGTGTTTGTGTGTGTATTCATGCCCACGTGTGCTTAAATGCACATGAATGTGTGTGTGTGGGTGTGTGTTGTTGTGTGTCTTGCCCCCCTCCTCCTGTTCTGACACTGGACAAAACCAATCCTGTCCTTTGCTTCCAGAGGATTCCTCCGCTGATAGGCTACTCCAGCGCTCTGTTCTTTGACACCCACAGCTCCTCGCTCCATGCTCCCATGATGCCCCTGTGCTGTCACTGCTGTGTTGTATGGTGGCTGGCAGGAGGGGAGGATGCTAAGTGTAATTAGGGCGTACCCAAGTCTACCAGGGCCAGAGAGAAGGAAAGGAAGGAAGGAAGGGAAGAGGAGAGAGCGCTGACAGTTTGACATCAGTAGAGCACACTGCCTCTGTAATTGCTGGCATGCATATGGCACCGGTTGATGGTGCAGGCTTGTGGGAAGAAAAGGGGTTGAAGGGCTAATGTCGAATAGAGAGGAGTCAGAAATAGGAGGGAGAGCACAGATGAGATGAAGCCTCTGAACAATTTGAAGGGGGGGGGGGGTTGAATGTGTGTCATCCAAAGAATTGGGGGAAGAAGATGGAGGAATGCAGATTGGGGGTTGGGAGGAGGAGAGGGAACCTGAGCAATGCAGAGGAAGCTTGAGGTGAATGACATGTATAGCAGGGGGTGCAGCATGTTGACACAGCACACATCTGTTATTACACACACGCGCGCGCACACACACTTCCACAGCTGGTGCACCTAAGTAAACATACTGCCTCAGAAAGCACCACAGGTAGTAGGTGGATAGTAAATGTGAAAGTGACTGAGTGTGTGTGTGTGTGTGTGTGTGTGTGTATGTATGTGGGTGTTTGCTCACGCGCTTACTAATATATGTTTTTGTGTTCTCTTAACCAAACAATTGAGTGACTTTGTTTGGCTGTAATTAGTGCACACAGGTAATAGAGCTATCAGACATGGCCACACACACATTCACAGAGGGGATATTGATCAGGGGAATGTGTGTGTGTGTGTGTCTGTCCTGAGCAAGGGATCCTGATCGATTGTGTCCTGTCCGGTTGATAGATCGCCAATTCTGCAAGCTACCTATTGAGCAGGAAGCAGCACTGGTGAAACCTGCCTCCAGGGTCTTACCTGCACCCTACTGATTACATACATGCACACACACTGACACACACACACACACATGTCTTTTTTGCACCATTATCTCCAGCAGAAATACACACTGTCATGCCCACATTCAAGTGCAAATTTAACAGAGAACAGAGGTTTCTAGTTCTGCTTTTTTAGTCATGCCATATGACCTCCTTCCCATTTCTCCTCTCATTGCTCCATCCATCTTTCATAACCTCTGCAGATTTGTGGGACCACCTCAGTCTCCCTCTTCCTGTCATGTCTATCTGTTTCATTTTGGTTTCATCCATCTCCTCCTCCTCCTCCTACTTTTCTTCCACATCCACTCCTCTAGTCCTCTGATTCGTTCTTTGGTCTCTTCTCTGTCCGCCTACTTAACTTGAGATTCTCCGCTGTCCAACACCACCACTGCTGCTGCCGCTGCCGCTGCCGCTGCCGCTGCCTCCCCCTCCCCATTCCACGCTCCTTTTCCCTCCCATGTTCCCCTTCACTGACTCCCAGCACTCCCTTCCTCTCTCCTCCGCTCTGTCACCCCTCTATAAAGACTCCCACTGACAGACCTGAACCTTCTGCCCAAGCCACATTCTGCCCCTCATTGTTTTGTCCTGCGCTTCATGCGAAGAGGAGTCCAATTAAAGTCTGTCTCCTCTCTTCCTCCTCTCCGTTGTTCCGCTCTCTGTGTGTCTGCACTCAGACTCTCTGGGGTCACTAATTAAAACACTTTATTTCTTTTTTCTTCTTTACTCCACTTTTTCCACCTGTTCATCCAACTTTTCTCCCCCTTTGGCCTCTTTGTTCATTTTTTTTCTCTTCCACCTGTTTCAGTATCTCTTTTCATCAGCCTGCTTCTGTCTTTTTCTGGGCCCCCGTCTCATGTCACTCCATCACTCACATCCCGTCCCGCCTTTTGTCACAAATTTCTCTCCTCATCCCTTGCGTCCTGCTTCGTCTTGTCATACTGTTGTGATCATAGTCTTATGATTTTGTCATGTTAAATTTACCTCTCTCACTTTGACCTAAATGTACTTGCCCCAGTCTCTTTCTCCATATTAGTTTGTACACGGATAACTCTTTATACTGCAGCTGACAGGAAGTCAGAATCCACAGTCTGAAGGAGCATACATTATGCAGCTCTTCTGTTCTAATGATGCGCTCTTGTCCAGAGTTGTTGTTATGCCTAAAGCCAATCAACCTTGACTGAAGACATGGTTGTGCATGCACTTGCACATCTGCCTAAGTCTGTACTCGCCTGTGTATATCTGTGTAGTGGGAGAGTGAAAAGCAAAGGGAGTCAAGTTTATTTTACACTGAACTCCCTTCAGTGCTTTTCATTAGCATATGAGGATTTGTTGTTCTCACTCTCTCTCTGTCGCTCAGCACTGCTCCCTCGCTGGTCTTGAAATGTAATGGAGTTGTCTCATTGTGATATATTAAATCCCAAAGCATTCTTCGGACTTTATCAACCTATGTAATTGATACGTGTAATATTGATGAATTATCCACATTCCTCCAGGCACATAGGGATTATGGGATACGTGTCATCTGTCTTCTTTCTTTCATTGACTGTCTGTGTTTAATCACCACCTCTCTGTCCCCTTCAGTCATGTGTTACTGGATGTAATCGTTACTTGAAATATTAATGCTGTTGTCATTCCATCTTCCAGGTTAACGTCAGGAGATCTGTCCATCCAGGTGAATCTGAACGACTACCTGGACATCTACTGCCCCCACTTCCCCAAAAGGAGTCGGTGGGCTCAGGGCAGCCGGAGACTCTGGCCCTCTACCTGGTGGCAGAGGCATCGTTCAAAGGCTGTGTGGAGACCAGGGGGGCGATCAAGAGATGGGAGTGCAACACCCCCTATGCTCCATTTGGACCAGTGCGCTTCTCTGAGAAGATCCAAAGGTTCACACCCTTTTCACTGGGGTTTGAGTTTCTCCCAGGGCGTCACTACTACTATAGCTGTAAGTATAAGTTCTGTGTGTCTGTCTGCGCACGGTCAGTTCATTAAACAAAATATGCCAACTGCAGAATGATAAGAAATCAAGAAATAAACTGAAATCAACAATAAATGGTCAACGTACTGCACTTTTATAATCTTATTCGGCCACTCAAAGAGCTTTACCCTCCAAGTTGCATTCACCCATTCAGACAAACTTTTCTGGGTCCTTTTCTGTGCGTACACTGCTCACAGTGATGATAGATTTAGGCAGTTTTGGGTTCAGTGCCTTGGCCAAGGTCACATCAGCCTGATGACTGGAGGATTCAGGGATCAAACCGCTGACCCTTTGATCAGTGGACAACACAGTGCACCTTCTGACCCACAGCCTCTCCACTTCATTAGGCACAAATTAACATTTAAAACAACAGAAAATGTACGTCAAACCTTAACCCTAACCCTAGGAATGAAATACCAATGTGCCTCATCACTGATTATTAATCTTAATTAGTTATCAATGAGCCAACTGAGTGAAGATTGATTTTCTGACAACAAATCATTGTGGAAGCAGTTGACATTTTAAAAGTATCAAGGCCAAGTCAGGGTTGGGTGGTCATGTCTTAAAAATGTTTTTTTTATATATGCAAAGTGCATTATCATTGTTTTTTATGTGAAATGTATTTTTTAGTGAAACCATGAATATTGGCTCCAGGGTCACACTAGCAGCCAAGTAAAACAGCCCAAAAAGAAGAAAGAAATATAAATATTTGATGTTTCAGTTCATCAGCCTGTGCAAAGACACCTGTGTTAGAGGGTGTGTGTGTGTGCGTGTGTGCGTGTGTGCGTGTGTGCGTGTGTGCGTGTGTGCGTGTGTGCGTGTGTGCGTGTGTGCGTGTGTGTGTGAGGCCAGCCCTGCACTTTTAAGGGATGGACCATCTTGAGCCAATGTGTTTTTATGAGGTGTTGAGTGTTGGCAAACAGCTGCATATGGCATTAATGTTTTCCATAAATTCACACTGAGCGACATTAATATGATGTTTTCTTAAGCCCGTGGGCTGTTACACAATGTTAGTAATGGTTTCCTCTTTCTCCAGTGCACCCTCCTGTGCTCTTCTCTCCTAACTCATTTATTTCAAACCAGTGGTGGGAGAAAGGGGAGGTAGAGAGACAGGGGATGGCTTAGTGGCTGTAAAATCACAAGACATTTCATTCTCACTTTTTTTTTTTTTTTTTTTTTTTTTTACAACTTCTGGTGTCAGTCCAACCAAGAGGGGGAGGACATGAAACAAGGCAGAGAATGAAAAGAGTCAAGTGAATGCATAGTATGGACGGGTGACAACAAAGCGACAGAGGGACTGCAAAGTGTAGGAGGAAGAAATGGAGATCAATACATGACGACAGTGAAGGAGAAATAAAGGCAAGCAGAGAACCAGACGGAGGTAGAGAAGCGTGGAGGAGTGACAGAGGGAGAGAAAGAGTAAAAGATGGACACAGTCTGACAGTATGCGGGGGGGGGGGGGGGGCAGAGGAGTGGAATCCACAGTGGAGAAAGAAAAGGGAGAGCAACAAAAGCAATGGAGAAAAGGGATGGATGAGACGAAGGGAGAGAAAGAATCTTTACATAAATTACTGTTGCGGTCTGAGGGACAATGGAGCATTGTGAGGGCATGAGAGCGTGGCTCCACACACACGCTAACACACACATGTATATATGTACACACACACACACTGGGCTATTGTGGTTGCTCAGGCCAGTTCACAGAAAGCAACAATGGGCCCCCCCCCCCTCTGGTCGGGCCACATCGGGCTCAGAGCGATTGTGTGTGTTTTGTCCACATCAAAGATAAGGCGTAAAGTTGGTCCAAATGTCTGGCTCTGGGGTTTGTGTGGTGAATGGGCCCGTAGCACTGGAGACAGTATAATGGCATTAGCCTGGGAGAACAGTACAATAGTATTAGAAACACTAATGGCATTAGTTGGCTCAGTCTGAGCTGGGCTCAGCTCCTCTCTCAAGCTCCCACAGACTATGACACTGACAGCCCACTGTCTCTCGGTCTGTGACCCACTGCCCGAGCCGCTGACCAACGCCCAGTGGTTCTCCATGTCTGGATCTCGCCAAACAGGAAACACCTTGACATCCTCTGATAGTCAGCTGCTAATGGAACCGTTTGAGCGAACAGTAACAGGAGCAAAGAAAACTCAAAGCACTACGACTTTACAAAACACAGAGCACTTAACAAGCATACTGACAGACCCTCACTGACAACATACAGTATGCCTTTTAAAAATGCTGCAAATAAACAAAATGCCAACATCACCATGAATTTGACAACGCATATGAAGTGAGTAGGAATGCAGTCAACAAAAGAAAACCCAAGTAAGTATAACAAGTAAGTATACACATCACAGAAAAACAAGGATGAAGACGGCAGTAATTAGTCCAAGGTTGATGCTAGGTGTACAGCTGATATCTCTTTGTGTGAGTACGGGGGACGTTATTCACAATTTAAGCCTCATATTGTTAGGATGCAATTGTACTAGAGCAGTAGAACCAAAAGCGTACGGTATGTACGCTACTAAACTACTGAAACAAACGTTACTGATATGCAACACTACACCTGTCAGCAATGACACAGAGCGACAATGATTGTCTGAAAACACAGCTCACCAGTCACTATATAGTACTATACTATACACTATATACTACAGATTGTCTGTCATGAGGAAGAGACGTTTGGCATCTGTGCTTTTTCAGAGAGGACATTTTGACATGTCCCAATAAGAGAAGAACCAGCGTAAATAATGAAATGAATGGTGGTGAGTGGTTGCTTCACTTTCAGAGTCCTTGTATCGTTCATGCCGACGCACCATGGCACTGTTATGTTTTATTGGTACAGCTGAATAGAGCTATGCTGCAATGATGAGTCAAGATGGCTGCTGTGAAAAGGCTGCAGAGTGTTTGACAGAGTCAGTAAGTGAATATTTCAGTTATTGTTGTAACTTCATTAGCTCATTGTGTTGCATCACTGATGAACAGTGCAGTGAACTTCAGCAAATCAAGTGTCGGGACGTTTCACAGATTCCTGTTGTGTTGTGTAGAAGTCACAATTCTGTTTATATGAGTTTCATTGATTTGCAGTGTGTTTTTTTTTTATCCTGGAAGTCCTGTGGAAGTGATGATGATTATGCTGTCTTCATTTTCTTTTGTTTTGTGTGTGTGTGTGTGTGTGTGTGTCTGTGTTGAGTACTTTTGGCCACCGTGCATCGCGGCATTATGATGTGCTGCAGCATATCCGTTAATATTACAGATACAAAGTGAGACAGAGTGTTAGCCATCATACACTCAGCTTGTGTGGTGGGTCCCACTGTTGAGTTAGCGGCTGTTTGTGAAATATACAGAAATAAAGCCGCCCTTTAACTGCAGTTTCCAGACAGATTAGTTTTGTAAAGACGATGCTAAAATGACAGCTAATACAACTGATGTTTGCCTGTTCTCCCATGTGAGCCATAATCGGAAGTGATATCGGAACTGTTGCCTTCTTTTACGGCCGCGCTCTCAGTAGTTTATTATATCGTCCTTTGTTTTGTTTTTTTTAGTATCGTAGATAACTGTGATATGTGGTCGTCTCTGTGACACATGGAGATGGTGTAATTCTTTATACTGGTATCATGGGTATTGATATGGTGGAGGCAAACTTGTCGTTGTGCTTATCAGACACTTCTTCAAGTGAGGATTTGATGGAAGGATTTTCATTCAAGATGTACAAATTTCTCCTTTTGTTTGACACCTTAGCATTTTGAGGAGCGATTGTTTATTGGGTGTAATAAACAAGCAGCTTATTTACATCTTCCTCTTCTTGTTCTCTCCAGCTCTACCCACAGATGAAGGCCCTCTCCTGCCATGTATGAAGTTGCGTGTCACCGTGTGCTGTGAGCCCAGTGAGTACACTCCTCTTTTCATCTGTTCTTCCTTTCATGCCTCCCCCCTTTGTACACCAGGAGACTCCTCTCTGTGCCTCTTACATCTCTGCTATCAGGGCTTTATAACATGATGCTGTTCATTCCTGCTGTTTCCCTCTCTCTTTGTCACCAGCCCTGATGCTCTAATTGTCTTTTCTCTTTTTTGCATTGAGATGAGTCTCACTGTTTGTTTTTCTAACTACATAAACTCCACTGCTTTGTCCACATTGGCTTTTAAACCTAATTGGATCAAGGGTTTCTTTAAACATGACTTCCCTCTAAAGCACATCTTTCTTCTGCTCTCACCCATTCCCTTTTTTTTTTTTTTTTTTTTTGCCTCCTTGTCTTCCTCATTCTCCCGCTCTCCATCCCTCTGTCCCAGTGTGAAATTCCCAGAGTTGATCTAATCCAGAGCCCGCCTGGAGTAACGTTAGTCTTCCAGTCCACTGAGCTGCCCATTCCGGTTGGGAATGTTGCCCAGTCACTGTGGGAATCCCTGTACAGTTGTTGGTGTGTGAGTGTCCGTGTGTGTGTGTGAGTGTGAGACAGAGAGAGAGGGAGAGAGAGAGGGAGAGGGAGAGAGAGCACTTCTATGTGTATGACCAGATTTGTTTTTGTGCACTTGGTGTTGTTGTTCACTGCATGCATCTATGGGGCTTTGCGTGTGTTCTCTAGCGGTTTAATTTGTACATGCGTGTGTGTGTGTGTGTGTGTCTGAGACGTCTGTCCCAGTTCCCATCCCAGTACCATCCGCAGGGGGCTCATCGTGCTGTCCCAGCCTGAACTAACACACTTTTTTTTTTCCAGTGAGACTGGTCACATGATTGTGTGTCTCTGCACGTGTGTATAAGAAACATAAGCTAAAAAATAATTCTTTCATTTTGTCTAACAAACATCTCCCAGTCCTGTCACCATGCTTACACTGGTGTCAGTTGTTTAGCATAAAGGGGGTAAAAATATATTAAAAGCCAGAATAAAGTAAAGTCCCATCCGCCTCGGATGAATTCGTAAATGCCATCTCTGTTCCGGCACGGGGAGTAATTTGCTGCATTATTACCACAGTGAAGGCTGATGACTTTTTTCATGTGTTAATTATCCTGCTGTCATTAATTAGAAATACCACAGATAGCTGTTCAGTGAGAAAATGCTAATGTAGTCTTGACCTTCTGACAGTATTCCCAGATCTGCCTATCTGAGCCAGAATTAATCAAAATATTTGAAATCACCTGGATTATGCATGCACACACACCGACACACACACACACTTGACTTTACTGTTAAAACCCTTTACATTCAAGAGACTCCCACTGACAAAGATGCCCATACTTCCATCTACTGTCTCTGTTTCTCACGTTTCTGTATCTTCTCCCTCACTCTCATCCTGTCCTTTAACCAAAACTAATCCCAACTAAATTTCAGGATCTCCTTCTTCTTGTCTTTTAGCCACCCACCCACCTACCCCCCCACTCCAGCCTCCCTGCTCTTTCTCTCTACTCTTCTGTCATTCTTGAAGTGGCACTAATCCTCCCCTTCTCTCTGTCTCTTCAGCTCTCTCCTCCCTTTCTCATTTTTTATGATCTTTCACTACTGGAGCAAAACTAATCTAGGCACCATCCATGGCAGTCTCTTACACTTCCTCCTCGCCCCCACCCATCTCCCTTGACTCCGCCTCTGTGTGCCCCCCCCCACACACACACACACACACACACACACACCTCTGTGTCTTCCCTGTGTCTTCTTCTGTCTCTTTGTTGTATCTCCATATCAGTTTTTTAGTTATTCACTGACTCTCCTCTCCATGTTTCTCTGCTCCATCTCTGCACTGTGCCGCGAGTGCGCTGGGGATGAGAATGCATGACGCTGGAGAGAGGGAGAGTGAATGAGATGGATGAGGGAGGAGATGAAGGAGAGTTAGAGGGTTTCACTCTCTCTCCCTCTCTCTCTCTCTCACTGTCCATTAGTGGCGGTTTACCACAGCTGTTGTTGTTTTGTTCCCTGTGGTAACACCTCACATACTCCCTGGTTCCTTCCTGCCCAGGTTCTCTTTTATCTGACAGGTACCATGGCAGCAGGACGCACCATGCCTGTGTACTCTGTGTGAGTGTGTGTTAGTGTGTGTGTGTGTGTGTGTGTGTGTGTGTGTGTGTGTGTGTGGGGCCCTCGGTGATGGCAGCTCTTGTCCTTCAGCTATATCCAGTCTCTTATCTAAACTTCAAACCATGCACCTCCCTCCCCCTCCTCTCTCCCCATCTCCCCAAACTTTTAGTTTTTCCCCAGAAAGCACCTTGTGCGATTTAAAAGGTAGTTCCATGCGGGGATGCCCTGTTGTGGTGTTTGGAATTAATTATCAGCGAGTGCATGCACCCACATTCTCACACACACACACACACACACACACCTGTCCTCATACTGGTCTGAAGGACAGAGTGGTGACAGTGAGAGGGTCCGTCAGGTACGCTGTCATTGCTCCAAGGTCAGCTACTACTCACCGGTCCCTCGGTCTCCTCTCCAGTGTGTAAATGTGTGTGTTTATCGCCTTAATTTAACCCAAGAACACAACAAACCAAGCAGGACAGATTCAGTGACGCAGGAGGCTCCTAATGACATCCTGTGTGTGTGATCTGTGTGTGTGTATGTGTGTGTTTCTCGCTCAGATTTTACTTGTTTCCCATCCTGGCTCTTGCTGGGAATATTGTAAAGCATGATTTGTTTTTGGTTACTTACTGAGGCGCTGGTTGTGTGTGTGTATGTGTGTGTGTGTGTGTGGTGATGTGATGTTTATTTGAGCTCAGCGCTGCCACAGATCGAGCCAGAGACAGCGGCTTTGCTGAAAGGTGCTTGAGCCTGTGTTGCATCAGAAAACAAGGCTCTGAATCGGTATCAGCAGACGTGGTGTCATGTGAAATCTCCGGCACCCTGCAGCCCTCTATTGCATCTTTCTTTCGGCTCGCTTTGCCTCTCACTCCATACTTACCTTTTTTTTTTTACTGCAACTCTGTCTTAAGACTCCTCCTGTTGTGTTTGTCTCTCCTGCTCTCCTTGTCGCGCTGCCTTTCTGTCTTTCTCTTTTTCAGCCGTCCTACTGCGAGAATCCATTACAGACCAACTTTCCTCTCTCTCTAATTGATTCCTTTTCTCTCACCGTCTCTCTCCCCCTTTTTTTTCTGTCGTTCCCCCTGCTGTGACTAGTCTATTGCATTCATTTCAGTTTGCAGAGCTTCACCATTTTCCTCACTTTCTTCCTCCTTTTTTCCTGCTATTTTTTTTTAGACATTTCTGACATCGCTGCCCTCCTTTACCCCCCCCCCCCCCCACTCTCGCCCAAATACCTTTGTACCCTCTGAATTCAAAACACGCAAGGACAAAACTCAAATACACACACACACTCGCGCATGCGTGTGCACACACAGACACACACACTGCTTGCCCAGTCGAGTTCTCTCGGATTCCGAATTCATCTCTTAAAATTTGTCTTGAATCGCTTTCGTCGATTCGCGCTCGTTTACTGTATTTTCTGTGTTTCGCAAATTTAGCTTCATTTTTCGCTTTTAGTGAAGTGTTAACAGTCAGGACTGGTTAGCATTAGCTCCTGCGTGTGTAAAATGGCGGAATGAGAGAAGAGGTGGGATGGTGGAACAGTGTCTGTCTCTGCAGTGGGGCGTTCTGCCGACTGGAGACACACACACACACATCCGTGCGCGTGCACACACACACTCTTAGCCATGGTAGTGCACGTACAGTTACACATGCTGCTTATTCCTGACTGCAGTGCAGAGACTGCTCTTAGAGTCACGCCACCATGGACGCCATTTTGTGGCGGAGCTCGCCATGACCAAAATTAAGACATTGACACAAACGCGTGTCCTCGGAGTTCAGTTTTTTTTCTCTCTCTCTCTCTCTTTCTCTCTCTCTCTTTCTCTCACACACACACAAATGTGATTAAAACCAGATCAAAACACGCATATCACACACAGTCGGGTAAACACAAGGCATTTAACAGTAACACACTTTCGAAGCGTGCTCTGGCATTAGACACACACACTAAATGATAGTGTACAGTTCATTTCACCCGGAGGCGAGTAATTTATAAATCTGATTTAAAAACGCATTTCATAAAGAAATTATTTTTTAAACAACCACTGTGATGTTTGTTCGCTTGATTCAAAACAGCTGCAATCAGAAAAAACACTATGACGTTTAACTTTTTGTTTTTTATCATTTTTTGGGTTGTGTAAATTGATTTTAAATGGACCCATATGGAAATGCAAAAAAAACAACACTTTTTTCCAACGACAAAAAAGAATAATAATCTGAAAGGAGGGTTAATTAATAAAAACTTTTAGTTAATTTTTTTTTTTTTATGACATTAAATTATAGTCCAACAACAGAAATACATTTTTGATTAAATAAGAAAATTAGATCCAGACGATGGAGATTATATTTATTTTTATTTTGTGGAAGGACATTAGCACAATATAAACCGCGACATGTTTGGAAATTATTCTTCTATTTATTTTTGTTTGATTTTTAATTTTTCCTACAAACCTTAACACTAACATTCACACACACGCACACAGCAGTGCGAGGCCCAGACTCAGCATGCTATTTAATGCTTCGTTAACCCCTAGATGGTCGTTAGTGGTACAGAACCTGGGAGTAATTTAGTGGCTCATGTCTTGTCGGAGCGACATGTTGGTGCAGAGACCTGTAGGCACAAGACGGATATTACAGACAAACACTGTGTTGCTCTGCAAAGCCCTCATTTAATAAATCCTTTCTGTGTGTGTGTGTGTGTGTGTGTGTGTGTGTGTGTGTGTGTGTGTGTGTGTGTGTGTGTGTGTGTGTGTGTGTGTGTGTGTGACTTTCCTGTAACAGATGAGTTTAGAGTGTCCCATTTCCTCTCTCATAATCTGAGTCAATCGCTGTGGGATGTGGATAGGTGGTAATTTTCCTGGAGACATCAATACATGTGTGTGTGCGTGTGTGTGTGTGCGTGTGTGGTTGCATGCTCGCAATGTTTGTGCGAGTGTTTGGGGTTGCAGTGTCAGAGGTGGGCTCACGACTGCAGATCGATTCAGTAACAGGTGCAATTGTGCAGCCTCCCCCCTGCCTCCTGACCCTCCTGTCCTCTCTCACCGATGCTACACGGCACCTCTTGTTTCTGAGGAGGTTTAACTGTTTCCGCTTTCCGCTCTCTCTACACCTGTACTTTTTGTGAGCGTGTGTCCTTTTCCTCTTTCTCTCCAGCTCTTTCTTCCACCCCTCCCTATCCCTCTCTCCTACCATCCCTCCATCCTTCCCTCCATTATTTCCTTTTAGTCCGCCTCCTGCTGAGAGAGTGACGCCCAGACACAAACACCCCCCTATCCCGTCTCTTTCTCTCCCTCCCTTTTCTCTCTGTCTGACCTTGTTTCAATCTTTCCAACCTTCTTTTCTTCCTCCGTACTTTCTCACTCGAGTCTCCACTGCTTTTCCTTTCATCTTCTGTCCACTTCTTGGTTTCGCTCTGTCATTTTGAATTTTCTTGTGTTTTTTTTCCCTCCCTTTCTTTTTCATTTCCTGTATCCCCTCTGTATAATCTCGATCATTCTTACTCTTCCTAATTTACATAACACTATCTTTTCCTGTTGCCATGCTTCTCAAGCTTTTTTTTATCCGACCTTTAAGCGAATTTGCATAGGGGACATATTTAGGGTTGCACAGCCAGTCAGTACTCATTTTTCATGGTGTTAGGCTTTGAGTAATGGTAAATACCTTCCCCTGGTCATTTGTCTGTTTCTTGCTCCTTTTGTTCCACAAAGCAGCAGCTTTATTGAGAAAGTTAAGCATGCAAAAATGACTAATCAGCAACTTGTTTCTTTGCCTCAACTTCATCTAAACCCTCTCTCTCCTCTCCTCTCCTCTCTTCTCTTCTCCTCTCCGCTCCTGTTACAGCATCCGAGGGTTCAAAACAAATACAAGGTGAGATGCAACATTTTAAATGCATTGTAATCCTAGTCTTAGGAATCTTGACACCATGTCTGCATGTTTACATCTTTTGATCACAGTGTATATGTCTCATTTCTGTATCCTTCAAGTTAAAATGGCCTTTACTTCAGGTTACCATGGTTGTTACATGAGCAAGAACATAGCGCATTATGAAGATGGAAATGAGAAATGAGAACATATATTAAACAAATGTTGATTAATTGGTAACTGAAATTAAATCAAATGGAAAATGCAAGCCAAAGAAAGAGCGTGGACACCCACTCGTTACACCCACTCAGATTTCTTGAACAGTGCCAAAACTGTGGCAAGAGATGGCTGCAGCGCTGCTATAACAGCCTCCACTGTCGTGTAAATGTTTTCTACAGGAGTTGTAAACCTAGCTGCAGGTCCTGTGCTGATCCTGTTCAGACACAAGTGTGGTCGGCCACATGGATACTGAGCAATAAGATCTGAGCGCAGTCAGCATGTTGGACAGGGTCAAGGTCAGCGCTCTGTGCAGGCCCGTCAAGTTATTCCAATCAATCTCCGAAAATGACAAGCCCTCCCTGAGCCGTTGTTGTTAAGTCTGGCTTTTGTCAAAAATATCACAATATCACAGTAGCATTAAGATTTTTACTCGCCTGCTGATGGGGCTGAGCCCCAGATCTAAAGAATCTCCTGCCCAGATACTTTGGGCTATATACTGTATATACTACATTTTCAAAAGTTTCCATCTCTCTTTCAGACACCGCACCACAAAGTAGCGCCTGCTTGATGAGGACAGCTTCACTTCCACTTCTCCTCATCCTTGCCCTGCTCCTGCTGACCACCACCTGACTTCCGTATCTGTCCTCACCACTGACCTGACTCCTGCTCTCCATGGGACCAGGAGTTATTACTCAGATGTTCAAGTACACAAGGCAACCTAATGCTCAGACAGTGAATGACGCAACGCAATCTATGCTAAGCTATTGCAAATGACAGATATCACCTTGTGGCTTTTTTTGTTGTTGTTGTTGTTTGTTTGTTGTTTGTTTGTTTTTACCTGTGAAATTCCAGAAAGAATCATGTGTCTTCTCCAAATCGGGGCCACGTTGACTCAGGGTCTGACATGCCGAATCACAGTGATTCATTTCTTGTTATTTTCCTCTCTTACCTGTTGTGTAAGCAGTAGCACAGAATATTACACATAGTGCTGTACAGTGTAGGCCTAGTCATATCCCACTCTCCTGCCCAGAGAACAATGAGTCTGTCTGGACTCATTCCAAACAAAGTTTTCTGACTTTTTCATCCATGTTTCTCATCCCATTTCTCATTTTCTACTTATTTAGCTGTATTTGCTTCTTTTCAAGAACCTGCCTCCAGCTGAAAATTGGCCAAATAACCACATACTACTGCACTGAGTGACTCAGGGTGGAGGTCAGTCATTTAACAGGTGACTTTTTCCTTTTCTGACATGCTGCATATGGACACACGCAAACTTTCTCATTTTACAACTGCCCAGTTTGCATCAGCAGTGATAACTGAACTTGTGTAACTAGTAGATTTTTGGAGGAAAAGAAGGGTGTTTTAGGACGAAATGGGGAATATTCTGGAAGAGTCAGACATGGCTGCTGCGCCCCCTACTGGGATTAAACTGGTTTAACTGGAACTGGACTGGGCTGGCCATAAACCCAGAAACTGGGCACTGGATTCTGGTGCTGTATGGTAATAATGGGACCTGGGACTGAGTTGGTTCCCCTCTGATTGGACCCACTGTTGTTCTGCCTCCACATTCCTCTCTCTGCTTCGGAGTAAGACACAGAACGGTGGAGTTTATGGGTAAACAGGGAGCATCAACATGGTTGACGCTCCTGTACCAAGGTGTACAGATATGCACACAAGCTTTTTGTTCCTTTTGTCGTTCTTTTTCTAAGCAGGATTTTTAATCTCACGTTTTAGTTAATATATTCCGCACGCTGAGATATGTTGACTATACAATCCAATGTTTTCGTGAGAACTGATGATTGATATTTAAGCTAAATTCTGACAAAAAGAACTTGTTTTTTTACAGATACAAACCATGTTTTTTATTCTGAATATATATGGAATTACAGGTTTATTTTCAACGTACTTTGCTACAATGTAGTTTCCAATGTTTAAGGGTTTCATCGCATTTTTGTCTAAATTGTTTTGTTTTATTTCTTTTTCTTTTTTAAGATCAGGAAAAATGTCATTATGGGTGAAGAAAATTATCGTCAGTTGAATATTAATTTACCAGATTTTTTTTTTTTTTAATTGGAGATAATATATGTGTATTTCTCATTGAAATATTGAATGAAGTTTATATACTTACATATAAATTACAAAATTATTTTCCCAAATATCAGAGCTCAGAAAATACAGCTTAATTACAGGTTAATTGTAAAATTTTATTCTTTAAAAAAAAAAAATGAAAAACTACATTGTTGGCACTTAATATATATATTTTTTCCTCAGATCACACCAGTCATGTCGTTGTTATCGTTAATTTTTTAAAGGGTTGATCAAACCAATTTTTGAAAATGTGTTGAGTAATTTCAGTGATGTAGAATTTTACAATCATGTACTACTAGAAATTTGTGTTTGATTTCTCTGTATGTGTGTGAGAGTGTGTGTGTGTGTGTGAGAGAGTGTGTGAGTGTAATGGGTTCTGCTTTCACATTTTAGTGAAGAATGTAGCTTCTTCTGTGAAGAGCCAACTGCAATCTGAGCCTTTTTTACGTGGCAAGACAACAAAATAAATATGATTGCATTAAACACTTTGATTCAATCTTCATTTAACTTTTAAACGTATTGATGTTTTATGCAACCGCAGGTCTCAGAGACAACAACCATACACACATGCACATGCACACACAGCTTTATTTGCGAAACACACACATCCAGTGTAAGACACAGGAGTATGGAGATAAGCAGACTATGGGGACGTGAAATGACCTTGTGGTGTAAGAGGCCATTGTAATGTGAGTAGCCTAGTGGAATATTGAGCTGAGTTTTTATCTATGTGCAGCCAAAGCCTGATAAGCCTCAGATACCCAATAGACTCCCAGTATTAATAGACCCTGAAGAATCATTGCCAATACATCGACCTTAAAGTAGCCGCTGTATTTATTTTCACTAAACACAGCACTGAGGTTGAACATGGCACAAGAGAAGATGTTTTTGTTCTGTGTTTTAAATATAGAAGTGTACATCCAAATAAGCTGTAAATGCATTTCCATTTATATAGGCTGTAATGTAGAGCCTCTTGTGAAGCCAGAAAGGCAATTTCCTGGATAATAGGGCTAATGCTGCTATTTCATGGTTTATGATCTCTTCTGATGACATGTTTGTCACTGTTGAGGCATGTTGTTATGAACTGGCTTTGATTTTGACCTTCACGTACACATTTCCAGAGCCCGTGTTTTTCATTCTTTTTCCATTGTGAATGATGAAGTGAGCATGGTGAAACCAGCGGGTAGACGGGGACACTTTTAGATTGGTGTTAAAGGGAAAAGGATGTTAAAAGCTGCAGCAGTCCACTCCCATCTTATGTGTGTTAAAGCTGTACGGCTGTTTACTCCAGCAAGAGCATGCACAGACCAAAGCCTTTATGTAACAGCGTGATAGGGAGGCTTTTTTTTTTAATGTTTTTACCTTTGATTCCTAACAGGAAATGCTCAAACAATTATACCACAACATTCCCATATTTTCAGACATTTTTCGTACTTGACTATGTTGATGTTTGCTACAGTTCTCCTGTGTACGCTACTAAAGCTGGTGCTGAACTCACCCTCCAAAATAAACGTCGTAATTATGGACAGATGTTATCTAAATTTAGAAAATCGTGAAAAGAAATCCACGTCAAAGTTTCCGCCAAGGCTTTCAGGGATGACTGGGATCGTAAACAGTTTCAGGAGCGACAAATTTAGCTTTAAACCGTCTGTCTGACAAGAAGAAAAAAATTCCATATTGCATATCCATACTGCAGCGCTCTCCTCCACAAATTACACTGTAATTACACTGTATCAAATTTCAACACAGCAGGGTCCATCGCCACAAGTTGGCCTATATTTAATTGCACCTCAGCTGAATATGTGAGGCTTGGATTGCTCGTGTTGATTACACCTTGAAACGCTGGTTATTAATAGAAGCAAACAAAGCTTCATTTCCTTTCAGTCTCACCGTCATTTGTGCAACAATTCAACCTTTCATATTTGTAATTAAAACATTTAAGGATGTATTTCATGTGTCAACACTGAATCAAATCCAGTGTAGGCTCAAGTCACTGCAGGGCAACATGTTTCTTCTATTGTTCAACAGTGTGCAGATGGATCGGACACATACCTCTCAAGCCTTCCCCTGAGTTTTGGAACAATATTTTTCACAGTTAACAGTCTGTCACTATGTAATCAACGCCTCGATCAGCAGTGACATTGTAGTTGTGAATCCTGACCAGTGTGTATTTCACATGTTGCAGAACCAGGGTGAGCTGAGGTGAGGTGAGATGGCGCCCAGGGAGTGTCCTTCACAATATTTTAGAGGATAAGATAAGATAAAATGTGTTGAATTCATTTTTTATCTCTTTTTGTTGTTTGTTTGTTTTGTTTTCTTATAACTGTCTAGCTGAAGTCACAGCATCACTAAATATAAGCACTTTATCTCCTCTAGGGCAGCAAAAGTGATCTAAGGCCAAGCTGGCGTCTTCAGGCGTCCCGCTGTTGAAGCCTTCACTGAACCACTGTGTCTTCAATTTGTTTTTAGTCCAGTTTCATCTTATTTTGATGGAACTGTTGAAGGGCTACTTTGAAATTTTCCTCCGAAATGGGTCTACAAATGTAATTGAGGCTCCGCTGATCTTTCCAGCTCACTTAATCTAATCTTTAGTTGTCATATCTGCCCATAGCTGTCCACGTCTGTCAGCTTCCACAAACCTTTTTGCATCAGGAAATGGGGCTGAATCACAGTTTGAAACCCCCTGACCTCTCATTCTCACTGTAATATATTACATCCACCAGCGAGGAGAAGCAAAAGCTGTGTGGACTGGAAAACAAAATGTTTTGCTGTTGGGTGCAGATGTCGAAGCAGCAATAAGTGTTTTTTTTTTTTTTTACACCACCATCAGGTGATGTCTCAGCTCTCTGTGTTTTATTATATAGTCTGGAAAAAGAGTTTGAAACAAGATCAGAATCAAGAACTGTGGTAAAGTCTCCACCAATCAGCATAACATCACGTGACATCTCTTGCACATATTGCATCTATTTTTTCAATATTTCATAATCAGAAGTGGTTTAAATTTCCCAAGGTGAATATTTGACCCTTTGGGCAGTGGAGGATAGAAAAACGGACTTAAGATGCTAAATCTGTGAAGTGGGTTATAACAGTGAGACCCTTTACTTTCAAAATCCAACCCAAGTATATCCCCTATTATTCTGAGAGGTTTCACTTCACTTGTGCCACCAGTGACAAATCCAGGAGCATTTTCAATGGCCCCAAGTGCCGATCGAAATTTACACCACACTTTAACTCCCATGCAGAAATTAAAGAGGAACTATGCAGGATTCCACCTCAACTACATTATTACCTTCATTAAACAGCTTCAGAGTAATTGTGATGGTTAAATAAATGAATTGTAACTGTGTTGCAGGGAGAACAGAGGCTCTCTGCCTTCCACTGAGCATCTCTTGGCCGAAAACCAACCTTGCAAGATCAGTGCCTCCACCCCGGTGTCCCAGATCTTGTCACGGTGGCACCACAACACAAACACATCCTGTAACCTTTAATCTCTTGTTTATGAAAGATAGGATTGCACAAATATACACATTGAAACACGTATGTTAAATATCCAATTATCCCCCACTCCATGGATTGCTTTCTCACCAGAAAACAAATGCACATGGATGAGAGGAAGGTTAGCAAGACAGTGGAAAAGCAACCAGACTTACATAGTTCCTCTTTAAACAGGTAGTGGATTATAGACAGAAATCAGTTTGAAATAGATGAGTTCACTTAAACAGTTCACTGCAGCACAACACTCTCTCAACTTTGGAGAATCACGTTTTTTTGAATGATATGGATTTTTTTATATCTACCATACACTGTTTACAGTAAGAGCACTAAAAATACATGGTTGTGCACCAGGTTTCATATGTTGCTTACTGTTTGTTTTGTATGCGTGGATCACAGAAGCCTCTGAGGATTATCACTGAATAATTTTCTAGCCTTGATGAATTGCTGTGCTATTTAATTTCCAGGTTATGAATAACAGTCGGGGCTTTTATTTCCTCTTCGAGTGTAAGTGGAGTTTGTTTGTGCTAAATAAAGTCGAAACCAAGCGGGTCTGCTTATGTCATGCTAGTTTCCATATCCCTTACAAGTGTCAAGTACAGCCAATAACAGTGTAATTATTTCTGCTCAGTGCTCATGAAGCAGGCACTCCCAGTGTGTCACACAAGTAGTGATAAACACGGACGGGCCGGACGAAACACACACATTAGCTGTTTTGATGTGTATCTCAAGCAAGAGTGCTTGTCAACAGCTATATCTGCTAATACGCCAACCTTTGCAGACAGTGTGATAGCCTAACATTAGACTTTCTCCTTCATAACCATTCATTTTAAAATCTATGACATTCTGAAAAACATCCCAAGCACTATGTCTCCATACTGAAAAGATGAACAAGATGTCATCTGAAGGAGATAAACATAGATGGTTACCATTTCTATGCCTGATTTTGGAATATTTAACATTGATTTGTGCAGAAAATCGGTCTAAGAAAAGTCTCAGAAGGACTTTGTGAATGTTTGAAAACCCAGCCTTAATCTATAAAAACAGGAATCTGTTGCTGCGACTGGGTCTTTCTAGTGCGAAACATCTCTCATCTTTCTAACACCCTGCACCATGTTTAAGTTATGGCTGTTGAGTGCAAATGAGCTCCAGTTGAGTTGAGCTGGTCTGACTTTTTCTCATCAGTTGTCAGCAGGCTGGTTGCTGCTTCACAGAGCCCGGCCCTTTACATTAAAGCCAGCCCACTGTGTGAAAGGCATTTTCTGAATGCATCCCATGTGCGCAGCTATGAGCAGGGGGTCTTGGTTCTGTGTACTGGACTGCGAGCTGTGACAAACTTAGGATTATTAGACTGGCTTTTATTCGAACAGACCAAAACCAGACACAAACGAGCTAAGTCAGTCACACTTCACATGGCAGCGAGCAAAGGAGCCTCCTTCTTCATTCCTCCCTCCCTTTCCTTTCTTTCTCTCTTACTTTCATCCACGTTTAATGTGTGACACTTTGATACCGAACATCCTATTTTCCGTGTTCTGGTCGGTTGGCTTTACATGCAGATGGGTTGGTAATTTGCATAGACTCAAGGGTCTCCCTTCTCTCCTGATGCTCTCTGACAATGGAGTGTCTATTCATCCTCTGTGTTAAGCATCCCTCCTAGGACATCGCCTGAATTGCTGTCTCATGCTGCTTCAAGTCTCGTTTTACACTGCAGGAACTGCTGAGGAATTGGATTAGGAACATATTCCTTTAGAGAAAAGCATCAGAGTCACCGAGGCAGGCTCACATCTATGAGCATCTGAAATGGATAGTTCACTCTGATATCAAAGCTTGTCACATGTTTTTGTACAAAGTCACGCCAAGTGTGATCTTAAGGCATGCTGAGTCCATATCACACACTCCGTTAGCTCTGTGGATTCGGGTATAACTCTGTCCCACCTGGGAGATTTGGAGAGAAACGCTGGAGTGTATTGAAAGAGCAGCAAGGAATTATGGGCCTAACGTACAGGGGGTAACTCTGATCACCCCACTTCTTCTTATCCTCGCATCACCTTAAGTGGTTGCTCTGATCTTTCTTCCACCAGCTGCAGCAAAGTTTGTCTTTGGAGAACCAATTAAGTTTAAATATGCACAGGGGGGTAGGGTGAGGTGGGGGGCACCTTTTTATTCCTGCTTGTTCCATTTTGTCTCAGATGACACCAGAGTTGCTGTATCAGAATTTCAAGAATGTTTTGTTTGCAGTTCTGTAGATTTGAAAACAAACCTGGTTTCAAAAGCAGAGCAGTGTGAAATAAAAGAGACAAAAAAAGAGGTATTCATAAATATGCAGCTGAAGACCACACACACACACACACACAAAGGTATTTTAGTCCACACAATCCTAGCCCTCTGGAAGTCAGTAGCCATATCCTCCCACTGTGTCACCCCGGATGTTTTTTCTGACTCACTCCTTCAGGTTAAAATCAAAAGTCAAGAAAATTCATGAGGAAAAACTCCACAAAAATACACTACAGTGAGGAAGGAAGTGGCATGATGACTACAGTAAATACAGTGGCAAAGCCAAAGCAGGCATGAAGGATGAAACAGGCAAGTGAGCATGATGGAGTGACAACTCAAAGTGGATGATGAGGAAACTGTGGAAGACAATTGGACAAAAATAATAAACTTCATACAAATGTCTAAGCTGATTTCGTGTCTGGCACCTGGCGGACTGGTTTCCTTTTAGTGATAGAAAATGCAGTGTAAAAATATGAAACTTAAAGCTTATAAAACCTTAAGTTCAAGTAGAATTGTGATAAGGAAAAGGTATATAAGTATTAAGTACTGATTATACAGAAAACATCCCTCTCACTGATATATTACCAGGTTGGTAATACTGTATCATATTACTCTAAAGCATCCAAGGAATACATCCAGGGAGTTTAGCCCCTTGATTCCCACCTAGGGGGTCAGCCCTGAGGGATCCTGAGATGATTAATAGTGTAGGACACGGGGAAAAGAAAAGTTCTGCTACATTTTTCTCTGTCGTTTCTTTTTTTAATGAAATGTTGGATACTTTTACCTCTTTGGGCTCAAATGAATTAAAAAGAACCATTAGAGACATTTTCAGTGAAAATCTCACTTTGATGAAACTGCTGACAATCCATCAACACCTGAAACACGTCAAAGGGGCCAAGCTGACACTGTGTGTGGCCCAGAGCCAAGAAGGTAGGGGAGCACTGGTTTAATCTTTCTCTTGATACTGTTTAGTATTTTATCACAGGATTATTGGGGAAAATCTTTATCTTAAAACCAACTCATGGCTAGAATTGACAGATAAAAGTGCTATGTCTTTCTCTGAAACAGAAGTAGGGGGGACCGGGGTAACATGGGTCAGTTGTAACACATCAGGAACAAGATAAGAATCATCTGATTCACTGTTTACGCTCAGCTCAGTTCCTTCAGACCCTGTGGCAGACACAGCCAGTTTTAGAAGGAAAAAACGAATTTTGAGGTATAGGTTTCTTTTTGTATTTAGTTTTTTTTACTTCATTTGTGTGATAGACTGCTTTGTAGTCAAACTCATCAAACTTACATCACATTTAATGTGTGCCTTTGTAGATATCTTTCATACGAGTTGTTGTGCTAATGTCTTAGTTGTTAGCTGTAAGTTAGTTTGTATGGCTACAAGGGTCTGGGTTAGTTGTAACAACAATAAAGAATGTCACAACCTACTACAACCCAAATTTCAATTGCATTCATGTTTTCATTAAATATCTGTATGTACGTAGGTATGTATTTAGGTCTTGAAAGAGAATGACGAAGGGGTTAGCGTTAAGGTTAGGATCAGACAATGGCTGACAGTAACTAACGTGAGGACCCACCACCACCACCACCACCTATTATGTTTAAAAGTAATTTAAGTTTTCAATAGCAAGTTTTTGTCATAATACTTATTTAATAATGTTACATCTCACCCCAGGGTGTGTTACAACTAGCCTAAACCAGGGGTGAACTGTAACAGTTCACTCCTTGTGTTTGAGACCAACCCATGCATTTTCTGTTTGCGTTGCAGAGATAACAGCTGCGCCATTTACTAACAGACACATGCAACTGGTTTGTCACACATTCTGAACACACGGGCTTAAAAGAGCTCCCAGATACAGACAGTAAAGTTGACCTCAAGTATGAGGAGTAGTTGAGTAAATGTCATCTTATAGTCAACTTATAACGTCAAATGTCAAACGTAGCCTGGAGTTACTTTTCAAAACAGCTTTTGTGCAAGTGATATTCACCTCATGTGGCCTGCAAGTAGGACAAAGTTTGAGCAACCTCAGACACAGTGTAAGAATATACTCGCACTACTGTATAATTTTCTTGCACACAAATATCATCATTCCAGACAATGTCCCGGCGTGTTTATCGCACCAGCAAAACACACACACCATTACATTTCTGCTGTGATTATAAAGCCTCTGTTCATTGCCTCTTTTATTACTGTTATTATTAATAAATCAAGCAAGCCGTGAAGCCCGGACAGATAAGTTAAAGGGGTATGAGGGGCCGGGCTGGAGGTGGTAATTGCTGGTGTAACAGTGTGTGCAGCCCCGCGGTGGCCTCGTAAGCGACCCGCTTTATTAGATCGGCCGGTATCGATCCTCGCTGCGCGCGGCGTTGACTAATCTACAGGCGAGGAGGAGGAGGAGGAGGGAGGGAGGAGGAGGGGGGAAGGAGGGGGGGGGGGGGGGGGGATCGATGAGCCTGGATTCAATCATGTCTGGGAACAGAGAAGGTAATTTATTGTAATCACCGGTGCTAAATGGAAAACGTGAGAACAACGCGCCCGTGAGGAGCGCACAGAGAACTACAACATCAAAGTGAAGGCCTCTTGTTTTTTGCCCCAGCACAGAGATGCTCAGTTTAACACACTGCGGTCTGCAATTATGGATATTCAGTGTGAAACACAGATGAATCAATAAGAGCCTGCTGGTTGACCTTCAGTAGTCTGTCCATGCTGCTGCACACTAAGTTTCCAAAAGCTGATTTTCTCACCTTGACAGAAAACCTTTTCACATTATTTACTAATACATTTTGATAGAGACTGTGTCTTTCTGGGCAGATTGGCCTTATTGGATTTAGAAATAAGACAAATGGATTCATGAATGAGATAAATCAAGAGGTATATTGAAAGCCCCGCAGGCTGCCGTTTGAATGTGAGACTCCTCTTAGAATAGAAAACATGACAATAGAAAAAAATGACACAGATTGATGTTTTATTCAACAGCACAGAGAGCCATTACTTTATAGACTCACAAGTATAGAGAAGTAACAAAGATACGCACTCGCACACATGCAATCAGACTTCCCTCACAGTGTCATTCTGCAGTCAGATATGAAAAAGTCCAGATCAGAGGATTTCAACTTATGGTGATCTGAAAATCTGGTTTCAGCAGCAACAGGTAACCGCAAAGAGTGATGCTACATCAGGCACGGGAGGTTCGCTCCTCCTCTTCATTCTCCAGGAGGTAGGCTGGCTTGTATCGTGTCACCCCTCTGCCATCCACCATCTGGAGGGACACGTTTCGACAGGTGTTGTCCATGCTGCCCAGTGAAGTGTACCTGCAGGTCGACGCAGGAGTTTAAGACCCAAAAATAAAGGAGTTTACAGAAAATGTACAAAAGAGAGGGGGGGAGGGGTTGTTCTTACCCTTTATCGTAAAGTATACAGTAGGGCACATACAATGTCCTCAAGAACGACCAGATGTCATGATACGTCCAATCCTGTGGAGTGTTGGAAGACAGAGTATTTTATGGGCTTGTGACCGTCTCATCCTCACTCATGCAGTATATACCCCTGAGCTGCCATGCAATGATTTCCCCTTTCTGAATGCATTTTTAAAATTCAAATGAAGAAAGTGACATTGCATTCATGTCTGACTACACAGAAGGAAGAAGTGCAACAACATAAGTGCAATCCAACACAAGAGACTTGCAGTGTCGTCTAATACACATGAAGGTGACTGTATATATGTATGATTAAAGTACGGCTGCTGAATTACCTTAAACATTAAGGCTACTTGCACATTACTGTATTTTCATACATACAGTCATGTGCACCCTGCACAAGCCAGTGTACAAACGAGGCAGGATGTTTTCTATGCAGTTGGTTAGTTGCAGGAAATACTACCAACTAGGAACAACACAATTGGTTCCAGCAGCCTTCCCAAAGGTCTCAGTTTCAGGCACTCAAAAACTCCAGTGCTGTGTGTAGCAGGCAGAACTGTAGCAAAGGTGATGCATATTAAATGTAAAACGGAGCAGTGTAGATGTAAACTAAGTGTAACAGGAGCAGTGAAAACATATTTGTATTACCAGTCGAAAAGCCCCAGCAACATATACACTGTAGCTTTAAATGAAGTGGGGTCACTGTATGAGTTTTATGGTTATAATCAAAGTCTGCAGATGCTCTTTAGGTGAAGGCGAAGTAAACCTGAATTCCATCTGTTACTTATTTTCAACTTTCTCATGTTGATTTTGAGGTCTATTTATGACAGTGATACAATACAACAGTGTGACAGTGTTTGTGTGAGTCTCACTAGTAATGGGTTGACTCTCATGTAGTCGGGCCAGCCGGGGTCAGTGAGACACATGGCTGTGAGTGTGTGCGAGTAGGGGTCACTCCTCCTGGTCCCCATCAGGACGGCTCTCAGCTCCGGCCTCCTCTCCTGCACCTCGCTCAGCGCCTGCCGAATACTGCCCTCCACAGAGAAGAGATCCAGGTCGTATCTGTGGAAGACACGTCACCAAAAAATGAGCTCATGTGTTGTGACGTGGGAAGGATTTGGACCCTGTTTTGACTAGAAAATCTTAAAGGTAGAGGAGGAGATCTTTTTCTGGAGCATTTTTTACTGTATTGCTTGACATCGTCTTCACACCCTGATTGCAACATTAAATACTTTTCTCACAAAAATAAAAAATGCCAGTCACCTGTGGAACGGACAATCCTGCAAAAACACCATCCTATAATTCGGAACGCCAGGAACTAATTCATTGGATCGTGATGTGTCTATCAAACTGCCATCTGCCCCTCCCTCTCCCATCTTTGTGCACTAATCGGGCGTGTGCTCAGAGTCTTTAACGATTTACGATACAAAAAAGACGATGCCAGAGCTTATGCTAGCTTGCTAAATTCAACAAAACAGTTGCAGCAATGTTATGACAGAAAAGAACCAGCATTGCGCGTTCCTGTGCTCTGGAGGCGTGGTGTCGGAGAGAAGTCTGAAGGAAGGGGCTTGGACTTTTAAATTGTGTACCGTACCGTTTGTCCAGGATCTCCTACTCTACCTTTAATATACAACATCTTAGCTTAGTGACATATAGAAACAGATAAAACACATCAAATAAATCTGAAAAATATCCACTGAAATGTATTGATCTGTTCGACTCACCTTTTAATTGTGTCCTGGAGGAATCTCTCCATTTCTGGGAATGGAGAGACGATACGTATATACAGAGCTTTCACCTTGTCTTTACTGTCCGGATGCCGTCTGAGAGTGATAGGAAGAGGAAATTGGACATTAAAAAAGATAAATAACAGCAAGACAGAAAAAGATTAGATAAGTGTCCTTATCATTATCTCCACCTATCTGTCCAGCACAGGTCAAGAAAAGTCAAATTAGTAGTCTGTCTTGTCCAACATTTCTCTCAGTCTCATTGTTACTCCACCTCATTTTCCTCTTCACTTACTTCTTACCGTTACATCCCACTGTGCAAAAGTGCGATCATTATGTTTTTAATTTGAATCTCCCTTTCATCTCTTCTCTCTCAGGTCATTTGCCTTGTCCTGATTAAATCACTCCTGCCCCTAAATGTTCTAATTGTCTCATCTGGCCCTCTCCCCTCCTCTTACCGTTTCAGCGCAGCATAGTAAAGATGGAGCAGCGCCGTGCAGTCTTTGCCTCCGTTGAAGCCGACACAGACCTCCTCAGTTGAATACTGATCCAGTGCAGCCTCTATCGTTTTCAGAGCAGACATAACTTTCTCACCTAACGGCGTGCCTGTGTGAAATGAAATCCACAGTGAGAGGGTGTTTTACAGGGGGAGTAGTCAAATTTTGTTAGGTGTTAAATAAATGATCCCTCATTTATATGTCAAATTTATAGTAAAAATATCTGCTTGTCCTTTGTCTTATCTTAGTTACTGATGCATGACTCTAATCTCTGTTCAGTCTCATACCAGTTATATTATTTTTTACAATCCACTATGATTTTACAGCTATAATCACTTTCATCTCTTTTCTTCTTTTATTATTCCCAGTGCCTGTGTAAAGTGAAGAAGTTCTCTTCAATATTCACCTCATATGGAGCTGACACAGTTTAACTATCCTCTCCCACCACCCTCTGCACCCTGTCTACCCCTCACCATTGTTGGCCAGTGTGTACACTTCAGCAGTGGCGATGGACACTGGGTCAGTGACTAAGGGCACTACACTGCCCTTGGGCAACTCATCCAACAGCTGTGCCCGGCATTTGTCGACCTCTTGCTGGCTATCTGAGTCCAGGACTAGCTTGACCCGGTGATAGTTGCTCAGCCAGTCGGGGTAGGAGCCTAGGGCCACCCTCCTTCCCCAACAAGCCTGAAGTTTGGTCAGCACAGGAGCGATCTCTGCTTCATCTGCATCTACAAACACCTAATGCAATGATGTTTGGTGAGCTTCCTCGCACTTTGACAACACACTATTGAGATGATGGATATTTTGTGAATGACAGGGTCTGTCTTGGTTACCTCACGAGTGTGAAAAGTGGTCCCAGAACCAGCAAAGAGGTGCTCCAGCCCACTGAAGGCTCTCTCCATTAGAGATGGGATCCCAGGAAAGATATACACGTTGCGCACACTGACCTGAGAACAGGGGACGGACATTTAAGATACAACATTTATAACATGGGCCAGTCAAAAATTGTAGGTCCTATTTAAAGTGATAGTTTGGGTTGCTAGACATGAGTCAGTATACCACCTGCAGTGGGTTTTGGCTCAGTGCGTTTCTAGTTTGCAGACGCAGGCATAAGTACATGCACAGAAGTTGAGCAATGTGCTACTGTGTGTATTATCTGCTGTACACTGAGTGATACTGCTACATACAGCCCCACATCAAATGATCCAAGGTTTCATGTCTGTGTTTCATGTAATCTCATATAGATTTTAATTAGATATGATGCAAATGTATTACTTTTAAGTGGCTTCTTCATTCTACTTGAAATGTGCTTCCTTACATTTCCCCAGAGTGATCAACTGTTATTGTTGTTGTCTTCATCTTGTAGTGTTTAATCAAAGACAGCATGGCCCTTTGTTAATCATATGTTTTTATTGCATGTTTATGTGTGAAGCCAGTGTTGTGTTTAGTACTGTGTTCTAGTGCTGCAGCTGCTATATAAGAAACATATTAAATGCACACATATGCAGAAATACTTCTTTTCAGTAATGGTCTTAATAACAAATTCAAATTAACACATGCTGCTGTGAATTTGTGAAGGAAAACTATCAATATTTCACAAAGTCTGAATTTCAGCAAACGTCATCACAAATACCTGCATGTCTTTCATGCTTGTTTTCATAAAGGTTCAGTGAAATTACTTTGTTCAGTGGGAAGCTGTTTTTCAGTATCTAGTTAATAGTTACTGCAGAAATCTGTCTTATGAAGCCAAAACAAGATAGAACAGACAGAATGTTATGGGATTTGGGGATTCAGAGTTAACATCTTCCAGAAAGTTGTGTGAGCTGAACAATTTTGTTGTAGAAAAAAATGCATTGCAAACGCACTGTGGGTCAGTAACATGTGGAGAGCAGTGGCCTGCCATGTCTTGGGTATAATTTAAAATACATTTTTAAATTTGTTTATCCATTTCTGTCCTGAGATGACTCACCAGTGGATAGCGGAGCTGTTGTCCAGTCTGAGGATCAATTCCATAGTTGAGTTTGGCTGAGCGAGGCACCATGGCCAGCTTCATAGCAGCACTGTTTTTGTCCACCGCCCCGAAGAACTCTTTAACCAGCTGGGAGAGCTCTGGGTGTGGATATAACTCCTCTTGGAAAGCCATGGCGACACTCTCAAAGGTGACGTCATCATGGGTGGGGCCTATGCCTCCGGAGGTGATGAGGTGTGTGTGCTGGGGTGAAAGGAGGGCCACCTCTTTGGCGATGACCTCCTGTACATCTGGCACAACTGTTATCCGCTGCACAGACACTCCAAGCTTCCTCAGTGCTCGTGTCAGAAAGGCACTGTTGGTGTCCACTGTGTGACCCTGGAAGACAAAGGACGAGAGAATACAGTTAGTTTCAAGTCAGTGTTGCCACCCTCAGTTCAGCATCACATTCAAGGACTTGACCATGACTTCAAAGTCTTGCTTGACATGACATTGGACAAAATCAAAGGCTTCATGTTTAAACCATGATCATGTCAAGTCAAAAATAATTGTGCACTTGTCATCTTAAAACTCAGCACTGTTGCTACATCAAAAAACCTTCACAGGGTTTTCTTCAGGATAAAAAAAGTGGATTCTGGGCCACAGAGTGGTCCTGAGAGATGAGGCAAACTGATGAATTAGGGTGTCAGGTTAGGATGTATGTATATATTCAAGTGCTCAGATTTCTTAGGATATTCTTAATCCACAAACTCCCAAGGATTCCCAGTGGGTTACTATCAATCACACAAATAAAACTTTAAACCATCTATTGACAACAAATCACCTTGAGGATCTCATCTCCAATGATGAGAATTGCTGCAGTGGGAGCATCCCCGTTGGCTGCAGAGGACGGAGTGGAGTCCTGGTGGTTTGTGGACATTGCTGCTTTGCTGAGTTGAGCCGCCAGTCTCCTCACACGCACCACTCCTCTGCTCAGCTGGGAAAGAGAAAGTCTAGGACACGGAGCACAGAAATATATTACACTGTGAATTAAACATTTACATTTTCTGCTTATGTCACAATTCAAATGTAAAGTGGTGTATCTGTGAACTGCAGCTAACAAAATCCCCCAGTAACAACTCACGATCATGAGCGCAAGGTATCTCAAGTTGACATTTTACTGTTAACGACACACAAAAAATCTTGCCAAACCTTACGTCAACATGAAGAGTCCATTTGAACTTTCCAGCTCAGACCCTCTTCTGCTTCATAACATTCTTGTGTCAGGAAATAACTTGGAAAAGGGTCATGAAGAGAAAAAAGATGAGGAGATAGAGACATTACAATCAATCTGTGCTTTTCAGCAGCACAGAGAAACAGTGTTTGTTCTTTAAGTGTATATACTGTCAGGGCTTGGAGCTGAGGTTCAATGGCTGAAGGGGAAATAAGAAATGATGAGCTGTATTTCAGATGCTATATTCTGATGTTTATAATGAATTTGGGGAAATATTATGGTTACGTTTCATGAGGCTGCTACATAAACATCAATTACACTGATACACCCAATTAATGGACAGCCATAACCTAAGCTGGTGATGGTGAACCTTTAATTGGGTGTATCAGTGATCAGCTTTCTGAAGTGACATGAAACACCTGTTGTCTCATCCAGTATCTGAATTGCAAGTAAATTACTAAGTGCTAAGACATTTCAATGCACTGTTAAAGGGGGAATCAACCATATCAATGTGCAGTGTGCCTAGGTATTGTTTAGTGAGTGTGAAAATTATCAAGACTGAATAAAAGTTGTTATGACAGGATGAACTGAAAAGTGGTGGACTGAGGAAAGGGGACAAAGGTTCGATGGGCAGCTGCCAACTGAGTTGTGCAGTCAAGAGACGTCAGGTTCACAGTGAAACAGTGCGAGTTATCTACTCTATCATTTGGGTAGTTGTTATTGTCTTGTTAGTTTGTTCACCTCTGGGTGATTAAGTGGCAATTGCAGGTGCAGGCTACTATGCACTTGACTGCTCATTTTTAATTGCGTAACACTAAAAACTTACGTAACGAAATGAAATGACGCACAATGACATCCGTTTGTCCTCACATCTCTGACACAAATGAAGGCTGCATATAAATAGGCGTCGTCCTTTTTTTTCTATGGAAGGTCTTCGCTAGCTGAGACAAGGCTCCTTGCTAGGTTACTTAAGCCATCGTTGGCGACATTGACAACAAGCAAGCAGCGTGTTAGCATTCAAGTACGCTGACATAATACTTAAAAAAACAATCTATAATACCGACGCATCTCGGCTACAATATGCTGCGGAAACCTATATGATACACTGTTTTGAATAATTACAAAACCAAACTCATCAAAAGCGAGGCAACTTACTCCTAAGCCGCATATGTCCTCGTTACGTATCATAAAGTCTGTGGAGACATGTCACTCAAAACACAAGCTGCTATCTGTCCAATCAAAACGTAAAACTGATTTCCAGACATGTACAACAGCCAATCAGGTGTAGGGAGGCGGGTCTTAACGACCGCTTTATCATGTACGCGGAAGTGAATGAAAAATTTGTCCACGTTATGCTAGAAAGCAAAAAAAAAAAAAAATACCCTGAACGGATCGGGTCGTTTGACAACAAGTAGCTTCACAAATTGTGTCGACATCTCGCACGTCTGCGAAGAGTCAGCCCGCATCATAAACACTCAGATAGCGTGATGCTAACAGATGCCGAGCAGCCGCTTCTTCTTCAGGCTGAAAATACACAGTGAGTGTAACTTGTCTGCCTCTGCTGGCTGGAGGAGCAAAGTCCAACACGTACATGTTCTTATTTAATAACTCCATGACTCGATCGATTTACTCCCCTGGCCTGTGGGTGGCGCATTATGGCTCGTCTACAATCACGAATCTGTTGCTGGTCTGTAAATAGATGAAACTGAAACCTGGGTGAAGGTGCGTAGCTTGTTAACCGCAATATTTTGTTGGTTTGAGAACGCATTGATGGTGTGAAGCACACTATAGAATCAAATAAATAATTTGTTTGAGGTTCTGACGGTGGTAAACCAATAAATCTGCATAAGTTCCCTCTGACCCGGAGAGAGCTCAACAGGCAATTCAAGCAAACATGTGATATATACCTGTCAAAAGTATTAATATTATATTTCCATTGATTGTTGTGAGAAGTTTTGCAGATGTGTGGGCTAATAGAAGACCCTTTCTATCAGAGAATGAACAAAACATTAAGTAATGTTAAAAAAATATATATGTATGATAAAACATGCTTGGGGCAAGTAAAATATTGCAATTATAAGTCAGAATTAACGCATTGTAACTATTAACATAATTCATAATGAGATAATGTTGAAATACACATTTTATATGAGATCTGATTCTGAATAGCATATCAAAATATCCTCTGAAGAAAAAAAAAAAGCTTTTTTATATGAGCTGTAACACTGGAACTGTTGGGGTTGAGCCAAGTGTCTTGCTAAAGGCATGTTTGTTGTTGCTACAATTTTTGACTATGGCCTGCAGAGAGATACGTCTTTTCCCCCTGGAGCAGTTCAGTTAAAAAATGTGTTTGAGAAAATCAATGTTTCAGACAATAATACCCATCAAAACTGTGCTGACGAGGACTGAAGGACAAGTGACTGTGGCACTTGGACATATATATATATATATATATATATATATATATATATGTCATATATGTGTCAGTGAGGGAAAAACACAGACCTTTGAAATCTTGCGGTATCAAAGGACGAAAACGGATTTTCACCTCACTTGTTTAAGGTAAGTTGTGTTTCGCCTTTGGCTGGGACATCCTACTTTTGCGCAATCTGTACTGAATGGGCCAGGTGCAAAACAGGGCCAAACCACTCACGTGCGCGCGCGCGCGCGCACACACACACGCACAGGATCCGCGGCCAGATGACGTTGCCATTTGTTCGCGGAAGTGGCTTCTGTCGTGACCGTAGAGGGGGTGGGGGGGCAGGGGGAGGAGGAAGGGAAGGAAAGAGAGAGGAAAGAAGAAGAAGAAGAAGACACAAATCTTATGAAAGTTCACCATAAGTCTAAGACGGATAAAAAAACAGCGACCTTTTGTCCTGTTAGATGAAATTAAGGTGAAGTTTGTGCAGCAGCTGTTTGGCGGGCAGGAGGGACAATTCAAGGGAACGGGAGGAAGTGAGCTGGTAAGTTGCTCGTTAAAGTTGACCACACTTTTTCGGGGCATGGTTAAGGCTGTGCGTGCCGTGCGTCAATGTACCGCAGTTTTTATACGTGTTAAAAAGTTTTTACGGAAGAGGTCACTCACTTTATTTGTGATACCCGCAGGGAACTATTGTTCTGTCTCTGTGTAGTCGTGTGTTTGTGTTAGACTAAGACGACGTGAAGGATAGCCTGTCGGGTTACTGTAAAATAGTTGCTCATGACCAGACTGGGCTCTGTGTACACATTAGACAAAATATTTAACTTACCTTCCTCCTCGCGCTGTCAGACATGTTTTTTTCGTCAGTGTGTTTGAGCCTATAGTCCCAGACAGTAGCTACCGGTTGAACAACATTGTAGTGTGTGAAAGCACTGTAGTTAGTTGGAAGAAGCCAGTGATGAGAAGTCAACTGAGTGGCCCCAAGCTTATGGCTCTCTCAGCAAATGAATAGAGAATAGGTCAGTGAAAATGCCTTTTGATTATCTATTAGATACAGCAGTAGTGAGTCAGGGCTGAAAGGATTAGTCAATTGATAGGCATCTATTCTGAAAGTTTCCTAACTTCTTGAGACAGTTTCATACAATGATTTTCTCCTGTATATATCACAGTTTGTTTGCATCTTTGACACTAAACTGAAGTTTATAAAGGTAAAGGTGGGCACGATAGTGCCAGGATAATGCTGAATCTCTTCAGGTTTTAGTAACTCATATGTGAGATAAGCCTACGAGCACTCATGCATAAATCTGTACTCACAGTGAAGTTATAGCCATTTCACTATTTACCCTGTATCCATGGAAACATACCTCAGATGTGTTGAAACAGGGTCACTGTGACAGAGTTAAAGTTCACCAATGAATGAGTGAAGGACAGACAGACTATTATGGAAACAGACTCAAGGGTATGTGGGATGATTGAGGTGACTGAAAGCAGTGGGCTCAGTGCTTCTTATCAGGGTCAGCCACACCGCTCAGACCAGCAGCCCCTGACATGATAGTATATGGTGGAAGTTATCTTCGCTAATGAAATGGTAGGGAAGAGAAGCTCCGATCAACAACCGATCCGAAAAATGGTAGATTCAGACACATCAGGATCCAGACAAATGGGCCATGTGCACCTATGCACACATACACACATATACAAGCACAAAAACCCCACAAACAGAAGGACAGCCGGAGACACAATCTGTCAGTCAAAGTGGAGCATCTCGTCCACTCTATCACAGCGTTGGCACAATCCAACATCCACTTGATCAAAATTGGATCTGTCCAGTTCTACTCAAACCCTATCAGTCACCAGTAAAAGCTTTAGTCCTGATTGACAGCATAGCGTGACAGTTACAGCTTCTCTTTGACAGGTGTGTGTGCTTGTGCACATAGCCATATCCTCAACCACAGATGTACACACAGCCACTCCAGAAATAAGCCTTGATTTTTGCTATTAGTAAATGTTAATGCTGATATTAGCCTTAAATTTGGCTTTTTAAACTTGAAACTTTTCTACTGATAAAACATAGTTTTTAAGCTTCTTTGGCCTCTGTGTTGTGACCTTTGAGAGGATATAATGCAATTTTATGTGGTGTCAGTCTATGTGAGGATGTTTGGTTTTTTGTGTTGAAGGTGTTGCTGCATCTGTCTATCTGTCTGTCAGTGTCTGGGGTTTGTTTGTTGGTGTCTGGTTTACATACATGTGTGTGTGTTTTCTGGAAACAAACTATAGGAGTTTGTTTTCGAGGTCGTAGCATGTGGTTGTCCCCTCTACTTTTACACAATGGGACTGAGGCACAGCTGTGTTTCCTCCCGTACTGCTCAGGCCGAATGCAACATGCTCAGCGCTCTGTGTAAACCACAGTTTGTCCTGTGTGATGTCAAAAATGAAAAGTGAGCTTAGCTTGGGTGGAGTTAACAGAAACAGATCTTAAGTCATACCATGATATATTTATCGGTCCCGCTTGTCACATTTACTTTGACCTAGGATGTCTGCATAAATCTGCTGTGCCATACAGTTCAATTTGAGAAATACTTTTCTGTCTTTATCAGGCTAAATCTCTCTTGATACAAAAAGCTAAGCTTGCATTTTCAAAGCTCACCTCTTTGCAGATTAGAGCTCCTCCACCCTTCTATAGCTAATGTGTTTGTGTTGAGGTATACCTCTCCCACACAAGGTCACCGTAGGGTTTACCAGGTCTGGAGCAGGCTAAATTCTCACTCTCTGGATTGCACCACCTGGAGTTGGTATCACTGTTTGCAGATCATTACCTGGCTGAGCCAATTGCAGAGTATTACAAGTTGCCATTGATATTATCATATGTAAGTGAAAACCTCTAAAACACAGCAACTTTTAATATTTCTACACAAATAGCTGCACACAAACTTAGCATTCAGCCCTGACAGAGCATACCAACCTTTAACAGTTTTGTCACTCGATGCTGCAGACGCATTTGAGTCGGTACTCGCAACTCACTCATAAAGTAAGTGGAGAAGTAACACAGTCTGTGGCAAATAAACAGTTATAGCAAGGGGGAAGTTGTATGTGGAGTGAGGCAGTGGGTGGCAGCAGGAAGGGAATGATGGAAGGAGATAGAGATGTGGGAGTGTGGTTAGAGGGGGTGGTGGGGGGGTGGGGGGCAGGGGTTGGCACAACCCAAAATAGCTGGCTCACATGTTTGCTGTGTGCGTGGTGAGCTATGAAACAAGCTGAAAGCCCTCCTGCCGAATGCCTGGCTAATCTAATGTTCACTCCCACCCCTAATTTATGAAAATTTGATTGTCATTTTGTTGTCTGCATACTGTACGTGTGTGGTTGCACATCTCCTCCAATCAGAGAGGGTTGCCCATCTAAGTTACGCTCCATCCCACTGCTCCCTCTGCACTCATCATCTTCATCGTTGTCTTTTTTGTCTCCATAATGTGGAGTGATGTTAAACAGCATCTCCAGTAGGGAAAAGGTCAGAACAGGCCCGTTTACTCATCTACACTCATTTTTCTGTCTTGGGTGTGTAAGGGAGCGAATGAGGTGGGTCAAATCCGATTACACACAGATACACAAACACACACACTCATAGATATACGACATAAGAGCAGACAGCACATGTGGCCCTGCATAATGTGCATCAGATCCAGAGCTCTGTCCCAGCCTGTCTCTGACTGTTTCATCTGATAAATACTGACTAGCTGGAGCTTCCACAGAGAGTTATTCCATCTCCTGCATACACAGAAACAAAACACACACTTGCTAACTTGTGCCGGGCAAGCTGAGACACAAACATCCTACACATGCGGCCCTTTCAGTTAATTCCTTTCATTCCACAGAGTGCGTTTCAACATGCACACTGGATTATTGCCTTTCTTGTATATCACTCTCCCTCTATCTCTCACTTTCTGTTACTGTCTCCCACCCAGTCTCGCTCTATCTGTTTTATGTCAATGTTGTGTCTCTGTGTGCTTGATCAACTGGGCCGTTTATATCAAGATGGTCCCATGACCCACTCCACAGCTGATCCTGGGAGCAAAGCATGCTGGGACTGAAGTAGCTGCAAGGGCGGCATCCGAGCGAGCTGTGATTGGCTCCGTGAGTTTTCTGTGTCTTATGTGTGTGTATCGTGTGCTGATTTGCACTTTGGTGTTTTTAGGGATACAGACTCACAGGCAGCGTGTGTTGGCCAATGGAATATATGGTAAGACCATCAAATGATATAACCAGCTAATCAAAAACACACTGTGACACAGTGGCCAAGGAGTTGCTTCGTCTCACTACAATGTAACTTCAATTCAATTATATTAATGGTGTTTACAGATTGATAATGGAGTGGGTAAAGTAGGTGAAACCTGGAACCTGGAAATTATCAGGCATTTCTCTTTTGGAGGGTTAAAAACTCTTCATATTCATACATCTCCATTTTATCTTCTAATTGAATTTATCAAAATGTGGCATTTGAAGCTTTGAAACAAAAGATGTGGAGTCTTTCATGACCCATTTAGTCTGGTTTCCCGGCAGCATTTACATCTGAAAAAGATAATTACTCAACAGATTTTTAACCAGAGAAACAATCAAACAAAATAATCTGAGGAAACAAACTCTTTTTACTGGTGGCCTATATGATTGAAAGGCAGCCTAAAAGAATATTTCGGTATGAAACTGGAAACTAAAATCATAGCGTGTCAACATGCATGAGTAATTGTGTAGCCCTGTGTATGTAACGCTGCTGCCCAGTATAACAGTTCTGCATTAAAGCCTGTCCTCATGATGGTTATAATTGTCTGTAGTTTTTGTATAAACTGCAGGAGGCTGCAGTTTGTAGTCCTATTGGATTGCATTGCATCATGGTCAAACACTGAATATAATATCCTTCATGAAGGTGGAAGGTAGAATTACTGGCAGGGGTCTAATATTAGACTGCATTAGTTTTAGTGAGATGTACCTAATAAACTGGCAGCCGAGTGTGATCCCCTAGTCTCTATAAGATAAATCTGTTACGTAATAAAGTATAGAAATTAAAAAAAAAAAAAAAAAAATTTGTCAACTCTTAGCCATGTGTCATGTGTTTCACTGGTTACAGGCGTGGTGCAGGCTTATGGGTGGAGGGGGGCTTTCTTCTCTAGTCACTATCATACGCAATGATAGCAATCACACTGTGGTGGAAGGTGACAGATATTATCTTGAATGACACTTTACTTCTCAGCAGTTGTCTGATTTTTGATTCTTCACATCCCTGAGTGCAGTGCTCGGCCACATTATGATTGTATAGTGGTCAAACACAGTATTGCAGGGACTCTTATGTTTGGGGTGTCATTTGAGGACTTCTTGCTTTGCACTGTGCTGGGTTCCTGTGGCGTTCTATGGGTGGTTTCCTCTGCTTTCCGCAACACTGCTTTCACATCAGATGCGCTTGAGTGTCTTGACCAATCTCTGGGAACTCCACTTTCTGTTTGCTTCAACAGAATCTCTCAGTAGTGACTCTGTTTGTCTGGTAATAACCAGCCCTCAGTCATGTAGTAACATAGAGAATGTTTTTTGTTTTTTTTTATGTCAGTGGCTTCTTCATCAAGTTTGTGGAGAGTGACCTCATGTCACACTCTCTACAGGGGGAGGGTGAACTCTCCTCCCCTGTCTGTCTCCATCCTTCCTCTCGTTTTCTCTCTCCCTTTCAATCTGTTTCTCAGGTTACAAAACATGAATAAGGGAGGAGCCTTGCATTGCCAACATGGACAACCCTTCCTCTCTACACATGGACACACTCACACACAGATCTACCCCCCTCTCTCCCCTCACCCCTCTCCCTTCCTTCCGTCTTCCACATCTCCATCTCCCCTTGGAGTGTGTGCATTAATGTGCAGGAGCGCAGCATCTTGCTGTGCATACACATGTACACTGCTAAATGACTGAGGCTGCAGAGAGGAGGTGGGGGGAAGGGGAGGAAACAGGAAGGAGGTTGGATGGGAGAAAAAGAGGTGGGGAGGGCAGAGGCAGTGAGTGTGAGTGTGTGTGTGTGTATGAAAGAGAGAGAGAGAGAGATGGTAAGAGAGAAAATGGGAGGCAGCATCACCCACCCAGACTGGGAGGAGGGGAGGACAGACAGCGTGCTCGTCCCTCTAACATACAGAGGTTGAAGGAAAGTGGGAATGAGAGACAGACGTGAGGGGAGAAGAGGAGCACAATGAAGGAGTGCCATTGTCCATCCTGGCAGCACTGCCATTTCACCATCTGCTGAAAGAGAGAGAGAGACAGAGGAGGGAAGGAAAGAGGAGGAAGCCAAACAGAGGAGAGGATAGATGGAGAGGAGCTGCCGGCAGTGACTTTGTGAATTAATCGAGCGGAAGAGCGGATCAGTGGAGAAGCACGTTTTTCAGGGAGTGGACGGACGGAAAGCCAGAAAGAGAAAGGAGAGGACGAATGACCGGACAGTCTGTGGCTGTTTAAACATTAATGTGGTTCTAATGTGAAAATGGAGCCCAGCTTTAGATGAATCACCATGGATTATCAACTGTATGATCTTTAAACCAAAAAAGGGATTATCTCTGTTTTGCCATTCATAAAAAAAACTAAAGAACTTTTAGGAAAATTGACTCACTTTATACAGAACAATTTGAATTCCTTTTTTTCTTTTGTGTATATATAGACTCTCTTTGTGACTTCTGGTTTTCTACTCTCTATGAGCATAGGATCTATTCTGCAGGATGTTACACAATTGTTATCTTTGTTAGCTGCATAGCTGCACAGAATATTCAGGTTGTTTTTATGCAAGTTTTCTAAACCTAAGTGTTGTCTTTTAGGAGTAAATAGTTAATTTAGTTGCTGTTTGTTCTGTTGTAAGAATGTCAGACTTAGAGTTTCACCTTCTCTAGTTGGAGTCAGTGCATGCCGCCGACATGGGATGTCAACATTGATTGGGCTTTATGGCTGGCGCGACGCCGGAGAAAACTTTGATCATTTCCTGAAACCTATTGATCTTTGAGGAGTCGGTAGTTTTTCCTCCTGTTGGATGAAAAGAAAAGGTCGACCCTCAGATGTGGCAACAAATTGCTGCCATGTGATTTGACAAAGCAGTTATCTCTTTGTCTGAAGATTTCTGCCGTTGTCGGGACTTCAGTATATATCCTCCGCAGGCATCTCTTTTAATGTCTGTTGCCATAGCAACGGGCGGCAGCTGCAGACAGAACACAATGTAAAGTTCTTTTTTCTTGTCTTATCTTTCAAAACTGGTGCTGTTCCATTAGGCAGTTGTATATATTTAGTGGATAAACAGGAGACCTGATTAGTCCATGCTTGGGTGCAGTTTTTAGAGTTTCTTTCTTGGACAGGATTTTTTGTTCCTTTGCTAGACGGTCTTTGTCTATGCGGAGCTCAGCAGTCTCTGAAAATCAGGGTTGTTTCAGGTCACCTGTCTCCCCCCTCCCATCCTGTGTGTTAGTCTTTTGTGAATCAGCCCAGCCCTGATTGTCCTGATCTCACCTTAAACAACGGCAACTAGCATCCTCATCAGTCAGGCTGATGTGCCATTATCAGGACTGGCTGGATAAATTAGATTATCTTACTGGTTTCACTTGTAGATATCACTCTGTTATCACTCTGTGCAGCTGCTTGGCCTCAGGGCCACTAATCACTGATCATTAGTGTGTTATGTCTTGACAGTCTGTTCCTGTTACTGTCTGTATGTAGGTGACTCAGGATTTTTCCTCATGTAGAGGGTCATCTCCTCTGCAGTCACCTGACCTACACTGTGTTCTGTGCACTAAAACATCCTCGAGCAGGGCGAGGGTTGCCTCTGTTCATAGAGCATTTTAGCACCCCTGTGTCTGAGAATGCACCTGGAATTTCCTCTCTAGCGTTAACTCCTTTTATGTCAGATGTTTTGCCTTTTTTAGGTGCTTATCCTCTCTCTTGACTAATTTCTGGTTTTTATTAGGGGTATTACAGACTGTTGTGTTTGTTCTGCATGCTCTTTGATTGTCCAAATACTGGGTGTCTTTTGCAAATTTTCCAGCCATACTTCTTTACAGCTTTCTGGAGATCATCCCAGGCTGTCTGGCAGTGTTTCCATGTGACTGGATTCTCCATGGTGCTTTTAGGCCAAGACCAGATGGATGACTAGCTAGAATTGTGGTGCTAGACTGGTGTAGGCGACTGTTCCTTTGCCATGCATCCGGCGCCCACTGCAAGCTGGTGCGCTGTACATCAAACACAGTTAAGTTATGAAATGTTAATGTGCGGAAAAGTCCTCGTTTCCACTTGGCATCAATGAACCTGGTGCCAAATTTACAACCTTGTGTAAGTGGTTAAGGCAAGGTGTGTGTAAACCTTGCTCTTCTTCAAGAGAGTAAAGGTCAACACATTGTAAATATGACTCGTGCCTCAACAGCACTGAGGTGTAGGCCAGCCAGCTTTTAGGTGTAGCCTTGCCTCCTACTGAGGTCAAACTGTTGCAGACTGTTTTGTTTGCGTGACTTTGGGTTGAACGAGACTGTTAATGTAAACAGACTGTTGTTTGCCTTCTAGGTTGGACTATGCAGAATATGAGTGACTTGTTGTGCACTGTTACTAGTAGAACTGAGAGCTGACCTACTGGTTGATAAGCCCTGCCTTAGATAAGGAAATGATTCCAGAGTATAACATCTGGCTTGTTCATATCATATCAGGCTGCGTCAATGCTCTTCTCTCAGGTAACTGATGATAATCTGGACTTGTTCTTTGTAACTGGCAGAAATAAAGTAACAGGGTAATCGCAGTTGTGCATACAGAGATCAGCACATCAACCGGATGCAGTTTTAATCTAGCATTTCAAGCTGGGTGAGAGAGTTCACGTTCAACTCTGATGAGCCTCCAGCACCATTCAGGGAACCCTGGGTTGGTAGTTCAAACCAGACCAATCAGGTCTCATTACCATCACAACAAGCCCACCGGTAGTCGTCATCATCCAATGACCTACATTCTCCAGTGTTACATCACCACCGTGCTACTGCAGTGTGTGTCACTGTACCAGACACAGACAACATCTCAGACTCAAACTACCAGTATCAAATGGTGCTCCTGAGAAAAACAAAAAAACATCCTAACCGAGGTGGCCAGTTCTAGAGAACACACTTGAACCGAGGCAGCCTCACTTGTTTTAGCCATATCAGGATCTACAGTCAGGAATGGGCCCAACTCTGCTGGCCCAGTCTTAAGTACTAACTTTTTTCTTTGTTTTCTACTTGTGTCTAACTAGGTGACCATGTCTAGCCTCTAGCCATCCCTATTCTTAAAGTTAGAGAGGCAGAGAGACAGGGATCACCATTAATATATTAGACAGAGGGACTGTTAAACAGGACAGCCTGGAGAACGGGCGAGCAGACGAGGGAGGGGGTAAGGGGGAGCGAGAGATCATCTGGAAGAGGAGAGAGGAAGTGGTGGCGCGGGAGAGGGCAGAGGCGTTGGAGAGACAGAGGCTGGCGGAGTATATTGTGTGGAGGAAGAGAGAGGACTTCCAGGAGAGGAGAGGGGACAAAGAGAAGGGGGGAAAGAGTGCAGAGAAAGGGAAAGAAGCTGCACCAGAAGTCATCTGGAAGAAGAGAGAAGAAGAGGACGGAGACGCAGGGAGGGACAGAGCAAGGGCCATTCAGAGAGGACATGAGACCATTTGGAGGAAGAGAGAAAGAGAGTAAAAAATGATCCTGATGAAAATCTTGATTTGAAAATGCAGTGCACTTGAAAAGTAGGTGCTAAGGAAAGTGTGCTGCGGCCAGGAGTTGGAGACTAGCCATACATCAGTAAGCCTCCTCTCTCTTCTTCAGCAGTTCTGCGCTTCATTGAGCTCTGCAGGTGCTCTCTGTAGTATTGACCAATTGGAGCTGTGTATTGTGTGTGTGTGTGTGTTGCTGCTGTGTTAGTGCGCACATCCCCTTGCGATCCCCTCGTTGGCTGCTAATAGGATTTTTATGGGCCCGTGTCAGGCAGGATAGAGCTGCAAAGGGGAGTTGCTTCACACATGCACGCATGTGCACACACCAGCTCACACACACATACCGATAATCTAAGAGGCATTGTGGGCAGGGAACGTTTATGCTGCCTCACGCATGTAAACACATCATCACACACAAGTGTGCACCCCTCAGTGCTGTAAGACACACATGTGAGAGGGGTGTTGAGAGAAATCACTTGTGTGGATTCTTCATGGTGCTGCCAACAGCTGCATGACTGGCCCTCAATGGGAGCCTGTTATTTGGGACAAGATACACAGATATTGTTTTACATTATGGCAAAAACATTGAGATGAACACTTCTCAGAGAGAAAAATCCACATCATCATACGTCCCTGGGAACAGAATGAACGTCGAAGCAGATTTAAAGTGAACAGATGACAACATGATCTGCACTGGTGCACTAAAAACAAACTTTTTTCATCTGCATTCTACGATTAACTGGGACACCACACTTCTCTGCACCTTCCCTCATTCTGCTTTCATTGTGGATAAAGCCGTCTCTACAGCAGTTTGGTTCTGGCTGCCTGGTAATGAGTGGAGGACAACCAGACAGATGGATTCAGCTCTTACACTGAGCAAGACAGACAGATGGCTGTGTGTCCTTTTAGGGAGAAACTTTGAATCCTGAGACAAAGAGACGTTGATTGAATCACTAGAGCCTCTGTGGACTTGCACGGATATAAAAACTGACACTGCAGATTCATTATGGAGCTTGTCCCAAAAACCAAATACACCCACTTTCGGAGTGAATCGCTGAGCTCAACTGATGAAACAAACTCCAATCCATCATCGTTCCCTCCTTCCAGTCCTGCTACCCCCCTTACTCCCTCCCCTGGTTTACCTTCTTCTCTCTCCTCCTCATCTCTCACTCCCATCTTGCCCCCCTCTTCTCCCCGCCCAGCTGAGAACAGCCCCACCACACTCTGCTCCTTCTTCCCCAGGATGGGATCTCTTCGCCTGGGCGTCTCTGCCACTCTTCTCCCTGGACTCAAGGCCTCGAGCAGGCCGCAGCAACCTCAGGCGCCTGTTGAGTCCTCTGGGGACGACAGGAGCAACTCCAGCTCCTCCCCTCCTCTTCATCACCCCGTTCCCCCTCTAACTGCTCCTTCTCCTCCTCCCCGTCCTCCTCTGCAGGACATGAACCGGCTAGGAGGGGCGCCCAGGAGGGCACGGGTGGAAGGAGGGCAGCTGGGAGGAGATGAGTGGACGCGCCATGGCTCCTTTGTCAACAAGCCGACCCGTGGCTGGCTGCACTCTGACACTGTGGTCAGCACCACTGGTGTTTCCTACACTGTACGGGTAAGTAAGCAGGTGGCACACTCTCACTCACCTGTAACTGAAATACTGTGTGTGTACACCCTCTGTTTACATTTTTAGAATCCTACTTTCTTCTGCTTCGGCTGTCATGTAGGAATTGTATGATGCTAATGTATTGCCTTCCTGTTTCCTGGGCAGTACATGGGTTGCGTGGAGGTGCTACAGTCAATGCGAGCGCTGGACTTCAATACCAGAACTCAGGTCACCAGGTGAGACCACACACTGATCATCAATCTTTGGCCTGCTATGTATCTGGTTTCAGTGCTTGTTTGTGCGAGTGGGCGTGAGAAGATAAAAGTGTGGTTAGACTTAAGAAATATCGGACGGATACGCTTACATGCATGACTCACTGCTCATATATGTTGCTTCGTCTGCTTGCTTGCTTTCTGTTCCACCTCTCCTCTCCTCTCCTTGCTTGCTTTTTTCTCTCTGTGTTACTGTCTGACTGCATCTGCTCGTGTGTGTGTGTCTCTGTCTGTGTCTGTGTTAGCTCTCTCAGACCTTAAATTAGAATGTTCTGGAATCCTGGTGGTCTCACTCTGGTTTCCGTAGTGATGTTTGTCTCTGTGGCAAAGACGATTATTGTTGCCAGGGATGATAAATTCAATCACCGACTGCCAGATCTCATTTAATCCACATAATTGTCAGTCCGGGAAGGTGTGAGAGTTAATGACATGCTGTTGCAACTCTTGCATGTTTTTAATGTTTCAGGGAGGCAATCTCTGTGGTGTGCGAAGCAGTACCTGGAGCCAAAGGAGCCCAGCGCAGGAGAAAGGTACACACCGTGCACACAAGCACACACCCTTACAGGGCATTATTTATTTATATGGTTTAAGTGGGCAGCAGTGGGAAGGGTTTCTGGATAAGAGCTAGATTTAGCCTGATTGTCCACTCTGTGGTCAGTTGGCTATTTAGTCACACTCTCTCTCACAAACATACACACAGATCTGGATTTAGGCTGATTGTACACTCTTGCGGTTAGCGGGGTACTCGTAGGTAATGACCAGTGACTCTCTTGTCTCTCTTTTCCCTCCCTCCCTTATCTCACAAGGGAAGCTGCAGAGGTAGCATTGTAGCTCCTGTGGAGTCAGTGTCAAGTCATAGAAACACGTCAGACTAGCAGACACAGCTGCGAATGTGCTGTTTAAAGAGTGTGAGTGGCTGTGCACAGTATTCCTGTAAAACTAAAAACACCCGCCCAAACAGTTCATAAAACAGGTGGCTAAATCCAGCTGCCCTGCTGCCATAGCAGCCATACGGCTGACCAAGGAACGTCTGGCGGTGCAGGACACCAGACAAATGCAGTTACAGAATGTAAGTAAGAATAGATTAAACTAGTCTAGTCCCTCTGATTTGGCTGGACTGAGGTTAATGTGGCTGAGCATGTGCATCCTGTTGTGATGCTGCTGGTCTCACACTGCACTCCAAATATTCTGGAGCAGATATGGATGAAAGCCATGAGGAGAAGGAGGATTGGGATAAACAAGCTGGCACAATAGTGCTGGCATGGTCTGCTTGATGCTCTTGGCACAGCCTACAGTATGTGAACTGTCCCGTCTACTCCCCATTGGTCACAGTTGGCCTTCGAGACAGGATCATTTTCAAAATTGCAGCTGTTCTCCCACTCCCACACACACAGGCATTTACACACATACACCCACAGGCTCATGCATAAGCAGGGAGCACTCACTGGAGTATCTTGCCTTGTTAGTAAAGTTAAAAAAAAAAAAACCTGTAGGTTTCTGTGTGTGCATACTGTTTGTTTATTAGTCATGTTTATTACTTTGCAGCCTTCCTCTCGCTGTCTGACGTCCATCCTGGGGAAAAGTAACCTGCAGTTTGCTGGCATGACAATCAGCCTCACCATCTCAACCAGCAGCCTAAATCTGCTGGCCTCTGACTGCAAACAGGTTAGACTGAAAGCAGTTTATTCCTGAAGCTGCTGTTGCGTGTATTTTTCTCAAAAACACTGACAGTGTTTGGAAGATCCATCCCAGAGACTTGCCTGTGTCAGAGATGCATCTGATTGTTAGGGCTCTGTTTTAGCCTGAGGTATGTTTGGTATCCTGAGTGCACTTAGCCTGTGCATTTCACTGAAGCAGAGTAAAGCAGACAATCTCTCTGCTAGAGGGATTTTTTGTGGTTTTAAGGATTTAAAAGAGTTGCCTTTTTAAGATAAACTTAAGAATGTCCTTCAGGATTAATAAATTTCCATCTTATCTTCTCTTAGAATGACAGTTTTAATGAAAATGTAAATGTTTTCATTTTCCTCGCCCATGTTTTATTGTAGATATTAATCTTTTTTTGACATCAAGAAAATATCTTCCTAAATCAAAGCATAACTCAATGTATTGTTTTTGTGATTAAGTCATCAGAGCAGTGTGACCTTTTCTGGGTTATCCAGATAATTTTAGAATAATTCCTCTCCACTTTGTTTGCTTTATTGACTCTGGATGATGCACAAATCCCTCTTAACCATCATCTTCATTCCTGCATCACCACAGGGCAGGATGTGATCCTCCTACTAGACCTCTTATGAGTTAATAGCAAGTGAACAATGTCTATTTCTTTGGGGAAATGGTATACAGTAGTGCAGTGTGTACACATTAGCACGTAGCGCAAAAAGCAACATGCACATACACTCATTCACAAATACAGCCCACACATTGTGCAGAGGGCATTAGCAAGTGTTGATGCTGTTATTGATCCAACATGGGTGGCTGTTGCAGACTGTTAAAAAGGTGTTTCATCCATGCTTAGGTTTTATCTCTGCTGCAGTTGATGGTGCTCATTGGGGGAAAAAGGCTCTTTTCTCAGTAATTATTCCACATTTGTCTCTCCATCCACATGCTTTCATCTCACTTCCCACATACTTCATGTCACCCACATGCTCTCCTTCATTCTTTCTTTCTCTCTCTCTCTCTCTGTCTCTCTCTCTTTTTTCACTCTCTTTCTTTTTCTCCGCAGATAATCGCCAACCATCACATGCAGTCCATCTCCTTCGCATCTGGAGGAGACCCAGTGAGTCACCCAAAGTCAGCTCAAATCTCACTCTGGACATTTTCCATCTCTCTTCCGCCTGCATATCCTTCCTTCCTGTCCTCTGTCATTGTCTATTCTTACGAAGACCACTCACTCCATTGCTGCCTCGCTGGTTTGCAGTCGTTCTCTTCCAAGCCTGATCTCATTACTTCCTGTTATCTCTCTTTCAGCTCAGTGTATGTTTTTAACTTCTGCAGCTTTGCTTTATCTATTTCCTCTTCGTTGTTGTCTTCCCCCTCTTCTTCCCAACCTCTCTATCCTAAACCTGCCCTTCACTTTTTCCTGCTATCGATTTTTTTCCCCTTACCCTCTTCCCCTAACTGTCTTCCCCTGTCTCCCACAGGATACGGCTGAGTACGTAGCATATGTGGCCAAAGACCCAGTCAACCAGAGAGGTGAGTAGAAACAGCAAAATGACACCTGCACTCAGGCAGCATCTGCCAGTAGACTGCTTTTTAGGGCTCTTGGTTTGACCATAATCCTCTGACGCCTGAGTTGCAAATCTCTCCACATTCACTCTCACTGCACAGTGAAACAGGCTGTGAAACTGCACTCTCAGCAAAAACTGTGCATAAAGGCAAACAAGCTGTTTTATAAAAACATTAATGAATCCTATCAAATAAATGAAATGGCTCTATACATTTTTTGACACACTTGCTCATGAAGACATTGCAGATCCAGCGAAGGAACAGCATATTTATGTGCATCAAAAGAAACAGGACTGTTTTTGATTTATTTATTTATTTTGACAGAATAAGCTTTATTCATGCATATATGCTAAATGCACAACTAGATGACTGCATATTTAGCTCAAGTAATGTAAATGTGATGTAAATGTTGATGCAGCTACTCCCTGATGTCCTCTCTTAATACTCATATGTGTGTCCGCTCTTTCAGCATGTCATATCTTGGAGTGCTCGGAGGGTTTAGCGCAAGAAGTCATCAGCACCATCGGTCAGGCCTTTGAACTACGTTTTAAACAATATCTAAAGAACCCACCCAAACTGGTCACCCCTCACGACAGGTAAATCTGTGATCATGTGAGCCCAAAACAAGAGCTTGTGTTTTTATTTCGCCACTCATCTTGTGTTTCTGTATCTGCTTTTGTATTACCACTCTCTCTCCCAGAATGGCTCAGTCTGACGGCTCTGCATGGGAGGAAGAAGATGATGAGACTGCTCCGCCTCCTGATGTCCCTTACTATAATAATTTCCCTGGAAAACAGCCTCCCCCTGGTGGATTGATTGACATGAGAACCCGCCCAGGGGCCACGCTGGTGAGATGAGTGCACATGAATACAACAAGGAGAATGAAATATACTCATACACATGCTTCAACACATCCAAACACTGTAAGCACTGCAATTACGAGATGATACACTAAGTCATCTACTGACTGCAGTATGTGTCAGAAACGTGTCAGTTTTGAGCCAAGGAAATTAAAAGGCTGGTTGATCCCTGTCCTGTTTCATACAGACAGATGTTTATTGACCCTGATAACCCTTTCGGTTGGCCAGAGAATGAATTTATTGACGCAGGTCCACATGATGCAGTGACGCATAATTTGTTTTTGTGCCACTCTGTTTGCAGCCTTATGGACAGCCAGGTCAGAATGACATTCACAAGCAGCCTCTGCCGCCTCTACCAGGTGAGTTCTGTCTCTGCCAGTCTGTCTGGCTCTTTCTCTCTCACTGTCAGTCATTCAGGCTGAGGCTGAAAGGGAATGACTCAGAGCATCATTCAAAAACAAAATACAGAGATTAACTTATTATTTGTCCTCAAATCTTTCTTGGATAACAAGTCATTTCCTACAATACAGAACACTGCTCATTAACAATCAAATTTGTATATAGCGCTGCTTGAAGTCACTGCCACAACTTGTAAATACTGGGTATTTTACAGACCGCTTTTCTTAAAAACCACAAATTACCCCTAATTAAGAAATCAGTCACACTTTTTTTCTTCTGTCTTTGTTTTTGTCTTGACTTGGCTGGTTACAATGTCATTATGTCATTAATGTCATTAATATGAGACATGAGAATTGCTGGGATTATTTATGTCTGTTTTTTTCTTCTTCTGTTTTTTAAGTGGGTGCCAAAGAAGGGGGACGGGAAATGTTTGATGATCCTTCATACGTCAATGTGGATAAACCCCGCCCCCCAGCTGCAGCAAATGGAAACGCTCACAGAGACGCTTTTGACATGAGTAAGTGCATTTATGGTTATGTGTTGTTGGGAATATCATCTCAGCTTGATAAATCCGGATGAAACAGATTGCCATTTCTTAAAAAAAAAAAAGGCAATGACTAAGTAGCCTGCTGGGAAACTAAATACTGAAACACAATTTCCTGTTAGTGACAAAAATGTGTCTGTTGCAATCAAAATCACCAAAATTGCTGGTAACTGAAAATACTTTACCATGAGGCAAGCCTAAGGGTTAATCATTGAGTAAGGAGATGAGCAGAGTAGTGTGTACTTTACATTCCATATGACTGGCTAATTGAGGAGTGGAGCTGCCCACAGAAGGCAGCCTTGGAGGGAGATAAGGGAATTAGAGTGCCTTTGTCCATTACAGGGGCATTTTATGTAATGTGATTGGTTGACTGGGTAAAGCTTTTCACATTACAGACACAGTACACTATCACTGTATAGCACACATCTGCCAGAGACTGTGTGGTTTACTTGGACATGATCCAATAGTTTTTGCTCTAAATTGAAACACAGACAAAAGTAAAGGACAAAAGAAAATGCATTTGAGTTGCATCAGAGAAATATAATATTACACATGTGTGTCTGGATTTCTTTTAAGAGCCATTTGACGACGCCCTGGGGGTTTCTGGACATGGTGGCCCAAGCTCAGTGACAGCAGCGCCGCCCCTTGTGCAGCAGCTGCAGTGTGAGACCTGGTTCCATGGGAGCTTAAGTCGCAGGGAAGCAGAGAGGCTGCTGACCCGTGATGGTGACTTCCTGGTGCGGGAGTCTGGGACCACACCCGGACAGTACGTCCTCACAGGACAGCAGGGGGGTCAGGCCAAACACCTGCTACTAGTCGACCCAGAAGGAGTGGTGAGTCACAGAGGGAGGAAGAGATCACAAGGGCTAAGTGGGAGGGGGAGGGGGAGGAGTGAATGGACGAGACATTTTAAGAAGGTCATATTAACACATGTGTCTATGTGTGCGGTTGAACTTGATTTTAATACACACATTTCTGTCTTTTAGGTCCGCACAAAAGACCATCGGTTTGAAAGTGTGAGTCACCTGATCAGTTACCACATGGACAACAGACTACCCATTGTATCAGCTGGTAGCGAAGTGTGCCTGCAACAGCCAGTTGAGCGCAGGGCCTGACGTTACACAGACCAATGAAATACTCCACCAAATGTACACACAGTCAAATCAACAGACACGACAAACACACCCACATATGCTAGAACACACACAGCGACACTACACTCAACACATTCAAACAGTACATCTGCACACACACATAGCAAAGAAAGCCAAAAAAAGAAAAAAATCACCAGTTTCTCCGCAGAATCACTTAATTGCTGCTGTTGCCACATGTTCCTGTCCTTTCTGAAAGCCAAACTGTGATATGCAGTCCCTCCTCGACCCCAACGACTATCAGGCGCATCCCTCCAAAACGGAGAAGTACTGCTGCAATCTCTCAACAGCCTACTGTGAACCAGGAAGGAACCCTTTCCTAATTTCAGAACGGGGCAGAAAATAAATGCAATTTTTTTAAAGAAAAAAAAAATCTTAACATTCAATTATGGAAAACAAAAAAAACCTGAATTTTTACTAATTCAAGGAATTGTGTACAAAGAAATGATGGAACTGAAGAGTGAAAGAAGGAGCATAAATGGGACAAGGAATGAGATTTTCTGTGCTTTCAAGCATGCATTCTTTCATCCAGGGGAAATGATTTCCCTCCTCGGACTGTCGCTGGAACACATTAGGCGAAACGCAAACTGGATGGTAATGCTGCTTTGTTGTAGAGACTGAACTGGGCTCGAACACAAACACTTCCTTCAGGTGTCACTTGAGCACTTCAGCAGAAAACCTGACTTTGACGTTATTCTGACTGGCGAATATGCATAAATGAGTTTGCTTCCAATCTAATCAGGAGGGCCACCCTACCCCCAACCACTCCCCCATGAAAGACTTTTGAACTCTGACCCCTGGAGTGACGAAGAACGCCTGTATGCAAAACTGGGACTGCTATGCCAATGACCATCATGTGTTTATTTTCCGCCTGTTATCTCGGCTAATTGCACGTTAAGACTTTAGGAGGATGTAAACGGCTGTATCGCCCCAATCCTTCTATAAACACAGATACACATTCATCTTTACACCACACACAGTCTGCATCACCCATCATGCCAAAGAACACAAACTTGGTCGCTAACAGCAGAGGAAGCCATGATAATTATCAAGTTATATATCTTGCGTGCTTACAGCATTGGGAGCTAATATAGAAAGTCATTTACATAATTAAGAGTCTGTTTAAGACGGAAGAAGAATTTAGGTGATTGTGCCTGAATATATCATCATAAAGGCAATTTTTTAAAGTGCATTGATGTCACCCACAAACACAAAAGTACTACATTTTGAGAAGCATAGACCAGATCATTTAGACCTATTGCTTTTCACTGACACCTTAGTATGTGTTTGCATTGACAATCTATGGGTTATATCTTTACAGAGTGTTCTCTGAAGCAAACTGAAAGCAAAGGAGAGCTGTAAGGACACCCCCTTTAAACGGTGGCCAGTGAGAAATGTTGAGCAGTCAAAAGCAATGGATTTCCCTCTGCAAAAAGAAAGTGTGTCATGTGACTGGTTTGATAATTTTTGCGTATCGTGATGTTGCTTTACTTTATAATCACTTGAGGGAATCATTTCTAAAACCTTGTATAACAAATGACGTGTGTTAACAGAACATACAAAGTTTTTGGAGCATTGCTAACGACGAAAAGTTAAGCCAAATGCTGCTCCTCGGTGTGCTGTTTCCACATACTGTCAAGGATCTGGAGGGAGAAGTTCACACTATAGTTTTCTCCTTTCCTCTTCCTCCTCCCTCAATCCATGGTGTTTTTTCTATCTTTTTAATCGTGCCTTGTTTCTTCAATGCAGTCACGTCACTTCAATGCAGTCACCTTATGTACTTAATTCAAATGTAGTTGACTACAGGAGAATCTCACACAAGCCTCTCAGTTAAACAACAAAGACTCTGCAAAAATGACACTCCAGTAATCACACACAAACAGATCCAGTGATGGCAATCTCCTCTGATGCACATTCTTGCATTCAGCTTATAGTCACAGATACTTGATGTCACCATAGGGGGGGGATATTTCCTGAGCATCTGTAAATAACATCAATTTTTTGACTGTTCCGCTTAGTATCAGATTATTGTCTCCATAGTTGTGTATTTAAAGACTTATTTAATAAGTAACACCGAGCCAGACTCCACAGCACTGAGGTAGCTCTTAAAGCCAACCGAACTTGTCAAAGAGATTGTGGCCAAACTCCTGAAATACGAGAGGGGATGTTTTAACTTCAACCTTCTACTGTCGACTAGTCCTCATACCCTGAAGTGGGCTCACATGTAATCTAACATACACACACATACCAGAGTGACAGCTGGGTCAGTCGGACACTCACATTCTGCCTTTCTGGGTGTTTGTGGGTCAGAGATAGGAAAACCAGAGCTTGAAGTTCTACCACCGCTGTGTGCGCCTGTTGTGAGTAATTGTGTGTGTGTGCGTGCGTGTGCGAGTGCTGGAATAGACCCACCTGACCCTCTGCATCATTAGTGACCTGGTCCTGTATTAACATCATTCATCACAGTTGCCTTTGTTGCATGAAAATCCTTTCAAAATGTTTTTTTCTTGTTTGATGTCGGTGTTGGTGATAGTGTCGATGATGCTGTTGTACTTTTTCATTTGTGTTTTTTGAAAGCCAAAGGTTACTTTCAGATAGCGTGCACAGATATTGATTTTGACTTTATATATTTCCGTTTTAATACTTCTTTTTGTTTTTAGGGAAACATGTCTGTTTACACCTGTATCTGAAAATATAGATTGCATATATAAATACATATATCATTCATCTCTCTTTGTGAGTTTGCCTTTTGATATAATTCCTTTTAATATAAATACCCAAGTATATATCACATTGAGTACACGGTGTAAAAAAAACAAAAACTTTGATGGAAGATTAAACAACACATACCTAGAAATTATAATCACCTGTCACATGCTGTCCTGAACAAACAGTGGGATGTAGCACAGGGGAATATTTGAGCTACTGGAACACTCTGTTTGTGAACAGACGAGGCTGTAACAGAAGGGGGCTGATTCAGGGATTGTTACAGCTCAGAGAGAGTGTGTGGGGGAGTGGTGGTATACAAAAGAGAGGAACACTGCACAGCAAAGGTAAACAAGGCCTTTAATCAACCAGTGAATGTTTGAAAGCAGGGAAGAGTCTGGAAAACACAGGATGTGAGAGAAGGCGACCTGCAGTTCATATAGGAGGTTATAAGTAGAGGAGCTAACAGTGCCAGAAACACGGAGCAGATCTCAGCTGTTGCATGAGCCGGGTCCAGTCCTATTTGTCAGACCTCTCCTCCTGTTCTCATCGGCTGCCCTCCTTCTTGCTTCTGCCTGATCTCTCCCCTTCCTTCACCAGAGCAATGCATCCCCAGCGCCCTCTTCCCCAAGCCATGCCCTCCGCCTCTCTGGGACAGCACCTGCGGGACATGGCCATGGGTCTCGGTCGAGGCAAGAACTTCCTGGGAGGAAACTTTGCCTACAGTTTCATTCAGTCAGTTAAGGAGTGCCTGTATTTCCTCCTCTGCTGCTGGTGCATCAAAGAGATCCTGGACTGACAGACTGAGAGAGAGTAGATCAAGTGGTCATTGATTTTCCTCCATTTCTCCGTTGGCTCCAATTGTGTAATTTCAACCAGCTTTTATTTCATCAGAAATGGAGTGTTTGATCAGCGGTGCTGGCAAAGCATTGGCAAGTATGAGTCTTGTCTCATATGTCAACAGTTTACCACTTCAGTAGCCTACATAGTGAATCACAATCTCTCTAATGTATATAATGCAATTACCTACAAAAGAAGAGGCTCTTGATTTTAGAAAATGGCAATTTCACAGAGGAATAGGTGTGCTAAATCAGAGAACTGTTTAATGCATTTACACAGATCATTTTGTCTGTTTTTCAGGGTCTATGGGATGCTCCCCTTGGGTTTTCAGGAAACACACTGGCACATTTCTAGATGTTGCAAATGTTCAGATTCTCCTGAATTCAACCCTGTTGATCTGAAGTCTTGAGGAATGACACCCCTGATGTTCACTGTACAAGAGAAACTGGTGTGGCAATGAATAAAGGAACTAATGAAGAGAAAAATATAATCTTAATGTCTGAATTATTTTCTTTTGATTATGCTGATAGTTAACATACTGTGCAGTTTAAGGGGGAAAAAAGGTTTCTGTCACACATGTACTGTTGTACCTGTTATGTGCCCTCATGCCTTTATGTTATGTTTAATTTGACAGTTTGCAAACTTCTTTGATGTATTTCCCTTTTTTTCTGGAATCAACCTTCTCTTATGGACTGCAAGTCTTTAACATGCTGAGGACTGGTCTTGTTTGAGGAAAAACCTGTGTCACCTGTATGTGTCAATCAACTTGGAAGCCCTGCCGGTGAAGCATTGTGACGCCGCGTCGCTATTGGTCGCCCTGGATGCAAAGGGGCGGGGTAAGAGCAAACCCTGCCTGTGATTGGACAAGACGCGTGTGTATCATGCAAGTTCAGGAGGCACGTCCCAAGTTCTCAAGTTGGATGTGAAGACTCACAATTGTGTGCCGTGTGTGACAGACTGTGGGGGTCCGGAGTAAAGCGACCGACCACGGTAAGAACCAACTATTTGAGTGTGTACATAACTTACTGTTGCTTTTATCTTACAGTTACAACGTACTGTTTTGTTTTTTTTTTTCATCGCGTCGCAAACGTCGCTTCACTCACTTTTTCCTGGTTGCTCGTGCGCCTGTTGTGACATGCAAGTTTGGCTTTTAATGACTAATGCTAACAACTCTCAACACTTTACGCAAATTATTTTTTGCAAAAACCGGCCTTATCGCGTCTAAGAAGTGACTTTTCTTTGTTTAGTGGGCGTTAAGTTTGATTTTTCTTTGAGCCCTTCGCTATGGGGCATTTCCTGTCACAGGGTTCAATATTTCAGTGTGTAAACAAAAATAATACCTTCATGGACGGCTTTGTTGCTGATGCTGTTGTGTGTGTGTGTGTCAACTGCTGTGAACAAGCTGGTTATTGTGTTTCTGCTGACAGCTTAGCATTGCTGTCCCAGTGGCCTGTCCTGTGGTTTATTCTCTTGACCTTTTTTGGTATTTTTCCCCTGTTCAGATTAGGCTTGTAGCTGTAACCATATCATTGGCTGTATTTTGCTGGAGAAAGTATATTACCTTTCGCGATTTCAGTCTTACTAGTTGGTTTGAAGATGTATGAGAAAGATTAGGGGTCTCCAGTATCTGTTAACATACAAAGTTAAGGTATGGTGTCACCCAGCTTTCCAAAGCTACAGCTGTGCAGGTTAAATATGGTGCTCATGAAGATCAAATAGCAGTAAAGGCGGTGAAAATGATTTTTCTCTTTTTAAAAGCTTCTAGCTTTGTGGTGCATTTAAAAATAATCCTTTTAAAAACTGTCCTTAGAGTACACCGCTGCCTCTGTTGTGTTCCCCATGGCCATCTTCTGCAAGCTCCCTCTCTTCCTGTCTCTGCTCAATCTCTTGGTGGCTATATTTAGCTGGTGTCTATTTAAGCCATTCCACTATATGCTCCACAATGCTCCTTGGGCCCTAGGCTAGATTCAGTAGACTCCTCTTGGGAGGCACTCGATTAGGAGACCTAAATTGCGGAGCTGGGAGAGAATTGAATTTGGGGAGTGAAGTGTGTCATTACCCAGACAATGTGGTGTCAACCAAAGTGGTTCGTTCTCTGCATTCACTGATGAAAGCCAGACTAGACCTAATAAATATGTATCTCTGTTATGTCATCCTCTGGTGTTTGAAAGGAAGGGCTTTGTAAAGATGTAATACTTGGCACTCTCATCTGACCAGGTGGTAAAAAAAAGTATGCCTTTGTTAAAAAATATGTTGTTTGTATGCATTACTGCAGAGGGAAGTGTTTCCACCAGGTGACAACAAAACATGTAATCCTTGTGTAGTGTGTAAATAGACAGTATACAGTTGAAATTTGGCGGTTTGTCGGCATCTGTTCAACAAACCAGTAGCTTTGAAATGGACAGCCTGTATTTTCAATAATGCCGGCCTTAGTTACCCATGTCTCTGCCAAAACATTTCCCCACTAACCCTAAACCCAGGGTGATCAAAAGGCCCACAACACACACAAACTACTAATGAAGAACTGAATGTTCCCAGAATGGACACACATGCAAGCACATGCACACACACACAGCAATGTGTTAACGCCACCTTACAGTAGGTCCTTTATTGGCAGAATGGGTGAGGCTGAATAGCAAAGTCATATATTCAAATTCTGGGCATGTGTCTACACAAAGGATGTAAATATCTTAAAGCCCCAGCACTCACACTGTCAACCTAATTGTGCAACAGTGGTGGGTCTCTGAGCAACGCACAGTTGCTTCAATCTGAAGGCACAGAGGAGTATGGGGCCCTGGTTCGATTTTCGTCCCTGTGAATTAAACCACTGTTAATCATGTAATCTGCTCTGTATGTTCTTCTTGTGTTGCAGGAGACAGGCAAAGCCTCTAGGGGGCCATGTCTGGTGGCAGCAACAACAGCTGGACCATCCTCTCTCCTGAGGTATCAGCACACATTAAGACCATACGAATACGACCTCAATGAAATCGCATGATTTTTAAAAAAGAAAACTCCTTGTCCCAATTGATTTTCTTTCAGGTCACCTGAATATGAAATAGGTTTCTTTAATAAGACTGTCTGTGGTTCTTGCCTTTTTTCCAGATTTAGCTGTTATTCAGAAAGTCACACTGGGTTTTGGAAGCACACACACACGCGCACACATGCACATGCTGCCTTTCTCAGTGGCACTTTGGCAATAGCTATTATTTAAGAGAATTATGCTCATCTCTTCAGCTGCTCACAAACAATCAAATGATAGACTGAATGTTCCAATAATCTTGTCTGTGTATACGTGTCCTTGACTGTTTGTTGTTTGTCTCTTTGCACCAGGAGACTGTCGCTGAAACCCTGAGGCCTTCGGCAGAGGGAACAGAGCACCATGAAGACGGCCGTACAGCTGCAGCAGGTGTCTTTCAGGAAAAACATACATATATGACACAGCCATGCAGTCATTATCTGTCTTAGTTAGTCAAATATAGCAGAAGTGAAAGTGAAGTATAGAATAATGTTCCACATTGCTGCCACTCATCATTCTGCATATGCACACTGGTGTTCCTAGGCTGAATGGCTCCATTTCAAATTATGTTAAACTGTAGCTAAAAAAGGTTCATCTGTTTGTCTCCTCTGTGTGTGTGTGTGTGTGTGTGTGTGTGTGTGTGATGAACCAGGCTCTGGAGCAAACCAGCCTGCAGAGGGGTCCCCTGTGGAGGCACACCTGGTATGACAGCGAAACACATCATTTTCTGTCATGTAGTGTTTGTTAAAACAAATGTAGCTAAAATTGGCCAACAAACATACGGGTGAATGCATTGATCCATATAGATATAGAGTACATTTAAACCGCTTATGCAGTTGTATGCCCAGGAGCATTGCACAGAGTACAGAGCTTATTTAGCTTCACGATGACCCCTTCAGCTAAATATTTATACCTGGAAGATGACTCACATCAGCTGTTACCAGGCTACAGCTTCTTGATGGAGTTATAAAAGAATGATTATCTGTTAACTTTCCAGTGCCAACACAAAGTTTCTATTTAAAGAGGTTTAGAAAACAAGAGAGAACTCTTATTTAATCACTTGGCAATAGCTTTATGAAAGACCTCACAAGAATTTCATTCAGATCTTGTTCATGTACTGTATTTCATGTAAAGTTAAAGGAACAGTTGAATACATTGTGAAATGCACATACTGGCTTTCTGGCAAACAATTAGTTTAACATGAAGACTGCCTTTATAGTAACACTGCGGTAGTGCTAATCTGTATCATCTAACTTTCTGCCAGGAAGTGAATAACCACATTGCTGAAAATGTTGAACTTTTGTTCTTGAATTATATGCTTTGCTCAAGTTTGAACCTAAAATGCTAGGATATAGGGTGCCCTAAAACCTGTGAGTGACAGTGTTATGCTCTAAGGGATTTTAATGACCTGATTCCAGGTATCAGAAGAAAAAACAGCCGAGCTAAGTGGAGGCGAAAGCACAGAGCAGCACACCTCTGTGCCCACCACCACCACAGATGCCTCTGTTCCCACCTCTTTGGAAGTCTCCAGCAGTTTCAGTCCTGACAGTGATGTGCTCAGCCAGTCAGAGGGCCTACCTGAGGGGCTGGCGCAGTCCAGCCATGACCCTGATTCATTCTCAGATTCCTACTCCCACATAACCCCCTCCCCTGAGGAGCCCCCAGCCTCATTGCTGAGCACAGAGACTCTGGGTGGGATGGAATATACACAAGAAGAAGAGAGACTCACACATCCAATAAATGGGGAAGAGGTACAACAAGAAGGGGAGGAGTCTGACCTGTCCCCAAGGACGCCAGATTTAGGGAAACAGGCAGGTATGAACAGCAACACAGGTCTTTATATACTAACTTCAAAAAGCCCAGTTTTTGTTATGTGTATTATATATTATTATATCCCATGCTATGCCTGTATCCTCCACTTTCTTTCTTCCTACATGTACTATTTGTGTTTGAAGTGTACTTGGTGGACCAGCTGATTATGGACTTGTTCAGTATCTGGGCCAGGAAGTTGTCTGGAGAGGCTGTGGTTGGTATGAGGAAGGGAGCATGATGTGACAGAGGAACTTATTTGCATGACACCCTGCTGAAGTAAATTGGCTTCAGAGGGACTGGGGCCTCTAAAGTTTCTTGCAGTGCGATGTTTTTGTCTGCAGCTCTTTGACTCACTACAGCATTAAGAATTCAGTCTTTTGCTCTCTTGTACATTGTTTCATACATCCTTTGCTACCAACTGGAGTTCGCTGTCGGTCAGTGAGTCTAGTGCTAATGCTAATAAACAATGGATGGAGATAGTTTGGAAAGTTTAAACACTGTTGTTTCAAAGTACCAGAAGTTCTGAATTGATGTGTTTTAAATTCCTTAATGCAGTTTAAAGGAGAATGAGGAATGGCAATGGAGCAAATTAAACAGTGTGCTATTGCACAGCTGAGCCAATAAAGAAGCAAGTGTCTTACCTCCCATGAGGACTTTTGTCTCATACTGCAGGACCATACCTGCTGTGCAATCTAATATCAGCTCTCTCAGTGCAAGAGCAAATTTGTGCCCAACAATGTGCGGCAGCTTTGCTTTAAAATAATAACTGTCAGAAAATAGAACCGTCTAATGGATACCTACAAAGTAAATGATCTGCTGTTTTCACTGTTTATGCCTTTGGAGAAGCCGTAAAGTAGATTAAACTTGAATAGCGTGGTAATTGTCAAGATATACTTCAAAAACAGCTCTTCAAACTCTTTGCGGTACTTCTCCAGGTTCCCCTGTGGATTCAGAGGTGGGTGAGAGGACAGAGGAGGACACGGAGCCAGAGGTGAGGAGGAGGTCTCTCCTAGCGGCCCTGGAACGGATCGGGAGGGCAGAGGAGGAAGAGGAAGCAGAGGAAGAGTTTCAGCTGCCACAGCGAGAGGAAGACAGCGGGTTCTCCGTGAACAAGTGCATCCTCGGCGCCGTCATTCTTCTGGGCCTTGGCACCATCTTTTTCTCAGGTAGGAGAAGTGTAGATACATGACAGTGTTCCCAGCAGTGGATTAGATAAAAGGCACTTTGCGACTCAGATGTATTATACCTGCAGGTGTCTTCATGGACCTGGATGAGGGTAGGTTTCTTTGTAGGCTTGTTTTTATGTGCATGAGTGACTAATCATTTCTTGTCAACAGCATGCATTTGTATGTGCAAGTGCATGCAGGGCGGGTGCGGGGCAGTTCTGCATCTTGCAATATTTTAAAGGTGAGACTTAAAAGCACTGCATGCTTTTAAACGTGTGTGAACAAGAGGGAGAGCGTGGTTTGTGCACTTTTGCTATGAAGCTTATTTAGTGTTGGTAAACGAAAACCTTGTACCTCATCACCATAATGTAAACCAGTGGCTTTAACCTGACCACAACATCATTATTTTTTTTATTTTTTTTGTTTTTTTTAAAACTGTAAACTGTAAAACTGTTAAACTGTTGCAGGGATATTGAAGACAAAGTAAGGGCTGAAACAGAAAATTGGCTTAATTGGAAATACAGGGTTTTCAGCCAGCAACACACACTGTATTTGCTTGATTTTTATTTGGGATGGTGCCACTTTTTTCACTAATAAACGAGAACGTAGCTTCCGCTTGTGTTCTTTGATAGTGTGTTGAAATACTGAAATAAAGCTTTGCATAATAATTTACAGAGAGTGACTACGGTACCAGGGAACTGAAAGATTCAGAATTACCAGGGAAACAGGTCAGTCTGACATCAAATCATCACTCCTTTGTTCTCCCTCTATTCTGTCTAACTTTTACCGATTATGCCATGTTGTGTATAAGGACAATAAGCACCACAGCATGTAGGTTTAGTGTGATATGCTCAGTAGGAGACCACCCACAACACTGGCAGCATTACTGCTGTTGTCTACCAACTGTGCTTCTCTGGACTTTTGTTCTTTCCCATTTCATCAACACATACTGTTCTCTCATTTCCTGGCTACTGTGTCTGGCAATAATGATTTCGAAAAGTCCTCTAAAGCCTTGCCATTGTGTTGTACTGCGTGTATAATTTGTTGACAGGAGTGGCTTAATCCAGAAGTCCCTCCACCCCCACTAGATGCTGACAATACAGAGCTTCTTAATAAGTTAGCCAAAGGAAACGAGCAGATTTCTGTGCTACAAGCCCAACTTCAGGTGCGACTCCATTCTGTCTCTCATCTTATTCCACCTCTATGCAGTATACATGCAGTATGTGTGTATGAGTGTGTGTCTGTGTATAATAGGGTGTCACTGAGTGTGTAATATTCTCACAGGGCCTTCTTCTCCTGTTCTTTTTCTTTAAACAGACACAGGGAGAAGAGCTAAAAGTAGCCAAGGGACAGGCAGCAGAGGGAGCAAACGAGCGGCTGCGGTGGGAGGAGGTGGAGAAGGAAAACAGTAGGTTGAAGAAAGAGATGGCATCTCTCCCTGTTCTACAGACAGAGAATGAGAGGATGAAGAGAGAGCTGGAATCTGTCCCGGCCCTACAGAAAGAACTAGAAACACTGAGATCGACTGTGACTGAATTAAAACGCTCCTCAGGTACAAAGGGACAGAGGGAGGCAGTAGGGAGGGGACGTGACGGAGGGTAGAGTGTAGAAGGATGATAGTTTTTAGAAAACAAGTGACGGTGTCAGACTTTTTTTTCTTTATTCTTTTAATGTTTTCTTAATCATTGTTCATCATTGTAGTGTAATAATAACTTTTTGTTTCTTTCAGCAGCCAGTGATGCAGCTCAAACACCTGTGAAGCCCACTACACCGCCCCCCAGTGGCCAACCAGGGGAAAGCAGGCTGGACACAGCCAGACCTGCAGAGAGACAGGCCAAGAAACCACTGAGCAGCCAGAAGGAGAAGAAAACAGATTGGAATAAGGAAAAACATGACATTGGTGAAAAGAAAGGGTGGAAAGAGAGAGAGAAAACTGAACGAAAAGAAGAGAAAAGAGAGCGCAAAGAAGGAGGTAAGACAGAATGGAAAAAGGGAAAACGTGAAGAAGGAAAGTTTGACAAGGAGAAAGATAAGGGAGATAAACAGCAGAGGCACAGTGATGAGACAAAACAATGGAAGGAGAAAGAGAAGAAAGACAAAGGGAGCAGAGGTGATGAGGGAAAGCCATGGAAGGAAAGAGAAGGGAAGAAGGAAAGGATAGAAAAGAGTGAGAGAAAGGATTGGAAGGAAGAGAAGGGCTGGAAAAAGGCAAAGCATGAGAAGGTAGATGAGGGTAAACACTGGAGGGGTAAGGAGGAGAAGAAGGAATGGAGTGGAGGAAAAGACCATGGAGAGAAGCACAAGGGGAAGGATGAGTGGAAGGGAGAGAAGGAGTGGAGGAAAGTGAAAGATGGCTTCAAAGGAAGTGGCAATGAGAAAGGGGAGAAGAAAGACTGGAAAGAAAAAGGAGAGAGGAAAGACTGGAGGGGAAAAAATAGCAAAGATGAGGGTAATGATCGGAAAAGAAAGGGTGAAGGGAAACACTGGGACGAGAACGAGAGTGGAAGCAAGAATGAAGGTAAAGATAGGAAAGGGAAGGATGAGAGGAAACAGTGGCATGAGAATGAGTGGAAGAATAAAAATGGTAAAGATGATAAAGAGTTGAAGAGGAAGAATGAGAGGAAACAGTGGAACGAGAACGAGTGGAAAAGTAAAACTGGTAAAGGTGATAAGGAGTGGAAGAGGACGGATGAGGCAAAACAGTGGAATGAGAACGAGCGGAAAAGTAAAAATGGTAAAAGTGATAAAGAGTGGAAGAGGAAGGATGAGGCAAAACAGTGGGAAAAGAAAGAGGAGGAGTGGAGGAGAGGACAGAAAGAGAAAAAGCACAACGGAGATCGAAAAACACAAGATGATCACTCCTTTTCTGGGAATCACCATGAAAAACATGCGTGGGGAGACAGGAAGGCCCCTCACAGTCATCACAGGCCCTCCATGGACCAACCTGAGTACTGGGTCCAGCAGAGAGAGCGGCTCCAGCACAACCCCAAACCACCACAGCACTGTAACTCACTGGAGACCTGTGCTCAGGCCGAGGGGCTGCTTCCTGTCCCCCTCCCCGAGTTCGAGGCCATCCTCCACTCTTACCTAGCCAAGGCAGAGGGGGCGGGAGTGGACGCTTCCAAAAGAGAGCAGCTCACAAAGCTAGTAGTTGAGTTCTTCAAGGATGGGGTCTTTCTTCATGACCAGATGAGCTTCCAAGATTTTGTAGAGGATGTGGGAGATATTCTGGAAGATATGGTGGAAGGGGATGAGAACAGGGAAGAGGAGGACGAGGACGAGGATGAGGACGAGGACAGCGCTATTGAGCAAGAGATGGAGGAGTTTGAAAGAGAAGTCATGAAAAGTTTTCAGCACCAAGAGTGGGAGAGAAGGAGGAGAGAATCAAAGGAGAGATGAGGAAGGAGAGTGGACGAGGACGTGGCTGAAGTGAAAAGAAGTGATGGATCTGTCAGAAGTAGCTGAGAGGAGTCATGACAGATGAGAGCTTATTCAAAGGGAGCACTTGTTATCGGACCACAGAATGCTTACAAGTACACATTAATCATCCTGTCATCCTTTTTTACAGGGTCTTATTTTACCACTGCCATCTGCTGTCCCGGTGATTTTACTTATAATCCCATTTCGCTATTATGGGGAAGTTTTGTATTTCACATCTTAGTACACCATTGTTAGAGAGGGGGCTTGGATCTAAATCACACTATAAGGTTTATTTGGGTGGATTTACAAGAGAAGAAGACTGCAATATAATGACACTAGTTTAGCATAACACAAACAGAAGCAACTCTTGTGTCATAGGAAACTCTCTAAAACCCACGTCCAGTTTTGTGTCTCTGTTTGAGCTCCTGCCGCTCATGTTGAATGTCCGCAGGTGTTGAAGTCACTTCTATACTGTTACTTTCTCCCTTTACACAGGGGAGATTAAAGCTGTTAGACTCTGCTTCCACTCTCCTCTCTACAATAACCACTATTGAGTCTTGACTGCAAACAGCACTGTGCACTGGTCAGGCCTGTACCTACAGTATACCATCTTCATGGCCTGTTTGCTTTAGCCTGAATGTCAATATCAGATTACCTTCAAAATAATTGCTTTTTTTTTTTTTTTTAAATAAAGAGTGAAGTAAAAGTGAACTGCTGAAATGGTTTAGTGAATATTTTGTGTAAAACTAGAGAGATCTGCATTTATTTTGTCTTGAATGTTTGTACATATGGAATTAAACATGTTTAAGAACCATTCTGAATAGCAGAAATATCTATTTAACTTATTTTATAGAAGTCGGCATAATATAGGCAGACAAAATTGGCGGGCACATAAAATATTGACATGTTGAACATGTGTTTCTTTTTCAGGTACAGAACATGAATTGTGCACTAAAATGTCCTTAATTATTGTTTTAATATGTCTGTAACAGTTGTTTTAAATGATTAGCCTGGTCACTTTACACTTAGATCATTGGAAATAGTTCACAAAAGTTAGTATTAATGGGTTTTTTTTTTCTTTTTCTTTTTTGTGATTTCTTTAAACATTAACTCATAAAATGTTGCTGATTCAGGGCTGTACAGCCACACAGTGATTGTCATTCAGAGGGTAACAATGTAGCACAGACACTGCACTTGGGATGCTCTTATTAACCCATATTATTGTTATAAGAGCAGATTAATAAATTTGGTGGATCCACGTGTATTTTGTCATCTTTTTGCTCACTTGAGAAATTATTAAATCACTTCATTTGATTAGACAGTGATGCAGTGCTGGAAAGATGGTGAGATTTTTTTTATTTCATTTTATGTTAAAAATAATATAGTCTTATCAATTTCTATTGAAAATCGGCGGGCTTTACTCATCTGCTGACAGATCAAGACAGCATGAGTGTCTCCTCCTGAGTCTATCTACCAGGGTCCGTGCATTGTCTTGTCTCTGTCAGATTTATGTCTTTTTGTCCTCAGGGATATTTTTTTGTTGTCCCTTCCTTTTAGTCTCTGGATAGATGATGTGACAACTTGGCTGAGGTTGGCAGAGAAAAAGATGGTGTTGAAAGAGAGTACGAGGTTGCCGGTGATGTCACTGGGTCACCGAGTCCTTTTTGTCAGTCAATGATTGTACCTATTCAAAACCAGGAACTATATGTCTTTTTTTCTTCTTTTTTTTTAACTTATTTTTTATTTGACATACACATATACAAACTGAACAAACACAGAGGAGATATATACTACATAAGTATATACGTCTTTTTCACATAAATACTACAGACCTGTATAGATATTCATACCTCCTACTTCTGTAGCTTCAGTGACCCTATGACCCAGACAAACAAAACTACACATACATATCTGCTCATCCATATCCTGCTGCCTCTCTGTAAAGCAAAGTTTCCCGCAGAGTAATGTAATGTAATGTAATGAATAACTACCCGATAAAGGCTGTGAAAGGAGAGACTGTAAATCAGTCCCGTGGCACAGCTAAAAGAGGGAATGACTTTAAGGACCTCAGAGTTCCACCCACACACACACTGTTTTCCTTTTTGAGCAAAACTTTTTTTAATGCATAAAATGCTTCTACTTTTTCAGGCCAAAACCTGGATGAGGGGGTGCAGTAGGCAATCAAGAAATCTGAGACGTATAAATGATGTTCTGAAACATCAGCAAACAAGCCCTGAGACACACATACAGCTACAGCTAAGCATCAATCATAAAACCAACTAGGATCATTGCCCGATGGAAAACCCTGATGCTTTTCCACTGCTGTGCACCGTGCTATGACTTCTCTGTTGTCACTGTGAGACATTTATTTAGCTATTAGCTGCGCTCTCCTTCGGCAAAGATGGCCCAGGGAATGGGAAGTGGAGGAGGAGGAGTGTGGAGCGCAGTTTCAGGTGTATGGGGAAATAGGGTTGAGTTTGTGTGTGTGTGAGTGTCACACAGCTGCGACGAGAAGACAGCGTGTGGGTATATTTGGCTGATAAAGCTATTGTGCTTGTTAGCACTAACTGCCTCCCTAATATGCCGGTTGTGCACATCCTGTCAGAGGTTTGGCTTAAATAATGCGTCTCCTCTGAAGTTAAACCCAAGTGTCTCATTCTCAAAAGTTTCTGCAGCACATGCTGTGTAATTATATCTGATTTAGTGCTTTCTTTTTGCTCTCTACAGCAGTCTTTCCAACACTTCTGCACTCATACACAGGAATGGAAAAATGTTAAACTGCCGTCCATGCATCAGCATGAACTGAGCAAAACATTAAACTGTTAGCGGGCACACATTGTGATATGTTTAGTCTGTCCTAACTTCAGTTGCCTATGTGAGTTAGTCTTTTCTTGAATCAGGTGATTCGTTCAGTAATCCTTAACCTCTGCCAGGGACTAGTCACAGGCTGAAGTGGCATCTGGAAATGCAGTCACGTCATGGAAAAAGGTCAGTGGTTTTGGGGTTTACAGTTTTACTAGTTGTAATGTGCCAGGATAGAAGCTGTACACATATACGGACAAATGAGTGAATGTTTGATCTGCCTCACCAGGAGGAGTATAGGCTATAAAAGACCAGGCAGACTGGTGCTGGAACAGTTTACCTGCACAGATACCTGAGAATGTGAGTCTCTGATTAGATCAAATTCTAGTTCAAGTCTAGTTGTGTCTCTTCTAACCCAGACTGAACACATTTGTCATTAAAAATAACTGTCCTGAACAATTGGCTCAACTTCCCTCCTGTCCTGTCTTTCAGCTCACGATGGAGTCTGCTGTTGGTGTGCTGGTGGACCAGTTTAAGGTTTACGCAGGCAGCGACGGTTCCTCTGACACACTGAGCAAAGACGAGTTCCACAGACTGGTCCGATCAGAGCTCCCAAACTTTGTCAAGGTGAGGACCGGATGGTTTACCAAGCTATGCCAAAAGCAGCCATTCAGCAGGGAAGTGTAGTTTTGTCACTATGGGCTGTTCTTTGTCATGTATGCTGTAACACAACTGTTATGTTTTTGTACAATACTGAAAATGAATAACTTCATGACCTGCAGCATGCATCAGGGACGTTCCCAATGAAAATGCACCACCAACAACATGATCTGACCAGCAAGTGTAGCAGCCAAAGCCTGTACAGCTTTGTTGGCATAACGCTGTTACTGTCCAGGAACTAGTAAAAACACATTAGCAAGCTACACTGCTGTTCCTTCATTACCATGACCATGGTGACTGTAGTTTATTTTGAGTCAGTCACACAGCTTAGCCATTTAATGACAGGGGAAAAAGCTGTATCAGCTGCATGTTTGAAAGACAGGAGTCAGGAGGGTGTTCTGTGTTTGCTCTGCTCCTCTTCGTTTGCCAGTTCTCTCACAAGGGTGGATTCACATTGAGATAGTTATCATCTGGATGCCATATTGGCTCTTACTCCTCTGACCGTATAATTAAGCGTTAGTCATCACTCTTGTTCGTGGGCAGTCTTTAATGCATGTGGTCTTGGTGTGCTTCTCAGTCACATAGCAGTACTCTAAAAGATCATTTCAGTAGATTTTACTCTTTCTGCTCCTGCCTGTGACCTTCAGCAGTTGGAAGGCAGGATATAACCAAGCAAACAATGAGTTTGTCATGACGAAAGAGTTTCCACCCTTCAGAGACTTGGAAATCTGGCCGTGTTGTGGTTGTGTTGCCCTCACTCTGCATGTCTAACCAGCGCACAATGGTAGAAAGTAGCAGTTCCTGTGGCCTGACAAAGAAACACAGCTGCCTCTTCCAAGTGTGGAAAATTCCATGTGTTTCTACTTGCACGAAGAGTTGAAATAAACACAGTGGCCACTAGATGGTGACACAGTCAAAGATCCTCGTGCCAGCTGCCAAACCACCTCTGCTGATGTTGCATGTATTCGTCAGCCGGTGTTGTGTGCCAGCTTGCCTGCGTCTCATCTCACCACACAAGCTCTGGATCATCCACTGCTGCCTGTCGGGGGTTGTTCTCAGCATTTGACACACGTATCTTCCTGTTTTCTTGCAGAATGCTGCTGACCCTGCTGTCATTGACCAACTTATGAGCTCATTGGACAAGGACAATGATGGAGAGCTCAGCTTCCTGGAGTTCTGGCAGCTGATTGGGCATCTTGCGAGCAAGCATGGGGGATTCAGCCAATGAGAGTGCCCACAGATAATACGTGACAGTTCCAAGTGTGTTAACTGATTTACAGTGATACAGTTAGGGAAAAAATGGAGATCAGCCAAATGGAAAACACCCTAAAGTCTGTTTGAACTGCAGAGTGTGTTGTTTATCAGTGGTCTGCTTTTCTTTTCACCCTGTTCTCTCTTACAAGCTGCTGCCAAGCTCACACACACACACACACACACACACACACTGTCACAGAATACCATTAAACTATTTCAGCAGTGTCAGAACCAACCCAGTCTGTTTTCTTCCCACACACACACGCACACACACATGCACTCACAGCTGCTTGTGCTTACAGGTCTGTGAGGGTGAATTTATCATCTGAAACCATGAGAATGTGTGTATAAGAATTATGTGAACTTTGCTTGTCTAGCTCTTGGAAATGAGCCTCTTGGTGTTTGTCATCCCTCTCTCCAGCACACAAACAGAGGTGTGGTGTTGCTGGCAGAACAAGAGTTGGTTGTGTAAGGCTTGGAATAAAACTTAAAACTTAAATGAATGAAATGCAAGCCCACTTGTGTCTCTTGCCTCCCACATCTGTATTTATCCCTTTTTTTTAATTATTATCTCTAGTGAACTCTGTCTTTTTTACAACCTTTCCACAAGTGAGTAACGTTTCAGGGTGTGGTTTGAGTGCATCTGTGTGTTGGGAAAGCTTTGGAAACACGCGCACTTAGTCATGAGCGCGTGCTTGTTTTTACACGTTGAGAGAAAGCGCTGGTAATAAAGGAGGCCGAGGTGAAACACAGCCACGAATAAAGTGATGTTTTCTGATCAAAGCTCATTTTAAAGACTTTCGGGGTTCTGTTCAGCAGCGGAAATGTTTGCAAGAAATTGTTGCTGAAAACTGTTGCGTTGCTCAAGCTGCGCCTCTCCACATTCCTTCTCTCTCAGGCACACGCCCTATGACAATGAAAAAAAAAAAAAAAAAAGGTTGGCTTGACTGAGGAGTTAAATCACGGAAAAGATATGTGTTGCAGCTTAATCCAGCCCAAGAACTGAAGAGGAGGATCTCTGAGAGAGAAAGAGCGCAGCTGCTGCAACTGATTCTGACTTTTATTTGTTCCCTGTCCTAACGGTGAGTATTTCTTGTCTTGATTCTGACTTTAGTGATGAGCTCTCTCTCTCTCTCTGTCTGTCTGTGGTGACAGGACATTTTTTTAGTCCGCACCGTCTTGTAGGCAAACTAGGGAAACGCTCAGTTTAGCTTATTTCCTCCAGCGTGTCATCAATTTTGTATAATTTGCGAGCGCCTCTATTGTCATGACCCAGGTTGGCGGCCGCGGGGATCGGGTTCTCCTTCTTGGTAATTTAACCCCAATCCCTTTACACTTCCAGAGAAACCCGAGTCACGTTTACTTATTTATTTGTTGTGTGTCAGTCCTGCCTCTGGCCGCTCTACAAATTGTCTAGATTAGCTGGGGCTAAATGTAAATGTGGGACAGGGGCAAGCCCCTGACATCTCTGTTACGCACGGCGGCAGACTGGCTTTGGCGCATTTGCGCGGAGGCCGTTATCGCCTCCAAGCAAACTGTGATGACTGTGACAGCGGCGGGATTTGGCTCCTATTGATCTGAATTATTAACGATATATGATAAGAATCGGGTAGCGGGACTCCGATAGCTTCAGCTGGGTGTAGTTCAATGACGCGGAGGAGAAGGAGACCTGGGCGATGACAGGTAACATGCTCCCAGAGGAAGTGAGTCGGACACACCTATAGTTCAAACAGCGCGAGCTGGAGTCGATCGGCCACTAATCAATGCTCATGCACGAGCTATCGAGTGCCAGTGCAGCACGATGAGCTGTGGTGGCCTGTGGTCATCCACGTGGCTTTAAAACCTTCGATGTTGAGTCTTAAGCAACATTTTTGTGTCACCTGGAGGGGCGGCGGGGAGAGGGGTGGAGGATGGGCTGGGTCGCCCTACCTGATTTAACTGGTTCGTACTTGTCAAGACTTCAGGCTGGTTTCAGCTCTCACTGTCTGACTCCCTCCGCAGTTTCTGCCCAGTACTCTTCATTTGATTTAGCTGAGAGGTAGCCATATGTGATTCATAAATGATAAGAGAGCTTGTCGTCTACAGTATGTCACAATTCAAACACAGAGGCACAGTAGGACACAATGGGGCACGTATTTATCATTTGTTTCAACCGGAGGCCTGGCTCTGTTCAGAGACCTGTTTTGCATGGTAACAGATCAACAAAAAACAGCAGAAGATTGAGCTACACAGCCAATAACAAGAGTCTTTGCATCTTCATTTAAATTTGTCTCAAACTCAAACCACTTTCCTCAATTTAATGTTATATAACATCCAGTCTATTAATAGCATTCAGGGTGATGAGATATTTCTTACAGGAAAGAGTTGGACAGTTGAGGTTTAACACTTTTTTTTTAGTTTTGTTATATCATATACTCATGTGCAAGTAGTGACAATGGGATTGTGTCTTAAAGTATGAAGACAGGAAACCAATGTGATGGTGCAAAATTCCAGTAAAAAGCCCCCAAAATGGGGAAGACATGCAAATAAAAAAATGTCCTGGTGCTTCCCACAAACATTCATAACACTTGAGTCACTATGATCACAAGCTCCACACTATGAATCTGAGTGCAGTGCAGTGCAAGTGCTGAGAGGCTATAGGAGAGCTTCATGTGTATTCAGCACACTCTTGCAGTGTGTGTTCTTCTTGCTCTTATCAGGCAAAACCTACTACATGTTCCTTTTCTGCCCATTTTGTAATTCAGTGGCCCCATGTGTCCACTTCTGACCGAGGGCGTCTTGGCTTCATGTTCATCTCATTACATTCGGAAGAGTCCTTAATGGATGGTGGCCTGTCAGACATTTTGATATATGGCCAGTGCAGATACGAACACACACACACACACACACACTTGTCGGCCTGTTCCTGTGCTGCTGTTTGTCTTGTAGAGGGTGTTAGGAAGGTGTTGGGACAATTATAGTAACCTATTAAATAATGATGAACACTGTGCTGATGACAGATGCTCACTTGTATGTAGGAAAGAGTTGTGTGCATGTGTGTGTGTGTGTGTGTGTGTGTGTGTGTGTGTGCATGTGTGCTGGCATTGCAGGGAGACATGAAACAGAATCCAGGGTTTGGGTGGCTGCTCTCACTCACCCAGTAATTAGGTTAATGCAACAGAAGTCCTAATTGCTGTCGTCCTTCTTTAGATATGTGTGTGCATGCGCGCGCGTGTGTCTTTCTATCTGTCTGTCTGTATGTCTTTGTATGGGTCAGTGTACATAGGTGCATAGGATGAGCATTGAGGTGTGACATCAGTGTCAGATGGGAGACTTACCAGCTTCTACAGTTACTCCAACAACATCGCCCCCGGCACCCATCATCATTACACTGCTGCCTTGTGGTAGTTTCCAATACTCACTGGAAATCCTGCAGTGAGGTCTCACCCCGCATTGCTGTGATACTTATCATCTCTACTCAAGTGTCCCCAGCATTTATTCAGGCCCTTTATTTTCTGCGAGCTGTTGCCTTGGAAATCTTGTTTTGTTAGGAAAACACAAAGCTAAATGGGAGCAGAGACCTAGAGTGACCTCTCTGTTGGCTAAATTATTCCAGGATGCTTAAGGTTGCAAATGCTTTGACTTTTTTTTTTCTTTGTTTGTTTGTTTTTTAACACTGACTGGGCATAACATTATCCATGTCCATGTCCCATATGACCAAATAAAAGCAGCACACAGGAGGTTTTGCAGAAGCTGAACATCAATAATACAGAGCTTAGTACTGAGTATCATGATATACACACTACTTTTGCATTTTCATTTTTAATTATGTAATTTGTGTGCTGATAGATGACAGTCAACAACGTTTTATAAAAATCAATTGTTTTAATAAACAGGAAGTAGACACAGACAGGCAAACACATCAGCATATTTATTTTCCTTAAGTGCTCCCTGATCAGTTTTTCCACCATCAGCACCATAATAATTATATATCATATTGAATAAGGCATTAAGCACAAATGAAACAGAGAAGTGCTCACACCTGCAGAAAGATCTTTTAGCTTCTCTGTTTCCTTTGTGCAATATCGTCTATTCAAGTGTCCCAGTTTGTCATGACAGCGTGACACAGAGCCAATATGCACAATGCCAGGACCCTGAAACTGAAGCAGCTGAGTGGAATTGAGCCTATTGTTAATTTCATTATTTACATCTGTGCTTTTTCTATTGTCACATGTCCAAATGTTCTCTCTGGAGGCCTGTCGGTGATTATCAACAACACTCACATTTGGCACGTAATAAGGTTGTCTAGGTCTGACATCCAATGAAAGCATGTTGTTCCTATTTTCATCCTGCACTGCTCAGCTGGCAGGAAGAAACAAATCAAATCTTCAATCTGCATGTCTCCAGTGTTCATCTGAGGACGCCTCTCCAAATGCTTCTTAGATTGTCTCAGTAAAAGCAGCAGTAGCTGTTTGCATTCAGGTTGGTTTCATCAATTAGTTCAGACAGGCTGGGAGATGTTTTTCAGATCATACTTGAGCACAGTGTGCAGTGTATTGCCACAGTGTGAAGGGAGGTGTGCTGCAGCAGACGGGCAGCAGGCAGTAATCCGAACCTGTGGCCTCCCGCTGGCTTGTGGCGATCAGATGTCCACCGTCAGAGATCACAGCTTCCATTGTGTTTACCTCAGAGACTCCCCTCCTCTTCAGCCTTCCATCACTCCCCCTGTCTCTTGCTCTGTTTACCTCAGAGAGCCTCCGGGCTCGCCCCCCCACCCCCCCATCTCCCCTGTTCTCTCTCTTCCTCTTCTTCTATGCTGACATCACTTGTGTGTCTCACCTTTCTCACATGTTTATGTTCAGAGGACAAAGCTGCAAGTATGGTATTGAAATGTGATTTCAGTTTCATCCAACGACAACAACAAATTACATTAAGTCCTTTTGTAATTGCTGCACATTGATGTCTTGAATGGCATCTCAGGTTCTTAATCTCTATTGTAACTTTTATAACAATTACATAATGAATTTTCAATCAATACTTTGACTACCTCCAACATACAGGGCATTCAAGTTAGGTGATATGTTTTACTAACACATTATAATATGATATGATTTCACATAATTAACTGTGAAAAATGCCTAATCTTCATCTGTCAGCTGTGCACAAGTATTCCAAGGTTATTATACACATTTCTCCTTCTGCAATGCAAACAAATGATGTACTAAATAACTGAAATAAGCCCTTTATCCAACAAAAGCCCAAAGTAGATTTATTTTTATTTGAATAAAAATGAATGGGAATGGAATTAGTGACCTGACGGCATGATGTCTGAATGTCTGAGATATGGCCATATCTCCCCTGTCATGCCCTCAGTTTCCTTCTTGAACTTTTTGTCCTTGCCTTCCTCTTTAGATATGGAAGCAGCCATTAAGACAGTAGTGACCACATTTCTCAGCTCTGCCAGGGGGAAGGAGAACCTAGATGGGAAATCCTTCCAGAAAATGGTACAGAAACAGCTCGGCAACATCATGGAGGTGAGGACCTTGCTTTTTGCTGTTTATCCAAATATAAAAGTGTTTTCTTCCTGTTGTTGTTTTGGGAGGTGTAAATATCTTCCTACTAACAGTGATACCCTTTGTGCATCTTTCCATCGATGTGTGTTTTCCTCAGGACACAAACAGCTCCTCTGCCATCAAAGAGATGCAGCGGGGACTGGATGAGAACAGCGATGGAAAGGTCAGCTTCCAGGAATACCTCACTCTGATTGGCTACGTGGCCAACAGCCTCAGTCAGAGCAAGAGTGAATCCAATGCAGACACGTCGTAGATGCTTATGAAGCCACAGTGTTTGATCCATTCTCAGATAAACAGCAGCTTTTTTCCTCTCTTTTTGCGCCTTTTAAGTATCTTTTCTCATTTCTTCATGTTTCAGAGATCATGTATACATTTTTTTTTCACAAATTCCTTCACTTAATCCAACAGTTGTGTAATGCTCTGAACTACACTTAAATGTCTGTCACATTGAAGGACTCTGAGTTGGACATTTTTTTATATCAATTAGACAAAGGATACTTACTTTATTTTCAAAAATAAAACTTAATATTAAAACTTTAAAAGTTGTGTGAGTGTTTCATTAGTAATCATCAATACTTACTTAGTACCATCAATGAGCATCTTGTCTCATCACTGATGCCATTGACCTCCATTATAATTCTGCTGGGAAATACATGTATATCATTCCTTCACTGTCATTGAACCGCAGGCACCTCTGCAATAATGCCTGTTCCTTCCACAGCTACCAGCGACACTTGCTAAATTTAGCAATGACATCCATAGCTGGTCAAACTCAGCAGCCTTTAGATCCATCAACTATTGCAACCAGATCCTGACATACAGTATATGCCTCCTATTGTGTACCATCCTCCATTCTGCAACACTATACCAACACTATACATACACACATATGGCGCACACACACACACACACACGGTGCAGCTCCACTCACAGGCACAATACACTGCAGCAGCAACACACAAACATGAAGATGCACTTACAGTGCCGTGATGACAGATTCAAACACACATCTCATGACATCTTGCAATGACGGTGCTTTTGCATTAATTTTTTTATGGTGTTTTCTTTTCTAAGTACTGTATAACATTCCCACCAATACACATGATAATGTGAGTCTGTCATTTATTTTTGCTCTTCATATACTTTTCATGTCCTTTGTTGTTTTAGCTACATTGCTTTAGGTCTCATGGATAATTTCCTGCCCAAATGCATGTAAAATGCATTTATATACATAACCTTTTCCATGCATTTTGAGCATGCATGTGGTCTGTTTTGAATGCATTTTGTGTAAATGTGTATGTGTGTGTGTTTGCCTTTGTTGTGTAAGTTTTGTAAAGCCTTTGTATTGGGGAATTCTCTGCATGGCTGCCAGGTGTGATGGTTCCATTCACTTGAGCTACACTAATCCTGCGGATACTATATCAGACATGACCTCCAGTAAACACCCCCCCCCCACACACACACACCCCCACCCCCCAACTACCAGACACACACACACACACACACACAACTTCCCCTTTTGCTGCTTCAAATGATACAATTTGTAGAGACCTCACATTTATCAGTCTCTGTATTTATTTTACCACTCCCTTCAACTCTATCCTTTGTTTTGACATTGAGTACAAAATGGTTGCACAACAAGGTAGTAGCACAAATCTACTGCCACAATAGCAAACTGTGGCACAGTGACTGATGTGTTGGTGTCTTGCACCACACCTCATTGTGCTGAGGAAATGTTGCTGGTCTAGTGAGAGGAGCTTATCAATGCCTGAATGTTACAGACTAATTATCTGTCTCTCAAACTAACTATCACACTCACTAGATGTAGTGTTACTTCACTGTGAGTTAAGTGGAGTAACCACATGGACCGCATTTAATGTATACAGGCATACTCATGGTGTGTCTTGTGGTCATATTAAGGGTAAACTAATTTGCTTAATGTCTTCTTGTAGTTACAGTACCATTAGTGCTCCCTGTCAATATGTCATCTCTGACCGAGTGCAATGAGGGGTGGGGGTTGGGGGGGGGGCGGGTGGATCTTACCTGTGTCAATTCAGCAGATAGCAGGTGCCTGATGCGTAAACAGAGAAGGAGGAGAGATGAAGGAGGGTGGGGGCTGGGGGGTGGGAAGGAGGAGAGGAGCAACAGGTGGAGGGGAGAGGTGGGATGGGTGGAGTGAGGGGTGTATTTAAGACGTTGTCCTGCTCATCCTCCTCATCCATCCATCGCTATCGCCTTCTCTCTCTGCAACTGACCAAGAGGCCAGCACTCGTCCTTCGCTCAGGTAAGAAGCAAAGACAGGAGGATGCAGGGAACAGATTTAAACACTGGGAACTGTGTCTCTGCATCTTTCAGACTATTTGCACTCTCAAAAGTTGATGTTTACCTCTGCAGCTGATGCGTGATGTTGTCCGAAGGCGCCCGTCTGTTAAAATTCCCTGTGCAAATTGACAGCAAAGACAGGAAAAGCTTTCTGTTTGCTCACTGATAACCTGAGGAATCTCCATTTATCTTGTTATCCAGACAAAAGCAAGATAAATCTTGAAAATAAATCTGTACGATGGGTGTTTTTTTATGCTGCTTATTCATGACAGCTTGGAGCATTGTGTCCATGAGAGGAGACCAATGCAAGAAGTGACTGACAGTCAGGAAAAGTCCTCACAGTTCAGAGGTGATGCAGGTTCAGGAAAGGCAAGGACTTACACTTGTCCCTAGTGTTCTCTACCATCCGGCAGAGCTGTAAAAGTAAAAGCCAGCTCGGGTTGCTTCTGTGTGTCCTGGTTACATCTCCTCTACTGGTTCAGCTGTTTTACTAGCTTAGAGTTTCAGTCTTATCAGCTGGCTCACATGTCCGGCTGCTGACTATGTCCTGACTCCCAGAGGTCCTTTCTACCGGGGCAAAGCAACAAACAGATTGAGGATAGGTTTATCTGCAGCAACATCTTATCAGGGCCACTGGCAGAGAGGAAACACTCCTGATGAGTGAGCGCAAACTTGACTCCCAGGGCCGTGCAGGGTTTCTGACTCTGCTGTCACTAGATAGATATGGATAGATGCCATCAGTCTGTAGCTGTATGTTGTGTGCTATGTGTTATTCTTCATTCCTTATCTATATGCCTGTCAGTCAACAAGTGTGGGCATGAGTGTCCAAGAGACAAACAGGGTGTGTGCATGCATTTGTGTATGAGAGCAACAGAGAAGCTTTAACCTGTATTGATTTGCAGCAGATTTCTCCTCAATGCTTGATCAAGCAGAGTTTGCAGACAGAAATACTGACATGTCTGTCCTCCATCCATTCATCGTCTTCTCTTCAATCTTCCTCCAGAATGTCTTTGCCCAACTCAGAGAACGCCTCCACCCTGGAGAGCGCCATGCAGCTCATGATCCAGACCTTTCATAAGTACTCTGGAAATGAGGGGGACAAATACACACTGAGCAGGGCTGAGCTCAAAGAGATGCTCACCACAGAGCTTGGTAACTACCTTGGGGTAAGGATGCGCATGTACACACTTAACTGATACAAAATGCTCACACAATTTTCACATGTGTAAAATAGATCCAGCCCTAATTTGTCTTTAAATTCCTCACACAAACAGAATGCCCAGGATAAGGAGGCCGTGGATAAGGTAATGGGGGACCTTGACTCCAACAACGACGGGGAGGTAGATTTCACCGAGTTCATCATACTGGTCGGAGCTCTTACCGTAGCCTGCAACGACTTCTTCCTGGAGTACAACGAAAAGCAGGAGAAGAAGAAGTGAACACCCTCAGGACAAGGTGCAGGGAGGACCTTGTGGGTTTGCAGGACAGGACAGGACAGGGTGTCCATCTCTCCTGTCTAAGACAGTTTAGACAAGAGAGAAGAACATCCTGTCATGGACTCCACATGCATACACACACACATCTAATAGTCACCCAAGATGTAAATGGTGGATGTTTATGTGTTAATCTGCAGTGTCCCATCAATCCACTCCAAACTGTGTTCATTGCAATGTGAAAATCTGGAGAGTTTAAGTCAGTTTCAACACCTGTCATTGTTGATTATGTGAATATATCTCTCTGTCTTGTTCTACTCATGTATTTTGTAACACACTCAAACAAAAGGAATTCCCCCTGGAAAGAATAAATGTGACGTTTACTCAAAAAACACAATGTCAGTTGTACTTTTTTTTTTACAGTAGAGAGGAGTAAAGACATATGATGAACACCAGGTGGCAGCAGGTGGCCCTCAGATGAATCCAGTGGCTCTGACAGAGTCCATTATCTTTAAATGGCTTTAGTGCAGATGATTTTGGATTTAAGACATGTTACTGCTTTGTTAATCAGCAATATAACAATGTTATAATATTCATTAAACAAACACGAGGCTGCTGTTCATCATAGTCTTGCTTTGCGTCATAAGAGATTTTATGAACAGGTAGTTTTCCTGTTTTTACAGCAGTATAATGAGAGCTTGAAGTGGCCTTGGCTGGGCCCTACACCCATGATTGTTTAAAAGCCCTGCTTCCTAAGAGAGAAATATATGCGAGTCTGTCAGCATGTGTGTGTGTGTGTGTGTGTGTGTGTGTTTGCAGGTATATGAAAAGGAAATTGCCAGCCTCAATATTAGAAAGCCAGGAAATGTTTCTTTCTTTCATGCCATCCTGTGGTGTAAGATTAATTGGAAGTTTGTGTAAGACAATAGGTTATATAGGTGTGTGTAAGAGATAGATAGATAGACAGATAGATAGAGAGAGAGAGAGAGAGAGAGAGAGAGAGAGAGTAAAAACATGGAGCACAAACATTTTGTCTGATTAATCTGAACCTACAACCTTTATTGGACTGGTTAAGGTGTGCACAGGAGCAGATTTGAGAGTCAGGAAGGAGAAGGTGAGAGATATGGGAGGATAATGAGAGAGGAAGTGAGAAGACAGGAAGGAGTGTGGAAAGATCAGAGAGGGAGAGAGAGAGAGAGAGAGAGAGAGAGAGAGAAGAGGGTGGACAGCAGCACTTTGTCCATGTGGAGCCGTGCGGCCTACAGTTTTCACAGGTTTCTGATAGGCTTTTCTCACTTGTTCGGGGATCTGCTGGGGGATCCCCCCGGGTAATCCCGCCCTCCAGAGACAGAAAGACAGAGACAGAGACAGAGAGAGAGAGAGAGAGAGAGAGAGAGAGAGAGAGAGAGAGAGAGAGAGAGAGAGAGAGAGAGAGGAGAGAGAGAGAGAGAGAGAGAGAGAGAGAGAGAGAGAGCTCATAGTCCAGTGCTGAGCTGAGCTGCAGACTTGGCCACTTGACTGTAAAAAGCCAGGGAAACTCACAGCGAGTGACAGTGACCGAGGATTAGACAGCAGTTTTTCAGAGATTTCTAGTAGCTTTCCTATGCAGTAACAACACTAACAGTCCTTTGTCTCGGCCTATCCTGCTTTACTCCTCCTCACTATCTGGATTGTGCTTGCTCTTGTGACGGTCTCATTATCCAGTTTGCTCTGTCACACACCTTTATACTATTTAGCATCTTGTATTGCCATTTTCTTCTTGATTTCCTCTCATTATTTTGCAACTTATTATTGCCTGATATGACTGTTTCAGTGTTGGTCATATTGTCATTTCTCTCTTGTTTATTGAAAATCCATTTCGCTGTGCACCTGAAAGGGGCCTTTTTTTTTTAACACACTTGGTTGTCAGGACACCTGGGAAGATTGCGGGAATAAGACAATCAGCCATTCCACGATAAAAAGGGAAAACTGACCTAATGAGGAGGCGTCCAGAGGATGTAGGTTATCATTATTCTAATTGGACGACATGTCAGAAATGTGTTTGTCCATGGAAGACCAGATAAGGGGGAGAGGACTGGAGAAAGGTTGGCAGAGATTATTAGAAAGGATGTGTGGGGATGGGACACACACGCACGTAAGGGGCTCACTCACATGTATACATATGCTCTTAACATTACATACATGAACAGAATCCACTGCAGAGGAGAGGAGAGGAGAGGACAGGAAAAGAGAGGAGAGGAGAGGAGAGGAGAGGAGAGGAGAGATGGAACAGGTGAGACATTGTCTTACTCTGATCTGATAATCACAGCAATGACAGAAAAGAAGCAGTTGTGAAATTACATATTAATACACGTAATAGCTTAATTTCCATGATAAAACCCCCGTCCTACAACCAATATATTTTGATTTACATGTGACTTTTTTTTCCAGCACTGATCTTTGCCTCAGACATCTGGGTATTCTGCCTTGGAGGAATCATATTCCACTGACTGTCCAACAGGAAGCCCTGTCCACCATCTTGGCTCAGACGCTTCCAATTTCTCAGGAGCTCAGCTCATCTCACTGCAGCTGTGCACTCTGGCACAGCAGGCTGCTGCTGCGCTTTACCTACTGTGCACAACTCTCTAAGCAAAAGACTGTCCATGCATAATCTATTACTTTACCCCTTTGACTTTCTTCTAATAATGCATCCTGGCTCTTTCTTTATCATAAATACACTCTATGTATTTTCCTTCACAATCTGTTGCTTGTACACATATTGTGTTAGTGTGCGCGTCACAGGCTGTGTAATACAGTTTATAACACATTCTTGTTATATCTAGACAATCATACAACACACCATAGCCTCTCTACCAGCAACAGACCCTTGCATGAGCTAACACATAGAGAAATCTTAATAATATATACTCAATGCTATACTGTGGTAAGCTGCTATGCTATGATAAAATATACTGAATCAGTTCACTGATGTAGTGGATTTCTGAAAAAATAAAATGAATGCATAAGAACCTTGATATAAACCTCCCCTCCCTTTCTGATTAGCTCTTAGTGACATCAGTCAATATTGTGAATGAGTAATGTCATAGTTGAAGGCGGGCATGTCATGTGTCAATTAAGCAGTCAGCAGCAGGCAGAAAGTGTCGATTGGCTGGCGTAAGGTTCGACAAGGAGTAAATCATAGCATCCTCTTTCCCTGACTAGCTGAAGAGGAGAGCAGGGAGGGATGTTTCCACCAGACAGGGGAGGTCAGTCCTTTAAACATCTGGACAAAAAACATCTGCAGGTAAGAGTATGATGGTGTTTTTCTTTTTCTTCATACAAGAAAAACAGTTTGTTGCAAAAAACGTTACTAGAAAGGTAATGGGTGTGATTGCTGATCAGGTCCAGTTCTGGTTCCAGTTCCATAGACACAATAAAACCCAGACCCACCCCTCCCCCCCTCCTTCCCCACCTCTGGCCCTTGTCCTGCTGTGCTGATTGGTTGGGGAGGGGGGCTGTCTGTCAGCATGTTCGTGGTCGGGGTTGGGGGTGGTCAGCCTGGCGAGCTGTTGATGGTCTTGGCTGTGTAATTCTGGAATAGAGGCTGCAGGAACATGCCCATTGTGCCGAACACGCACACAAACACAAAGATCCACAGGAAGAGGCGGTCGATCACCATGGCAACATACTTCCAGTCTTCGCTCACCTGTGGATGGGAAATGAGACAAAAAAGGGGGAGGGGGGAGGTGAGGAGAAAAAAATTAAGGTGAGCACAATCAACACTCTGCCACATCCTGTCTCTATCTACCTCTCTGCCTCTGACTATGCTGAGGGTTAATGGAGGTGAAGGGTTAATGCGAGTAGAGACTTCTTCTGCCACAAAGCGCTGATGAGGTCTGGTACGAGTCAAGGAGGAGGAGAAGGACATGGGAGACAAGAGAGAGTGATGGAGGACAGAGAGACGGAGGGTGTGCTGACACTGTAACCCCAGTGATGATGACTTGAGGAGGAAGGGGAGGAGGGGGAAGAGGGGGAGGGGGGAGTGCTGAGGCAGGGGAGGGAGGATTTTAAAGCGGTCGGCATGGTGACGGGGTGGTAACTATGGTGATGATGGACAGAATTACAGAGGATTGTTAATTCCCGTGTCAGTTTCTTTCACTCCAGAAGAGGAGCCTGGTCTCCTAAGATGCCTTTAAGAAAAGCGATAAATAATGCCGCCCTCACCCCGTCGTCTGGGCTCCTTCATTCCATCGCTTTCTTCCTCTTACGCCTTCTCTATGCACACGTCACACCGCTGCTATAATTACATGTCTGTGTTGAATATTCAGACGGCTACGGTTGCATCACCAGATCTGTCCTCCTTGCTTGTGCTCTGGTGTAGTCCCTCATGCGTTTCAGATGGCAGAGCTAAATGACGCGGCTGCATGTTTCTGTCATGACCATAATAACATGATACGGTACTGAGAGGACCGATCTGTGCTGCTGACAACTCCTTGTGTGATTGCTAACATATTCCCATAAAAGGAGCTGATTTATGGTATGATGTTATCCACCCATGGACAAGATAATATTTTATTCTAATAAGGAGAAGAGCCTGAGTGACACGTTGGCAGGCTGGTAGTATCACCAAATCTGTTTATTGGTATTGGAGTGTATGATGGTAAGAAATTGCAGGATGTACTGGCAGCATTACCAGTATGATGAATATTTTGCTTTGTCTTTGTGTGTTAAAGCAGAAAAATATCTTCCATTCATGTGTTAAGTCTTTTCATTGAAAATGAACAGGAGCTGTGAGGCCTTAAAACCAAATCAACGAGCTCAACGAGAGCTTTTCAGCTAAAGGCTGCAAAAAGTCAACCTGTGGAGGGAAACTGCAGAGTCAGGGTACAGCTCTGTCTTTACGACTGTAATCATTGTTAATGAAAAAAAAAGTTATTGCTACTTTCAAAAATAAAACAGAAATCATTCCTCTAATCTCAAAAAATAATTTATTATCCTACAATTAAATACCTTCATCTGCATTTTAATGTGTTTATTTTATTATTACTTAGAAATTAATATTTGCCTATATTATTTACCTCTTTCCAAGTGTCACATTCATTCTCATCCTAACAAGTCTAGTATTGATCAGGCTCCTGATGAGCAACAAAGACTGTTATAATAACATTAGAAACTGTATCAGAGAGTAAATGTACAGTGTACAGTAATACTCACACTCTGATCATCATCCTCGCTCTTCATGTGGTTGGCAATGAAGCGTACTCCTTCCACAGCCTCCTCAAAGCCTGGACAGGCTTGAGCCAGCAGAGCCTGAGTCAGAGCAGGACCTCCCGCTGTCTGCTGCCCCCTTGGCAGGTTTCCTGAGCCCCCCTCCCTGCCCTCCCTCACCCTGTTCAGGCCATCCAAGGATCCACCTCCTGCACCTCCCAGATCCCCTCCAAACTGTTTCACAGATGCTCGGTTCACATAGCAGGTACAAGGGTCACTATCCTCTTTGCCGAATACCCCTGTTGAGGTGCCCCCTCCGTTTCCGCCGGCACTGCCCAGCCCAAGACCCACCATCAAGGCCCCCGCCTCCCCACTACGCCCACCCTCTTTCTGCTCCTGGGCCCTCCTTCTTTGGCGTAGCCTCTGTCGCTCGCAGCTGTTCCTTGGCTGGCGCATAAAGAGCAAGGCAGGAAGCTTGTTGAGGAACACCAGTTTAACCCAGGGGGGCATAGTGTGTGTGGTGGGCGAGCGGTGGTGCACGTTGAGCACACACACACTGGTAACGATGGAGAAGGTGACCAGAACCATAGTGAACATTAGGTACTTCCCCACCAGAGGGACATCCAGCGAGGTGGGTGGTACAATCTTGGAGATCAGGAGCAGGAACACAGTGAGAGCCAGCAGCACTGAGATGCAGAGCGTCATTTTCTCTCCACAATCTGAGGGCAGGTAGAAGACCAGGATGGCCAGCGAGGTGATGAGGACGCAGGGGATGATGAGGTTGATGGTGTAGAAAAGAGGCTTCCTGCGGATGATGAAGTCATACGTTATGTCCACGTACGTAGGGTCGGCCGGGTTCTCGTTTCTCCTGCCTGGAAGGGCGATGATGTCCCACTCCCCGCTGGGTGTGAAGTCGTCCATGCTGGCCACATCCGTACGCAGCACCAGATCGATCTCGGTGCGGTCGTAGGTCCAGGAGCGGAAACGCAGGGTACAGTTCTGCTGGTCAAAGGGGAAGTGCTTGACCTCGATCTTACAGGCTGACTTATAAATGGCCGGAGGCAACCAGAAGATGCTGCCATCGTAGGAGACCACTGCATTAGAGTAGAACGACACCTCGTACACCCCATCGGCACTAACAAACAAAGTGAGAGGGACAGAGAGGGAGAGGACACAGACAAAAATAGAAGAGTCAGACATTAAACAGAAGCCTTTATATGGTGATTTTATTTTTTAACCACTTCCTAAACATAAATTACAATGAGAGGCCACATTTCCCCCCGAATCTTATGAACTGTGGGACATGACACATCTCATTACACATTCATCCCAGAGCTCTAGGACACACAAGCACACAAATACACACACACAAAAACAGAGATAGAGAGGTTATGATGTTGCAACTCTGAGGTGTCTCAGGGCAGCAGGGTCACACACACACACACACTTGCTTATACAAACACAAGGAGCAAGGTAGCAGGATCGAATGAACGCACAGTCTAGACAGGAAGCAGCTCACAGGTCACACAGGGTCAAGTTAAACAGCTCAAATTAGGCACTTTGATCAGAGGACCGCTGACAGCATTCAAGCTGTGGATTGAATTTCCATTTAACTGAAGATTTTGGCAAAAGGACTAATTAATTATGGCTAATGGTGTAGGATATGACACACACAAGAGGATAATTCATCATTTCTGATGTATTTACAGAGCTGACCCACCTACTCAAGTAGACTCTCAAGTACTTTCCTGCCAATTTGGTTGTGAAATCAAATTGAAACTCGAGTGCTGCCATACAGAGAGATAATCCTCCTGTTTAAGTGAGTGACAGGAGCTGGAAGCAATGGAGAAGACTTGGGGGAGAGCTCGTCGAACTGGGGTATGTGGGATTAACGGGATCATTTTATCCAAAGTCTGGTGGGTCAGGGATCTTTTAATCTCTAGTAAAGTAAAGACCGAGGCAGGGAAAGAGGAGAAGGCCAGACAGATCACTGCGCTCTGATGAGCTGATTTACATATAGTAGGCTGACCCTCAGTTTCCATTACATTAAGACACACTTGACGTCCTCCGGCATACAAGCAAATACTAATTACAAAGAGTTTTGTGTTATACAACACATCCCAGTCAAACTCCATTAATTACAGTGAAGATAAAATTATTTTAATCATTATTTTACATATATGCGATTTTGCAAAATTTACACTGTATATTTGATTGTAACCATTTCATCCAGACTGATCCTCGAGTGATCAGTCATTATCAGTTATTTAAAGGTAATTTGGTTAGATGTGCACCACTTCAATACAACTCTGCCTCAGGTCGGTCCTGCATTATGACCTCATCCTTTGCTCCTGCCTTGTAGAGACTGGTCCCACTGTCAAAATATAGTTTTAAGACTTTAATTAAAAACTAGATTTATAATTTATGCTGTTCTCCCATGCTGCATATTCCTAAGGAAATTGGTTGGTTAATTAAATTACCACAAAGTTTGGGATTTGGTTTCTGAGTTTCTGTACCTAATGGGATCTTGAAGGTAAAAAGGGTGCACACTCATTGTAAAGAGAGTGTCTACGTTGTAGGCAGTACCTGTAGGTGGCAGAGTCAGAACTTAGGGTCATGCATTTTACTTTGGAGAAAGGGAGCATTTTGCTTCTTCCTGTGTGAATTCATCTGTATCTGCATGTATGTATTTATATATACCTGTACTGTACATGTATAGTAGATACATATACTGTTTATCTCCTGAGAATTGGAGATAATATATAATGAAACAGCATTGTGCTTTCAGTGGACAGTCAGTTTACACAATTTATCTTAAGGTATTTAACTCATGTTTTTGTCCAAATTGACTTGGAGTCAATGGTAGGTGCATCACAGCAACAGGGAGATAGCTTTAAACTATTATCAGTTAAACATGAGGATCATTACAGTGTGTGTTTTTGTAATGCATGTGTTTGAGCATGCGTGTTTCCCCCGAGCCTGTGAGTGTCAGTGTGTGTCTCCTGGGATCCCTCTGAGGTGAGGACAGGATGGTGAGTGAGTGACTCACTTGTTGTAGAGCACCACGTCAGGCAGCCAGATGTGTTTTGAGGGCAGCCTGACCTTCATCATTCCATCAAACTCCTCAGGGACCCAAGTCAGACGATAGTCCTGCCACTCCTGAGGGCCAATAAGAATACACATTGCTTAGTCACTCATCGGCCAATCACACAACAGCAAAGAAAAGACATCTTGTCAGGAGCAGTGAGGAGAAAGTCTCTCTGCCCATCTTTTTGTCTGTCTGCCAGTCAGTGGGTGGTCAATACAACGCATCAGAGGCCACATAAGCCTGGGGAACATCCTGTGCTGTCTGTCCTTCCTGCTTACATCATACTTTTAACTTTAAGCCAAAGAGAGAGAGAGAGAGAGAGACAGACAGACAGACAGAAAGACAGACAGAGAGAGAGAGAGGCAGGGAAGAGCTCACATTAACCCTGACCCTGAATAGTCTTTTAAACACATCCATCCACAAACCAATCAGCCTGATTAAAACGGCATCTACACTAAGGCCGTTCCCGTATGTGCATGTGTGCATATGTGTGTGTCTCTATGTCCCCTGTGTAACCTTGTGTAAAAGACCAGCATTATCTTGTTCTGTATGTTGTGCGTCAGTCGTAGACACTGCCCCACCTCAGCCTCTGTGACCTGTAACAGCGTCCCCTGTATGGCTCTTCTACGTTACAGCCATGTTGGAGCTGTAAAGCCCATGCCAGGTCGTCTGCAGTAACTGTGATGCATTATGGTCATTACAGTCTGTCTTGGCCTGGGACAGTTGTCCTTGGCTCCCCTGCTTACAGACGGCCAGGAATCCATACGGCACTGATGGCCATTCTACGCTCCGTTACATGTCATAAATCCTAACTTGCTCAGGTGCAAGTGTGTGTGCATATGTGTGTGTGTGTGGGGGGGTATGAAGCTATACACCATCCAATCAAAAATGCAGCGTCCATAATGATGACACAGGAGGTTAATCAGGGAACTCTCCATTTACAGATCTAAATTTACATTCATATTGAACATATGCCTGTGTAATCTGCTCAAACACCTGCACCCAAAAGGAAGCACATATGTCGCTGATGTGTGTGGGTGGACGCATTTGTACAACTTATGTGTGTAAATGTGAACAACTACATGTTAAAGGCCTCAGCTGTAACCACTACAAAGAGCCAGCCATGTAGAAAAGGGTCACAGTTCAGTCAGAGTCACATTATTCCCAGGTTTCACAGGGTGAGGTTATGGTAAATCACAAAATCGGCAGAGAAAAAAAGGCTCTGTGCAACGAGCGTGTGTTATCATCACCTATCTGTGCTTCGGATGTAAAAAAAAAAAAAAAGAGAGAGAGAGAGAGAGAGAAAACAAACCATGATTCTTCGCACATAAATTTCAACTCGCTGCTCATATTTTTCCTGTCAGATTTTGGGTTTTCGAGGCCGTGTGTGGTTTGATGTCTCTCTCACTGTATGACACTTCACCAGTCTTGTCAGATCTCGGAGGCACTGCTCCACTTGAGGAGTAGGAGGTGGGGATTGGGGGGGGTCAGACTCTACCAGCCACAGAAGCAGTGAAACGTGGAACACAAAGCTGCATCTTTCCCCTCCACTAACTGGACCACTGCTCATATGCTGTGTATGATAACACTATGGCATCGTTCAGAGGGTTGTGTTTGTCCTCCCCCCCGTACTGTGACTACCATTCAGGTCCCTTGTGGTTTGTGATTCACTTCTAATGACCTGGCTGTCACACTGTGAAATCTGAGGCAAAACTGTCTAAAATTAAATCCTTTAGTCACAGTTTTGTCGATGTTCTAATAATTTCTCTGACTTGATTTCTCTGTCTGTGTGTGGCAGGTTGTTTGCTGCAATATGCTGAGATGATAAGATGAGGAGAAGAGTGACAAGTCTCACCTGTGTTAGCCAGACGTTCGTGGTCATCACCTGCTCTCTTTCATGCTGCAGAGGAAAAAGACATTACAAGCTGTGAATCATTACAGCACTTCACAACATTTGAGTGACAGATTTCTTAACACAAAGTGGCATAACACAGAGGCAACGAGGCCAGGATATCCTGACTTGGGTTCCCTATAGGCTGAGTCGTGCTTCAAAAACAATGGAGCCAACACTTTGTAATATGCAACTCGATAGGATCATTCATTAAAGCCTTCCTGCTTGCTTAAAGCAAATGCCTTTCAAACTCCATGTCCCAGTTTGTAATACAGGCAGAGAAAAAAAAAAACAGTGACGTCTTCGAGCTCCAGCCAAGATAACCCTGATTATGTCATCAGGATTAATTTCTCAGACTTTAGAAAGCTCCTCCAGAGCCACAGTAGAGTTATACACTGTTTTCAACAGCTGAGTGGTACTCAACATAATGAGTAAACTGAACGTTAAAAGAGTGTAATATCACTGGAGTGGCCTTAAAATGTTCATTTGGTTGCCGTTCAGTGACCTCATATCCCCTATGCTCATTGGTCAGTGTTGTGTTTGCCTGAAAGAATTTTGTCTAATTTTAAGACACATATGTTATTTTCAACGCTATGTTTTAACCAGATGAAGGCTCACTGGAAGTCTGGAGCCTAGAGGCCAGGAAAATGTGTAGTGAATGTGCTTTGTGGGTGTTTCAGACAGTTTAAATGCTCCTCTGTTTATGGAGAGTTGGACACCTTTGGAGATAATTTGGCTGTTGATGCTTCACAAGTTATCAGAGAAACAACCAAAACAAATGTCAGCAGCTATATCAGCTCCAAACCCTTCCCTAACGTCTGGTGTTCACTGCCATTTGTAATTGTTTTGATTCAGAGATCCACAGCTGCCTAAGTTATACGCAATGTGCTGTCTCTATTTGAATAGTACAGTTTTATCCAAAGTTTCCTTTTTTAGGCCACAACATACAATGAGAAATACTTCACGATTTATTCCATTACATTTATCTGTTAACCTACTGTTCACTTTGCATTGCCTCATTAAAGCTCCTAACAGAATATAATATATATATAACTCTTATGGCTAGCCACAACATTAAGATGCTGCTTACATGTTACTGCATAAATAATGATAATGTAAGAGAGGAGCTGTTCATGGATGCATAGTGAGCACTTTAAGTGTAATACATTAAGGACACCTCCCACTAATATTTACATGGTTTTATTTAAGCAACACAGACACATAACTGAACACATTTAAACGTACAAACTCGTAAACACACATTTAGGTGAAATAAACACATGCCCACACACAGAGCTGACAAAAACAAACTACAGATTTCATTAAGGCCTGGTGTATTGTTCAGAGGAGAGGTCCCAGTGTGTTGTTGGTGGTGTTAACACTAATGTTAATTATGCTCCCTCCCTTGATTAGCACATTGAACAGTGGTGAAGCAGATGAGTGATTGTCTTTTGTTGCCATCATGGAAAGCAGACAGGGATGTTGTGCCAAATTGGTGTGAACTTACACAGTGCTAGTGATGATTTAGTGATTTTATTGGTTGTCCACCCGGATGTTAGAGCTGAGGAGGTTGTCTTGTTCTTTCACTAATTCAGTTTCTTGACTGACTGATTGATTGATTGATTGATTGGGAGGCTCTGCCGCTGAGGTGGTTTTAGATTGATTTTGTTCTCATTCTGGACATGGTTTATTGTAGTTGCCAAGAATTGGAGGAGAAAGTATTTTCTAATTTGGTTTAATGCGTTTCCTCAAATAGAAGATCTTAACTTTTATAATAATGTATAATGTTTTTTCCAAACAATCCTCAGGTGTGATGAAATGGCCTCTTGGTGTGAAAGGTGCACACAGATTCAAGCACACACTCCCAGACATTTGCACACTCACCACACTGATGAGTTGGGCCAACGACACCATCAGCTGCACAGTAACCAGCTCGGAGCCATTAGTCGCAGGACGGATCAGTTTGTTGTAGTGGGCTGGGTTTAGGAGATGCTCCACCAGCCGCTCCTCTGTGTCTGCCCCGAGGCCGCCTGTAATGAGAACACATTATCATCATCGTCATCTGCCTCTATCTGGAGTTACAGCCATCTGTGTCTCTCTTGGCATCAGTTAAAAAGAATTTTTATCGTCTCCAAATTGGCCTATACTGTACAAACATGCAGGAGCGGGACATCAGTGATGCTGTTGACTTTCTCTGTTTGGCCACTGCCCTCACTCCCAGCTTTGAGAGCTACATGGCTATCCATGTGTATTGAGATTGCAAAGCCTTTGAACCATGGCATTACTCATCAGTGCCGGCTGGAGCACGTCAGCGCAGCTCGATACACACTTCTTACAAGATCTGACATCATAAGAATGAGTCAACCAGTCTGACCATCTCTATCGCTATCCTCTCTGTCTCTATTGCTCTCCTCATGCCTCTGCTCTGTCTCCATCTATTCTCCTCTGCCGTGTTGCACCCCCTCCCACCTCACCCCCCCACACCCCCACCCCCACTGCCAGTCTTCTGTGGCTTTCGGTTATTTTCACTCCATCTCTCACTTCGCTTCCCCTGACTTTTCTCCCCCGCCCCATCCCTCTATCCCTCCCATCCCTCTCTCCTGTCCACCATCGCTCCATCTGTAGTCATATGTGTGAGTGGTCGAGTTTGGGCAGAGCTGTCACAACACCACACACAGGCGGGGAGGCGTTTGACTGAGAGACACGATGCATAGAGAAAAAACAACTGTTCTGCACCTCCTCCTCCTCCTCATCCTTCTTTGCTCTCTTCTTCCTCTTCACCCCCTGCCTCTCTGGCATCTGTTTGCTCCTGTGCTGCATCTTTTCTCTCTCACAATTGCCTCGCACTTTCCCACTGATGATAAACACAGGCTGCTTACTGTTAACTTAAAGGTACCAGCGCTGTCATTTTCTAACATGGTATTATAAAGGCTGCTAGAAGGGCAGGAAAACAGACATGGAAGATGATTTTGTTCAATTTTGGTCCATGACACAGACGTTAACAGTAACAATGCAAAACAAAAGAATAATCAATGACACAGAATGAAATACAAAGACAGGAGCACATCCTAATCACCTCTATCACTATTTTTAAACACATCATCTGCAAAAAAAAATGAACAAGAAATGAGCAGACTAAATAAAGAGTTAATAATCATACACCGGTTCCAGCTTCTCAAATCTATTTTTTAAATTTTTTTTCTGCTCTATGTCATGGTAAACTCATCTCAATGAAAATGAACTATGCAAACCACTAATTCTGTTCTGTTGTCACCATTTCACTGAAGCCGAGCGTGTTTCCAAGCTCCTCTCTGACATGCTAACCACCCTCCTCAGTCCTCCCTCTTTCCCTGAAGTGCAGCTGTGCTCACTGAGCAGGAATGATAGCCTCTGTCTCTGGATCAATGAGGACTCAGTTCCTGTAAACTCAACACATAATTCCTTGCTCTCCTACTTTTATTTTTTGGTAATTTTCTGCTCTTCCCTGTGTCCACTCTCTCCCATCTCATTTTCTTTTATACTTTCTCCATCTTTCTATCATCCACACTGGTCCATATTTCCATCTCCTTCCCCTGACTGCCTGCCACCCCCTCTCTCCTCCCTGTTATCTCCATCTCCCTGTTGCTGACAGCCACTGTCCATTTATTGCACCCTTCCCTCACTTATCCACCATCATCAATACACAGCCTGTCAGCGCATGTTTGTAGCGCTCTGATTGTTTATTGTGCACAAGCTCTGGCTCCCGTTTTTACAGCTGTATGTTCATGTGTCTTTTTGTGTGCATGTATTCATGAGGGAAATAAGCATCAATGTCTGTGTCTGAGCCATATGAGTACTGTATATCATTCCCAGAAGCACAGGGCAATAACATTGTCGGATGAGACAGGAAGCTAATACGCCTTCCTTAAATAATGACGAAGCAGAAAACATCAATATTTTTGTCAGCCGTGCTCATGATGTAAATGGTAGTTTCATGCCCTCACTAACGAGACAACAATTTATACAAAGCGATCTTCAGTTATGATCCATCTTCTTTGTGAACACAGTGCTCTCATGATATCGCTTGTTATACATGCATCAAGCATCTTAAAAGAAAAAAGGCAATTTGATGCATGGCGTCTGCTCTGAAGCTCACCACACTGACCCCAGCACCTCAACCCAACCCTCCAACGGGTGAACGCTGATTCACATTGAGATGATATCTGTTGAGTATGAGAGTAATTCAGTGGTTTTGCACTTGAGATGACTAAGCTCCTCTTTTTCATTTTATTTATTTTTATTTTATTTTTTATTTTTTACAAGGTGCTGGCAAATGCAAATGAACTCCTGTGTACAACTATGTGCAGTTCAGTATAATTACCTGGTAAATGTCTGTTTTTTTTCTTTGAGCTTATAGCATGATTCAACGGCACAACTTCAACAGACCAAGGAATAAGTGACGAAGTGAGGAATAAGCAACGGATTCAGGTAGAGCTTTTTTCCCACACAATATATGGATATGTTGAGATTTTTGAACATTTCCAATATTTTCTCATGAAATACTGCTCTCACCCTTATATTATAGTCTGTTATACACATTCACCAAAACATGCTTTGAGGCAAGAAAATCACACATTTAAACAACAAATTGTGCAGTCCTGCCTTGTATCTGAATCATTCTTTATTTTCAGCTCTACTAAAACATTTGCACAGACTCAGTAGAGACAAATAGAGATCCAGACAGAAAGCTGCAAGTCTATTCTGGTTTTTCCTTATCTCGAGAACAAGGCTGCAAAAATATCCACACTCTGATCGCTGCACAAACATGTTAACTTGGCTGCTCATCTGCAACACTTATTAACGCTGCTAAACAAAGACGGATCTCTACTCTTGCTCTGTCTCCACGAACGACACTCTGTCACGCTAAAGGCTGAGCTGAGTGGCTGTAATGTTGCTACTAGCTCAGGTTGTATACTGGTTTGTTTTCCAGTGCAAATATTGCAAACTTAATGTGACACTATGAATATTTCAGCAGGGCTCCCCATTAGACCCTGGAGCCAGGGAAGTTACACACCACCACGCACACCACGTTACACACTGACACAGCACAGGAAGAGATGAGATGGCAGCCATGTTTACTCTTCCATTGCCTCACATCTACATCTGTCTCTCTTTCTTTCCATCAAATAACTATTGATTCTCACCTTTTGGTGAAAGCAGCAGTGTTTGATCACATCGAATAATCAACTGTTAAATTTTAGACCATCTGTTGTTGGTAGTATACGGGGTGACTTAGAGGCCAGAGTCCACACATGCTGTAGAGACAAATGTGGAGAAAATGAGGGCGAAGCGAGTGCTAAATTGAATTATCCCGCTAAGACTATTACAGTGATGATCTCTATTTATACAGCTCGCTCAAATGAGAAAAGGTTGGAGGGAAAGTAGGATCGCTCTCTGCTCTCCTCTCAGTGCTCTACTAAAGAGGCTTTTTGGCTGCAGCCGAGAGCTTTTATGTTGAAATATTCTTCAATCAATAATGGAGGGATCCATTGATCTACTGGCAACACCCAATTGGCTCTGTAGTACCCATAGAACTGAGATATTAATATTGATCCTCCATCTAGCCGCAATATCACATCACTCCCAAAAAAGAAGAAAGAAAAAGACAAAGCCATCCCACTGTAGACTAACTGAGGGCAGAAGCTTCACTGTTGCCAAATTCAACAAACACTGTGTTGAGAAAAGAATGGCCACTTAAGTCTCTAACAACTAATAATGATGATGATATACATTTCATCACAGTAACATGCTCTATTTCAACTGTTATATTAATGTATTCCTAAAGATCTTTTATAGATAAAAATATTGCATATAGAAACAAAAAAAAAGTCCATGCATGAAAAATGTAATGTAATTAGAACACACCGGCAAATAAATAAAATGTATAGCTAATGTGTAACATGCATTAAAATGAACATTTGCTGATTCCTTGTGTTTTGCAGCTTGAGACTTGAAATTAAAGTATGAATGAAAGTATGAGACGATTAAAGAGTTGTTTGCTCAAAAGAACAACATTTATAGAATTTATTCATATCTTGAGTTATTTTCAAAATAAAATGAAGAATAATCACTGTGTTTGGACTTTTTGGACAGCACCTTAAGCTTTGGGAATTGCATTGATGCAATGAGCATTTATCTCAATATATGACAACAGACCAATGAGTTAATCAATGAACTGACTAATCAATAACAGAAAATAATCAATAGTTGGAGCCCTGATAAATACTGAGATCAAGATTAATTTGCTGAGGAGATTACACCTAATATCTTTGTACTGTCACTGGATAGCAATAATAAACAATCAGTGTTATATAGATTCATACCTACTGTTCGCTACAGTATAAACAGGCCACTGTGGGACACCAAGTACAAAAATGCATGTAGTGGGTCAATCAACTGTTATTTATTCTATCTATGACTCTGTTTTCAACCACAGTCAGTAGCTCAAGGTTTGCAGTAATGCCTTATCATATGTGTAGTTACAAGTTTCCATTTAATATAAAGCTGCATCCCAGGTTTACATTATATTTTTAATATATAGTAAGTGCATGACTGATATTTCCGCAGTGAAGCACTGGGACAAGATGATGCAGGGCACATTGTCAAACACTGTGGAAAAATGTTTTGAAGTCACATCAGGGGAAATCAGGTGGACAGAAGAATCTGCAGTTGAAGAACCTCTGTGCACTAAAATCCTTATATTGAGAATATAAGGTCTTGTGGTTTGTTTGTATTATTTACAACCCAGTCAGCAGCTGCATGAAAGACGGTACGGCTTTCTAACAGAGGCGCCTATTTCAGGGATTGTAATAAAACACATCACTTGAACTGCATTATGCCTCTCATAACAGCCATTATTTGGCTACTCATAAATCCTAGGGCCACATTATCACCAGCCTGAAGCCTGTCGCCTGAGAGTAAGACGTGCACATGAGGAAGTCGTCGCCTGTCTGCGGTCGACAACAAAATCATGCTCTCTCTCTTATCCTTATTTCTCTCTCTCGGTTTTCTTGTACTTTTCCAGGCAGCTGCAGGCAACGTTTTACAGAGATGACAAGAAAGATCATACAAGACTTCATCAGAGGAGAGGGTGTGTTATCTTCAACACACCTTGATAAACACTTACGTCAGAGAAACGTAAGTGTCATGCCGCCTCAGTGTAAGTCCTTTCTTTTCGTTTTCTTTTCTTTCTTCTTTCTTTCTTTCTTTTTTTTAAATATTCTCAGACAAAGTCAAAATTAAAACTCTTAACTTTCCAAATGTCTCTTATCTCCCTCTTCCTCTCCACTGCTTAAGTTTCTATTAAACCTCTGTGCTCTCCCTCTGCTTCGCTCTAATCTCCAGGGCCACACACTGCTGTGTGCTGCTACTACTGCTGCACATTCATTCACACAAACACACTGACTCTCTCCCTCTCTCTCCCTCTCCCTCTCTCTCTCTCTTTCGCACACACACACACACACACATACACACACACATATTTTCACACAAATCACACATGAGAGCACACAGTTTTACACACGGAATCACACACATTTTCACATACAAACGCGGGCTTCTGTTTTGGGTCTGCTGTGCATTTCTAATCACAGATGCAGCACCCTATTCGCTGATCTGATCCTGTTGCTGCTGTGTATTGGGAGTCGGTCCAAAGAGATAGAGACAGAGAAAATAGAGACAGAAAGTGACAGAAAGAGAGATAGAGATAGAGAGAGAGAGAGAGAGAGACAATAAGAGAGCTGTTGTAACTTGCAGGTTGAGATGCTGCAGAGTGCTGGAACGGTGCAGCAGGAAAGTGATGACAGGCCAAACTGACTGAGCAGAAGTTTCTAGACTGTAGCTCTGCCAGAAACACGATTAGTAGATATACTCTCTAAGTGTGGTCATAAAGGGCAGGGGACTATGATTACAGTGCATACATACATTCATGCACACACAGACATGAAATCTGTTTTAAGATGCAGACAATAAAAGTGTCGTAGTAAAACTAATCCACGTACACTTAATGTCCTTGGTGGATGGCACTGTCACACGCTGTGCTCTATATCCTGTAACCCCTGCATCAGGTCAATCCAGCCACCCCAGACCTGTTTATTATGCATGGCCTGCTGGGGAAATGACAAGAGACATCCTCCTCACATAGCAGGATGGCCACATCCTCACGGCAGCGTCTCAGACAGGTGGTGAAATGTCCTTGAGTGTCCTTGCAGAGCCAGGAAATGCTGCTGACTCCTTTTTTGGGTGTTTGTGTATCTGTGTATGTTAAAGTCTTATGTAACGAAGCATTTTTATGGATTTGGAGGCGTCAAGTTTTGACTTGACATAACTCTACATCTCAGTCGATCAATGGCAATATTTCCTCTGACACTGAATATTGTGTGTGTGTGTGTGTGTGTCTCCACATATCCTCTCTAGTAATTCACTTATATGTGAATGTGATATGAAGGTTACAAGCCTGGGGGCCACCATGGGCAAATGTGAACAAATGAGAATGCAAGAGATCATCATCTTCGTCTGAGTCTCTGCTTGTTTTGTTGTGTTGTCTAAGCAGGCCTGTGCAATTTTCAATTATTGATCTTACTTGCTCCCTTGTAGGAAATCTATAAATTGTGCTATTATAAATTTGTGCTCCAGGTATGTGTGCGTGTGTGTGTGTGAGACCATGTGCTCAGTGCGAGCATTTCTTCAAATATGTGTCTGTGTGTGTGTTTGTGTGTGGATTGAGTTTAGAGTCTCGGAGGATGATGCTAATCAGATTTTCTCCCTTAAGGGAAGATGACTCATTAGTACTCTGCTGCTTATGAAGCTCCTTGAAGTGATATTTCATGTTGGGAGCATTTTCTCTTTTAAAGCACATACCTCTATTTGAACTCAGGAACCATCAACCCCAGAACTCCCTGCTCTGGGTGCCAAATGTTACACACCACCATTAGGCACATAAAAATGATACTATGAGCTTTCAACTGATGTTTATTTGATTGTTATTGATATTTAATTCATTTGAAAATGTTACTGTACACTTTATATTTCTGATGTATTGTATGTGCTTATGTCTACTCATTTTTTAATCTGCTGTCTTATCTATGAAACATTTTGTAAATCAGATTTGGGGAAGGTGTTAAAGTGCCAGATAAATAAATGGTAATATCAACTAAATCAAATATCAACTGTTAGAAATGAGATAATATGACATATATTTGCTGTAGGTGTGTCCATAGTGAAGCTTGTTTCTTGACCATAATGTGCAGCTGGTGATGAATATGTTGCTTTCTCTTATATCATGAACATATTTCTAAATGCTTTGATGGGATCATTAAAAGCTGCCGTTCGTAGTGAAAGTGAAATAAGCTATCAATAAAAAAAAATCAGGTTTGCTTTTGTGTGTGAGCATGTGTGTGTGTGTGTGTGGGCCCGGTGCTTGAAATGATAAATGGCAGGTTAATGCAGGTCAAAGTATTTGGTCGTCTACTGTATGTCTTTGTGATAGCTCTTGGATGTATTGTGATGAACTGCATGGTGTAAAGCCCTCTTTCTGTGTGTGTGTATGTGTATGTGTGTGTGTGTGTGTGTCTGTCAGACAGAGGACAAGCAGGAGCATGTTGTCGCCATGGGTGATGATGAACAGTTAGTCAATGCAAGGCAGATGGCCAAGCGTATGTGTGTGTATATGTGTGTGTGGATGGAGGTGTGTTAGTGTGTGTGGTTATGTATGTGCCACGACGTAGGAAGTGCCAAACAGTCTTTTTGCTCAGAGGCACTGTGCTGGCCTCTGCCTCATCACTCACTGCTATGGACTGGCTGAAAATATTAAGGCAGCTGTAATTCAACCAATCAGCTGATGTGTTTCCCACTGTGCTCAGAGCGAACCTCTTGTGTAAACACAAATTAACTCCAAATTAGATCCAACTTAGGGAGGTAAAACATGTCCAAACACCCTAACGGCTTTACACTTAACACGTACCTCATTTGCTCCTGATGCAACAACAGAGCTGTAAATAAGACTCATCTACTTAATGCACTTCCTCGACAAAGACAAAAAGAGCGTTTATCTGGTACACAGAGGCAGGAGGCTTTTCCTGTGCTGCTGGATGACACATCATTTGTCCTTTGATGACAGGATGTAGAAGTTGTTTTAGCTCAAAGTGCCTCTCATTAACCTGCCCACTCAATACAGGACCTCAGTGTTAATGAGAGAGAGAGAGAGAGAGAGAGAGAGAGAGAGAGAGGTGGCGTGAGAGGTAAATGGGTGATAACATGTCTATCTCTGGATGTCTCTGTATGGCTGGATGTAGACAGAACAGGTTAACTGCTGCTGCAATGGCCCTCCGGCTTTTTTTTTTTTTTTTTTCTCAGAGGGAGGTGAACAATGTCTTGACTTCCTCACCTGCTCCTCGTGAAACCAATGTGAATTGCATTTAGTGGTTTTAAAATTAAGAAAATATCAAAATGTGTCCCATTTGACATTCAAAAATGTGTCTTCCTCTCAAACCCAGCCCCCAGAATAAACAAACTACAGCAGCAGTTGTTGTGTTGGAGTCCATACCTGTGCCACCTGGTGTTACTTTACAGGAAGGTCCCTGAAGCTGCTCTACCGGGTTCATTTTCAAACACCTTCTTTTAAAGGATATGTCTTAGACTCCAGGCGTGTGATGTTAAAATGCTTGCTACTGTTTCCACATTGTGCACACGTAATGTACAGAGTGGGTAATTTTTCTCTACTACATCACTCCGTCGCGCTCGCTGCTGCTGTGAGAGAGAGACGGTGACACAGCAACGAAAGAGTCATTTTCTCCACCTCTGCTTCTCCACAGCATCAAACCACTCCTTTTGTTTTCACACTCACTCCCTCGTTACTTTAACCAAACCTGTTCAGAATAGGTGTCGATGCACACACACACACTCACACACACAGAGAGACGCACAGAGAAAGAGCGCATCGATGGAGCCATTAATAGACGGACAAGTTACTCACCTCCCGCAATGGCGAGGAGAGCCAGCGGCAGCAGCAGCAGCGGCGGCCGGCCGTCCATCATCGTACGTGCGTCCGAGCGCGCTCCGAGCCCGAAAGGTGTTCACCGGGATGGAGAGGCCACCACTCAAGCACACCCGCAGTGTTACTCTCTCCCCCCTCCACACCTCCTCACGACCCAGACCTCCCTTCACTCTCTACCTGGCATGGTGACGTCAGGGCCCTCCGTCGGTCCTCACTTCTTCGGTGGAAAAATATAAATAGGATCTCGGCGGGGGCCAGGTAAGCTCTGCTGCTGGGTCGTGCGGGTGCTGGCTCGGTTGTCCGTGCTGAGCACAGTGATGCGGCGCGCGGGAGAGGCGGGGGCGGGGCGCGCAAAGAGCAGGGGGGGGGGGAGGAGGGGGGAGGAGGTGATCGTGGTGGTGGTGGTGGTGGAGGGGTTTGATATGGCATACCTCTGAGGATCCACAGCTGAGGTAACGATGCCAGTGTCTTCCCCGCACTAACTCACACACCACCACATAATATTCAGCACTCACAGGCACATATAGAGCGTTTATTGTGCCCACATGTGGCTATTAGTAGCCTTATCAGAGGTAATTGCATCTTTTCCACCTTTATCTGCTTTATCTTTACTATCAGCCACTGGCCAAACAGTCCTACTTTATATCTAGAGAGTACCATGATGCAATGGTCTTTATTTTCAGGCCACCAATAGGTCTCACTATGTGATCACATCAAGATTACATCTTTTTTTTTTTTTTTTTTTTTTGACAAAATACAAAATGATTTGCTGCAAAGACAGTGAATATTTAGACATTTATAACCATGTATACTGTCACAGTTTCTTGAGTTCCTCACACCTGAGCCCATTAAACCAACCTCACCTGCCTGAACGCTTTGTAATTATTATACTGTGAATAATCTTCACCGTCTAAAAGCTGGAAAGGGTTATTTGTCATTTCTCACGTGCTCTCCTCCTCTTTCCATTTCTGTTTCCCCCCTTTCTTCCACTTACATTTCATTGAAAGTCCTGTGTTGTTTTTTTCCCCCTCTGGACCAGTGAAGTGACCTCTAATCTGCAGTCACAATGTCAAACACTGCAAGATGTGAGATGATGGAAGATAGGGAGGGGGGGGCAGAAGCAGGTAGAGGGAAGTTAAGATGAGCAGAGAGGGTTGCAGCCCGCCCTGGATAACACGCTTACAGAGCAGGTCATGATGAGAAAAGGTTTGAACCAACTGTTTTGGATGCTGAGGTGCAGAGAGAGTGAAGCAAATAAAGAGGGGTAGAGGGCTCCCAAAGCAAGAGGGAGGGAGAGGAGGGGAGTCAAAAGAGCGTGGGAGGCAGGGAGGGAGGGAGGGAGGGGGGGAAGAGTAAACAAAGTAAACAGGAGTGCAGGATGGAGGGAGGAGGCGGTTGCCGTGGTGACTAAGAGAAACCAGAAAGCTCCAAGAGGAAACGACCTGTTTCTCCTTCATTTTGTCTATTTTCATCGCTGACACACACAAAGATAAAAAATAAAAGATAAAAATAAAAATACACATGTGCAGCTGGAACGCGCACACACACACACAAACACACACGTGCATTAATGCACACAATGCATATACTGCAGTCGCACATAAATGTACATATACATGCGCATGCAGGCAAACTCTTTCACAGTAATGTCTTCCTCTCTCATGCTATCTTTACACTCTCCCTCTCTCTGTACAGTCCTCTCCTTTTTGCCTCTCTCCCTCTCCTCTGCAGTGAATGAGCTGACCTGACAGTGCTCCTCCTCTGCACTGAGTGCTGTGAGTCTCTCTCTGAATTATTTAAAAGCTGGGACCCCCACGAGTGCTTGTCTTCCCCTAACACCCCCCTACGCTCTCTCACTCGCTTCTTTCCTCTGTCCCTTCCTCTCTCGCTGTCATTCTGTCTTTTGGTGGCTGCAATTACTTCCTGTGTCTCTGTCAAATCTGGGCAACACTTTGATTAACAACATACAAATCTGATCCATGAGTTGCTGGTGACAGACTAAGACAAAGTCCTCTGGAAAGTATATTTCAACTAGGCACTCACACTTTGAACATTTCAATTTTATGCTGCTTTTTACTTTTTTCAGACTTGACAGACTCCTGTATTCTCCACTACACCACACTACAATACACTACATTACACTTACTCAACATCTGTAGTTGCTTTGCATGTAAAGATTCTGCTCTAATTAATGTATTGGGGTGTATGTGGGTTTTAATAGATTGCTCATAGAAAGTAAGCTTATATAAAGAGAAATATAATTGTTTTGCCTTATCTTTAAAAAAAACAACAACAAACAACAACAAAAACAAATCACCAAACTCGATATGAAAAGCCACCACCATCCAGACAAATGTTTAGGATTGTGGGCTGGATGGATACTGACTGTAGGACTAACCTTCCTAAAGAACACACAGAATCAAGAATCATGTGTCCAAAAACCCAGGCTTGTTGTTTATTTTGACCCACTTTGTGATTTAATTAAGAGAACATAGAGGACAAACCTTCACAGATCACACGGATGGAGGGAGGGTGATAGTTAGTGGTGTCTGTTGTTGTGTAACATTGCCATTTGTGACACTCTGAAGGCCAAGATTAGACACGGCCCCTCGACCGCAAAGTCTGGATTCAAACCCTTTCAAATGGTGTTGACTGCATACTTTGACCCTGTGGAGAGTCATACGACCAATTAAGTGCCACGAGAAACTGGACTGGACTGTGAAGTGACAATAGGAGGAATTGATTGCGTTTGCCTTGGCATTACATGTTGCTGCTCTCCATTCACAAACCAAGCAGGTTATTCTGTGGGAGAGCAAATTGCTACTATGGCCACAGTTATTCATAGCTCTTTTTATATTGCAGTCTGTCTCTCCTCCCTCCTCTCATTCCCCGTAGAGATGGCCCTACCTCACTCTAACTAATCACCATGGCAACCTGGTAATCCCTGAACAGAAAAATTCTGACTCCCTTTCTCTCTCTCTCTCTCTCTCTCTCTGTCTCTCTCTCTCTCACACACACACATACGCACACACACACACATAAATGCACACATGAATGCACTCATGGGCACTTTCACGCTTGCACACACACACACACACACACACTCACACATGCACGCACACATCCTCTCCCTCTCAGAGATACTCATGCAACCCAATACACTGGTGTTTACTGGTAAGACATATCTTACCACAAACACATGCTTCCATGCATCATTGTGAGGATAAAGCCTCTCTGTATTTTGCGAGATGCCTCCTGTGTGTGTCGGTGAGGATTTAGATACTTTTGGGTTGTGTGAAAAATGCTATTTGTGTCTACACTATTCATTTATGCATTTTGCATGTGTGCTTATGTGTGCTCAGGTTTGTCAGGATATCTTGACTGTAAATGTGCGAGTGCATGCATGTGTGCATGTGTGTAACTGCAATTGATTTCACAATCAGGTCAATGATTTTACTGCTACAAGAGAAAAACACAGAGATTCACTCTGGTTTTTCCTCATCTGCGTTTCAGCGGCTTTTCCTTGAACCTTGCTTTGCTTTGCTGCAGGCATGTCTATTAATAACACGGTTTGACTTCAGTTAATATGAATTTAGCTTTATTTTCTGAATAAATGTTTTACAACAATAATATACAGCCCACATCATTGGGTGGTTGATGTAAAAAAAAATCTGACAATATCAAACAATCACTTCATACACACATCATTTATGCATACAGTAGGTACATTGTTAGCTTCCTTCACAATAAGATACCTTTTCTTTTTTTTTTTTAATAAAATTCATATTAAGATTACAGTGAAGCCACATAAATGGGCCAGATATTCATGTATTCATTTGCACTCTAACACACACTTAAACAATTTGGCTAGCTGGATTCTGTAATGTTATAAGACCCCTCCCTCTACACTACTTCTAATCATCTAATCAATAAAGCTCTTTCTCTTGACAGACACAGCAGTTGGAAAATCAGCCTGATTTTCAGGAGAGATCAATACGTTGATTGACGTGCCAGATGGATGAACGAATATACTCCAATCAGGTGTATTGATTCTACAGACCAAGACCTAACTGGATGGAAGGGTGCTAATTGATGATGTCAGCACCTCTGTGTAAGGGGAAGAGATTATAGGCCTCTCCACTTACTTCAAATATCATATTGGCTATAGTAAGTGCAGTGGTTTATGTGCATCGTTGCAGGTATTATATAGATCAATGACATTTGCATGGGGGAGAGTGGGTCTTTAGAGTCAAAGGACAAGACTATGGTGCAGATATGCCTGGGTGTGGAAGTGGATTTGGTTTCCTCTGATTTTAAATACATTCCGTGTGGGGTGTGGGGTTGTTTTTCTAGATTTTAGCTTCAAAACAATCAACACTATAACAATAGGATCAGTGGTTATTGTAGTGTCTGATTTTGACCACTAGGTAGCGCTTGGTAGAGGTACAAACACTATGAACCTATTCTGGTGGTACACAGGACAGTCCAAAGCAGCATATCTCTGTATGTATGAATACACACATATTCACATGTCTATGCGTATGTCAGTGTGCTTTAGTTCATAAATGTGTCATACATGTTTCTGCTTGTGCCTGCGCATGTGTGCTTGTGTGTCCTGTTTGTTTGTCCTTTACGCATGTTCAGTGCGGCCGGGGCAGAGGATGCTGCAGGGTCATGTGCTCAGCTCCAGTGAAAGGCAGTCTGTGTGTGCAGTAGTGGTGGACCAGCTCAGGGATACTTGAGAAGACACAGCTACTCTGATCCAGAGTGTAGCCCAAACCCTTACTGCTCTTAGTCTGGGCCACAATGATGTGCACACAACTCTGACTGGTCCTAAAGAAACAGGATAGAGCACAGAGAGAAAGACAAGACAGACAGAAAAAAAAACTATAAGTAATGACAGAACTGCACAGGATCCTGGAGAAGGGAAACGTAATATACATGTCCGAGCTAAAAAAAAAAAAAAAAGTGCTCTCTCTTATCTATCTCTTCCCAAATGAGGCTGTGCATTTACTGGGTTCAGTGGATATGTAAATGGGGTTAATGATGTGGACTCTCAAATGAATGAGCAGTGTACAACAAATGTGCTCTCTGGCGCGTGCGAAGACACACACACACAACCAAAATACACACACACAGACACACACACACACGGAAATGGCACACAGGATTTCAGCCTTTATCCTGAGAACCTGCTAGTGTCTACTCTGCAAATGACACACATTCTCATGCATTAGCTGCTGTTGCTGCTACAACGCCAGCTACTGTATCTCCTTAATCTCCTTAAAGTGATGCCTTCAAAATAGCAAAAATCATACTTAATCAGTGTGGAATACAATGTGAGTGAGCACCAACACCTCAACATACAAAAAGGCATGTGACATTCTGAAATAAAGAAGGAAAAATGTAGAAACATTTTGATTTTCAAGCAAAACGTTTCACAATGTCAATACTGTAGCTCAGCTGAAGAAAGGGTGACATTGAACATACATACATGTTGCATTTTATGTACTGTGCTCAGCAAAACTTATACACATATGAAATACACACACACACTCACACATCGCCACACTCACTTCAGAGCAATGGAGTACTTGCTGGTTCCTGATTCGCTGTCTCTCACCAGGAAGCTGGCTTCCCTGCAGCGCTGCAGCTGAGCCTCAGCCTGCTGCCGACTCACACTGCCATGGTACCAGCTTGGAGAGAGAAGGGAGGGGAGGGAAGGGGGAGATGGGGTGGGAGGCAATGAGAGACAGCAGATCATTGACATATAGCACAGTGACATATGGACATAAGTCAGATGTCAAGTTAATGGTAGGTGATGATGGCAGGAGAGAGGGAAAAACAGGAGGGGCCTGACAGAAGGAAGGAAACAGGCCGGCAAAGATTTACAGTGTTTGTAAATCAGACAGACAGACTTATATGTCATGGACTGAATGAGTTAACAGTGTCAAAGGTGAACTTGAGAGGACAATGAGATTAAGCGGTCGTACAAAGTGTGTATGGCTGTGTGGAGAGTGGGGGGCAATTATGACACGGCGGTGCTGACAGTGGCTACAGGCGAGAGCCAGATATAAACAAGCTGTATGTGGCCTCGATGCTGGAGGCAAAAACACACTGGCATTCAGCTTCTACATGAGAGGAACAAATGCAAACATGCTCTGAGCATGTGCCCCACAGGTTCCAGCTAAAGAGGAAAGGCCACAAGATAAGGAAAAGGTGGTTTACAGTTAGAATGAGTCTCACACTGTCTATTCAATCAAGCTTCACCTCAAGGGTACGCCTCCCTTCAGCACTTACACTCAGCACCTTTAGGGTTGCTGCTGGCTTGTGCTCGCAGTAATAAAGACCCAATTTCACTTAAAAATTTCTTAAGTGCCAAGTGTAAAATATATATGAGATTTCGGCCAAGAGGGCTGGCAGCCTCTGCGCTGTGTTTAACATTGTGAGTCACAAGATGAGATATTGAGGTAATTCTGCCTGATTGCTTTACAACTTTTTACACAGGGAAACTGATTTGTAGCCAAAACGGAGGAGGGTGTTGATCTCTGAGTACTCCGTACACCCGGAAGAAAAACAAACGTTGGGCTTTTTCTACTATGATAACAAATGCAAGCAGGGCAACGCAGAGAGGCAGACAGCGGAATAAAAACAGCACTGAAGTTTGCTGAGTGTCTGAGAAATGTGCAGTTAATGTTGATAAGCACAAATAACACAGCAGACATGATAACGCATGATAAAGGCGACCAAACACCTCGACCCTCATCTCATTTGTTTAATTCCCTCAATCCATTAATCCTGTTCAAAGTTGTGGTGGGTGCTAAAGCTCATCCCAGCTTGCAGCAGTGGGTGAGCAGCAGCTCACTGACGAACAGGTAAACAGAAGAAAAAACGCTTTATAGTCTTTGTTCTATTTACTTTGGAGTTTCCAGTTCACCTAACCTGAGTGTCTTCACATTGTGGGAGGGAGCAAGAGCACAGGATCCTGTTACCTGTGCAAATCCACCTTGTGTTTTCCATTAGGACTTGTGTCAAGTCACTCTTTATTTGAATAACTCTACAAAATGACTTGTTTTTAACGTCAGGTTTAATAGTATGGTTATTTTAACTTAAAACCTTCTGTATTTCCTCCTATTTGCTCTTTGATGATGTCAGCATGATGTAATGAATTCAATGCATATGGTTTGTCATGTTACACATCACATACGCAGCATTTCCCACTTCCTCCCTCTACACAAGTACGTTGTCTCCCTCCTTACCTCTGCTTCTCCAGCGGCAGACTTGGGTCCACTTTGGCTACGTCCCCATCCAGTGGGGCACAAGGGGAGGTAGGGGATGGAGGGGAGAGTTTGCTAGGGCTGGAAGAGGGTGAGAGGGGTGAGAGTTTGAGGGTGGGGTAAGAGGGAGATGGAGGTGTGAGAGGGGAAAGTTTGAGAATGGGAGAGGAGGGAAAGGAGGGAGAAGAGGGGGAGGATGAAGAAGAGGAGACGAGTGTTTTATGGTTCCAGTTCTTCTGTCTGAGGGTGTGTTGTTGTTGCTGCTGCTGCTGCTGTTGCTGCGGCTGCTGGCGGATGGAGGTTGAAGCGTTCTCTTTGGTGGGAGAACAATCCAGTGCCTCAAACTGAGCTGGAGGAAGCAGGAGAGACAATATCAACCTTTCACAATAAAATTCTATCAAAGATACCAGATCTACCAAAGTAAACACACGTCTGGAAATTGATTCAGCAGGATTGTTTAGTTTCCTCTCTAAAGCAAACATAAAATTGTTGTGGCATTACTGTACAAATAAAACTCATGGCATCCTTCCTCCACTCCCTACACCCCCACCCTTTCCACCCTTCCCATCATCCCTTTCTCCCTTTCTCTACCTGACAGTGCTCTCACAATGTCCTCTTTTCTCCACTCCCAGGGCAACTCGTACTCCGTGGCAGGACGAACGTCAGACTCTGGCCGGGTGACAGGGATCCACACCCCCTCACTATCACCTTCCAGTCCTCCCTCATATGGCGTGTCGTAGATATTGGGAGGTGTGGGCTTGCCCTCTTCTCCCTTCCCCTCTCTATGGCCTCGGTCCAACAGAACACACACTTTCAGGAGGTCTTTGGAGCCCCGTCTGCGAACCTCTACAGCAGAATGGTGATGAGATGTGTTGATAACATTGGATTTTCACTCACTGTTTACGACAACACAGACTACTTTGTGTCTCCCAAAGGACTCACAATGCTGTCACCTTCTCTTGTTTGGATTTATTTTGCGAACACACACACACACACACACACATATATATATATATATATATAGATATATACATATACATATAACCACATTGTGTTACTGTTAAAAATTAAGTAACTTCATTAACATTCACCTAAATTCACCTCACTTCTTACAAGCTTCTCAGTATAAATTTGCATAATGTGTCTGTCACATATCCAAAGGGATGTGTGATTTCCAGCATGTCCTAATCACCACTGCTGGGAAGAGAAAAAGGAGAATGTCTTCACTGAGACTCATGCAAAATTAAGTAAAGTTCAAGTACACTTTTAAACGCACATTTAATTGACTTTATGGTTTGGCCTTGTGGGTTTATCAATCACATCAACCTAAGCAGCACAAGATTTCTATGCTTTTGTAAATGAATACAGCATGGTGCCCTGGACATCCGCATGTACAGTATCCTCTGGTCATTGTGTTACTGCATTTTTAGGAATTTCACTTGTCGTGTTTCTTTGCTGTCCAACAGGTAGCCTGTATATCTGCACTATTGTGTGACCAAACAATGGAGGTACAGGAAGAAAAGGTCAACACAACTGCTGATTGGCTGGATGACCAGGCGACTTCCTGGCTGCTGAGAAGTGATTGGGCTAGGGGCAGTGGGAGAGGGGGGGAGTGCTGTAGATTTTGGGAAGGGTTGAGGGGGTCCTTCAATTCTTTTTCACACATAAAACACCATAAAGTATTATGTGTATGTGTGTGCATGTGTGCGCGAGTGGGGGCATTGGGGCCAACTTCCTATCAAGAGAATGGGGCAAAGGAAACAGAGGCAGGAGACAGGAAGTTGGAAGAGGAAGCTGCACCCATTGTCCCTGCACAACACTGTTCCTATAGCAACCGCCAGCAGGGAGGGAAGTCAGAGAGAGACTGAGGGTCTGACTTGGCTCGATGTCCCTTTTTAAACAGCCCTTTAACAGGAATGTGAGCTGGTGTGAGTGCATAGAAACTGAGCTAAGATGTGTAAAGTCTCCCTGGCTTGCGTGTAATTTATTTATCAAAGGTCATATGCAAAGTGTGTCAAGGGGTAAATAAATTATGGCAGCAGACAAATTCCAGTCTAGCTGCTTTTGCAAAGACAATTATTTCATTCTGTGGCACAATCAGTAGAATGTGCAGTTCAGACTTGTTTTGGATATATTTTGTCTCTGATGGCAGTTTCTGAGAAAACACACTAGTTCCTGCTTGTACTTGCTGAAGCAGATGATGATTGACCTTGACCTCACCTGTGATGATGACCTGGGCATCGTAGGGCTCCATGTACCCATCATTCACCCCAGCTCTCTCAGCCTCTCTCTGCTCCTTGGTTTTCTCTGCATCAAAAGGATCTGCGTAGTCTTCCAGGATGATCAGCTGTGAGATGGAAAAGACAGACAGACACTCTCTTTTCAGATGTTACATTTACCTGGAGACAACAGAGCAGGCAGGGGGAGAGGGATCAGATACACATGGGTGTGTGTGTACGTGTGTGTGTGCGTCTGGTGTCCATGACTGAATGACAAGTAATGGAGGGACAAGAGGAAATACTTGTGCAAAGAGGTCAGTGCATTGTTTGCCTATTTGATGTGACACAATGTAGTGAAACTTCATTGTGTTCTTTTGAGAGTGGTGGAAATTGAATACAGGGTTATGAACTGAGAGGTGGGGAGGGAAAACACAAAGGAGAGCACTGACCTGAAGAAACAATGAAATGTTTTTTTTTTTTTTTGCACTGTAGCTACAGTATATTAAGCTTTAATCTGTAGGCTGGTAGCTGTCTGTCTGTCTTGGTTTGATCCTAAATAAACAGCAGATGAAATGAAAAATGAAGATTAAATGTGGTGGGATGGGTCCTCCAGAGGTACTCACCGCTGTCTTTATGTCAGATCTTCCCTTCTCGTTCTCAGGCAGCTTCTGCTCACTTATCCCGTTGAGTTTGGGGGTCTTGTCTTGTTTGTCCACCTTGATCATCCTGCTGATGTACGCTTGCGCCAGACTGGAGGTCCTGACCTGGCGGTTCTCATCTGATGGCCCGGTCTCTACCTTGGAATTCTTGCGACCTTTCCCACTTGTGAGACTATCCCAGACTGTCCCACCAGAGCCGCCGTTGTTACGACCCAGTTCAATAGCAGAGTTCTTCCTATTTCTCCCTGCTAATAAACCCCCCACTCCTCCGTCCTTACGCTGGCTGCCTTTCAAGCTGTCTCGCGAAGGTTTGGACCGAGTTTGTGGACCAGACTCGGAGGCCGAGCGGACCCTTTCGTTTCCGTTCTTAAGATTGATGGGGAAATCTCTGAACCATTTTGCCATGGCTGTCGAGGTATTAACGCTTCTCACAGATTTAATATCAAACAAATCCTTGGTCTTTTGCCCCACTTCAACTAACTTTGAACTGCGCGCAATAGCTCCAGCTTTACGCGCAAATAGCCTACTTTTACGCACGCCTCGGCTCAATCGACTTTGCTCTAAAACTGTGAGGATATCTTAGTAATCAATTTGAGCAGAGACCACTTTATGTTGCTGCACCGCTTCCTAGCGCCTGGGACTCCGTGACAATCAGACAACTTCTGGTGCGTCTTGGAGATCATTGGCCAGCGTTGCTTTGCTGCTGTCACCCTGCACCTGCAGTAACAACTATCCCTGCAGCTTGAAAAGTAGCTTCTGTAGAGCGTAAACTCGGAAGAACTGGAAGTTTTTCTTTGAACCCAGTAAAGATCCCATTCCCGGAGCGTGAGATGGTGCGTCTAGTCTGTCGACCAGGCGAAGTGATGAGATGGAGAGGAAAGTTAGCGTGCGCAGACAGTGGGATGTCGCTGGGGCTTGGGGAGGGGCTGCGTGGACGGGGCGGGGATAGTCATCTCCACAAATCCTTTGAAAATCTCCAAACTTTATCAGTATGCTGGACTGACGCCAACAGACGCTTGGCAACAAGCAACATGTAGGATTCACAATCTGACAGCTATTGCACAATTTCGAGAGAGAGAGAGAGAGAGAGAGAGAGAGAGAGAACCTTTGGATTTTTTCCAGCTGTGGTCCTCTCAGCTCTCCATGGCAACAACCTGGAGACATTTGCAGTAATCACTATTTCTTTATGCAGTTAATTTTATGGTTTGGGATTGGCAACAATAACACTAAATAGCTATAATCATAATAAAAGTAATTAATTTATTACATCCATTACATATTGGTTGATTATAAAATGATGAATGAAAAACAACCTATCTTACCTTCACGTTAAGGCTCATGCTCTTGGAGGTCGTGCACCTGTAGCAGAGATGTGGATCTTTTCCCCAAGGCCCTGATGCTGCTGGTCCCACAGCTTGTATATAGTTACGCCATCTACTGGTAAAGCTAAGAAAACATTCACAGGGGAATCGGTGTGTATTCAACCACGGCACATCACTGGTCCTGAAAGCGTTTCCTTTATCTGTGTCATACCAGTCTAGTTTTTTTGTCTGTTAACTGGAGTAAAAACTATCTTCCTTTTGTTTGCAGAGAAAAGGTCTCAAATTGGTCCCAGACAATGACTTAACTGACGCAGAGATCTAACCAATAGGAAACGCAGTCGGTATCTATAGTCCCGCCTACGTGAGCGCTGTGGACCAATCACAGAGCTCTCTCCGGCGGCGCTGGGCGGGACGCTGACATCGTCGACAAAAGGTAACAGGTTGCTGTCGCCGCATAATGAACTTGTTGCTGTGCTAATTTGCGGAGAATTTGATGTTTCCCTCCTGCTTTTCTCAGTGGGACTTTGATGGATGTCTGTGAAAACATTTGAACTATCGTGGAAACAGAGGAGGCGAGCTGTCAAAGAGGAGCAGAGAGATAACTTGAGAGAAAGAGGTAAAGTTTACGGTTGGTGTTGGACTTCACTCAGCTCAGACAGCCAAAGCCAGACAGACCCGACCTGTCAGACACTCACTTATTCTCCTCGTAGACGCCTTTCTCCTGCTCTGTGTGCGCTTATTAGCTTGTTTGAGTTAGCTGTGTAGTAATTTCTCACAGCATTGTGTCACCGTGAGGTTTCTCTGGTTGCCAGTTGAGCTCGGTTGCTACAGTCAGTTTGATGGGTCGAGAGGAAGACAGGGACCAGCACTCTCAGCTAACGTTAGTTTAGGATACTTGGATCTGCCTGTTGTGTGACGTGTAATATGTCCAAGAGGTGTCTGTAAAGGTTTTTGTGTAAGTTTTCAGTGCGCTCAGGTTGGCAACATATCTCTGCTAGGTAAAGACCCATATAAATGCCAGATAAATTCATATTGAAAAGTAGTTTCAGTCCAGAGCAGGTGTTATGACTTCTGGTGCATTAGCTGTGTCCCAGTGGGATCTACCACTGGAAAACTGTCTGTAGAAAAAACAATCTTAAAACACAGTGACTACAAATTTAACCATGTTTCGGGCATCATCATAATAAAACAGCTTATTGTACATTCACATTTTGAAGTGCTGTTCTGTAAGTATATTAATGTTTTTCAAGATTAAGTTTGAGTCAGATGACATTGATGTCACAGGCGAGAGTCACTGCAGATTATAGTTTGGAAGTGGGTAATAGATGGTTCATGGATTGTGTCATGAATTTGAGTAATTACAGTGTTGAACCTCTGCATCACCACTGACATGGTTTCAGTTATAGAGTAAACATGGGAGAGAGGCTAATCTGGTGGTGTGTTATTCTCAGCGATGAAGGTTAGTCCAGTTCTGCAGGTGCAAACACTCAAGTGTGCAGAAAAATCCCATAATTCAGTCTCTGTCTGACACACACACACACACACATCATACACACACTCAGCCGTGTAAGTGAATAGGACAGAAAGAAACAAGTGTCTGGAATGTGAGGGAAGGGAGGGGCGTTTTTATGTGCTCCTAATATGGTGTCATTTGTGTACTATTTGCTAACACAGAAGTCTCTCTTTTGTTATGCCAATGAACTCCTCTGGATTTAAATAGAGGAATAAATGGCTGTTTGTTTGAGCGTGAAAGAGGAGCAGTGGCAAGTTTGGAAAGCGAGATTGACCGCTGTAGAGAGGATGAGGGCCTGGTTTTATGTCAAGAATGTAATGGAGAGGGAGAATACCCTGAGGACTGACTGAGTGGCTGCCCGTCCTTTAAAGACAGAGAGGTTGTGAGCTACTCATCTGTCCGTCGCTGCTACTTGGATCTTTACATTTCTCTCTCTGTGCCAGTAAAACTTAATGATTCACCTGGAGGAAAGGGGGCGAACTGCTTTTTAATGAGTTAAAGTCCACCTTGGCTTTATAGGATGCTGTGAACCATGGGGTCCAATAGTCAATTTATCAATTTGTCTGTCATCTAGGGCTGCAGCCGAAGATTACATTTATGATCAATTAATCTTCACTTTTGGTCTCCATAAAAAGCCTGAAAGTAAACATGCTTTTTACAATTTCCCAGAGACCAAGGTATCCGAGGTATCACCCTGGCTGTCAGTCAAAACCTGATGGTTTTTAAGTTTATTTATGACAAAGAACAACCTCCAATATTCAGATTTGAGGAGCTTGGGAAAATAGTTTATAGTAAATAGTTTGGCAATGTAATTTTCTCTTAAGAAAGTACTAAGTAAAAGTATAATTGTTCTCAAATGTGAATATTTGGTGTTTGAATTGAGTTGAGCGCAGCATAAAACCACATTAGATTTTCCAGCAGTTTCAACTTTATCTCTTTTAGTCGTCCTCAGCAGATGCATGTCATCATCTGATGTTGTATAGACTAAAACACAATTAATGAAATAATGACAGAATAAAATAACTGGACAATAGTAATATTCACATTCTTTATAGATATTGGAAACGCATAACATATTGAATATACTCTATTAAGATGCAAAGCAGCATGTTGGATGGATTCATTAGTTATATTGTGTAGTGTGTAGTGTTTTACTCCAAGAATAAGTAATGACTCAGAAAACCCTCAGCCTCAGCTGCTATCTCTTTCTGTATCAGTTTTAGGCTAGGCCAGAGATGATCCGATCATATGAACCACAGTGAGTCTGTGAATCAGCAGAGGCACTTTCATGACTCCACACATTGCTGTTGTTTCATTTCTCTCCACACTCGCTAATCTCCTAATTATATTTTCCATTCCATCTTGGATCTTAACAGGGAAGTAGCTCCAATTCAATTTACTGTGCGAGAATTCAATTTGAGGCCCGAGGCGGAGGCCCATCAGAGCCACTGCAGGGGTAACATGACTGGCAAGAGAATCCAAAAATCACCAGATATACTTTAAGCTGGGCAAAAGACAGCCAGCAAAGAGAAGCTGAGAGCTGCACACCTTCTTTGATTAATGATTCATCTTTCTGTCATTACCTTGATTAACTGTTTTGTGTATAAAATGTTAAGGTATAGTCAGATGAAGCCTATGTTGACATCGTCATAACACTTTTTTGTTTGACCAAGTCCATAATTCAGTGACAATGAATTTACTATCAAAGTATATGAAGAACATCAGTAAATACTTCAACATTGTCTAGACCATGTTCGGCATCTGTTCTTCAAAAATCATAAACTCTTTAAAATAGATGCTGATCCTATGTTCACTATCCGCAAGGCCCGTTTTTAGAGAGGTATGGAAAGAAATGAGGTTTCTGGAGAAACCTAGAAGGTGATTTTATAGAGACAACAATGTCAGCGTTGAAACAAACTTCTTGTATTTAAAGACAATGTAAGGCAATGAACGAAAGAGGAGGGGAATAGTTTTGGCATTCTCAGAATTGTTGCCCCCATTTTCCGCCCCACATCAACTGGACAATAGGATGGGTCCCCTCAACCCCCATGTGGAGCTGGCAGTGTGTTCTTCCTCTGTGACATAAAACACATTAAGAAATGCAGATGAAAAGATATTAAGAGAGCAATCTTTTCATCCTTAACAGCTTTTCTCTGAGTTAATTTGACCTACTTATCAGACTCTACAGATCACCCTAGATCCCTCACATGGCATATCTGTCCCACAGTCATCAGTGCATGACATGTTTGCTTGACCTTGGTGTAAGGCAGTGGGCTGCCGACTTCACGCACGACTTCACAAACGTTTTGTGACGTGGTGCTTCCTCTGTGGTTCCCAAAGGGTGAAAAAAAAAATCGACTTAGTCGGATGCACAAGACTGTCTGCACACGATGCTTATGTGCACAGATACCTGCAAAGGTTATTAGAGACGTCTCAAATGACGTTGCTCTATTCACTGTCAGCCCAGACAGTTACCTTTACCTTTAAGTTGTTGTGTTCACTTTCAGAGTGAGGAGGATGTAAGCTCACTTTGCTAACTGCTAACTGTATCTAATGGCTTGCTGTTGTTGATGGTGACAAACATCTTCCAAAATCTTTATAGAAATGCAAATGTGTGTTCAAAAATATATGGATGCGAAATGGAGTTGTCTATTTGTTGTGAAGTTTTGTAGTCAGAGCTTTCTGTGAATGAGGGGGAGGGTTGTTCACAGGAACAGCTCGACTTTGGATTTTATCACACTAGGTGCTGATAAGAGAAGAAAAGCTGGCTTGCTTTTTCTCTCTCTCTCTCTCTCTCTCTCTTCACCCTCCCTTCCCGTCTCCCTGTCTCTCACCTTGGAAAGCTGTTGAGAGTAAGTGAAAGGTACGGAGCGGAGAGGTCACGAGGGAGTGTTGTAACAGGTTTAAAATGGGCTTAATGAACCATATCGTTGTAATGACATAGGGGATGGGATCTTACAGTGTTGGCTAACACGAGGCACCATCAGTCAGTGGATGTAATACCAGGAAAGTTCAGCACAGGACTGTGAGTGTTAATTCAGGCTGTCAGTGACATGTGGCGAAACGTTGACGTAGGTGTGACCGGTTACAGTGAAAGAGGAATAGTTTCAGAATTACTCATCTAGTACTATCAGAGTATCATAAAGGGGAGGATTAGGGAGGCATGAAAACAAAAAAAAAAAAAAGAAAAATTCGAGTGGAAAGAATGAAAAGGTCTCGACTATTTCCTCTGGTGCCTTCTTGTGTTCACGCTGCCAAAGTTTTGTCAGGGGAATTTGTTTTGGTATCTGGCTGGGAGGCTTCCAAAAGTTGGGAAAGGCTCAGTTGGTTCTTTTACAGGGGGAGAGTGATATGTGGGTGTGTGCTCTCAGGTTAATGACTAATGGAGTGCACTGAGTACAAAGTCCACACAAGCAGCCGAGCCAGAAACCAAGTGTCACTGCTTATAAATCTGTGTCACGGTATTTGTTCAAAGAAAGTTGGCATCTTTGTCCAACAAGGTTGTGATGTTTCAAAGCTGCATGCTAATGAGTGTATAGGTGTTCTCTGTTTGATTTTCTTATTTTATAGATTACTTGAAGAAAGAGATTTTTTTGATAACCTGGCCATTTTTTTCTTCCTCTTCCTCTCTACATCTAGATTTCTGCAAATGGACTTTGACATTTCTATACTGCAGTTTCTTGTACTTCTTATCAGCTGACACATACACAGGTGCAAGTGCACTACATCTGCAGTGAGCTAATATCAGCTGATAATATCAACCTGACTGATTTGTCAGTCTACCACCAAGTTCTTCTGTAATCTTTATATTGAAACTGTGAAAAACAGACATCATGAAAATAACAACCTTATATTGCTTGTTTTGTTTTTAAATGACCTGTTTAAAGTGGTAGAACAGGTTGTCCATTGTTGTAGGGTTGGGTTGTACAGGAAAAAAAATGTTGCAGTGAACAGAAGTTTCTGTCACATGAATAAAATATAATGTAACTTTTCTCAAAATAATCTGGAGCCTGGTAGTCTGACGCAGCATGTGCTCAGACCCTGTCCTTGTGTCCTTCCTCTCCTCTTTACCCTGATCTCTTCTCTGTTGCCAGCATGAGCACACCATCCCCAGGTCGGAAGACCCCAGTGGACTACGGTGTCCAGATCCGCTTCATCAATGACCTCTGTGACACTGGTGGGGGGCAGCCAGGGTCCCAGCCCAAGCCCAAGCCCAAGACTCACTCCACCTCCAAATATGGCGTGGCAGTCAGGGTGCAGGGTATTGCTGGCCAGCCGTATGTGGTCCTAAAGGATGGACAGAAAGGAGACTCGTATGGAGTCCAGCTCAAGACCCAGTACCCGTCCGGCTACAGTAGCCTTCCCCGGAGGAGAGAGACGGCAGAGCCAGGAGCACAAGGGGCAGATTTAGGAGGAGGAATTGGAGGAGGGCAGGGTGGGGCACTACGCCGGGCCCAGTCCCATGGGTCACTTCTGGACAGAGATGCAGACAATGAAGATTTCCAGCTGTCTCGACCACCAGGGGATGGAAAGTCTGGTAGTTATGGGAACCTGGATGGAGGATTGGGAGTGAGAGGGGAGAGAGAGCCCCCTCGACATGTCAGTGGTAGAGGGAGGGGCATGGAAAGGGAAATGTGGGATGGCTCCTATCAGGAGGGGCTCAACGGATCAGTTGGATCTGTGCAGGGTACTCAGGGATACCCTGACCCTCCTCAACAAACAAATGAGTTTCACTCTAATCAGAGACAGACTGCTGTCAACAGACTAGTAAACAGGTTTGATGGTGGTAACACCGGGGGCCAGCAGAGAGGCTCTCCCCCTCAGCAGCAAGATCCCAGAGCTACATCTCCCAGCCTCACCTCCAAACCCTACACCTCACCTCCATCCTCATCTCACAGCAGCTTGGGACGCAGCCAGGACACTCTCTCCACACTTCCCGGACACTCCACTAATCAGTGGTCTTCGCCAGGGAGACATGCTCCAGTGGCTGCACCACAGGCCAGTCTGTCTGAGGCACAAGTAAGAATGAAATCTTTTCTGTTTGGGCATTGAAGCTGATTTTCAGAGTGCTCCAAACACCACACAGCATGCAAATTTGCAAGAGCAGTTTTCTGATCTATGTCTTAAGGTGACCCCTGACCTTTTGCTGGACCAGGGTCAGAGTGCAGACATGAGCAGTGAGGAGGAGCAGGTCATGCAGTCTATATACAACATCCTGAGACAAGGGTACGGAGCCCCATGTCACCTCTATTCCCTTCATGCTTTAAATTAGTTATCACAATGAAGCGCTAATAGATTGTATCGATTGAATAAATATTAACCAGTTATCTTTTGCCTTTTTATCTTCCACCAGGACTCAAGACAGCGATGTCATCACTAAGCACAAAGTCAAGCTCATCTGCCAGAGGATTCAGAAAATAAAAGTTTGTATTTCTTTGATCACGTCTGTTTCTGTGAAGGTCTGTTCCTGCACTGTCATGTAAAGAAATGGTGTGGGCAAACTGCTTACACAGAGTATATGTGTCTCCTTAAAACCTCCAGTCCAAAGAAGGGTCTAAGGAAGAGTGGATGAGAGAAAAGAGAGAGCTTGCGAGAAAACTGGTTGAACTACAAAGTGCCCTGCAAGAGGAGAGAAGGGTAAGCAATGCAGGACTGAAACAGTCTCACTACTTAAATGTTTATCATCAGTGCTGAAATGTCTCCTTCTCTATACTTTTCTCCAGTGAGTAAATACAGGTTCACAGATCATGTGCTCTTTGTCCTGCTCTGAATGTAGAGTAACATATACATATAACATGTTTTCATCTTTTCTAGGTGAAGCTTCAAAACCCATATTAGTTATTAGGGTTAGGCTTTGAAATCTGTCTTCTTTGAAAACCTAGTTTAGTGTAGGGTTGGAAAAGACTTGTAGAAAATGTGTTTTCAAGTTTTGTGTTGTTACTTTAGTGTTTTGGTGCTTTGACCCACCAAGCCTCCATAGATTCAAGGTGGCTGATTGGCACTGGCTGCCACCGGAGAATTTAACATTCAGAGAGGAACTTGCCACTTTAACTGAGCTCAGATTACACGGACTCCACACATGAATACTCATCCAAATCTCCTCAAAATGAGAGCGCTGAATATCAAGTGAGGGAAATAGTCACTCAGAATGTCCTCAGAGTTTTTTATGTCGTTTTAACTAATCTAACCAGGAGGGCCGGGGGGTTCCTTGGAGTGTGCTTGAGATTAATCCTCTGATTAATCCCTAAAGCTCTGTGGCCCGGTCAGAGGTGCACACACAATAATCTAACTCCAATAATGACTCATCATATGTTGGTTTAAGGAACTTGGGCAGGTCTTAATCCCTAATAGCTCCTAAGAACTTAATCCCTCATGCATATTGATCTGTGGGCAAATTCAAGACTGCTTTAGCATTTCCTAAAAGCCCATTGTTTATGCCAGCAAAGCTACCTGAAGTCTAATGTTTCACGCTCTTATTTATTCATCATGTCTGCTCGCATCTAGAGCTCTGTTAGCAATTCTGATCCTGCCCTGAAAGCTGAGCTGGAGTCCTGTCTGGATGAAAATGTGCAGCTCCAGGAGATGCTGGACCGGAAGAAGACAGAATTAAATGAAACACAATCAGAGTGAGCACATAGCAGCATACACACATACACACACACACTCTAAACACACACCCACAGAGGAAAGCGGGAAGGAGCACAACACCATTGTTTGTGTGGGTCTTTGTGGTCAGGAGTAAGCTGGGAAATAACAGCCCCACTTTGTTTTCACGCACACACTCCACACAATGCCATGAACAAGCACTTACTGTATCTTATTCACAAAGCCAAACAAGCATGTCATAGTAATTTGAATCCAAAGAATCATTGAGTTATGTGTATGCCCTCCTCCTTCCTTCCTCGCAGGCTGACTCAGCTGCGTATGGATAGGGAGAACGCTGAGGCACGGGTCAGGGAGATGGAGGACCAGCTGGCTGAGCTTCAGGATGAACTGAGAAAAGACAGTGGCAACAAGACGGTACCATGGAACCATCATCTCACAAAACACCTACACATATACACAGGCAGAAATGATCTCACCTCACCACTGGATTTTAAAAATGACTTAAGGCTAAACTGCTTCTCAAGACTGCATTTTTATTATCTGGAATCATAATTTCAGTTTGACTAGTTGAAAAAGCTTTGGCAGTTCAAGGAAACATTAACTTTTCAATAACATCAGTATGCTGAGGTATCAAGTTAATGCTAGCGCATTTCCTGTGTCTGCAGGAGCTGGTGTCTTGTCAGGTGCAGCTGATGGAGGTCAGCCAGATGAAACAGAAGCTGGAGGAGACGCTGAGACAGAGAGAGAGGGAGCTAACAGCTCTGAAAGGAGCACTGAAGGAGGAGGTGGCTACACATGACAAAGAGATAGAGGCCCTCAGAGAGCAGTACAGTGCCGACATGGAAAAGCTCCGCAGCAGCATGGAGCAGGTGTCTCAGGTGTGTACACACTCGCGTCACTCATGTTTGAGAAATGAAGTTTGGAGACAAATTGGTCCCTTGACAATGACAACAGGCCCTCCATACATTCAACAGAAAAACAGTCTTTCATGCCTTTCCAGAGACAACATTTGTAATCTGACTTTCAGTGAGTTTTCTTCTTGATAGTTATTTACAGGAGTCACAGCTGTTTCAAAGGGATACACATCCTGATGAGATCAAGTTCTCCATACATATATGCTGCTGAACAAATGCAGTATATTGTATAATTTGAAGTAGTTTCAAAGTGTAGATGTACTTTTCAATGAATTTTACAATCTAATGAAAAAGAAAACTTACTTCATGCTCCAATTGGCTGGATTCCTCCACAAGATGTAACTGTGTTAACAGTGAAATCTGCAGCACATCATTTTTATGATATTGGGTGAAAAATCCACCAAACTTTTCATTCCAGTTCTATTTATAAGACTCCCAATTACAGCAACTTTTATATGTATAAAGACAGTCCATGAGTCTATGTGGACAAGTTCTCTGATGTCTGTAGAGGAGATGTTGTTTAACTGAGGTCTACTATCATCCTTTGTTTTAAACTTGACCTCTTCAGTTAATGAGTTCTCTGTGGAGTGGTCCAACTACACTGGGAATACTACTTATGAAATGGAGGGGATATGTTACATTATGTTCTCAGTCCTTCTGTCTTTTGTTTTAGTCTCACGCAGGGATCGAAGCTGAGCGGTTACGCGTCAATGCATCAGTTCGCTCTCTGCAGCAGCAGCTGGAGGACTGTAGAGATGAAAGCAGCCACTGGATGGAGCAGTTTCATGCCACCAGAGATGAACTAAGAACAACTAAACAAGAGTGAGTCTACAGACGTTTTAACACAACGTACTGACCAGAGAGTGAATTCATCATTACTTACACTACCTGGCTCTGGGGTTTCCAGTGTTGATATGAACATGGATTTTATTACTCTCTTTACATCATTTCATTTTGCACCTGCTGTACTACTAATGTGTGTCCATCTCCTCTCTTTCATTCTACCTGGTCAATATTTCTCCCTCTCTCTGTCAGAGAGCCCCCCGGCAACCCTGAAACACCGTGAGAGTGACTAATTAAACAGCATTCATATTTAGATATGCAGAGCTGTAGATGTGACTAGCTGTGCTAACCCCTGTCTCGCTGTAGTGTCAAGGCCATCCACACTCACAACCCTACTTCCTGACTGTCCAGTGTTCATATTATCCAAGTTCAATTCCAGACTATGAACTGCCTAATCCACGAGAGTTCATTGACTTGTGGTACTGTGTATAAGCAGGAACAGTAAAAAAACTGGGAGAGGTGTGGATTGTCTTGTTTGTCTCTGTTTAGTCAAATATATTGTAGACCTGTTGTCTGTGAACCTGTCTGATTGTTATATTATAACAGCGAATGCTGATTTATTTCCTGTTCTGTTCCTGTTCCTGTTCCTGTTAAAGATTAAGTGATGACTTACTTTGCTTGTTGACCATGTCAAATTAAATTACATTCACTTGTCACGATTCATGTGTACACAACCCAACAGCTAGTGATAAGCTAATTAAACAGTAATGCTTTATTGTACAGTTGGTTTATATCAATTGTTTTTTACATTTTTCAGACTCTTGCAAGCTCGTCTGGAAAAAGAGGAGTTTGAGGAGGAACTGAAGGAGCTCCAGGATAAAGTGAGCTCCATGAAACAACAGATGCCAGATCCCAGCCAGACAAACACTCTCAGCCAGGTGCGGTAAACACAATCACGGCTTTGCACGACCACCGATGCACAGGTGAATAAGAAAAAACTTCACCGTCAGATTGTTCATGTGTCTGTTTTAGGAGGTCCAGCGATGCAGTACTGATCTGCAGAAGGCAAAGACTGAGCTGGAGAAGTGCAGGACAGACTATGACAAGAAGGTCATGGAGGTCATCTCCATAAAAAAAAATCACCAGAGCCAAGAGGCAGAGTTGAAGTATGAGATTGACAGACTAAAGGACCAATTACAGAGGGCCAAAGATGACTGTGCTAGGGCTCAAGAGAAGAACAAACGGGTGAGTTTAAACTCACTGAAGAGAGTGTTGATGTGTATGTGGTGGAAAGATTTGCATAGACATCTTTCTTGTATTTTTAGCCTAAATCCTTTCTTTGTCTTTCTGCCTGTAGCTCCCAGACCCAGCCACCATCTCAGAGCTGGAGCAGAAGCTTGGTGAGGCACATGCTGAAGCTAGTCAACTCAAAGAGAAACTCTCACTGGCTGAAGAGGAACTTGGGGTCAGTAAAACACATCTCAGTCGAGCTCAGCTGGACATAAAATCACTCCAAGATTCTGAGCAGGAGCAGCAAGAGGCCAACACACGTCTCAAAGAGAAACTCTCAAGGTTGGAGGTAATGTTGCATCCTCACAAATGACACTGTTCAGCTCAGTGTAATAGATCGTCTAAAAGCAGTAGACGTATTTAGGCATAACTGGATGTCCTCTGTGGTTTCCTCAGGCTCAGCTGCAGACCAACGCCACAGAGAGTTCAGAGGCAGAGCTGGCTCTACACTCTGAGGTGAGAGGCCTGAGATCTGAGCTAGATGAGGTCAAGAGAAAAGCCTCCAGACTGAACCAGGAGCACCGTGAACTGAGCCTGCACCTGGAAGACACAGAGAAAGACAAGGACACGCTCAAACAGACCATCGACCAGCTGGAAGAGACCAAACGACAGCAGGAAAGAGCTCTAGAGAAGCTCAACAAAGAGGTAAGAAAAAAAAAAAAACAAAAACAGAGAGAGACCCTTCTTGGACCTTTTGCAACTGATGAGAAGCCTGTGCAGCCTGGGGCAGCCAAATGCTCATTAGAGGACACAGCACAAAATATTCATCCTCTTTGTTTTGTGCTTTGTCCCCTCTCCCTCTCCCTGTCAGCATGAGTCTCTGACCACGTCCTCAAGAGAGGAGGCACAGGCTCTCAGGGTTCAGCTGGAGGAGCAGAGAGAGAGGGCACGCAAGGAAATGCAAGAGGTGCAACGTCACGGAAACGACGCTCAGACGGAGCTGGAAAAAAGCCACGTAAATCTAAGGAGACTGGAGGAAGAAGTACGTGTTTGTGTTCAAAGTGTTTGTGTGCATGTTTACTCTCTTGTTTGGCCCTGGTTTTGTTTTCATTATGAAAATCATGTCTGGTCTGAACGTGTCAAATAGTTTTGACACATAATATTCATGGTGCATGCTTGACAGATTGTGTTCATGCAAAATGGATTCATGCAATGCTGCGCACATATTTTTTCCCATGATGAACATTCAGTCTGGCATGACTGTTTCTAATATTATGATAAATCTAATCTCTAGATGTCACGGCTGAAGAGGGAGCTCCTGCTCGTATGTGAGGAGAGAGACAACCACCAGCTGGATAAAGAGCTTCTCACCAACAGGCTGCGCCACCTTGAGGGAGAGGTGGAGGCCAGCAAAAACAACCACAATGAGAAATCCCGGGAGGTTCGCATCCTGGAGGTAAGATCAGTGCATCTGCCCTCACCTGGTTTTGTAGGATAAACCATTTGGGATAATTCACCATGACTACAGACATCCCAGCTGTTAGTTAGTTATGTTCTGCTGACAGAACACAAGACAGACTGCTAACAGCCTGTACACGTTCATTCACACATATATGCAGATCTGGAAATCAAACGTAGACGGTATATAGACTTGTGTCCTGCACATATACTTCATGGACTGGGCATAGGTTTGTGTCAAAAATAAGGAAAGCATAATCTGGGAGTTCATGTTTGCATCATCCTCTTCAGTTTGATGATGATGATTGATTTCAAATATGTGTATATTTAAACAATATTTGTTGTCTGCTTGTGGATCATCAGTTGTGTGAAGATCCTCAGAGGCATGTTGAAGTAGGACAAGTGGCCAAGATGATAAACAATGTTAAACATGAGTTGTGTGGCTGCTACGTTTTCATGGGTGTCTTTGCTTATGTGCAAAATGGAATGTAAAATCTAAATCCACTCAGATTTTGTCTCCCTTCTGAGCACCTAATAAGGTTGATCCTCTGTCGTCTCTGTCAGGACAAGCTGAAGCGGATGGAGTTGGAGCTGGAAGAGGAGAAGAGCAGTGTGGAGATGCTGACAGATCGGATGTCCCGGAGCAGAGACCAGATCGATCAGCTCCGCTCTGAGCTCATGCAGGAGAGATCCTCCAAACAGGACCTGGAGCTGGACAAGAATGCCATGGAGAGACATGTATGTGTTTTCTGACATTTGTGACATTTTGTCTAACTTCAATGTACAATACAGCATTTAGGTGAAGGTCTAACTCTTGTCCTTAACTCTCCACTTGTGTTTGTTTGTTTTTGTGCCGGCAGCTGAAGGAGCTGAGGAGTCGTGTGGCTGACATGGAGGGCCAGTCTCGCTCCTCGGCAGGAGTCGCCCAGCTGGAAAACAAGATCCAAGAGCTCGAAGAACAACTACGCACAGAAGAAAGGTACAGTGCCAAAGGAAGTTTTATCCATATAACTGTTTTTTAAAGAGACTGCTATAAAACTGAGCTCATATCTGGCTGAGGAGTATTTGATTATATAATATTTAATGCTAAATCTAAATGATAGGAAGTGTTTTGGCTGTAACATCAAGTTCAATGTGATTTGACTTGTGCTTGAAACATTTATAGAGGGTTTGTGTTCATCAGGCAGGAGAGTGCTGGCTCAGGAAGCATGCTCTTTGTCTAATATATTCTGCTTAATACTAATATAGATATGCACATACAAATCCAGACTCCCACATGTTGCTACTTAGCAGCTTTAATGGGAGCAATGACATGGCAAATGTTTTCCTTACGGGCATGATGGCAGCAGCTGTCTGTTAGTCATAAACACGTTTATGCTCTGTTTTGCTCTTGTATATGAAGAGAGAAGAACTCTGTGTTGGCGTCTCAGCGTCGTCTGGAGAGGAAACTTAAAGAGCTCAATCTGACACTGGATGAGGAGAGACACACACACACTGAGCAGAGAGACCAGGTATACACATTTACCTTGTATATTATGTGTCAGTATGTTGAATTTACACAAACAAAACAATGTCTGCTTCACACAAAGAACACACAGTTGTCGAAGCCACAGTTTAACCTTATATTACACCCTCAGCTCACTCTGAGAGTGAAGGCCCTGAAGAGGCAGGTGGATGAAGGAGAGACGGAGCTGGAAAGGATAGATGCACTCAGGAGAAAAGCTCAGAGAGACATGGAGGAACAGGTGGAGCTCAAAGAGGCCCTGCAGACCAGAGTCACAGCTCTGGAAGCTGAGCTCAAGTAAGCATCTTTCCTTTGTCTTTGATTTTTTTTTTTTTCTTTAGCTCCTCATCCAATTTGTTACTCTCTATTAGCTTTTAGTAAAGATTGTGCAGGACACCTCCTGGCAGTCTGGTTATCACAGCTGTGTGTGTGTGTGACACCATTTCCTCTTGCTTATGTCACAGAATCTGTTAATCTGAAATGTGAATGATGTAATTTCTAGTGAACTCAGATTCTTCAGCTATTCCATGCAATTACACACACCAGGTGGAGATTCACCCAGTCTCCCTGGGGTGCAGTATTTCACTCTGTGGTGTGTGTGTAAAACATATGAGCAATCAGCCACATGTGAAAAGGTATTTCATTAAACTAAAACGGCACATTACTCATGCACTGGAGGGGAAATTAAATCCCAGGCATGCTTCCAGCAGCAGTGGAATGCATGTTATTCCCTCTGTTGCCAGCAGAGGGAGCGCTGTGATCACCTGCCAGCACTAAGACTAAAAAGCTAAAGCAACTGTGCGCTTCAGTTTCTAACTATGACAGTAATCATAATGATGTTTCACAGGAGGAAGACTCAGGCAGCAATGCGCCCAGCTTTGGATTCATCAGCCCTCAGCTCGGACGACGACGACAACCTTTACGACACGTCCACTATCACCTCCATCCTCACTGAGAGCAACCTCCAGACCAGCTCTTGCTGAACTGAACTGTAGAGACAGGATGAGGTGGGGAAATGCAGCACTGCCAAGTTAAAGAAGCGTAGCACTACAGACAATGAGGGAGGGGTACAGGGAACTAGAAGATGAATTTACATATTGTAGAGGTTAGTACGGGAAAGATTTTCCACACGACTGAATAGAAGGAAACAAAACATCCTCTCCATGTCAGGGAATTCAGGCGGTGTAAACAGATGTTCTCCACAGTACAATGGTTATGTCTCCATTTCATCACATAGGGAACCACCAATGCATTGCAAAATAATTTACAGTTAAGACTGTAGAGTCAAGCACTTATGGTACTCTGTCAAGCTTTGACTGAATAGTAACAGTTTATATGTAAAGTTTTCTCCGTAGCACAGCTGTCAGCTGACTGAACTCATAAACTCTGTTGAGTGCACAAAACTTAGGTAGAACCACTGATGAACACAGACTTGATGCTGACACTGGGTACATTACGATAAACCACAAGTGGCTGAAACTGCAAGCAGTGCAACAATATGATGCTTGTGCTGTTAATGAGGAACCAGATCTAATGGTTCGAATGTGATAAATGATTCTTACTGAATGAGATCTAGATTTTGTTTACTGAAAACAAAATATATATTTTGTGTATATTTTTGAAGTATGTAATATGTCTGTCCTGTGCCTGAAGTTTACTCCACTTTCCAGTCTTCAGCGTCACGCGGTACACAGTGAATGGTCTCTGATTCTGAATGATCTGAATTTGATACTGTGTCACTAATCAAATCCTGAATGAATTATGCTGAGCAAGGACAAGTCTGCTTCCAAACTAGTGATAAACAGCACAAATGTCACAGATGTGACAGAAACCTCTTTGTACTCCACAGATTAAAATGAATTTAATTATGGCTCCGCCTAGCAAGCCACTGTTTTGTAGCAACTGGTACGACAGACCTTTAGACTTTTAGTTTTTATTGTTCATAACTTCAAGAATAGAGAGAGAGGTCCTGGTAAACGAAACTCCTTTCCTTGTCAGAGGAAATCTCAAAGTAATTTTCTACTTTTAAAACAAAACAACGGCCAAATATCTTCTCTTTCACATACTTAACAAGTTTACTTGTTGAAGCTGCACAATGTCTATGCATTCCCTTATATTATTTCAGTGAAACACAAATGCTGTCATTTCATTACGATGCCTTAAAATAGCTAAAAAAATCATTTGTATGTCACATGTTATTATCAGAATGATTTTTTGTAAAGTGTTTCTATTTAACATATGTAGATTTTTTTTGAGTATTAAGATGACTTTGTAAACACTTTGAACAATCAGTTGAAGTTATAATTATATTACATTTTGTTATGATGTAATGTTTCTCCTATTTCCATAAAACAAGTGAAACCGGTACGTGATTTAGACAGTTGAGTTTAAGTATGTTGAATTAAAAATGCTGGTACATACTGTAATTGTTGACTGGAAAGTTTCACATTGTCACTGTATTTCAAACAATTTTGATCCATTTTTTCTATTGCATTTCAATATAGATGAATAAAAATATAAAGTAATTGATCTATCTTTGTCATAACCACAGAATGCTAATCACCATTTTTATTGCATAGTTAGTTAAAGATGTAATTCTGGATACACAGCTTCCTCATTCATGTGCAATAGCCACTATCAGTCAGAGTCAGATGTTACTGGCTTTCTTCCCACAGTTTAAAATGAAGGTCACCTGCCCACACCTTCGTTGAAAGGTCAGTGCTTCAGTGGTGCAGGTGATGGCAGGAGGAGGAAGTAAACACATCTTTTACCTGAATCAAACCCTTTGTGTACTAATACACACCCCAGTTCCACAGTAAAATGAATCTGAGGATTTCTTTGTTGACTTACTTATTATCAAATCAATCAAATAGACAAGTTTTCTAATCCCTTAAAATATAATGGACCTTTTTTGTTATGCTTAAAAAAATATACTGTGGTAACTGTGAGAAGCAGAAAACATGAAACAGTGTTTGATTCATCTGTAGTCGTGGAGATTTTTACATGAACAATGGTTGAATAACATAATGTGGAGAGAGAGAAAAAAAAAACATCCAGCGGCCTTGTTCTGATTTCACAGTGTCAGATTCAGGTGCAACACTCCCATGTGTTTGAGTGACACATGTGACTGTTGTGCTGCTGGAAGAAGAATCAAAGAACACAACGGTGCACATGGTTGGGTCAAGTCATTGTTTTGACTGCAGGGCTGTGCTCCTCCGGAATTAGATGTAACGTCTGTTATGTAAGTGTGAGTTTTACACAGGTGTGAACCTGGACGAGTTCAACTGTGTCAGCCCCAGGAAATGGTTCAACACATGATGGTTGTTATCGCTGTAATGTAAGAACTCCGACAAGGCCTGTGTGAGTGTCCAGCACCATCCACAGTTCCAGTCTGATAAAAACTTGACTCGTCATAGAAGATTTATTTATTTATTTATTTATTTATTTCCACAAATAACTTCAATAAGAGCTTCTTCCAGTTTGGGTTCATCACACTTGTGCATATGATTCACTATCACATCCTCTCAGGGAACTAAAATCACTACAACTACATTTTCTCCCATGTCAAATTGATACACCTGTTATAAAAAATGAGTTTATACTTCTTTTGTTTACAACTTTAAATAGCACATTGTCTTCAGTGTGTCAGTGGTGTATGGACAAAGCAAGGCTGCCCATCCTGGGCTGGCCCTGCAGGGAAACAAACTGCTGATGTTTGCATCAGCTGTTCCAACACAGATGCGGCACACACGTTAACGTGCCGGTCAGTGAACCTGCAGCTGCCATGTCTGTGTGCCAGTGTTGTTGTTTTGCCCTCTTATCTCTTGTTGCAGGATTGTTTTTGACATGATAAGCATCACGCAGAGCTGAAATCACTTCGCCTGATGTGCTGATAAAAGCGGACAGCATTCCTGTTTATAGTCACGGTGACACCATTATTCTGTTCACATGTTGAACACGACATGTTGTTGGGTTTAGGCTGAAATTCGTCAGCACACAAGTGAATCTGTACAACCTGATGCACAAACAGGAGGTGAAACAAATGGAAAATGAACTTTTTGTGCGCTGGTGACGGCAACAAGTGACTGAAAGAACAACACAACATTCGATTCAGTAACAGTGGAACAACAGACACATACAGGTTCTGTCAACATGATGTAACGACAACTGAAAACCTATTGATTTGATTGGCCTTTAATTCTCTTACATTTTATAATCCTCACTGGTTTCAGTTTTAAATTCTTGTTAAGATATTTTGTCATCAGTCCTGTCATGTCCTTCTGTTCGCTCTTGTTCTGATGTAATATTTGATTCTTATTGTAAATACATTCACTGTATGAAAACTGCTTCATAAATAAGTTTACAATTATTACTATTTTATTAAAGTTGGACTGTAACTGATAAACACTGCACAGGGCAGAAATGAGTAGGGTTTATAAAGGCAGCACACCTGTTTGAGAACACAATAACAAGATGTTCACACGCATGGATGAAGAGTTCAACCCTCCACTTACTTTCTACACACAACAATGATGTCAGAACTATTTCAGAGTTGTAAGAGACGCAGGACACGAAGCCACACCTGTTTGTTGAAGCTGTAACTGTGTGAGCAGGATTATGGCGTGCGATGCAGCAGCAGGCAGCAGCAGGCAGCAGAGGCCTCGAGCAGTGATGGATGGTGTGCTGCTGCCCGGAGCACCACATGTAGGGTGAGGCATGTCAAGAATGTCCACTCAGATGTGCGAGGAAACAAAAAACAGGTTCAAGGCAACTTCTGCAGAACTGGGAGATGCTTATAAAACACAATCTGATGCTAGAAGATAATCCTGTTTATAACAGTGACAACTGCTGAGCCCACTCATCTCTTAATCTCAGCAAAATCTCTTTACACTGATGGCAATAAATCCACAGCTTTGTGTCGTGACAGGACATTTTTACGACTTGAAGCATTTGTTGTCCCTACATCTAAAAGATGGATGAACATCAGGACCCCCCCTCCACCACCACCTCCCCTGTAGGGACACTTCACCAACTCCTTTGGTTTTTTATGTGTTTACATCCTATTTGACATGTTGGCAGTCACAGCAACAATGTGTTTGACTGTTTTTGAAACACCACATTTGTGTCTGTGCCTCAGAAGTGAACGGGCCTCTTGCTGATTTTGACGTACTTACTTCACCTCATGCAGAGCTATTGTGTGATTGATCTACAAAAGACCTGAAAAAACTATTTTTTCCTCTCCTGCATACTGAACTCTAAAATATTATCTGGGATCATATTTCCTTGACACACAAGTTACACCTTTAATGTTTGCCGTAGAACCAGATGAAGTATCCATAATACTACACCTCCCCTCCAGTGTGTGGCCAAACCTGTAGAGTACCAACATGGTGCGTACAAGTACCTGTTTTGCCAGACTGTGAATTTCGAGGCAACATATTTTCCATGGGTGGGATTGGGTTTGGGTCCATGTATTGTAACTCCAGCTTTCCAGACACGACTTGAAACCTGAAAGATGATTTGCCAATTGCTGGGTGTGTTGAGTTTTGAAATGATGTTGTGTTTGCTATTACATAAAGTTTCCATTACCTTAATTACGCAGCTTCACCCCAGGTGTGAAAATATTTCCATGTGCCTCCAGGAGTTTCACATGTGGGAATACAAGTCTTTACAGGCCAGAGGGCAATAGTTGTGGTATGATGAGAAATCTGCTATAATTTACTTCTGCTGTCATCGGGATTCAACAAAGAGAGAGATAAAGAGCCAGGACTGCCACTGTCAGTGCTGCAAATAGTTGTCCTTCTGTTAAACACCACACAACATTAACACTAATGACACGATGCCATTAAGAAACTCCTCAAATTCTTTGGATTTTTGTTTCCTTTGTGAATAATTAGATGTTTGGTTACATTTTATGCAAATTTTATTCAAATGAAATAATGCTTACACACCCATCAACAACTGCTCCTTAACTCAGCTAAATAATCATGAAACTCCCTCCAACCTGCTGCATCATCTCAAAGAAATCCAGAGACGTGGCCTCAATCTTAGGTAGGGCTGTGGTGATAATGAAAGAGTAAGATATGGTGAAAAAATGACCATTCACTTTGCTAAATTTAGTCCAGATGTGGCTGTGTCATCTTTGTTTTCCAGAAAGTGTCATGATTGTATGACAGCTCTGAGTCACACTGGTGCACTTTTAACCCTTTGACCAATAGTTCCTACATGATACGTGACCTCTCTCTGCCTCTTACTGTTTATGGGTCAGTTTCATATGTTTTTGTACACGTCATCTGAGTGGGTCACCAGCCCTTCAAAGACTTTTTGGATTTTTCTGGCTTTTAATTGAAACTTAGCAGAGGAAAACAACTGCATTGATGGATAGATATCAATGTAAATGTTTGATTTTGCGTGTTTACCACATATTTTCCATTGCGGTTGATACTTTTCCAAGAACACAAAAAAGTTTTCATTCATTTCATTTAATGAAATACTTGATTTTTTTTTCTGCCGTATGAATGAGTGAGCAGGTCTGTATCTCCCTTTCCTTATCTGAAAGACTATCTCTGTTTCACTTTGGTTTGTCTCCTTCTCTCTCATTCTCACCACTTAGCTGGGACCCTTCTTTACCCCTTTCACCTACGGTCTTCCTAAACTGCTGTGACCTCCTCCACTCCTTCCACCTCCAGTCTTCACATCCAGCCAGGCTGAGCTCCTCATTATCACATCCAGATCTCCTCTTCCTTTCTCTATGACCACCAGTAGCATCTTTGATGACATCAAGATGGGGTCTAGTCACCAAGGACTCTCACATCTCCCATGTTTTCTCTCTTGTTTCACACATTATAAAAGTAAGGGTTAAGGTTAGTTTTTCATTTACACATGACATACACTTTGTGGATTTCTTTGACTCTGACACACTTGGACAGAGGGTTGGAGATGGCTTGGTCTGACAAGATATCACAGCTCAAAGTGGCACTGTAAGTGACTGTGAGCCGCAGGACCGTGACTCACTCCACAATCTCAGCCATGGACATATACATGCAGGTCTCTCAAAACAGTCTGATCTCTGGATCATTGTGTCTGAGTGCATAACTAATACCACACAATTACGTTTCATATTTTGGATTATGTAGAACACATGATGAGACACCATGACAAGATTTAGGTGTGTTTGTTAGTGTTTTGTGTGTGTGGGAGAGCTTCATTCCTGATGTTAAGTCATCCATTAAAGAAAAAACACCCACTGATAAGGTAAGAACATCAATGGTGAGGAAATCATGAGAAAAAGATTTAAGTGGAAACATTAAAACCACTGACATTCATGACTTTCATTCAGGTCTGATGAATCTGTTTGTCTGTGTTTGTTTCTGTGTGCCGTTGTATTTTTGAGATTCACTCAGCATCATCCCTTGTGCGACTGTGAGCTGTTGTTTGCTGATCATCAGCCATTAATGCCATTAAAGCTTTATCCAGTTAGAGGTCTGTGCCGGCCTGGATCAGCTGCTGCTGGTATCAGCCTGATGCCAGCAGAGGAACGCTCACTCTTTCACTCGTGCACTGACATTTTTGCTCTTTCTGTGTCTGTGAACCCTGTGACCTCTGTTGTTCCTCTTGTGTAACATTAATGTATAGAAATATTCTAAATAAATAGATAAATATCAATATAAATGATTGATTTTGCATATTTACTGCAGTTATTGTTCTGTGCGTCCCTGAATGTACAATATATCTATGTTCTCTTTGATGAGATAAAAAAATCTGAATGAATATGAATAAAATAGACTGGACTCAGTGAGCAAGTCCACGTTTTTCTTTCTTATCAAAGTTACTTTGTCCTTCTGTGGTCCTCTAACTTATCTGTTAGAACAGACTGAACTGAAATGTCTGTTCTGCGTAAACCACACCACAATAAGGTTTGACAAGTTTGACAAAGACAAAAAGTAGTCTGGTGTGTTTTCAAAAGAATTGTTGGTAATTTATGGAAATCAATCAAGATCAACATATGACTTCAGAAAATATATTCACAACAACATTGTAGCATGATTTGTCAGTCCGATGCAAAATGATAAATACATTATATAGATTTTTTTTATATATCTGTATTTCACATATCATGATAAAACCATAATAGATATAACCGATCACCATGAAAACATCTTGAGAGAGTTTTAAATCACTGAATTCAGTAGGCCACCTTGGTTTCTATTGCCCTGTAATCTTAGGAGACACTTCTTAACAGGCCCAGGCAGAGGTTCAACGCCCCCCATTCATAATTTATAGGTAAACTGAGCAGTGGACTCACTGGCCAACATTTAGCTGCAGTTTACCCTCCATAATCCAGCTCTAAAGATGACCAGATTCACTTGTTCACTCTCCATGACATCATCATATCTGTGATATGTGGAGTTCCTGCTGTGAGGAGCAGGTACCTCCAGCAGCCTCCGGACCCTCCCCTCTCAGCTATTCCCTGCTTCCCCCAGTTCCCTATTTGGCTGTTTCGGTCGCTGTGGGCGGGGTCGCTGTCCTTGTTTTTTCTCTCTCTCCATCCACTCCCATAAGTGACGTGATGAGAGGAGTGATCACAATGAGCTGAGAGGGGAGGGGCACGCACACACACTCAGTAATACATACACCGGGCCGGTCCGCGGGCTCTGGAGACTGATAACAGCAGCAGCTACTGTGGACGCAGAGAGCAGCAGACAGACGCCGGGGAGTTCCAGCGGAGGAAGCGTGACGTGGTTGGCTTTTATTATTTATTCATTTATTTATTTTTCTGAGTGCGATTATCCTACATTTAAATCACAAGATGAACGGAGTGACGAGAAGTCTGTGCACATTTGAGGACATCAGAAATCAAGACCAAGCGGTAAGTTAGGCGACATTGTTCATGTTCATCATCATTTGTCTGATCTATGACTTTAGTCTGGTTTAGTGATTTACAGCTGGCTTGCTCACAGGAGTTCACAGGAACACACTGTGAATCATTCAATTCACCTGAAGAGGTGAAGATATGATTGCGTGTTGCCCTCTCTGGACCTGTTGCTCATTTTTCCAGTTAAACTCATCTTTACTTTCAGTTTCTGTGCTTTTGGACTTGCATTGAGTTCCCAGTGGACTGTTGGATTTAAAGGCTCTGTGTGATGTTGTGATTGTGTCGAGCTGAGTTTCTTCATCTGCTCTTTAAGTGTTGTGTTTACTGTTAAGTCTCTGGCCTTGTACTGTAGTAATTAAAGTATTAACACCCCCACCACCCGAAGTCCCAACACACACATAAAGACAACAGCTCAGAATTAGTCCTAATAACATCTGTGCCTGTCACAGGCGCCTTCTGCCCACATCATTTACAGGCTTACAGTTGCAGTTGTGACAGACAGTTACAGGCCACAGTGGCAGCTTTGCCTGTGCAGTATGTCCACCACCTGTGCATGTAAAGTTTGGTTGAGCGGGATTAAACAGCACTCACTCTGCTTGGTTTTTAGAGTGTGCTCTGCTGCTGGGTGCTAGACATGACAGCTCAGCAGGTCAGCAGCCTGTGTCATGTACAACAGGGGCTTCATCTGAGGCAGCAGTGGCTTAATCATTGACCTTTCCTGCAAAAGCAAACTGTTAACCTGCTCCGTGGTTTATGAGGTTGCAGAGCAACATGACACTTTCCCCTTATCAACAGGCTCCTGCTGAGCTGAATACCTGCCAATGGGAAACCAATCCACTGAGCTCCTATCAGTTAATGTTGTTTAATGACGGTTTCTACACTTCTGCCACTATTATGTCAAACAAAATGTGAGCAGATTAGACAGTTGTGCCAGTGGTCTGGACTTAAATATCACCATATGTTGTGTAACTGGCAGAAAGATCAGAGGGTACAAAGGGCAAAGCTCTAATAGACTGATTAATAGCATTGAGATACGTGTTACACAGCAATGTACGCAACTCCAATTTTATTATGTGTTATCGAAAAACACACAATGTACCCAACTCCAATTTTAGTATATGTGTTATCGAAATAACACACAATGTACACAACTCCAATTTTAGTATATGTGTTATCGAAATAACACACAATGTACGCAACTCCATATTTGTTCAGTGCATTTTTACATGCGACTGATTTGCAACATTTGCATCAGCTTCAAACAGAACATAAATTCATCTTTATCAAAGTCCTGCAGTCAAATAGTATCCTACCTACATTATTTACATATCTGACAAGGTTATCCAGGCTGTCTAAATAAAGCAGACAGCTTGATATATAACATACCATAATGACTGCAGGTCTGAAAGGTTATTGATACAAACAACGCCCCTTACTGTCTATCAGGTCTGTAAGGATACATGTGGAGGACAGAGTCTGATGGAGCAGAGAGGCCTTCACTGGTTATTTTGTCGTGTTGTTGATAAGTGTTTTTTACTGGATATGACCCATCACTGCTCTGACACGAAATGCTCCATTATCGCCACAGCTGTTGTTGTAGCCAGAAATATATTTGAAACTTGTGTCACAGTTTCTCCTCCCTAAAAACCCAGAGTATTGAGGAGATCCGCCCCCCCGTCAGCCACTTTTTAAATAATGCCACAATCTAGACGTTTAGTTTCCCAGCACTGAGGGACTCAGCACATTCCCTCTGTCTTTCCTCATCCTCAGTCACCATCTCAGTCAGGCGTGGGTGACATCACCGGCTGGGAGTCAGCCAGACATGACATATATGTTCATCTATGTGGAGCAACGACAGGGCAGGCCGGAGCAGCACCTGGATCACACTCCACTAAAAACACTAAAGACTTAATTACTGTCTGTAAAACCATTGTAAGAATTAACAGTGCAGTGCAGCTGGAGGCAGCTCTCCATGATTCACCTATTCATTCTCACATGATGCAATAATACACACAGTACTTTACTTCACACCTCAGCTAAGTCTCGTCCCGTTAAAACTTACACAAGCTCCACCAAACTGTTGAGTGAGTGACAGTCCATGACTCCACGCCTCAGTCAGTCAGGCAGTCATAATCTCTACATGCTAAAGGATTTAATCTCAAAAGAGAGCATTCAGTGGAAACAGTTATCTGCAACTGCTGCAAAAATGTCCACCACAGTTTCCCCAAGCCGAAGGTGGCATTTTCACACACCAGTCTACGGGTATAAACAGCAAATCCTCACATTTGAGAAACTGGAACCCACAAAAGTTTTGCATTGCTGCTTGAGAAATAAATACATTGGCTTAACATAGTTGCCAACTTTCTTTTGACTGATTGCTCCACTCACAACATTGGGCACTGAAACTCAGTGTCCATACAATGGAGTTACAGTATTGAATGTTGACGCTGAACCCTCATGTTTCTGTGTTAAAATATTTCCTCATATATGAGACGACTCTTATCCGGACATAGCTCCTGTTCAGCAGCTTACTGTCTCAGACAATAGGAAGGTCATGACATACCGAAAAAGCAGGATTTCTAGAAAAACATGTTACTGTTCCTTGTTCCTTTCGTAGGAAGGCATAGAAAACTGATAGGGTGCTATTACCAAAACAATTGAAACAATACCCTCAGCCCTATAGCATCTGTGTTGTCGGCTCACGTCAGACAAAAGTGAAATATGTGTGGCAGGTATGGGAATGCAAAGCAGTGCAGCAGAGGAGATTGATTTAATGGATGGAGAGGTGCACGCACACACAGACACACACACACACTCCTGAGGAATTTAGTTGTGGAATGCAGGGCCTGCACTTGGAGGCCGAGGAGGATGTTTTACTATTTATGGCTGTGCTGCTACCTGAGATCTGAGAAATCAGGTGGCAGAGCTGTGATTGACTTTTTTTTTTGTTCTTGTCCCAAAATCAGCATCTCTGGTTGTTTATCAGCTGGATTCTCAACCCTCTGATTTAACACCGATGATTTACAGACCTCCTGATGCCAAAGTCCAAAACAAAAGCGTCCTCATACCCTTTAAGCCTCTCAGCCGGGGCCATACCCCGTGATCTTTTGTGGCCATTGTCGATGCACCTAGCAGAGTGAACACAGTGTGTATGTGCTTAGTTTCAGGTTTCTGCCTGGTTGTAAAGGTAGTGTGTGTTTTGCGTAACCGTGTACATGTGTGTGTGTGTATTTTCCTTCGTGTGAATGGCTGTGTGTGCGTGCGTCACCGTCCATGAGCACATCCAACTGCTCCTTTTGTGCTTGTTCCCAGCAAGTCTAGTATTACAGGTTGGCTTTGAAGGTGGTACAGGCGCATTTTTGTGTGTGTGTGTGAATCTAAAAGAGAAAACAGTCAGGGGGACCAGCATGTAAATGGTTGATGGCTGAGCAAGGATTAGCAGAGTCTTTGTTTGACTACGAAGGACCAGAGAAGTTGTATAATGATGGATTCCTTCTAACAAACCTCCCACTGTTCCCCTTTTCTCTCCCCCCTCCTCTCTTTTCTTCCCCTAATCGCTGTGCCCTATTAGAGCTTTCAGGTGTCTGTAATCTGAGAGGAACGCATGTTGAACAGGAGGAGATTTTTTTTTCTTTTGCTTTCATTTTTCTGACCTCTCTTTGTCCTAGTTGGACATCCCCACCCCACCGCCACCCCCCACCCCCAAATATTCAGCCATTTCCAGTGCATCACTGGTCAGTGGTCACTTTCTGTTTTTATCTCTCCAGTGTGTTTAAGTTCCATCTGTTCCTCTCTCCTCCATTTCTGCACTTCCTGAGTAGATAACCAGCCGATCACATAGGGCCTTCTGTCTTCTATAGAGCACATAGTTTCTTGTTTATAACCTCTTTATCGTGCTGTTATGCAACAAAACCCCTTTCATTTCCCCTGTCTGGCAAACATCAAGGCCGGGGCAGTCAGATACCAGTTTTTTTTTTTCTTTTCCAAAGCACAAGTCCTGCATTCACTTTCATCAGCAAAACCGACACTGTTCATTTAGTAGCTGTTCTGGAGCTTTCCATCATTCATTCCATCATCAGCTCTAATTTTCCAATTACGTCTGAGCAGAAAGTTGTTTTTTAAAGATGAATTTAAAAGAAAATATGTAAAATCCATAAACAGCTACTATAGATAGACCTCAAGGTGAGTCTAAACATGAGATGCATTTCATCATAAAGTACCAGGGGGTTTTGTGCTGCAGGTTATTTACCAAAAGAAAACAAGTAAATAAAGTGTAACTGTACAAAACCCTTAATAGGGACAAACATATGACGATGACACACTCTCACTCACACAGACACACTTTGTGCCCTGTGAGTCAGATTCCTCACATTCATCCCTTATCCTCCACCAGGTTGATAACTGATTAACAAATTAAGCCGATATAATTTATCACCAATTAATCTGATAATATGTGTGTGTGTGCGTGAGTGTCCACAGTCGTTTGCGTGTGTGGATTTGTTTATAATGACAGTATTTAACCACAGGAGAACATTGCGAACATTTCTTCTTTGCCTGCTTCATGTCTGAGAGATGACATGAGCTAAACACCAGGAGGACTCGGTGGATACATGGGAAAATAAACAGAACAATTTGTGTCAACTGGAATGAGTTATATAATGCGTTTGACCTCCTCCCTCATATCCACATGCTTATCCTTGCACACACACACACAGTGGATATCACTTAAAAGGGGTTTCCCTGCGCAGGGAGACACACACCCAGTCACATCCCGCTCAAGACTTTTCCTGTTAAAGAGACTAAAAGAAAAAGTTTGAATGTTTGTGCGTTTCGTTTTTCGTTCTTCGCCGACTTTTGCATCTGTGTATTGTTCTGTCTCAGACTTACCCCTCCCTATGACAGTTTTAGCGTGCCAGATAGTTTATTGCTACTGTGAGGTTTTGTTGCCATGGAAATGTTCTGTCTTTCTTGACATTACATTTTCTGCCCACTTTCCCAGAAATCCAACCTCCTCTTCCAATTGGCTGCGAGCGTCTGGAGGGTTTCCGCCTAAGTCCCAGTGACGTCCACAGCACACAGTTTAAATCAAACAATCTGTCTCTGTGCAGCTGTGAAAAACTTTTGCTTTCTCTCTGACGCTCGTACCCCCTCTCTCTCACTGGCTGCTGCCCCCTCGCTCTCTCTCTCTCCTGAGTATGACTCAGTCTCTCCTCCTCTTTTTTCGCTCTCGCCTCCTCAAAATAGTCCCCAATCAGTCTCTCCATCACATAACAGTCTCTTTGTGGATTCTCCTCATCTTCTCCTCTCTTCGCTGCCCTTTTTCAGGACGGGTGCAGGCGACTGCGGCTCACACTGCATGACCAGAACCAGGTAGCCCCGAGCACAGAGCAGCACAGAGACAAGGTAAGAACTTCCTGCACCTGATAACTTAGGCTGCAATCAGGACTATAACAGCAGAGCAATGAATAGACCTGGACATGAGAACAATAGGTGATAAAGGAGAGAGGTGTTGGAAGGTTCAAAGGCTTATCAGTGTAGTTTCAATGTATGAAAGTTTATGGTTTAAGATAACATGCTGTTATATTTAAATTGATGGTGTTTGATATCTAATGAACACACTCTGTCGTACTTTAAAAAACAAGTGGGGAATTAATTTACAAAAAAATCGTCGCTGTTTTCTTTCAAGGAGAAGGTGCTGTCATTCAAACCATACTTGGATCTCAAAGTTAGGACTATTAAACTTGTCATGACAAATTAGCCCAGACTTACTATACGTTCATGCGTCAGTCATCCCATAATCCTACTCACAGACTCCACAGAGACGCCAGCGCTGGTTAAACATGCCATAGCTGCCATCAGCTTTTCATTAGTGTGGTTCCCGCAAACTCAGAACAGCTCAAGAAAACCATTGTTCTACCAAAACCAGTGCCAATGTTACGTAAAAAAAAAAAAAAAGACCACCAGAGCTGCCGAGTTGCATAACATCTCCCCACCTTCTTCTGTGTGTCCCTCCCTCTCTCCCTCTCTCTCTCTCTGTCTGGTTATGGGTTTGACCCAGTCTGTTTACCACTCCCATGGAGCACCAGATGTTTATGGGTTAGTCTCCACAGTGATTATGGCCAAAATGTTTTGGCCCCCTGATCATACAGGCTCGCTGTCAGTCACACGCAGGCATAATTTGCTGAGGACATAACTGAAAGAGACTGTTTATTCTGAAGGAATTCAGTTTTGCAAGTTATTAGTTTAATTGCATCATTCATTATCATACGTTCCCAACAGATATTTCATAACTCTTGTGAAACGGATGTCCTCCTGGTATTTTGCATGTTGCAATATTGATCACAAACATGATTCGGCTCCTGTCCAAAAGTGTGGAAAGTGCGGCAACTTCACTCATTGATATTTGCTTAGGATATTTGGAGATGTATCACACCCATCTACTTGTGCTCACGCAACACATCCCATATAAAACTATTAACTCTCTGTTATCCGATCTCCAGCCCATCGGACGAGCGTTTGCGCTGGTGCAGCCGTCCTACGACAGAACAGTCCAGACCGAACCGGTCAAATCTACTGGGGAGCAGGTCGAGGTTATCAAGGTGAGCGGGGCAGACTGGATGTAACGTTTTAAATAAATACATGGTGAATGACCAGGTTTACTTTTTATGGTTACGCTGGTGTTCAACATCTCTGTCTCTCCCCCGGTCTAGGTGTATCTAGAGGCTCGCAGAAAGGAGCAGCAGAAACACGAGCAGAGCCTGAAGATGCTGTCAGACGAAGTCTCACAGATACAGGAGGTGGGTCTCTGGACAGAGTCCAGCTCTGGTTGTGTCACAAACACACGCACAAACACACAGCAAAGCCACAGTCTGTCAAGTCCTGGATTATATAAGAATTTGCATCATGTAAATTCGTTCCCTCTGTCTTTCTTTACATCTCATTTTCTATCTGCTGATAGTTTTCTGTGCCTGAGCCTGACTTCCTAAAAAGAAATCCATGATAAAATTTCGATAACTGACTCTTGTGTCTGTGCTTCCCTCAGGTGAGGTACTGCCTGAAGACGCTGAGGGAGCAGATGGCAGCCAAAAACAAGGTACGTCTATTTTGAGTTGCTGTGCGGTGGTGGTGGTTTTACCATTGTTAACCTTACATCCCGTACCCTCTGTGGCATTTCCTCCACCTCTCTCATCTCCATGTTTCACTCTTTGGTTGCTCACTTCCTCCTTTTCTCTCTCCAGCCGCACATAAATGGGTGGAAAGTTGGCGTCCCCTTCAGAAAGAACGGCTTCTCTGCCCCAAAGGGAGAAACTAAAGCTGACAGACAGGTGAGCAGCGTTCCACGTGAAACACGGTCACAAAGGTTGCAATCAAATCTTGTGTATCATAATCATGTTGGCCTTTAGACGGTGCGTGTGTTTTGTTTGATTCCTGTAATTCAATCACCTCCCAGAGGCACACAGAGGTTGAAGGAGGTGTAAAGTTTAGCAGTGATATGATATAGGGGGTAAAAGTGTGGGTTAATATGACAGCCAGAGAGCGAGTGATACGCTTATAGCACCCTGGGGTGTATGAAAATGTGCGAGAGGGCTGTTCCAGCACACACTGTTCCTCTGCCTGCATGTGTTATTGTGTTCGCTCCCTCCTCATTGTTCTCAGCATTCCACAGATGTTTCATCCTTTAATAGTTTTGTTGCTGCCTTTGAGCCACGCACTTTTGGAAGCCACTGCTGTTTACTTGTCAACAATGTTTTGTACAAGCTCACCAATCCTGACAGTACTGTGTTTATTTTGATCGTCTTTGGGCCATTTATAGTATTTATCTGTGACTCATGCCACAGCTTACTGACAAGAGTGTTGCAGAAATAGGAGGGAAAACACGAGTCATAATCCAACGGCTGCAGTGACGCACACTGACACACCTCTATTTTCATTACAACAGCCAAACCCACTATGGCAAAATGAAATACAGTTAAATCGACACCATCATAAAAACGTCTCTGTAGCTATTTATCTATAATTTTTGCTAACCAATTCATTCTTTCTCTACCAGGAAGCAGATGATGATGCCGAGAGAGCCAAGCTGAGAGAAGTCAGTAAGCGCTTCTATGCACAGCTGCAAGAAGCTGAGAAGAAACACCAAGAGGAGAAAGACAGGCTGCAGGTCAGATACCCACATCAGTACAATGAATAAACACCGCGTCAGTGTCGAAGGCATACTTTAAACAAACTAAATTCCCTGGCTTCTACAGGCTGAAAGCGCCAAGCTGATGGAGAGTCTGCATGCGAGGGAGGAGAAGCTGAAGACCACAGAGGAAGCCAGCGAGAAGAAAGACAAGCGCATCGATGAGCTCCAGAGGCTGCTGGGAGGGATGGAGCAGGAGAGCGCCACCCTGCGGGAGGCAATTCGCAGCCGTGAGGAGGAGCTCCGTGAGCTGCGCAAGATCAGAGAGGAGGGCCAGAACGGGGACCAGAGGTCAGCTAACACACACAGTTATCTTTATAACTATAATCTTTATAATATCTTTATCAAACCACTCTACTTCTGTGCTGTACAGTAAATCTCTGTGTGGATTTCTTTAGGGCTGAGCAGCTGGAGAAGGAATTGGCTATTCTCAAAGAAAAGATCCACCATCTGGATGACATGCTGAAAAGCCAACAGAGGAAAGTCAGACACATGATTGAACAGGTGAGACGCACATGTGTGAGAATCTTTAGAGCAAACGCTTGGTCTCCGTGTCCATATTTGTGCAGGATTCACTCACTGTTTGACTGTGTGTTTTCTTGTCTTCAGCTCCAGAACTCTCGCATGGTGATCCAGGAGAGAGACCGCGTGATCAAAGAGCTGGAGGAGAAAGTAGCATTCTTGGAGGCAGAGGTGAGGACCGCTTATTATCTTGATTTTTATTCAATTCCAGTGGATTTTTGGAGTTAAGGATCAGGGTTAACTCCATATCTGTGCCAGATATCTGCAGAGGAAGGAGACACATCCACTGTCTGCTCAATGTCCAGATTAATTTTGCGCTTGTGCACTGGTGTTACACCAAACTGACCCCGATCACTCCACTATGTGCAGAACCGAGAGATGCGTGACCAGATGGACTACTTCCTGGGTGGACAGAGGTCAAATTCCTACCTGTCAACAGAGCGTAACCCACAGATTGTTTACAGGTAACATCGATTTTACCAGCAAACCTTTCAGAATGCAGATACGTGTTTCCTGATGCTGATGGGATGGTTTGAAAACAACTTGTCTTTCTCTCTTTTGTTGCCTGCAGCAAACCAATCAAGCCGTCCACCTCGTCTAACAAACCACTTCCTTTCATCAAAGTCATTGAGATCAAGTCATGAAGCAGCTGTGCAGAGGAAAGACACAGTCAGAGAGTGAAGGGCTCAGAACCACCAGACCTTTTCAGACTGAAACCAAACAGCAGCTCCACCACCACCACACCCGATCGTGTGAATGTTTGCGATGTCAGAGCTCAGCTTCCACCTCAACCGACCACAAACACTCCTGAAGGAAACTCTGTGGAGTTTGGCAGCATAAACACACACACACACACACACACACACACACTGGGGTTAATTGTATGTCTGTGTGCATGTGTTCTGAATGAGTGTGTGTTTGTCAGCTTTACTGTAGATGTATCAAGTGTGCTGATACACCCATAGAATACAGCTTACAGTATGCCAGTGTTTCCTCACCCTGCCCTGTTTTCATCACATTCTTGACCTTTGAGTTTATAGTGTATACATGGCTATATCAAAATACAGCTGTTTGCCAAAGGGCAGGATGGCAGCCCTTTTTACTAACTGGGTTATGACATAAAGCCCATATATAGTAATGTAGCATCAACTAAGCTGTCGTGACAGATCAGTTACTTGTAAAAAAAAAAAAAAATCATTAACCCCATCTGAATCCTGTGTCCTCATTTGTAACTCACACATGACTCTGTTCATTTAACTATGTGAATGGTATGAAGGTTTTAATGTGTAAATACTGATTGTGGACTATAAGGTCAGCACCCGTGCTGTGCTGAGAGGTGTTTGTAAATAACAATATGGCACTTATTGAAACTGAGGACGCGGAGGGAAAAAATGAAGATGTTGGGCAGCAAGGCTGCTTTGTAGAAGTGTTGTCATTCTCAATGTTTCTGTTTGTTCTGTTCTGTTTCTACTAAACATTTCAGTTCCATTTGTGTATACGTTCTCCCTGTTTTGTACATAATAATAATGAATGTGATTTGATGTTCTTATTTCTGCCTAACAGCTTTCTCCTTTGTATTTATTTATATGAAATAAATGCCTCTAGACAAGATTGTTCGATAGAGGAGATTTTGTATGAAGTTCACTCTTATCTGTTATCTGTGCTTGCGGCTCTCAGAATAAATTACTGAAATAAATACAGTGCTTCAGTTCGCTGACTCAAACTGATGGATTACTATGAGCGGAGTGCCCTCTGCTGGACAAACAACAAATTACAACAATGTGACGACTTGCCACTGTTTTATTTGGATGGCAAAATTGGACAGTTAGCACCACAGAAAATAAAATCACTCAGGAATTACAATGTCTCCATCAGAACCCTGAATACCAAATGAAACAGGCCCGGCTCATAGGCAGTCTCTGTCTGACATAGGAACAAGTGAAATCCTACCCCAGATTCAATACCTTTCATTTAGAATACATTAAGGCAACACTTTAATAATGTTAAATTACATTGCACTGAGAGAAATTATTACGATAAAAGAGCACTTAATCATCAGAATTAATCAAATCAAGTATGGCTTCAAATCAAATCAATTCATCAATGGCTTCTGTAAAAGAAACATTTAAGGCTTTAAAAAAGAATTCACAGTAAAGTATGAGCAGTAGAGACACACATAAATGTAAACAGAAGTGACATAAACAGTGCGTTTTTCTCAGTGTGAAGCAACCACTTACACTAGTACTAAGAACAGTAACTGTCAGCATGTTTACATACAGCTGGATAATTTCAACAAGTGTGCATAGGCCATTGTTCAATAAATACTGATTGTCGGATGCTATTGCATAGCCACATAGCTCTGGGTTTATTTTGGTCAAATCAACCATACTTAACCATAGTAACTTACTTAAGTCATTTTTCTACCCACACATAGCAATCATACATGCAGTGATACAGGATATATTCTTAAGCTACACTTAGGTAAGGAGTACTGTGCCAGTAGTTTGATATGCACTATACTGTAAACAGGCGTTGTGTGTTAGCATATAAAGGCAGTGTATTTGTTACTTTACTCTAAAACTGAGTGGTGACAGTGAAGCCGTCACCATCCACAGGCACTTTAATCACTGGCAGCGCTACCTTGTTCTTGACCATTCCTTTGGACGAGCGTCACAGACTTTCAGAGCGTGCTGTCCAGAGTGTTGTAGTTGTCTTTGAAGTTCTTCAGCTCCAGGAAGTGTCTGGGCCTCTTGCTGCGCTGCTGCATTGTGGATATGAGGTAGGTGGTTTGGGTGGGGGAGGAGCAGGAGCTCGCAGGATCTGTGGTACTGGTCAGGTCTTTGGCTGCAGACTGGTGGTGCTGGCTCGGAGTGCTGCTGCTACTGCTGTGAGACTTCACACTGAAACACCAAAGGGAGAAACAGATTGTCCCCAGTGTATAATTAACATTCCACAATGGGATTAGCTTAAAAAGAAAGCAGCAAGAGAGCACTTGGACCTTATGTTTGTGTAGTGTTTACTCACACAGAGGCCAGTTCAGTTAGAGCTTCCTGGTATTTTATAAACTCCGCTTCACCAAAAGCCTACAGACAAAGACAGGAGTCAGAAACACATCATTAAGATATGTTTAAATAATATTGCCACCTATTAACTTCAATGTAGATTACATAATCATTTTATTCATAAGATTACTATATAAACATTATATTCCAAAATATGTATGGAAAATCATGGATTGGAATAATACATGAAAATATTGATTTACTGAGTTCCTGGGATACACAAACACACAGCAGTGCTGACCTCTGAGCCGTGGCGGGCTTTATTGTACCCATCCAGCACAGTGTCAACAAGGGAGCTTTGGTTGTCTCGGAACATGCAGTGGGAATTTCGTAGCTGCAGAAGCCATGTCCGAAATCTTTTTCCCGTCACAGCAGTGGACGTCCCACCCAGCTGACGGAAGGGGAGATCTTTTGACAGAAAGGACAGATGGTACTGTGAGTGTGAACAGGGATTCAAGTGTTCTCATGGCAAAACAAAAGCAAATAGTGACAGCAAAGTTTTACCGGTGTCCCTGATGGCATCCAGGGCTCTCATCCTGTACAGGTAGTCATAGGACCCTGCAACACACACGAACATGAACACACTGGTATAAAAGCAGCTCATGCACAGTTTCAGGAATGGTGTGTGTGTGTGTGTATGTGCACTGCTCGAACCAGTCTGTTCTCTCTGCTTTAGTCTGTCATCATCTGGGGACAGCAGACGGGGCTCAAAGTGGATTTTCTGTACCTGGCACAGCTTGGCTTCAATTTCTTGTCTCAACTCCTAAAGTAAAGACACAATGCTTCAATAAACATACACAATACAACAAAATCATAGTTGTGATATTAGGGTGCATGACTTACTTTAGGTGCATTGTGACCGAGGGGAACATGTGGTCCTCTCCTGGACTTCATGGCAAACCGCATGATTTGTCTTTTGACAAAGATGAACAGTAAAACAAACACCTGGAGAAGAGGCAAGAGTCAGAATTAGATAACACCTATCTGATATGTATATAGATATATGTATAGTTAACATAGTAAAACAAAAACCTTAGTTAAAAAACCAACCATTTCTACTGGTCCATATAACATTAAACCATACCAGCTTAGATGTGCTCATGGCATTGATATGTGACCCCGAACACATTCATTTACAGAATCATCTTTACAAAGGTTGGTGGAGTATTTGAAACAATAAACAGATAAATACATTTATATAAAAAAATCTGAATTTCAAATGACAACAGTTTCCTTTTGAAGAGCACTGAATGTATGTGCATAATGAAATATAAAGAGTGACTTTGCTCTACAGTCATTTCTGTATTCACACTTGGAAAAATGATGATTGTGTCTGAACTTCACACTTTACTATTTCTGTTCTTCATTCACAACAATCACTTCACTTTAACTGAACAAGCAGTCATCAACTGTCAGAATAAGTGTGTGTGTGTTCACTGTTCACATGATTATACATAAAGGCCTTCTTCCACTGAGCATTATCAAATAATCTGATGGCTTTAGGATTTCAATAAATTGTTGTTGTTTTATGTGCCTGCAATAAAGATGTGGATCTAATACAACAATGTTGATCCGAAATTGTAATCCATGAAATCTGATCAGTAAAAGTCGTGTGTGTGTGTGTGTGTGTGTGTGTGTGTGTGTGTGTGTGTGTGAGCCTATCAGTATCCAGTCAGTGACTCTTTAAAACAATACGTACTGCGTAGTAAAACTAAGCCAGAGCAGCAGCAACATACCAAACACTGGTTCAAACCAGCCCCTGGCCAACTGACAGTTTGTCTTTCGAGCTCTTTAACTCACATTTAGTTTGTGGTTATCGTGTGTTCAAGTTTCAACTGGATATAGCCATGACATTTAGAACAAAACCATAGCTGTCCAAGTGAACCAGACTCACCAGACTTCCGTAGGCCATCACCAGCACCACATTGATGCTTGACAGCAGAGAGTCATTCCGCATTTCGACACTGAGCCTTTTCCCACTAAACTAACAAACCACGACGCCAACGACACGACAGCTGCTCAGAGTCCGGCCAACAGTCTGTCACACACACGGCTACATACACGTAGTCGTTTACAAAACACATGAAGTTACCGTTAAAACCACAGACGGGACAAGGGGAAGTTAAATAAAGTGCTGTTTTTGCCGTTGCATGTTACTGCCTAGTTTGTTGACTTCCGCGGTAGTCACGTGACCGGTACGGGGCCGGGTGACGTCGGGTCTGACGTTCCTCTGGTCTATTGTGCCCTCTGCTGCCGCTGACAGTGACTTCACGTCGATTCAGCAAACAAACAAAACAACAAACAGTTCTGATAAACAAAGAGTAGCCTCCATGGACAGAGAGCAAAGGTTGGTGGATCCCGACACTCAGCTCTTTGGAGACACGGACTGTTAATTACCCAATTTTCACTTTTTTTTCAGTTCATTTCTGTTTCCTTGAAACTGGATTGCCTCACATTATTTGTTCTAAGTCCTACATGCACCAGAAGTGTGTCTGTGTGAGCGAGACGCTGATTTGCATACATCCTGCAGACACACTGAGTCCATTCTTCTGTATGGGACAAGGGTGGGTGTCTGTACAGCAGAGCTGGAGCTTTTTACCCCCTACTCACACACTTATCTCTGTCCTGAAAGGACCATGCAACCTACCAGTCCCGCGTCTGTGAGCCTGAACATTGATTGGACTCTCAGGACACTCAGACTTGGCTGTGGATGAGTGTCTGCTTCGACTTTTGACAAGCACACACAGACAACAGGGCATCTCTTATTTAGCATTGCAGAGTGCTGATGTGGTAACCACAGTTTCCTCTGTCTTAACGGAAGACAGAAGCAGGTGCATGCAAAAAAGCAACAGTTACTGTAGAAGATGAGCCTGGACAAGACGACTGAAAACAGTAAGTGCTTTGTTTTATTTTTTTACTTCATATATCCATATCAGTTTTCAAATCTGATTTTTCCTTAAACATATATGACTCATTGGCTGTTTGTTCACCCTCGCACTTAGTTTTTTATTTATTGGTTTATTTTTGACAGGGACAATGCAACACTAATCAACAGTATAAGACAATAGGGAAAGTGAGCCAGAGTTAGCCAGTAAAGTTCATTTTCATGGCCGGATGTTAAAGGAAACCTGTCGGTCCAGGGTGGATTCATTTTCCCACAAGCAATACTTCTACTATTATACTTTTGCCCTTTACTTGGCATCACACTCCCTCAGCCTCTCAACAAGTGTTGTCTGCACCAGAGCTCTGTTTTGTAGAACATATGTCATACGAGAGGTGTACTTTTAACAACATTTATCCCTGTTGGTATTTCTGAGTCTACATGAGCTCTTTGTGGTCTCTGGTCCCAATTAAAGGTGCTCTGTTATTATGTATTTTGATACCTGCTTAGCCCAAATGATTAGACTGAGGTTTGCCCGAGGTGGTGCGATAATGTAAGCCTGTGTTGGGAAATGTCATCTTTGCTCTATTTCACACAGTTTATCTAAACCGTGTCTCTTCTCCCTTGAGCTATGAAATGTTGATGTCACATATTGTAGAAAGAGATGAAGTTTGAAAGAGTTGGGCGTAATGGTGTGTGTGTGTGTTCACTCCCTGTTGAGACGTTTAATGGGTGACACATTGAGCTGGAGTCAGGAATGCTACCCTGTGAGAAGACGAAAAAAGGGAGAAAACAACAATGGGAGGGGGAGGAGAGAGACAGAGAAAGAGAGAGAGAGAGAGAGAGAGAGAGAGGACAAGAGGACAAACCAGTGTGGCAGGTTTGCGTCACTGTACACAGTCCATCATGCAAAGCTGATGGAGTGAGTGTAAAAGACGGAGAGAGAGGAGTTAGGAGCTGATGTCATTACTGAGCGCTGCCTGCATTATGACCCCGTGTCAACACAATGGTCTGGGACAGATGTAGCTCTTACAGAAGGTAAGGTGCGTGTGTTTGTGAATTTGTGGATGAATCAAAGAGCTAATTTGTAATTAGAGTGTGTATTTTGTAATGATGTCTGGGCACATTTGTCTATTTCTTGCTGTTGAGTTGAAGCTCAAAGCAAACGGGCTGTGTTGCCCAGGTTACCCAGATGGGAGGCTTTGTAGGCTAGAAGAACAGGTGTTTCTGTAAACTGACACTCAGACTCACCTGTATTGGGAAGCACCGCAGAGACAGTCTAACCATGTTACACATTGTAACCTAGATTTCATGAAAACGCCAAAAGCAACTTTACATATTTATACAGGTAATCTAGACATCCAGTCCTCTTGTCCTGTTAGGTTTGTGCAGTAACCCAACATCTGACAGTGTTTATATTTAATGTCAATAGAAGTGATTAGATCCTAATATTGACTTCATGAATTATCAAAGAGAGTCTCACTGGTGTGTGAATGTGTGTGTGTGTGTGTGTGTGTAGTTGGATAAGCAGATAACCCTGATGAGCCATTGTCCATCAGTATCTTTCCTCCACTGGGCTGTATGTAAATTGAATTATAACATTATCCTCATCTTTGTCCATCTTATCTGATCATTTCACATGAATCCACTGTTACAATGTTTCAATCAGTCCCTGTCTTTTTTTGACACAATGCAGCCGATACACACCACACAGAGACTGAATGTGTCACTTTAATACATTGTTTTTGCAAAATGGATTGTTGTTAGGTGAGTTTTTCCAGTTTTTGGTTCAGGGAGAGCTGACGCTGACATGGAGTCATGAGTATGTTGCTTGTGTAAACAGCTGTTATGATATGTGTGTACAGCAGGGAGGACTGTCTGTGTCCCTCTGTCCTGTGAATGAACTTATTGAGTCAATGAGAGGGGAGGGTTAGGAAGAGAAAGTGACATAACTGACAGGGGTTTGGAGTGAGCATACTGTTGTGTTGTTCTATTGTTTCCCCTTTTTAGTTATAATTTTCACATCCACTCCTTTCACCGTCTACTGCATGCTTCACTGTAGCATATTGTGCTCATTGTCCTCCACCACTCTGTGATTCTGCTTGACCATTTTGAGCAGCCAGAGTTACCACAATCCACATATCACAACATTCCAGCCCAATCCTGTTCTGAGGATGGAAATTTGTACATTTTTATGCTTGGCAGGCGATGGGAGCTGTGCGCTGAGGTCGTGCTGGTGAACTGAAGACTGAACAAGAAAGCAAGAATAGGAGCCAAGAAGCGTTATCACATCTAGACCGCAGAACCATCATCAGCATCACTGAAATATCGAGCTTTTTAATGCATTATATGTTTCTGTGCAAGAAGCTAATGAGAGGTCTGCAGCTGTGTCCTTGACAGTCTCTCAAGTGCAGCTTTCAGATGAACTGCTTCCAAAGTGCTCTCTAAAAGACAGTTGCTTGGAATCGCTTAAATATCAAGTTCACTCTTCCTCTCTCTTTTTGGGATTTGGCTCTTGACAGGAGGTCATTAACTTTGTTTACTCTTAGACAATGGACTTGCTTCCTACTCCAGTGACTGAGTGCAACAAACAGAGGGCAGGAGCACTCTTCACTGTCCGCTCGGCTAACTCTCCATCCTACAGTCTCACTCGCAGGCCAGGTGTTAGAGGTGCAAAAGGATTTTCTGTGGAGCAGAAGGAAGACACAGAAGAAGATGGGAAAAGAGAGAGATATGGCACAAACACAAATGTTTCAAATGAGGAGGATGACAGAGTTGCGGGACATCAGGCCAGGACTGGGTGTCGCAGCAGTGTCACAGATCAATGTGAGGAGAAGGTAACACCAGGTCATGACAAGTCCCCCAAGCTGAACCAGAACGGCATAGGGGACAAACTGACCACAGGCACTGGTAGTGAAGTGCCTGTGAAAAGTGAAAACCCTGCATTTGAAAGCCGGGACAGCGCAGAGAGCAGGAGATCCAATTGGCAAAGTAGAAGTAAGAGTTTAGATTGGAGAACAGGAAGAACCAACGCTGACAAAGGAGGGGAGGACTTAAAAAAACAGATCGGAGGCTTGGATGGAAGACAGTCAGCAGCTGAAGGTGTGAGTGGCAGGGTGATGTTTTCAAGACAGACCTACAACTCTGTAGGTACAAGAGATGTTACCAGAGAGAGGAGCCCAGGACGACACATGAGCCAGACTTTGGACAGGACCAGTAGGGGCCGCTCTCTCCCCTCCAGGTTCAGGCCCCAGTCCAGTTCGGGCTCAACTACATCTGAGCCCACAGGAGGTCAGAGTATAATGGAACGTATAGAGAAACTGTATGTGTCTGCTGGTTTTGGTAAAGATGAGAGCTGCAGCAAAGTTAAGGACCCCATAACAACCACTGACACTCCGAGGTCTTATGAGAGGGCTGCAGGGGCAACTCTGCCCAGAGAGAGGAGCAAGAAATCAATCACCTGGGCATCTCAGACAGTTTCTGAAACATTTTCTCCAGAGAGAAGCAGGAGATTGTCAGGAGATGACTGCCAGGGAAAGATCCAGGGCAGTCATCCAGAGGACAGTGGGGTGAACTGGCGAAAAGGGTTCACAGAAGTGGGCACAAAGTCTCTGGATAGAGCAAGGAATAGGAACACCAAAGCAGCTAATATTAGAGAGACAAGGGCCCAGGATGAGACGAATGGAATAAATTGGGCAAAAGAAACAGATGAAATGAAGGGTGGTAGCACTGATGATGTGTTTGAGTCAAATCCAAAGAATGATACACTGAAAACAACAGACAAGAAGAAGTTCTCAGAGATGCCCTCTGCAGCCAGTGTGAGAAATAAGATCAGTCAGTTTGAGGCTCTGACACAGAGAGCTCAAGGTTTAGCAACAGGACAGGCCCTGATGCACAGAAGAGCCATGTCTGTGCCAACGCACCTCAACAAAGGCCATGATGGAGTGAAGAAGAGTGGGTCAGCAAAAGCAATCGATGGACTGAAGGACAAGTGGGCGGGGATGAAAGAAGGTGGGGAGATGGATGAAGAGAAAGTGACAGCAGCAGGAAAGAAGGCTGTATCAGAAAGGTCTTTATCGCTGGACGAGGTTGGGCTAAAGTCAAGGAGGAAGGAGGATTCAGGGGAAGATTTGGTTGACACTGAAGGGAAAAGTAACGACGGTACTGAAGATTTTGGTAAACATTCCAGACTCAAAGGTACACTCGAAATCCCTCTAAACGGAGGAGCTCAAAGACGTAGAAACTTTTACATAGATGAGACAGATTTCTCCAAACTCTCAAGCCCCGAGGAATCAAGTGAGAAAAATAACAGTGTACCGTCCTCACCACTGTCCAATCCCAATCATACCTCCACTAGTGTGCAGAAAATCAGTCCTACTGTGATTACGTCACCTGTTAGTGATGATGACAAGACTCCAACAAATACCCCTGACCACTCGCCCTTTCATTCACCTTCCACACAGCTGGAAAACACCTCTCCTGCTACACAAGGACATGACAGAGCTTCTGTCATCATACAAGAGGCCAAAACTCACGATCCAGACTCTTCACCTGTCCCACGTCCCCTCGCCACGTCCTCCCACAGCAACCTCCCTGATCTCATCTCTCCAGATGTCAAGACAGTCAACCACAAGGGGAAGAAACAGCCATTGGACCTGGATGCTTGGGTTGCCAGCTTAAAGTCAGATGTGAAAGTCTGGAATGACAATGAAGATGATGAAGATGATGAAGATGATGATGACGACAGCACGCAGAAGGATGAGGATTCAAACTATGATTCAGACTCTGGAGAGTCCTCAGTGACCATCACCAGTAACATGAGCCAGTCAGATCGTAGGAGCTTCAGTGTCAGGTGGGTTTTCTTGAGATGGTCACATATCTGATTTGAAAGGTATTGTTTGATAATTGATTTAATTGATTTATTGTTGTTGTTCTTTTTTTCAATACTTTCCTCTTTTTCCCTGTAGTCTCTCCGACCTGTGTAACTTTGCGGGGGTTGACTATGAGTCAGAGAATGACAGCGATGAATGGCAGTTAGTAACTGGGCGGACGGCTTCTCTCAGCTCAGACGTGTCCGCCCTCTCCTACGTGTCTGTGATGCCCACTGAGGAGCTTGATAGGCTCCTGGAGGACGTCAGGAGCCTGGGGGACAACACCCTGCAGGTACAAACACCTTACATGATCGGTTGTTGTATTATTTTTGTGGTGTACTCAGTTAGTGTTTGGTCGTATAACAAAGAGTTAGGTTATTTTTCCTCTCTCTCTCTCTTACATTTTCCTTCTCCTTTGCCTGACAAACCTGCGATAAGGCATTTCAACTCACCTCAATGCATCACATCTTGATGTTGTTATAGATATTGTTACTAAAATAGTATAGTTACTTTATACTGCCTTGAAAAATATACTGAGATTCTGCTTCTGCTTTATATTTAGTAATGATGCATGTCTCTAATAAAATAAGTTTGATCATATAGCTCGCCACAGATCATCAGCTTCTATCTGTTTGGTTTTGTCCAGAGTTCCATAGTTTTCTTTTCACATGAAATTAGCAAATAAAAAACAATATGTTTCATGAAAGTGTGGGGCATAGTGTGGTCAGGGTCTATTCAAATACCTGGGGCTGTGTAGGGCTGAAAATCTAAAAGAATAAAGAGAGTTCATCCGAGTGCAAAGGTTTCTCTGGATCTTTTGTCTTTAGGGTCCAAGGTTCAAACTGACCTCAGCTTTACTGCATGTCATCTCTGTCTTTTTGTCTTTTCTGCTCTCTGTAATGTGTTTCTTCTCATTTCGCTGACATCTCTCTTGCAGGACTATGATGATGTGCACGTAGTGGTCCTCCACAAAGAGGTGGGAGTGGGACTGGGCTTTAGTGTGGCAGGAGGTGTGGACCAGAACAAGCCAGTCACTGTAAGGAAGAACCTGAACCTCCTTTCATCTCAATCCTGACAGTATTTCAAAATGTTGTCCTCGGTGTCTTCATTAGTCTGTTAATGTCTTTACCTCAGGTCCATAAGATCTTTCACTCAGGTGTGGCAGCTCAGGAAGGCTCCATGAGAGAAGGGGACCAGGTCTTGTCAATCAACGGCACAGCGTTTCAAAACTACGCCCACTGGGAGGTTCTGAGGGTGCTGAGGAGGTCAAAGAGTCGTGAGATGGCAGTGGTGGTCCTGAGGAGAGGAGGTCTTGACGACGCCTCTAAGACCGGAGTGCCGACAAGCAATCAAGCACCAACACAGACTGAGCTCACTGAGACAGGTGAGACGTCTAACTTCACCAGTGCTCTGAAAAGACATCAGTCCCAACACCTGCAGTAGTTCAAAGTGAGATCTGTGTATTTCCACTCCTCAGGTCAGCAGATGTGTGTGCGTCTGGAGAAGAACAACAGGGATCTGGGCTTTAGTCTGGAGGGAGGTGTTGGCTCCAGTCTGGGGAACAGACCACTCACTGTACAGAAGATCTTCCAGGGTGAGAACAGAAGCTCAGTATTTCAGATCTCCACAGAGAAATGGCTGCTCCCTACTCCAAAGAAATGGAGGAGGAATAACTTGCTCATCACAATAATAATAATAATAATAATTTATAACAATAATAAGAGTTCACCACTTAGTGCTACACATATTTGACCTTTTAATTTGAACAGTTTGCAGTTAAGCTCTCTTGTATACATAGTACAGGCATTTACTAAATGCTTCTGCATTATCTTTTCAGGGGGTCCAGTTGACAAGGTGTGTCCTGGTGATGAGGTCATGGAGATTGAAGGTGTGAGCGTGGTGGGCATGAGACGCCTGGAAGCCTGGACTTTGATCAGAAAACTTCCCTCTGGCCCAGTGGATGTGGTGCTACGTCGGCCTCTGAAACATCTGGAAACATAAGGATAATGGAAATGCTGTGCACACAGTTAAGTTCAGGGTGATGATGATGATGATGATGGACCAGAAACTAAAAGCCACTGATGAGCATTGTCTGCCCTGGCTAAGAAGACAACATGATTTTTTCAACAGTTTGTTTACATATAGTCATTATAACAAATCCCCAAAGGAAAGAAAATCTCTCAAACGTGTGTATTTTTTTCACTTCTTTCTTTTACAGGATTACATCTACCTCATGACCTGGAATATTCTGTTTAACAATTAAAATGCACTGATGACTCATACATTTATTAAACAAAAAAAAAAACAGCTTTTATACAAATACTTGGTCAGTTAAAAACTAATAATGCGGCAAATGGTGATGTTAATGTTGTAACATATTGTGAATACATATCAGTTTATTGTCTTTTTTTAATAAAGCCTAACAAAGTAATTCTTGTTATTATTCCGTCCAGCAGAGGGAGATAGAGGGACATTGTTTTATCCCTTAGATCCCAGGAAACTCCAGGGTAAAGGTATCTGGTGTTTTTACACATCACCAAAGAGGTACACCTTTCAAAAGTAGATGTGATTAGATAACATGTAAACGCGAAGCTTCACAGTTTCCACATACCGTGTTATGGGTGTGGAGAGATAACATCACCTCACTTTTACTTTTATTTTATTTCCCCAAACTCAAAATGTTAGTTTGTTTTCAGCAACAAACAAAACAAAGTGTTTTCTGCAGTAAAGATGCAGGACTACAGGAACTAAGCCTATGAAGCAGCCTTTGTGTGTTTGTATCTTATCTGATGTGAACTCATTTTCGTGCCATAGTCACGTGCCTTTTTGAAAATTATCAGCACTAACATACGTCTTTATGGCTACACAGCGATTTTTTTGTCTTGCATAATCCATTAACAGTCCAAAGTTCATTGAGACAGGTTATGATGACACCCAGCTTTCCAAGGATAAGAGGGGCTTCCCAACAACCACCTTGCTCAATGCTCCCCACGAAATGTTTCACCACACCAGTTATGAGATAATTTGTACATTTGTTTACATGTACATTTATCTAAGGTCTTGTGGACTTGTGTCCATAGAGATCATTGACTGGTTTTTACAACTTCAGTGTTCATTCTCCATTCACAGAACACCCCCTTGTGAATGAGCTGAAACATGTGTAACAGCTGTCTGTAGATGATGATGAAGATTGTACGCACATCGTCAAATGTGCAACAGTTGTTTACTTTGCATGTAATGTGATAAGGACAGTCATGGTGTAAATCTCATCAATCAACAACTAGCACAGATGTTTTTTGTCATAAACATCTGTAACTGTTTAAGAAAAGCAGTTACAAACTAGCTAGTGAAGAGAGAAGAGCCGTCCACCACCACTCTTTATATATATATATATATATATATATATACACACCTACTCTGGGGATTGTTGCCCTCCGTCAGTGCTATCAAGACATAATCTGACTGTTTATGGCCTCAGTTCATATAAGCAACCTCTAACAGCTGAGACACATTGCAGCCAATCCAGGGGTGTCACAAACCAATAAATGAGTAATAGTGTTTGGCCAGCTGCAGGAGAGGAAACGCGCAGAGGTGGGTTACAGTGCAGAGGGCCTCAGATGCTCAGGTGGAAGTTCAGTACTTTCATCTTCGTCAGTGAAATCATCAGCTCCTGGACAGACCCACAGACAGACAGCTGGTCTGTCTGACTAAAGAGACAGAACTCAGGGTGAGATGAGAAGGATTTAATTTAACGCTGGCAACCATGTTGAAGCTACGTTTATTCAGAGTGAGAAATGCCCTGGTGCGAGAGTGTATGGCTGAGTTCTTGGGAACTTTCATCTTGCTGGTAAGAGACACTGAGCTGCACAACATCCATGCACTTCTCACTTCTCACTTCCCACTTTTCTGATCCTGACCTTATATTAAACACATTTCCTTCAACTAATAACAACAAATAATAATGATCTTGTACTTTCTTTTTTTCTTGTACTTGACAATTTAAATGTTTTGACTTAGTTTGGGGTGCAAATGACAATGTATATTTTGTTCTGAATCAATGGGAAACACACAAGTTTGTAACATTAAAGCTCCATGTGAAAATATAGTTCTTTTATTTTCTCATGAATGAAACATTATGCGCATGTTGCATGTTGCCCATAAAGTTAAAGTAAAATGTTTTTTACCTCTTCTCATGAAATGATTGTGACAATGTGATTTATTCTTGATAGAAAAAGTATATATCTTCTCAATACTTTATTGATCAATCTCTACCACACATATCACTGTGAAAATTAAACCACAATTAACCTTTATAATAGGAATAAAAAGAGGAATGTGTCTGAAAATAAAATCATTCCAACTTTATGGGCAACAGTGAGGGAGGTTAAGGAATTGATCTTTTTTGTCAATTAACATTAATTTGTAACATTAATGACCTAACAACAAAACCAAATATTGGCATCACAAGACATAAAAAACAATCTATGTGACCTGTCATTGTGTTCACATGATTATACATAAAGGCCTTCTTCCACTGAGCGTTATCAAATAATCTGATGGCCTTAGGATTTCAATAAATTGTTGTTGTTTTATGTTCCTGCAATAAGGATGTGGATCTAATACAACAATGTTGATCAGTAAATTGTAATCCATAAAGTCTGATTAGTAAAAGTCAGGTGTGTGTGTGTGTGTGTGTGTGTGTGTGTGTGTGTAACATCCTCTCCTTTGTGGCATTTTGTTAAAAGACAATTAAGATAAAAAATATCCAGGTTCATTACAAAGTCAAAGTTCATGAGGATGATATTGATGATATTAATTAAATTTTAACAATCAGAAATGATTGTAACGACTGATTAGTTTGACCTATAAATAATTAATCAATGACATCAATGATCAAAGGTATGTGCTCATGTATTTTTTTCGCCTGTATCTGTTTAACTGACCTTTGATGTCTGAGAAGTTTCCATCCTCCTGACTCTTCATGGCACTTTCCACTTCCTCTGTCCCTTATCTCAGCTCTTTGGCTGCTCTGCTGCAGCCCAGGTGAAGACCAGCAGAGAGACTAAAGGCCAGTTTCTGTCAGTCAACATGGCCTTTTCTGTGGGCGTCATGTCAGCAATGTACCTAACCAAGGGCATCACAGGTAAAAACAGGGAAAATGGACAGTAATAGTTTCTATGATATTATCTTTTTACAACACCACACTCTCAGCTGTCGTCCCTGAAAAGATGAACACACAGTAAAAGACTTGGACTATGTGTTATTTTCTGCCTCCCACTCTTTCCCATTACTGTGCGGAGACATTCACTGATCTGACAACTGTAGACCTCTCACATTAAACACTGGCACACCAGAGCCTTGTTCATCTTCTCAAGGTTTTCTCTCTCTGACTGATTTGTACCCACTGCCTTCAAATAATCTCAGATTTCATGACCTTCCACTCTCTCACACTAATTCATTTTTAATGTCCACCTTCCCCTGTTCCTGTCTTCCCCTTTCTCTTTCTGCAGGTGCTCATCTGAACCCAGCTGTGTCTCTGTCTTTCTGTGTGTTGGGCCAGGTGCCCTGGGGGAGGCTCTTGCCCTACTGCCTCTCCCAGCTGCTGGGTGCTTATGTAGCATCAGCGCTCGTCTACCTGGTGTATTATGGTTTGTATCTCTCTTGTATCTCTTGTATCTGATTTGTTTACAATAAGCTTCACCCATTTCTCTCCCACTATTTCACTCTCAGATGCTATAATGGACTTCAGTGGAGGAGTGCTGACTGTATATGGCCCAAATGAGACAGCATCTATATTTGCCACGTATCCCTCAGAGTACATGACTTTGGGCAGAAGTTTCCTTGACCAGGTCAGTTGGGAATCCTGGTGTAAACTTTAGTGAGCACTTCAGCAACTGCTCTCCTCATTATTGCTGTACTTGTTCATATACTTCATTAGGTAGTTGGCACCGGCATGCTCATGCTGTGCATCCTGTGTTTGGATGAAAAGAGGAACACTCCTGCTCCCTCAGAGCTGATTCCTGCTATAGTGGCAGTGATTGTCCTGGGGATCTCTATGTCAATGTCAGCTAACTGTGGTGCCGCAATAAATCCAGCTCGGGATCTGGGGCCACGCCTCTTTACACTGACTGCAGGCTGGGGCCCTGAGGTCTTCACGTAAGTCACTTATCTTATATATACAATGCACATGCACTGCATTCAACACACACAGCTTTCCAGGCAGGTAACTCAGTATGTGTATATTATGAAACATTCTGAAGCCTGCTTAATGAAGCCACAGAGTTCATTCAAATAATTTAGTGATGTTTGTAAAGAGATATATTTCTGTTGTTGCAGGTCTTTGACCTTATCTTTGTCAGAAAATCATGTATGTCAAAGGTTATCAGGCATGAAAGCTGTTTTTCTTCAAGGAACAACGCAAGTGTCAGCTTGTTGGAGAACATCTGATCATGACCTGTTGTTGGCTCCATTGTGCAGCTTGCGGCTCTTTATGATCTTATATGGTCACGTGACTCTGCTGTTGTTCCACGGCCGTTGAAACAGTTGATATTTACTCACTGTAATCTAAAGCTGCCCTGATTGATTCTTTATAAAACAAACATTTAATCACGTCATTGACACACCGCCCTATTATGATATTGCCTTTATGACTGACTCTGTAATAAGAGCAATATTACAATAAAGATAATGTTATCATCCGAGTTTTGTTTCTGGTCACCTTTACACATCACTTTTTAGATACACATTTGATTCAATGTTTGGGTAAAGAAGAAGAAGAAAGAAAACACTTTTTTGTAAATGGCTGCAGTTACGTTTTTGTTACATTCATGACTTGCTCTCTGTTATTGTTAATTTGAATGTCTGCTCTCCAGGTGTTACAACTACTGGTTCTGGGTACCTCTGGTGGCTCCACCTGTTGGAGGTGTTTTAGGTACTTTCACATATTTGATCTTCATCCATTGGCATCTGCCTGACCCTGAGCCCCCTGAGAACCTCTATGATCTCTCCACCATCAGTGACAAAATCAAGCAGCCAGCCGACACATGGGAAAACGACACAGAGCTAAAAGCTGCACGTCTGTAAATGTTACTGTAATTATAAAATACATATCTCTATGGCACAAAGTCGGTGTTCTGCACATGTGACAGTTAAAGGTAGTAATCTGGTTGTAAATTGTCCTCCAGAAAGCAGATGCAAATCTGAGCTGAGCTGCTGCTGTTGTGACTCATACACATTGTGTGTCCAGGTTATCTGTTTTTGTTTGATCCAGCTACTTCTTTAACACAGAGGCAGAGGCAGCTTAACAAGATACTGATTGTGAGATAATACTGTTTACACTGATGTCTATATTCTTTAGACTACCGATTCATTCTTAGTAAATTATATTACTGACTTGTATTTACATTTTATGAAATGCCTAAATGGATATTCAGCAAAGAATAAATAAAGCTTTACTCTAAAAACGGCAGCATCACACATCATGTATTCAATGTCAACCATTTAAAATAAAGTTTTGGTTAAGTTGTATTTCATTCAGCCATCACACATAATATAGTAAATATAATACAGACTGTGAAAACAGTGTCAACAGTCTCTGTGTTTAATAACTACTGACTCAAGCTAAGCCAGAAACAAAAGTACCTGTGTATACATTCCTGACAATAGCATTGCTCTATAATTGAACCACAATAGAAATGCATCTCCTTTTTAATATCTTTGTTTATTTCATTTTTTGTACAGTAAACGTATAAATTCTTCTCAGATTGTATTTGCTTTCATGTATGTTTTGTACACATAATTTTTGTCACATTATACCAAAATTCACATTGACTTCATGTTCTTACAGCTGCGATATTTGTGGAAAAAAAAAATTAAAACAACACTTTTTTTTTCTTTCTTCTTATTTTCAATGCACATATGTCTTTGTTGTTGTAAGTCATATGTGATGTCTGCAGGTCTGGGCTGTGATTGTACCTCATCAGTGTTTTAAATTGCTTTGGTCTCTTGAGCTGATCCTGAACACACTCAAGAAAATATTGTGAAAGCAGGTTATCATTGGGGAATGATGTGTTTGAACGTCTGGGTCATGTTCACAAAGGTCAAGACTGAATTAAACTGTGTGACATCAGTTCACATGCAACCATTGTTTAAGAGGGAGGGAGAAAAGAAAAAGTCAAGACCGCTGTTGTTGCTTGTAAGACTCTTTTGTTTTCAAATATTGTTCTGTAGATTTGTCTCTACATTAGCCCTGCTACAGTGTATTCTCTCCACAACAGAGATGCATGAAATGAGAATACGTATCCACAGTGCTACGTAGCAAACTTTTGTTTTGTCTCTCAACCATTTCTCCCCATTTATCTAACCCTAACCTAAATCCAACATAATAAATGATACACATTGACCTCATTGACATAAACACTGGGAAATAGGAACTACAAATGCTCAATTCTGGGATGCAGTGATCTTCACTGGATGCAATAAAATTGTCCTCCAAAAGACTTAAAGACAAAGGGCAAGTCTTGTTTGTCCATTATGACTTGTAGATTACTGTGTTACCTCAAAGCAAGATTTATCATCATCTCATTTGTCTGTTTGTGTTGATGGATCACTCTGAGCCAGCATTTTAACCAATCAAAAGGAACAAAATGTGATTGGAACAAACGGCTGCTGTAGATATTGTGAGGCTCTTCATAACATGCTGTACAGTCTGCCAGGGCTTCTCACATTCATACAGAGAATGAGGGACAGAAATGAAATGAGAACAAGTCTCCCCCCCCCTTCCCACAGTATCCTCTCTGAATCAACCTATAATCTACCTCGTGCTTCTCGCTTTTTATTTCCAGCTGAATTGCTGTCACATGAGCACATCTCTGCATGTTGCAGAAGTTTCAAACCACCATTTGAATTTCCTTGCTGCTGCATTTCATGCAAAACGATCAAATTTAAAATATTAATCAATGAATGAATTAAGTTGATGACACTCTGTTACATGTTATTTTAACCTATGCTTATACTGTAATTGATGAAAACACAGATGCACTTTAAGTTCACGTAAGATTCTGTATCATGGGCTCAATGCAGATGTTGCGACCTTGAGCAATAACCAGATGTTTCATGAGATATTACTGAGCGAACAGTAGGGGGCAGTCTGACACTAAAGCTAAATAATAAAGCACATGGCAAAGTAGTATACTGTGCTCAGGGCTGATGAAGCAGCAAGTGACTTTCACAAGAATGTGAAAACAGGGCATCTCAGTGACGTATAAATAAAAGTTGTGTTTACAGGTAGTGGGCACAAAAGACAGTGTCACTGATGCTGAGGAGGCCTCAGATCCTGAGTGAGAGATCTTGAGTGGAGCATGTTCAATCGGAGGTGGAGAAGGTGAGGGAGGTGTAGCCCCTCCTTCCTCCCTTTCCTCTCATCTCCTCCTCCCCTGGCCGAAGCCAAGCCCTCCCTCACCTCGGCACGGTGTCTCCAGCTACGTCCCCCGGTTGCCTGCCTCACCCTCCCACCTCGGTGGCCTTAGAGCATCACGGGCCAGCGTCGCCTCCGGTTCGAGCCCGAAACTAAACTTCACCATGACCCCGGCGAGAAGAGCAACGAGGATGTCTGCACCAGAAACCAGTTTATAACGCCAACTTGAAAAGGTAGGTTGTGTTTCCTGGGCTGTATGGTTTGTTATGCGGTCTCACTGTAGCCTATCAGCTGGAAATATTGATGTGTGTCTCAGTTTTCAGTGTGAGGTGTTCAGCTCTTATTACTGCACCAGACAATGTCATTTGCATTAAAGCTGCTCGGTACATACAGTAGATACAGTTCTTCAACCTCTCACCACATATTAGAGAAGTTAGTGCAGCCTGACATTAGTCATATGTCCCCAAAGTCAGAGTGAAAGTTTGTGCTGTCACTGTGCACGAGACCCAGACATTTGTCCATGAACTGCATTTACTCTAATGGATCTGAAATAGAGCAATGGCCTTAATTCAATTTCTGGCTAAAGAAATACACTTAACCTTAACATTGTTACAGTTATCTCAGTCTTGTTTCACCTTGTTGTTCTGTACCTCCTTATGAAAGTAATTGGCCTATTTTCTTGTGGTTTATTTAAATAGCACGTCAGGCAGATAACAGAAGAGCAACAGCCACCCTGAACCAGATACAGATAATTAGCTGAGTTTAGACTGAAAGAAGAAATAAACAAAAGACAGAAGAATGGGACATCAGCACACACATCAGTGTATGTGTATTTTTAGTTTCTGCCCAAGAAATGTGGGCCCGCAGTCTTCCTGGCCAATTACATGCAGGCTCGCCTTTGTGAGAACTGTTCTCATCTTCTATTGTTTCAGCTTGTTGATCCCTGTTTCATAGGAAATTAACTTCTGTAGTGACCTGCAATTATCTCTTCAATTTAACAGCCTATATCACAAACAAGTTTTATTGGTATTTATTATAGTCCTGTATCAGAGGAGATTGAAAAAAGTTTAATTGAGTCCTCAAGAAATACACTTCATGACTTCAGAGCAGTGTGTGATAGTTCAACGTTGAGTTATTCTCGTCCTCTGGTGTTTCGTTTTGTGCTTCTGTCTGACTGCAGCTACTTGCACCGACGCTGTTGAGTAATTTAAATGGATGTCCTGCAGACAGTATAGAAAACTGTGTTATTTCTGTCTTCATAGGGGAGAAATTAACCTACCTGCTTTAGGGTTATGTTACGAAATTATCTAAAGTAAGGCACAGATGTGTACTGATGTTAGTGGTGCATTTCAAAGCGACACATTTCATTAAGGATTTTTTTTGCTGCTCCAAATCCTCTAAGACTTCAGCCAGACTCCACTGAGAGAAATGAAAGAAAGTCTGCCCAGAGGCCAGGAGAGGTGCTCAGATATTCAGCGTGCCCCTTGTGTTTCTCACTCCACGGGCTGCCAGCTTTATTTCATGAGGGCACTGCAGGTCTATAGGGTTATACAAGATGCCAGCCACAGATGGATAGCCAAAGAGAGAGAGAGCGAGAGAGAGAGAGAGATGTGATAACTGAAAGATAGGAGAGGAGAGAGGTGAAAGAGCATTGCAAACAGCTCTCAATCTCTCTCCCTACGCTTGATTGGAGTGATAAATAGTGAGGATGTCATGTAGAAAGTGAGCAGAAGGCATGCAATAAAAGAGAGGAGTGTATGACAGTGAAAGAGATGATGCTGGAAACTGTAGCTGAAAACACATCGGATGAACTCGCATGGAGAGAGAGGCAGAGCAGCTCTCTCTCAGGAGTATTGATTGGTCACTTGCTGCCTGGAGGCATCGTCTGCCGTATTGTTTGTACCTGCTAGTATGCACTAGGAAGCATGAGACAAAGATGTATAACGCCTCTCCTTTGCAGCCTCATCACTCATCTGTCTGCCTCTCCTGAATGTTACTTAGCTGAGATAAACCACAGAGAAAGCTGTGAGGTGTGTAATATTAACCGGTCAGGTCAGGTCAGGTCAGGTCACGAGAAGAGAAGAGAAGAGAAGAGAAGAGAAGAGAAGAGAAGAGAAGAGAAGAGAAGAGAAGAGAAGAGAAGAGAAGAGGCATGGAGGGGAAGCTGCTCCATTACTCTCTCTGATAGTGGATCTGGCCTGAGCCACCAGTCCCCAGACATGGTGTGCCACAGAGACAGATGCACCTCTCTGCTGAATGTCATTTCCTCATTATGACTCTAACACACCAGAAATGGTCTGGTGTGTGTGTGTGTGCACGTGTGTGTGTCTGTCTGTCTGTCTGTCTGTGTGATTGTGTGTGCGTGTGTGCATAGCCTATGTGTGTCCTGTTATGTGGTGGTTGTAATGCCTGATTGATTTTCACTTTATCACTCTGAAGATAAAACACTGAATGCACCACCTGAACACTGACATGGTTTCTGTTCAGGTTAAAACAAAATGAGCCATTTCTCTCTCGTATGGTTCTTCTATAAGCACTTCAACCCCTCTGCTCTCCTCTGTGTCCTCCCCAATCCCTCACTGCTCTCTGCCTCTCATCATCAGCACTGTACTTCTCCCATGTCTCGATCACCTCCTCCTCTTTCCCTTTGCAGACAGTCCCATGGGCCATTGCAGAAGGAAGTCGGCAGAGTGGAGATGTTCAGAAAGAGGCCTCCTCCAGGTTTGTACCCGACATTAAACACTCTTATTACCCCGTCAACTGGTTTCTTCCATGTAAGTGTTCCTGATCCGTCAGACTAAGGTAAGGTTTACATGACAACATCAATCAGATCTCAGTGAGTCTGTCAGATGCACGCTAGTGACACTTGTACATTTGTGTATCTGGCTGCAGTCTAGTGCATATTATTTCTGATTGCAGAGGGGATCTTCCAAGCAACCCCAAAAATTCCTTTGTGTCATATGGAGGTCGACCAATAGAGGAGCAGCTGATAGACTAACAATAATTTGGAGCAGGAAAAAGCCGATAGTCGATTATTGGCCATTAGCCCACTGAAAAAAAAAAAAAGACACTGTTGAAAAATCCTGGATTTTATGTGAACTGATCGAACCACTGAGTCCATTTATGAATAAAAGTTGTAGGACACTGATAGGACATTTTATAAACTATCATTATCATGAAGTGAGGCTCTATATATACACAGACTCCCCCCTGTTGTGCAGTCAACTACGTCATGTTATTGCACCAGATCTGCACACATGAGACCAGGGTAACACCTTGGTTCCTAAGAGGACTTCATTCATAAACTATAAGCATGATAAGTTCTCTGGTTATTATATAGCATGACTTAGATTTTCTGCCCAAGCCTGTGACAGGCTTGTCAGGCCTGGATCACCCACTCACCCAGTCTTTCTCATGTCACATCCTCTGTCTGGAGTGTCTTTATATCCCAGTCACATTCTTTAAGGTAATGGCAATAGTCCCAGTGTTGGAAGAACTATTCAGATCCTTTACTCAAATAAAATTACCAGTACAATAATGTAAAAATACTCCATTACATGTAAAATTCTTACATTCTTCTTAGAATTCTTCTTAGGAACAAGAGATGGCAGTAATATGTAGGTAAAGTGAAAGTAGGTTTACTGGTTTGGTCCATCTGACAACAGAGGATGGTATTAATACTGATCACTGTGTCAGCCTCTACAGTTTGATGTACATGTACACCAGATAAATATGAGGGGAGCGAGATGATCCACAAAAATAAAAAATAAAAACAACAATGTTCTGATATACAAATATATTCTCAGTTTCTGGACTTTCTCTCCACTCTCTGATCGTTGGTGAGTTGTATACAGTCAATAGGCTATAGGTCTACTGTAGTGTAAAATAAATAATAAAGAAAAGTTAGCTGAAATGGAAATAATCAAATAAAATACACCTCCAAACTGCACTTAAGTGCAGTACTTGAGTAAATTACAGATGGGTCAACACAGTGCAAAAGGCTTTTGTATTTGTGTTGACCCATCTGGGCCACCATTGCACCACTAGACTAATATTTACCTTAATATGACATAGGCTATCCAATTAAAACCTTGACTCTCAAATGTAGGCAATGTGACATTAACTAGATGATGAGTGAATTTGTCAGCCATATTTACCTAGTGTAGTGGTAGGTATAGTAGTACAGTAGGCTGACTGTAAGACAGAGTCAGCTCACCTGCAGCATCTTGTTAGCTCTCAGCTTCATGTCTAACGTAAGATTGGGAGAATACATTAAGCATAGTGATAGTTGTGGCAACCTTTGATGTACTGGCACGAGGCTTGCTGTGCAGCACGTGCCCGGGCACCTGCCAGGCCCCTCCCACTGCGGTGCACCTTCTGCCTTTTAAACGCACTAGGAAACTGGAGTGCAGCACGAGCCACTGTGGCTCCACACCGCCACAGGCAGGCTCAAATGACCTCATGCTTTTAGATCCAAAATGGCGCTCAGCTTCCTCATTCGGAGCCCTCTCGCTCAGCTGTGGGAGCCCTGCAGAGGCTGTTGCCACGGGAACGTCCATCAAACGCATAGCCTATACGGTTACGTAATGCACAAAGCGGACAGTGTTTATGTTGTGGATGAGACGCCGCACGTGGGTGCGTCAATCGATTGATGAGGCTGCTGCTGTGCAGAAATGAAAAACACGACATGACACGAATTAAAGACACGACTGGTCTGCGTTTGCGGAACAATAGTAAATTTGGCTGTTGAAAGTATCCCAAACGATACTTGGTGATTATTAACAAAAAAAAAAAAAAAAAAAAAAAAAAACGTGCACAGTTGTTTGTGGCAAGATGTTGACTGACCTTATTATAAGAGTGACCTCAGTGTTTCTGCGGCAGGCGGGAGAGAAAATAGAGCAAGGGGTGGACCAAGTGTGTGTGTTAGTAAGTGTGTGCGTGTTTTGGGAGGGGAGAGTGAGAGCAACAGAGAGGGCAGGGGACGGGACGGTGCGCGGTTAATCCAACTTGACTCAAGTTGAGGACCAGAGCTCATCCCCGCGTCCTTGCGGAGATGTGGCGGTCAGGTGCGGCGGTCACCGGTCTGTGAAGCAGCGCAGAGCCTTTTTGCCGACAAGTCAGGCTGCGACTGTTAAAGTTTAAAAGCCAAGATGACCGTGCTGAGTGAAATCCCGGAGAAATGGTTTCCCCTCGTTCTCCCACTGCAAAGAAAGAAGCAGAAAGGACTTGGTGGAGGCAAAACGAAAAAGAAGAGGACAGGTACGAGTTGGTGTTGGAAGGAGTCATTGCGCATTGAGTTTTGCACTTTGTCTTCACCATCAACATGTTTTTGTTGGTCTGTTTCTACATCATCACGGTTGTTGTTTTAAAAACAGCATTTTTCAAATAAATCATTCATCACTTTCATCCCATCAGAGTCCAAGTTTCAGACCTGCTCCATCTCACTCACCCCATTTTGTGTGTAGCCTATATATCTGTTTACTTGTCCACTAATCACTGTTGTCTGAACCTGATCAACATTAGACTTCACCTTTACACATCAGCTCACAACAGGGAACGTGCAGTGACTGTTGTTCTTCATGTCCATCTTGCACTTTGTCACTGCCAACCAGTAGCTTCAGCTTAGTCTCATGTTTTTGTTTTTAGTCCTATGTCCCAACAGGTATTTGTCATCGCTCAACTTTAGCTGCGAATTTGAATTTGTGTTTACATGAGTCAGGTGTGCATGTAAGATTTCGTCCGAAAATGAATTTTCGTGTAAATAAGTGGAGGGTGTCCTTGTCTCTTCTGCCTTAGACACTGATCAATCTTCCAGGCGCCAGTCTCCGCTGTCGCCACACTGCCTCGTCTGTGTCCTTATTCCTTAGCTTAACTATCACAAATCACACTGGATGTGCACCTTCATTTGACCTCCAGCTCATCAGTCTGTGACTGTGTCACTCGCATCATTTTCCAACAAATTAGATCACGGTGTGTGTGCACGCACTTATGTGTGTGCACGCACTTATGTGTGTGCACGCGCGTGACTGCAGATGCTTCTGCAATCCCGCTTTTATCTAATTAAATCAGCCACAGTGAGTGATGATCACTTCTCCACTCAGGCCGGTCCTGACTTCAGTTCAGTCACGCCAAGGACAGTAACATTTTCCACAGCACAGACTGAGTCTGCTCTCTGCCCAGTATTGTTATTACTTTAATCTGCAAATTGTGATGTTAGTGTGTGAGTGTGTGTCTCATGGAGACATAAGGAGCTTCAGAGCTGTGGCACGTGCCCTCACACGTCCAGCCATGAGGGGAAGAGTGTTAAAGAGACATGAGCTGGATAAAGAAAACCAGTGATTTTAGATTAGGCTACTGTTGGTCATTCTGTGTAAGATAGTCCGACATTAAGTATTTTATTTTGAATCAATATTTATGTACTACTTTATGTATCAGTTGTTTGTGGAAACCTTATGCTCACAGCAGAGCAAGCCTGCAACTCAAGGTTTCTCAGTAATGGAGCTTTATAGATTTATACAGACTTGCTGTGTAGCAGCTGGTCTGCGTCAGGGATTCAGATGCCCTTGAAGCTGTCAAAGACATTAAACACTTATTGGGCAGTTTGCTAAAGATGCTCACCTATTCAGGTTGGGTTGGTCAGCTTGCACAGGAGCAACTGGGACAGATGTCGCCCGCATGCTCCTTGACGTCAGATGCTGGGAAGCCTTGGTGACGCTCTGCTTATCCAGCTTACCTTTTCATGGTGGGTTAATGCAGCCTTGGCGCTGACTGTTAGAAAGATCTCTCCAAAACAACACAGTGACCTTCAGATAGAGTGGAGAAGTGCCAGAGCAAAAAGGGTACAACAGAGAGAGGTCTGGAAGAGTTTCAACAGCATAGACTTTGGAGGATCTGAACATACACCATCAAACAAACCAGACTGGACATTAAATATCATCAAGACTGAGCTGTAGTCTCATGTGGTGCATTTCAAAATACACTTAGCTGTAGCTCAGATTAATTTAAGATACAAAACATGGTTAGCAACCTGCTAAATATTTCAGGTCTGTCCAGGAAATGCACTCTGTAGCAACATTTAACAGACTGATACTTCAATCAATGTGTCTATAACATGACAGCAAAGGGGACTCTTTCAAGTGACCTGTGTGTGTTGTGTGTGTTTGATGAAGCCTTTTTACATCTGAGGCAAACATGCAAGGTGTGAGATGTACAAGTTGAGACCAGGCTTCAAAGTGTTTCATAAACAGGAAACCACAGTGTCTTTGTTTTTTGTGTGTGAGCATTTGATTCTGCAGTAATGGCTTCTGTTGTGCGATGTCCCTTCCTGTGGCGCCTCACTGCCTTTCAGCGATAAGTCGAAAAGTACGTAGAGGATTTGATGGTTTCAGAGCCACAGAACCTCTCTGCATATCATATGCGCCTGGCCTTGAATTTTATATCTGGGTGCATGTGTGCGTGCATGTGTACAGTGCTTGTGTACAGCCTCGTGCAAAACAGGCCAGTCATTTCATTTAAAAAGCTGTCTCATCAATATTAGAGGAGATAGGCCTGGTGGTGGAGGAGGAGGAGGAAGAGAAGGAGGAGGAGGAGGGGAACTCCAAATCTACCACGCATCAGCATAAACAGAAACCAGAAAGCAGCAACAAGATAAAGAGCAGGGTCAGGAGGGGAGAGGTGTGAGGGCCCCGGACAATGGTTGTGTAATTTAGTGTAACAGGCTTCCATCTGTGTCTGCCTGCAATGAGTACCATCCCTCCTTTTGAATCACTCAGTTGCACACACTCCTACATTACCCATCAGATTGCATGTCCACTCATTAAGAGATAGAGGCAGCGGGTACAGATCAGAGGCGACCTGTTTGCTCATTAGTCCCAGCGTGTGCGTGTGACACAGAACGACTGTGTCTGACACTCTGTCTCGATTAATGACGTCAAATAAACTCTGGCAGACACTCCAGCTTTATTGATTCGTGAATAAAAACACAAACATTGTGGATTATCCGTCTTGTGTCTGTCTCCTCCACTCTCTGTCTCTGTCTCTCTCTCTCCAGGCCTCCAGAGGATGTTGATGATATTGACGTTCTTAAAGTTTGCAGTTTGACAGTGTATTTTCGTTTTCATACTGTATGAGCCTTAATGACTCATTTCATGTCTTTGTGTTCGTGCAGAGGAGGAGAGGAGGGTCAGAGCCAATGACAGAGAGTACAACGAAAAGTTTCAGTATGCGGTGAGAGAGAGTCCTTTTTTCTCCTCTACATATTCCAAAAATATGTCTTAAAACATGATAAAGATTTTAAACTTTGAAAGAATTACTCTTAACTGTTTCTTTATTACCTCATCCAGAGTAACTGCATCATGACATCCAAGTACAACATCATCACCTTTCTGCCAGTCAACCTGTTTGAGCAGTTCCAGGAAGTAGCAAACACCTACTTCCTTTTCCTGCTTATCCTGCAGGTGAGGAGAGGAGGTGAAGGAGGGGTGGAGTCTAACAGGATGAAGAATTATTGGTTCACATCAGAACTGTATGACAAAGAAAAATATCTTGAGAAATGTAAATTAAAATATGTTGAAAGGTAATATAAATAAATTCTTACATGAAAAGTTGTTCTTATGAGGAGATATTTAGGCGCAAAGTAACTGTACTCAGTGGGAGTGCATAATAAGATGCTGTTAATAAGACGTAGAGTTGGTCAACAGCTTTCTGCATCCAATAGAAAAAGTAAATGTGTAGAAGTATAAACATCATTTGGTTGAATTGATTAGAATTTGGTGGTCAAAAGTCAATGTGAATAAAATTCCTTCTAAGTCTGGTACAGACAGGTTTACATAGGGAGCTCAGCGGTGTGCTGTTAGTTTTTGTATCAGACAGCCTTATCTGAGCGTCAACCTCTGTCTCTGTCCAGTTGATACCTCAGATCTCCTCCCTCTCCTGGTTCACTACCATCGTGCCTTTAGCTCTGGTGCTGAGCATCACTGCAGTGAAGGATGCCACAGACGACTATGTGAGCAAGTCTTACCTTACACACCACATTGCAGTCAAATACAGTACTATTCCTGATTATGTCTAGCAGACTGTACTTTGAATTTTCACACAAAACAAGTGGCTTCTGTCAGAGATCTCCTAAAAAGATCACGGTGATCTTTGTTTTTGCAGTTTCGTCACAAGAGTGACAACCAAGTGAACAACCGTCAGTCTCAGGTCCTCATCCGTGGCTCGTGAGTGTGCTGCTTTTTTCCCTTTACTGTAAAATCCATTTCTCAGGTTTAGTTAAGTTTTAATTAATTACAACACTTTTGAAGTGGCAGTAATTATATCTCTTCTTTTTGCTGTTGCAGCCTTCAGAATGAAAAGTGGATGAATGTTCGAGTGGGTGATATCATTAAACTGGAGGACAACCAGTTTGTGGCAGTAAGTGTCCAATACACACACACACACTCACACACATTTTAATTTAGATGTGGTTCTCTAATCATTGTAGATCAGCATGTTATATCTGCTGTTTATACATTATAAAATATAATGGACCAAAGGGTATGATGACGTGGAGGAGGACATGATCCACTGTAGCTACTAGATCCATATATCATCACTATATCATCAGAGCTTTTCTAAATCTGTTCCTGCGCTGTCAGAGCTGTGCAGTGGATGCTAACCTCAGCTATCATATCTATTTTCAGGCTGACCTGCTCCTGTTGTCCAGCAGTGAACCTCACGGGCTCTGTTACATCGAGACAGCCGAGCTGGACGGGTCAGTAAACACACCATCAACTCATAGCACCTGACAATCTGCAGGAGCAATGGGACACTACACCTAAACCTCTATGTGCTGTGTTGTGTTGCAGAGAGACCAATATGAAGGTGCGTCAGTCTGTCTCAGTGACATCTGAACTTGGAGACCCCAACAACTTGGCTTCATTTGATGGTGAGGTTTGAAAACATTGCCATCTTCTCCTCTTGGTTTCTCATTTGGTTCATCTTCCTTTCACAACAACTTAAAGATCTGTGGTTTTCAGTCTGCACTGTTTGTTTGACATTTTCTGCCCTCCCCTGCCAGCATCACCCACCCACCAGCGCAACAAACGAAAGAGTTTCGTGTCAGCACAGTGCGCCCACACACACACGCACGCACACACTCCTGCTTAGAAAAAAATGCTTTACTTCAGCAAATCAACCCACACTTCGCCTTGTATCAGCTTACAAAAGGTGTGTGTGTGCGTGCGTGTGTGTCAACCTTTGGGCGTGTGTGACAATGTCATGACGTCATGAGGATGATTAATTCAACACTATGTTGCACAGTGAGAATTGGATTTTGTGGACTTGTCTGATATTGTCTCTAATATCCATTTATATTTTTGTGTGTATTTTATACGCCTGTCCTCTTCTGTGTGTGAAGGTGAGGTGGTGTGTGAGCCCCCTAACAATAAGCTGGATCGTTTCTGCGGCACTCTGTACTGGAGAGACAAGAAATACACCCTCACCAACCAGAATATGCTGCTACGAGGATGTGTCCTCCGCAACACTGAGGCCTGCTACGGCCTGGTCATCTTCGCAGGTCGGTGTGTCTGCATTTGTTCACACTTGTATGTGAGATGTATTTGTCAGATCTAACTTTCCCTTGTTTTTATTGCAGGCCCAGACACAAAGCTAATGCAGAACAGTGGTCGCACTAAGTTTAAGCGCACAAGCATCGATCGCCTGATGAACACTCTGGTCCTGTGGGTAGGACACCCAAACCTCTCACTTTCATGGTTCATAACTATTTCAGGAAATGATCTCAGTGGCATAAATTTAGTTTCATATATCCCTCGAATATTATATTCTACCACAGTTTTGGCTCAACTGACCAGAGATCCAGTTCTAAGATATCTGATTGTACATGTAGACACCATGCTCTTACCATCTGTGTCATTGTTCCCCCATCTGTGTGTCTCCACCAGATCTTTGGCTTCCTAGTGTGTATGGGTGTGATCTTGGCTGTTGGCAATGCAGTATGGGAGAGAGAGGTGGGGTCCTTGTTTCAGAGCTACCTGCCCTGGAACCCCCCTGTGGACAACTTTCTGTTCAACGCCTTTCTCTCCTTCTGGTCTTACGTCATCATTCTCAACACCGTGGTGCCTATCTCTCTGTATGTCAGGTGAGGAGACAGCTACGGCCGGAAAAAGGGTATTTGACAAACGATGAAGACGTAACACCACTGGCTTTGAAACTCTATCTCTTTCTCTCTCCTGTATGTGTGTCAGTGTGGAGGTGATCAGGCTGGGTCACAGTTACTTCATCAACTGGGACCAGCAGATGTTCTGCCCGCAGTGTAACACAGCGGCTGAGGCCAGGACCACCACTCTGAACGAGGAGCTGGGCCAGGTGGGTAGCCATCCACACTTGGACAACAAATACAGTCTGTCTGTGTGATAATGATGATGAACTATTTGCTGATACTTACCTAGTTCCTGTGGTGTATAGAAACAGGATAGTAACTTGATATTTGAGATATATAAATATGGTGTAGTAGCTCATGTAATTTATTTTACTTTGTGTGTGTTTTAATCAGCTTTTATGTTACTTTTTGAACTTATTTAGTTTAACATGAGACCATTTTTTGGAGGGACTGCTAGAGCTTTGTAAATCAATGTTCCATCTGCATCAGTGAAAAAGAAATGCTTCACAAATGAAAAGCACCAGCAGACTGAGACTGAGAGGAGTCTAAGTTTAGACATGAGGATTCATACATTGCACTAAATGATGTTTCACTACATACAGTGTTTCTATTTGAGACGTAGTGTACAGTAACGTCGTTGTAACTTTAGACTTATTGTTACCATTTGAATTTGTTTTTAGGTTGAATACATCTTCAGTGACAAGACTGGGACTCTAACTCAGAACATCATGAGTTTCAACAAGTGCTCTATTAATGGACAGACGTATGGTAGGTACACACATTGAATAAGTAAGCACACACATACACTTGTTTTGAATCACTGTGCACACACATAGTATATAAGACATAACACTGTGTTTTACAGGTGCCATGGGAAACTGAGATGGATATTGATGTTTCTTAATGAACTGTCATGTACCTAGTGCTTATGTTCTTATTTAATAACGTTAGCAACTAATCCTATCTCCATGTGCTCTGGTAATATTACATTAATTAAAACTTTGTTACCAGATTTTTTTTTTTTTTTGGGGGGGGGGTTCTGTGCATAGCACATTGGCTGGAAATACACAACAATTTCTTAAACAACTTTGTTTTGTTTGCTTTGCTGTCAGGTGAAGTAACAGACCCACTTGGAGCTCAGCCAAAGGTGAGCAACCTAAAACAACCCACTCTTTGCTTAACATCAATGTGTGTATTATGTACTACTAGTGTAGCCTTCCATGGTGTAGCCTACTATCAGAGTCCATGTCTCTCCATTTATCTTCAGAGACTGGACTTTACTCTCTTCAACCCCCTGGCAGACCCAGACTTCTGTTTCTATGACAACACGCTGCTGGAGTCAGTGAAAGTGGGAGATGCTCACAGTCACGAGTTTTTCCGCCTGCTTTCCCTCTGCCACACTGTCATGAGTGAGGAGAAGAGTGAGGGTGAGAAGCATGAAGGGAGAGGTTCATTTTTGAAGACAACAGCACCAACACACACTTGTCCTTTACCTTATTGTCCTTTTTTTTTATTATTATCATTCCATCCATCTACCCAGGAGAACTGGTTTACAAGGCTCAGTCTCCAGATGAGGGTGCTTTAGTGACTGCAGCTCGAAACTTCGGTTTTGTGTTTCGCTCCCGAACACCTGCGACAATCACCACAACAGAGATGGGTCGACCTGTCACATACGCTCTGCTCGCCATCCTGGACTTTAATAACATACGCAAGAGGATGTCTGTCATAGGTGCGCTGGTTTTAACTATTACAAACTATTCATTGCAATTTACAAACTTGCTGTGGTTTGTAACTCCATGCAGTCAGAAGCACAATATTTTTTGAGTGCATGCAGGCAAAAAAACTACTGTAGATTAAAATAAAACTTGTATCTATGGGGACTATCCCAAGTGTTTAATCTCCAACACCACAGTGACTCAGATTTGTCCAGAAGTTTTCCCCACGTTGCATCCTTGGTGCTTCACACTCTTCTAATCTAAACACATACTCTGGATGTACAGCTTTTCATGTTTATTTATTTAATTATTTATTTAAATTACAAGAAGCTAACAGAAGATTAGCTATTAGAGGTTCTTAGATTTTACCCATCTGTTAGATTCAGTGTGTTCCTGTGATTTCTCTGTGTCTTAGGTGCTGGAAAACTGCCCAGAAATAACAGATCATAAATCACTCATGCCTTAGCCACAACACACACACACAGCAGCAGCATAATGTTGAGACAGGCAGGCTGTGTGAGTTACTGTATGTTGGAGTGATATTTTGGTGCTAGGTATTTTGAAGGTGGTGAACCTGCATGGGTTACACTGGGTATTCCTTCCTCATAACACACTGTTTTTCATTCTCAGTGCGTAACCCAGAGGGCAGGATCCGTCTGTACTGTAAAGGAGCTGACACTGTGCTGCTCGAGAGACTCCACCCATGTAACCAGGAACTGATGAATATCACCTCAGACCACCTCAATGTGAGTGGACGAACAAGCACTCCGACTCATAGATGGAAGTGCACTGCCATCTAGTGTCCGCACACCCCAAAGCAGCTGTAACAATGTATTTGCATCTACTCTCTTCTGATGTGCAACACCATGACATGAGACAGACACAGACATTGTTTTGGCCCACAACCATGTGCTTTTATGTGTCAGGCTGAGAGTATGTTATGTTTGTGTTTGTACATCAGGAATATGCAGCAGATGGGCTGCGGACCCTGGCCCTGGCCTACAAGGACCTGTCAGAAGACGAGTGGGAGGCATGGTCAGAGAGCCACCGCTGTGCTGACAAGGCCACTGACTACAGAGAGGACCGACTGGCAGCCGCTTATGAGGAGATTGAGCAAGACATGATGGTCTGTGACTTGGGCTAAGAGTGTGCATGTGAATGAGGTTTATATATTTTTAGGGGGTGTTCTTTCAGTTCTTTCTTTGAGGGAAGTATTTAATGATTCCTTTCATGCTGGATTCAGTACTTTCCCCAGTTAAAATAAAAACGGGAACTTGGTTAAGGAATTTCCTTTTTTTATTATTATTCTAGCTGAGCAAGCTTGTCAGCTCATTATGTTATAAGGCATTATATAATTGACCATCAATTAAATGAGAATGAATAGCAGTAGCATTATTCAGGACATGAAAATCACTTTCTGAAATGTTCTGCTTATCTGATACTGGAATTTATTCCTGTCTGTTTTGCTGCTTGTCCAGCTCCTGGGTGCCACAGCTATTGAGGACAAACTGCAAGAGGGTGTACCAGAGACCATTGCTGTCCTTTCTCTGGCCAACATTAAAATCTGGGTTCTCACTGGAGATAAGCAGGGTGAGACACGCACACACACACACACAATTTTTGCAACGACTCTGACCAGCAGTTTGCATGCCACAAATGTTTAAAAACATGAAGAGCTGCATCTTCGAGGTGTGGTGGCAACACTATAGTTTGTACACCAGAAAGTCTTCCCGGAAGAGCTAGAAAATAGCTAGAGCTAAAAAAAGAGTGATGTCTCCTGTAAATGACCTGTAAAACCATCAAACCATCAACCATCAAATTCAGGTTCTCAGGACGAAAGAATATGGTTGGTTTATGTCAGAGATCACACAGACCGGGGGTAAATCATCCCCAGAGAACTGCAGGCTGTCACCACGACGGTGGTGTTTCAGTTTCTGGCGGGATGTGCTGGGTCAGCAGGACAGCAACCACAACGTAATTATAGGCATCTGTGGCCACAGGAGCACGTAGACCAACGCAAAGAGCATGTAGGCAGCCAAGGTGATGAGCAGTGAATCAGTTCAAACTCTTTATTTTCCTTTTTCTTACCTTCCAGAATAGGCAAGACTGGGATAGTGTGTCAATTAACTGCTCAGCCCTGGGTTAAAGCTACACTTGGCTTGTTTGGTACAAATCACATCATCATTTTTATTTTTATTTATTAATTTTTTTCAGTGAAAGTCAAATGCAAAATTGTAATTCCTGCTTTTAATTCAGCAATCAAATTCAAATTCAGCCCCATTTTACTTCATATATATATATATATAACTCCAATTGGTTTTAAACTTGTGTTGTCTGTTATATTACAAGGGAAAGATTCACTTCCTGTTTTTAGCCTTGAATCTAATATATTATTGTGGTAAAATGTCTTTTTAGGATGTATCTCCTCTATGTCTGGCTGAAATGCTTCCTCACTCTCTCACACGCACAGAGACGGCTGTCAACATAGGTTACTCTTGCAAGATGCTGACAGACGACATGACCGAGGTGTTCATCATCAGCGGGCACACTGTCCAGAGCGTGCGGCAGGAGCTCAGGTCAGTCCAATTCGATTGTTTGGACAGCCGCATGTCCACTGTAGAGTCCACTGAAGTATCCACACTGTGAACTCAAGTAGCATCAAGCAGAGACAGGTTTTGGTTAAAAAGAAATGAAGAAGTGTACGCATGATTGGAGTAAGTGGGTGTGGGAGTCACTGAACAATGTCCACCACCTCAAAACAAAAAGCAACTTACAAATATACACTATTACACTACTTCTCACTGTGTTAACTGGTGCTCCTGTGACTGCCGCATCACCTGCATATGTCACATATGAGCACACACTGTATTTCCCTAATATGCGGTTCTCAAATGTTTGCATGATCTAAAGATTGCATACAAGAGTTCCTGTAACTTGTCCCAATTGCAAAAGTGTTGAGTTGAGTTTAACTCTGTTAACTTTACTGGCAATTGCAAGGAAAGTTGTTCATAGGAAAGAGTGTAAACAATATATCTTGAAATATCCTATTGCATCTGAATGCAGTGTCAGTTGCTGCTGAGCACCTGATAGATGGAGGTCATCTATAGAAACTGACGCATCAGCAATAATAAGGATCAGGGCAAAACTCACCACACTTAGTCTCCTCCCAGACATTCACCTGCTCTTCCTATTTTTATTCCTTCTTTAATTTGCTCTTAGCTGTGTCTGTTTTCCTTCTATCTTATCTCTGGCTCATCTCCTCTGTTGTTCCCTGCATATGGTCTGCTGTGGTTTAGCACTGTCTTTGTGGCCCTGTTGATGTGGAGTGTGTCTTCCTCCCCAGGAGAGCGAGAGAAAGGATGATTGAGCTGTCAAGAACCAGAGATGGAGGGAAGGAGGCAGGGATGGAGGGATATGGAGAGGCATGTTTCATGGGTAATGGGCTCAGAGAAGGACAAGAAGGAGGAGGAGGAGGAGAAGGGGGAGGGAAACAGCTCCAGTGTCCTACTCCTCCTCCACCTCCCTCCAACCTCATGGAGAACATCTCTGGAGAGTTTGCCCTCGTTATCAACGGTCACAGTCTGGTATGAATAACGACACACACACACACACACACATGCATGCGCACACCAGCTATGAAAAACAGACCATGATGATTTTAATTTTAAAGTGTAATATAAAAGTTCCCAGAAATGCATCATTGATAAACCACGTTTTTCTCCTTAAAGTCGTTTTCTTCCAAATTTACAACTATGACACCTTGCTGCACATTTACCATGAAAATCCTCAACCCTCTCTTTCTTTTTCTCTGATAGGCCCATGCTCTAGAAGCAGACATGGAGACAGAGTTTGTGTCGACGGCATGTGCTTGCAAAGCAGTGATCTGCTGCAGAGTCACTCCACTGCAAAAAGCTCAGGTGGTGGAGCTCATCAAGAAACACAAGAAGGCCGTCACTTTGGCTATAGGAGATGGCGCTAACGATGTTAGCATGATCAAAAGTGAGTTATGGCCTGAGGATCATCAGTGCATGAAGGATGACAGAGAGGAAGGGAGGAAGTGTAACTGGATTATTGTTGAGACAAAGAGGAAAGAGAGAAGTAGGGTTTTGCCATGTGGCTGACAATGGAAATTCTCAGCAGAAGCATGATAGTAGATGATTACTAGTAGTGATTGGAGACTGTGTGGAAATGTGTTGCAGTAGGCACATGTCATCATCAAGTCAAGAGCAGGTGTCCTTTTAACCCTAACTAATGTGCAGGTTTGCCAGTCATGACAAACCCATGCTGTGCAGACAAACACTGATCAAAGCCGCAGAACTTTGTGAAATCCCAAAGTTTCCAAACCGAGAGCTGAACTTTGAGGAAATGCAGGTACACTTGTGAAGAAGAATAGTCACGTTATCGTTGAATCTTGTGTTCGAATATTTCACTTATCATTTCACTATATCAAGAGCTGGAACAAGGTGATTTTGTCAGTCAATGTGCTGAACAAGACTGTTTTTCCAACCTTACACTGATTAATGGGATTAAAGGGAGGTAAATAAATGTTTCTAGGTCAACTCAACAACATCATGTTTTCTTACTCTGAGTGTGTTTGCAATAGTTTTGTTTTGTAACTGTTGCATCACCTTCCATGGCCTGGATATGTGCATCATGTCTACACAAAATACAAAACAGAGATGCGGTCAGTGCAGGGGTTGATGTACATGACAGAGACTTGTAACAACCCCTTTAGGAATTACTTCTTCTTAAGATATGGAACTAGGTTCCACATCAAAGACCTTTTAATAAAGCCAAATAAATCCAGTTTCATTCCAAGTCCAGACATCCTTACATGACTCAGGTTCCTTTCCCTCTCTGTCTCTTGTCCGTCTTCTTTCTCCACTCCTCCAGGCGCTCATATTGGAGTTGGTATCTCAGGTCAGGAGGGGATCCAGGCCGTGCTGGCCAGTGACTACTCCTTCTCCCAGTTCCGCTTCCTTCAGCGCCTCCTGCTGGTCCATGGCCGCTGGTCCTACCTGCGCATGTGCCGTTTCCTCTGCTACTTCTTCTACAAGAACTTTGCCTTCACCATGGTGCACTTCTGGTTTGGCTTCTTTTGTGGCTTCTCTGCTCAGGTCAGAGAGTTAAAGGTCATGGGGACAAGAAACAATGTTACCCACGAACAGTTGTCATTTTAACAGTGTGTGTTTATGTGTCTGTCTCTTCTCTCCTGTAGACTGTGTATGATCAGTACTTTATCACACTCTACAACATTGTCTACACCTCGCTCCCTGTGCTGGCCATGGGGATATTCGACCAGGTCTGTTCAAACTGTTACTATGTATTGAGATTTCATGAGCACTGCATATGCTGAACTCTTTCCATGAAAAAAACAAGAACCGCGTGAATGTTGACAAATTCTCTGCTACTGTTTTAATTGCTATTAGCCAGCAGGAAGAGTAGCCTAAAGTAAGGTGAGCCATATTTTAGCCATGCTAGTGGTGTAGCTCTGCTTATGAGAATCAGTCCACAGCTTCGGCCTGGCCTGTAGCCACAACAATTATGGGATAAATTGATAACTTGATCCCTTGACTCTCCATCTAGCACCATAACATGGTTCACATGTTTTGTATTAGTTGGTTTACCATAGCTATTTGTGTTCATGACCTCCTCAGGATGACCCTTTTCATTCTTAGCAAATACCTGCAAAGTAATGACAGTCCTTGCAGCCTCAACTGTGACAGTGTACATAGTAGCTAAACACTATACCTGTTAAACATCTGCAATTTAGCTCAGAGCTGCCAGCATAGCTGTAGAGACTTTTAAAAGGTAAAGTACAGAGAGCCATTTTGCATGATATTTCAACTCCAGGTAGTTTCTGTAGTTATGATCTCATTACAGTAAGGTCGGCCTGTTTTCATCAGTGTCGTCCCTCTCTTTGCATCTTATTGTAGGATGTTCCTGACCAGAGGAGTCTGGAGTATCCTAAGCTATATGAGCCTGGGCAGCTCAACCTCCTCTTCAACAAGAAAGAGTTCTTCATCTGCATCGCCCAGGGCATCTACACATCAGTGGTGCTGTTTTTTGTCCCCTATGCTGTCCTGTCTGATGCTACTCAGAGCAATGGCGTGCCCCTTGCCGACTATCAGACCTTTGCTGTCACCACGGCAACAGCCTTGGTCATTGTGGTCAGCGTACAGGTGATTGAGCCCTGAGTGGTGTTGAGTTTCCTTACAGCTGGCAACCTCTATATTTAACTACTGCGTGTCCCATTCTTGTGTACTTACTGTGCACCTGAGCTGTTGTTTCTGCATGTGCTTCTGTGTGTAGATCGCTCTTGACACAGGCTTCTGGACAATCATCAACCATGTGTTTGTGTGGGGCTCTCTGGGCTCCTACTTCACCATCATGTTTGCCCTGAACAGTCAGACCCTCTTCAGGATCTTTCCCAATCAGTTCCACTTTGTAGGTCAGTCCACCACAATACTGTATTTTTGTGGCAGCAGGTATTTAAGGAATAATGATGTATTTGCCAATATTTCTTTAGGTATAACATTTATGAATAACAATGGTTATTTAAAAGCAAATGTAGCAAAAGTAAAAAAAAATCTGGCACACATAACAAAAAATGTCTGTCTTACACATGTAAAAAGCCTATGTTCTTTGATAATATCAACACATGAATATATTTCCCAGGCTGCATTATCTGGCCAGCTCCTTCTAAAGACAAACATGTGTAGATACACAATATTCACGCCCACTTAAACCAGGATTTGATGTTTGCTGTAATCATCACCTGAAATCATTTCACTCCACCAGTCGGATCATGAAGTGAAGATGTCTAATATTCATGTGTCAATACAGTGTTTTCAAAATCCTTTCAAATTCATTTATCCATATGTGTATGGTCATACATATGTTTGTCACTACAGGTAGTGCCCAGAGCACATTGTTGCAACCAGTTGTGTGGTTAACTATTGCACTGGCAACAGCAATATGCATAGTTCCAGTTTTGGCATTCCGCTTCCTCAAGCTGGACCTGAAACCTCAACTTTCAGACACGGTGAGAAAACACACACTGATTTCTCCATCAACTTCGTTTCATCACATGTCAGTATCTTCTCTTCCATCATGTCGGTTGGAAAAAGGGCTCAGCCCATGATTAACTGCTCAAATACAAACAGTTAGTCTTGAGTGTGTGTGTGTGTGTGTGTGTGTGTGTGTGTGTGTGTGTCTGTGTCTGTGTGATTTAGAAACTTATGCTTACCATCACTAGGTTCATGCACTTTAGACATCGTGCAAATATTGACTTGAAAGTTGACCATAATAGTGGAAGAGAAGATAATGAAATCTGATGTCATGAGCTAGTTTGGCATCCAATCAAAGCCAATGACATCATGTTGTGTTCCTTTTTTTATTTGTTTGTAGTTTGTAGTTTGCATTACCAAGTGCAAAAAGTTTTAGTCTGAGCGTCAATAAAATGTCAGAAGGAGTTTGAGCAGCTGTTGGAGGTCTAAATGTATATGGCCTATAGATAGGGCCTTATTAGTACCAATAGCATGGAGGAAAAAATATATAATGTAAATAATAGTATTAGTAAATATAATAGTATCTAAAAAAAACTAATAAATTGCATCAAATATAGTGCTTTTAAGTTTTTATCAATAATCATGTAATTGAACTTTGTAACACTGATGAACTGCCAATGACATCTTGCTAAATCTAAAAAAGATCGAGGAATGAATTTCCCCTTCCTCCTGTTTGTGCACCAGGTGCGCTACACTCAACTGGTGCGGCAGAAGAAACGCAAGCCAGTGGGTCGCAGCGTGGGAGGTGCTTGGCGCGGCGCGGGCAGCATGTCGGAGGGTCGTCTGGGTGCTCGAGGTGGCTCCAGGAGGTCAGGCTACGCATTTGCTCACCAGGAGGGCTTTGGAGAGCTGATCACCTCAGGGAAGAATATGAGGCTCTCCTCTCTGGCCTTGGCCACCTTCGCCTCAAGACACAGCTCCAGCTGGATTGACACGCTCCGCAGGAAGAAACACACACACTCTCACACTCCCCCCAGCGCCTCAGGGGAGAGTAGCCCAGCACCCAGTTGTGTCTCTGGGTCGGTTCCACCACTCTCCAACTCCTCCTCCGTTCTGGGCAGCTCACAAGACACACCCATCGAGGAGGAAACAGGCTCAGCACCACAACACCAGAACACACAGGCTGTTCCCACTTCATCCACACAAACCCAGCCAGCTGTAGCACCAGATTTAGCATCGGCTGCACCCCAGGGTCCAGCTCAGGCCCTCAGCTCATCAGCAGTGAGATGCCATGAGGGGGACTCACCTGGAGGGTGGACGTTCACTCTGGGGACTGTGCAGGTAAACTCCTGTTATTTCCTCTTCATCTATTTAACACGTCACTTCAAACACTTGCATGTATTAACTGTCACTCTCTCCAACAGGAAGCTCTGTTTGGTTGGAAGAGCATTGCAGCCCGCACCAGCGCGTCCAGCAGCCCAGGTCCTCCCCCTGTTTCCAAGGAAACCAGAGACTGAATGAAAGAGTCATGATAAATCGCTACCGTCCATCAGATGTTTGCACACACATATAGGATGTACTTCTCTGAAGAGTTACCAACACACCACGGGGGCACACAGACTGTTGTATAAACTCACCGTGCTCTCCTCTCTGTTCCCTGGCTCAAAATAAATCATTACACCCAAATCACAGGAGGAAGTGACACTTCCTGAAGACATGGATTTTGCCAACTATTGGAAACTCTGACTTCCCAAGGCATACGATGACTGTTGATGAACGACTGGCAGAACTTTTACATTGTATAACTGACGGACAGCAGCAGAGATGCAGAAACAGATTTCAGGATAACTTATTAATACTTATATGAAAAGATTGTTTCCACTTTCACAAAGATTAATTCACAGCCAAGTAACACAGTATTTCTCAAACTCAACAGCAAGTGGAATGAATGAGCAGTGTAATTTCCAACCAGTGGCGTGCAGACATGATGTGTAAACGTGTTTTCTGTCTCTGTGTTCACTATAGTTCTCAGTGAGAACGGTACCTTACGTTACAGAACTTTGCAAGACTCTTGCAAGATTGGTATCCCCTTTCTCTTATTGATCTGTTTTCCTACTTGGATCACCTCTACTCCACGTATCAGTCTCTCTTTTTTTGCATCATATTGATGTGTTTTATACTGGCCTAGTTGAGTTGCACCTTACAGCAAGCTCTCAGTGCTTTTTTTTTTCTCTGTTTGCACGTTAGGCCCCTTTTTTTTTTTTTTTTTTTTTTGGTCTGACAACGGCCCAGATCATGTGAATGTATGTATGTACTGTGGGTAAAGTCTCATCTGTCACACAAAACTACAGAAAATCTGAGTGAATAGACAAAGTGCCACTGATTTACTTTAGGTTGGACCTTGGCACAGTGCAAAGAAAAAGAAACTCTGACAAATGCTAATCTATTTAAAAGTGGTTTGTCAAAGCTGGAGTCCTACAAGTAGATTTTTCAGCCGTGTGATTTCATATTGTATACACCTTAGTGAAGTGCTTTAATTTTTAATATTTATTCTTATTTAAATAAAGGGAAGGTGTTTGGGGATAATCATGCCTTAACAATGCCAAACTTTTGATCCTCTAACCTCTTTTCTGATTCATCATCCATCAGTCGAGCGTAGCACCTATCTGACCTGGACTGGGATGAGACAGTCTTTATTTAGAAGAACTAGAAGAATGATATAAATCCGCTCTTTCTGATCATCAACAAAGCAGCTGACACACCAGACTGTTCACACACTCTGCGAAAATAAGGTTAAAAAAATATATATACATGGAAATGAATGTCCTTTGTTGTATTTGGCTCCATAAATTGTTCAAGCTTCTGGACATTACACCGAGGTGAAAGGTGGAGCTGTTGAATGGTGGTCAATAAACATGCCATCTCTCTCTCACGAGAGCAGCACACTGTGTCCATGCAAATGTCCTTTCATGTTCAGTAGTAGCAGACGAGGTTTAAGGTAGAGATGACTGTGTGGGATTATGTAAAGTGAAAAAGAACCGATAAGGACAGATTTTAACCACAAATTTGTACCAGCTGTCCTGGTGTGTCATCGCTTTCTATAGGCTGAGGTGACAAAATGAACAGAGAATAGAAAGAGATATTCTGACTTGTGCAAATCATGAAGCAGCAAGACGGTCTCTTATCTTGGAATGAATCTAAATTTTAAAAAAAAAAAAAAAATGCAACATTTTATATTAATATTTAAAAATGAAGCATCCCCTCACTGAGTATAAACTATATATAGCTGCAGTCTGAGTTCTCTGCCATGTGATAAAGATCAGGATTCAAGTGCAGTAAGTCTAGATATCCTGCACATGGAAACACACATCCTGAACATGGAAGACATTTAAAAACGTAATATTAAAACTGCAGGTCTCTTCACATGATCGCGGGGGTTTTATTTTGACGCTGAGGAGGATTTCCTCTGTATAACGGCGCTGTACAAGAGGAAGAGAGCAGGTATTTCACAATAACGGGCCTTACTGAGGGCTCACTGCTGCAACCAGAGCTGTGACTCCTGCTGGCAGTAGCCTAGTGGGAGGAGGAGGGAGGGGGAGCTGTCAGTCGTTGGACAGACTTTGACGGTGGTGAAAAGTTTGATGGGAGTCACAGCAGCACCCGACTGACGCAGTTTGCGCCTGATTGATGGTGTGACTCCTCGGCGAGGGGGAGATCCACGCGTCAAAATGCGGCTTTTTCTCCCTTTGCTGTGTGTTGTGTGCGCGGCGCCGGTCCACGGTGTTTTCGACGGAGCGTGTCCCAGAAAAGGTAAAGTCATGTGTTCTCATGTGTCAACTCTGAAACACAGATACTGATCGTATGAGTGAAGTTAACGCAGTGAGCCTTTGGTTTTGATTCATAGCGGGGGGTATAAGCCATCTCAAGTGTTGGTGCTCCTTTATCTGTCAGCAGTGATTCAGGCTCTTGTGTGTGTGTGTGTGTGTGTGTGCACCGGGTCTGTCCCGACCAGCAAGATGCGACTCTAAATGACGTCTTTCTTGGCACCTCAGATTAAATCTCACATGATCTGTATTGTCTTGTTTGACAACGAAACCGCTGTTTTTTAAAATGTTGTTACGTTTCAGAAAAATGTTTCTCTCACAAACTCGTAAAAAGCAGCCAGGCTGTAGAGGAGACCAGGAGCTGTAGCACTTCCAATTTCTCTTATCAGCACCAAGTCAAGCTGTAGCTGCCTGCTTTAAGGTAGGCTAGTCCTTCTTGCAAAAGGAGCTCTGTTTTAGAATGAAAAATATAGTTTTAATGCAGTCAAGTGTGTTTTTGTTTTGTTTTTTTTACTCATCTAATACAAATGCATGTCTCTGACATCTATTCATCTTATATTGTAACGTTTTAGCTGCACGTTAACATAGAGATACATATGATTCATTGTAGAGGCTGGTGAACATTTGCAAATTTTGTTCAGTGAAACTAACACAATGGGACACACACACACACACACACACACACACAAATTATGTTAAAAAGTCATTAAAGTGTTGAATAAGAAGCTTTTAATATCACAATATTTTGTCCTTATGCCAACAACCCAGTGCCTGTTGAAATGTTGCATTTCACCCACATTATTTATTTTAATGTGACATTTCATTTCTTTCAACCATAACACAGATTATGGGGTGAATTGTGACAATTTACACCTTGTGATTGAGGCGTAACCAGACAGGTTTCCTGTTTGTGCTGCAGAGATACCACCTAAACTAATAGCAGGCAAGTGTAGCTGGCCTCTACTCATTTCAAACATACTGACTTGGCAGAGTCCCAGAGGAAAAAAAAAAAAAAAAAAGGTAAAAAGAAAAAAAAGAAAGGTTACACCACACCCTGTCTTGTCTCTCACATTATTACCAGTTTAATCAGCTTCTAAAATCATATTCAGCAGGATGATGCTTTCCTCTTACTCTAGACTCAGGATAAATGTGTGTACTATTTGTACTTCGGACTATTGTCAGCTCTCTTCCTGCCAATCAGCATCTAGCCTACGGTAAATGTGTTTTTAACCTTGGTCACCTTGTTTTTTGTACTGGACCAAAACTAAAAGGGGGGGGGGGGGGGGGGGGGGGGTCAAAGCTTTGAGATCACTTCTACTCATTATTTCTCAGTTGCTAAAACACTAACCCCTATATTGTCTGAACCAAACGCTCAGTGGCCAGAAACTGTTTACTGAATCATTTATTGTCCATCTTTTGGCAAAATGAGCACTTCTCACTCCCTAAAACATGTTTTGCACGGTGATGCACTTGTGTTGCATAATGGAAAGCGCAGGTGGGAAAAGTAAAACATAAAGCACAGATGTCACAGCTTAAACACAACTACGCAAAATCAATCACACTTGTGGCTAATGATGTGAGGAAACCAACATAATCCAGTTTAGAGTTGTTGAATGTTGGACGATGAACAGAAACAAGTTAAGAGACAGAGAGAAATCAAGTAAGACAAAGAACAGTAACAAACGTAATCATTCACAGCATGACACTACATAAACAGATGTTTCAGTGCATCACTTTGCCAACTTAGTATTGTACTGTAAAAGAGGCCTAGGGGAAAGTCTGTCACTGTTTGTAGTTCTAGTGCTGCATGTATATTTTTGTAATAACATGTTCTCTTTTTGTAGACTTGCAAGACACACAAATGGGGGGGCTAGTTCTCCCCACATGCAGAGACCCTCATTGTTGACATGGTCCATCAGAGCGATACCATTAGGCTGGATTAATATTTGTTTAAGTGCTAATTTCACATTTTTTTTCTGCAAAATGCATTTAGCCTACTGTGAATAATAATTATTATTTCATTGTTTGGTTTTGAGCACAGATGGGCCTGTTTTGAGGTGATTTTTAGTTTTTGCTGGAGGAGTCAGAGGTTTGGTGAATGTAGTTTGAAAATTGGTTTCTGCTTTTGCTGTTTTAGCAAGACAAATACTGTAAAAACCCCACACTTAAAGTAATCATAAAGTGAGACTGATAGGTTTTTGTTTTGTTTTTTTAAATAGCAGACAGGAATCTTCAAAGCATAGGCTAGTAGACAGTTGTAGGGGAAAAGACAGGAAACTGGGAAAGACCCACAAGCGCAATGGACTTTTCAAGCCCAGCCAGTCAAATCAAAACAAGTGGCTATAAATGCAAATGTAATGTAATCATAACACACTATGTGTTTGCAGTTTGAATGTTATTATTATTTGAATGTTTCGGAGGAAGAGTTAGAAATATAAGTGAGAGCTGGCGCAGAGGGGATATGCAGTGGGACAGAAAAAGAAACAGTGAAGAGGAAAGACACATTAAAAGAGGAAGTTCAGAAGGAGCTGGTAATTTTGGTTATGCAACGTTGCATCTTTTCTGTGCTGTGCCCTGTCAACTGTAACCTGTACTGAAACCAAAAAAATCTCATTACTATTTACACAATACTGTTTTACACACACATGATTGAAGACACCAATCGAAGAAATGTCTTTTATTAATCCTCTAATCCCGGTTTGTTGTTTGTTTTTCTCTGCAGACCCTCCCCCTGGCGTGTTGGTCATACCCTCTGGCAGCAAATTGGTTCTGATGTGCAGAGGTTATGTAATGGTGGATGGAGTAAAGGTCAACAGTGGCACAGACAGCTCAAACGCCAACAGAGGAGGGACTTCTTCAGTTGCACCCACAACCACTGGAAACATTATGAATAATAAACACACTGTGGACCCTAGTGTGAACGAGGGACATCACTTTAAACCAGAAGTCGGTTTTGTGACAACAGGAAAGAGAAGCCCCAGACATACAGACATAGCGTACACGGCCTCTCCCACCACTCACCTGGTTCAACCAACCAGCAGTGATGCACTGCCGCAGGGTGAATCTGACTGGGAGGCTGAAGAGGCGGACGGTGAGGGTGATTATGAAGATGAGGAGGACGAAGGGGAGGAAGGCAGCAGGGTAACAAGAGGCATAAAATCAAGGCCTCAGTGGAAATGGAACATGAAGGTGGTGGGGAGTGGAAAGAGAGACTGGGGAGATATCACATTTGAGAGGAGAGGGTCTACACTGTCTCTGTCCTCAGTAAGAGTGACAGACACTGGGACGTACACATGTGATCACAGAGGCAGAGAGCGGTTCTCTGTAAAACTCATTGTTGCAGGTGAGTCACAACAGCAATGAAGTCATAATGGAGGAATAAATGGAGTGCAGCCCTGACTTATATTTCTATTAACAGCATGACATTTTCTCAAAGCCGGAAATTTAATCATTGACACCTTTAGCAGGTGTGAGAATAAATAAATAAATCATGCTTACTGGAACTGATATGATGTTTGTCAAGAAAGTCATGGATGAGTTTGTACACCCAACAACCCACATCCATAGCTTGTTGGTAACATTTCTAAATAAAACGAGTACTGATAAAATTATTATTAATTCTTAATATATTGTATAAAGCTGGGCCAAACATCACTTCAAAAATAACTTTATGTTTACTCTCCAAATTATTGCAAATGAAAGGATAGATCATTTCATTAATAATCTTGCTGGACATTCAGTGCAGTTTCAGAGGAAATAGATCAAGATCAATGGCATAAATGGAACAAATAGATATAACCATCTGTCTATGTCTGATAATCAGAAGTCTGCAGAAGGTGTATTAATAGCCTTCAAATAAATATTCGATGCCATTAATCATGACACTTAACACAGTGAAACAGACAGGTATGCTATGAGAGGGGCTGTGTTGAACTGTTACATAAAAAGTTGATAGGCACATTAGATATTAATCATAGAGTCCCACATGGATAGGTATTAGGCCCCAGACTGTTTATTGTGTGTATAAATTACCTGTGGAACATCAAGAATATTGAAATTTGTTTCATTTATGTTTGTATATATGTTGTTGGAGGTGGTCACAACATTTTACACAAGACACTTTAAATTAATTTTGGTTTAAATTTGAACATACCTAAACTTATTTGCATGAATAGACACACAAGTGGGAGTGACCAGAAAAGAGACCTGCTTTTAAATTATTTTGAGCAAAGCTGTCAAGACCCAGGGCAGCAGGCTACAAGGGAAAATGACACATTCTGAATCATAGAACATTGCACAAACTGTATTGTCCACTTGCATTACCATATCTCAATTATTGTGTGGCAATATGGGTGAACACAGGAACATGTTTTTTGTGCTTTGGAGTTTAAAGGGATAGTTCAGTTTTTTTGAAGTGGGACTGTATGAAGTACAAAAGACCACTAAGTATAATATCTGCAGTAGAAAGGTCTCTGTACTCTGTACCTCATACAACCCCACTTAAAAAAACTGAACTATCCCTTTAAGGAGCTGGTAGAATTTAACAGTGTGCAACTTATGTTTAAGCCAGGAAATAATTTACTTCTAAAATAAAAATGTTGTTCAACAAAGATAGGGGAGTGAATTTCAATCTGTGGGATGAATTAGTGAAATGATCTGGAAAATATATCAAAAAATATTTTTAAAGCAGTATGTGGGTGAGGAAGGGTTGTTTCAGTGACTTCACACTCAGCGTGTTTGTTTGTCATTTTTACCTGTCAGATCCCCCTGAGAGTCCCAGCCTGTCCTGCTACAAAAAGTCACCGAGCAGTAAGATTCGCTGTGAGTGGACGCCTCAGAAGCCTGTAGCCAAACCATCAAACTGTTACCTCGTACTGAATAAAAGGTAAGTGAAGATGCTAACACTATGATCCCACCTGTGAATCATTTATACGAGGCGAGAGGTCACACACTGGACAGGTGGCCAGTCTGTCACAGGACTGACACAAAAGATAAGATTAAAGTCATTTTGATTAATGTCTCTCTGACACCGTGTCATGACTTATCTGTGCTAGGCTACCTGCCATAAAAGAAAACTAGAGCATTTGCATATTTTGCATCAGTTGTGTTTGTCTAAGTCAACTTGAAAAAACGCATTAAAAATAGACTGCGGAAGGGCTGTAGCTGTAGTTCAAGTGTAAGTATTTCAGTCAGGTGAAACTAAATGGAAATTTATTGTGAACAGAAGGCGTGTATAACTAAGACCCTGGCAGGAAGCAGATCACAATGGAAACAATCCACTGGTCTACACTCATTCTAATGTGAGGAAGCTTACCTCTGGAGCTTGGACAGTGGTGCTGGTGATAAGCAATGGAGCCTGAGGATGGGACATCCCCATGAAGGAAACTTCAGATCAGATGGTTTCGTTGGACTGAGGGCAGTCGGGCAATTTATCAGTTTACAGGTGATTGGCTGAAGCCCACCATGTATGGCCATGATTGGATAAAGACATGAAAGAGTGGACGGAGCTTATAGATAATATATATATATAGATATAGATAATGTATTTGTTACTTAAAAGGTATATTTTATACATCTCATCTCTGAATGAATGACTTCCCTCTTTTTTTGTTTGTTTGCCTTTCTTTCCACCCTCTTACAGTCCGTCTCAGACGTTCAACCATCTGCAGTGCTCCTACTCATCTCGACTCTCCCGCTACTGGTGTGCTCTGGACCACAGTGAGGATGATCTGAGAACAACTCATACAGCCTTCCTTTGTATTACAACCATCGCGGGCAATGCCACTAGCAACCTGCAGCACTTCACACCTCTGAGCATATGTAAGTGGGTGTGTCCCAGTCAGCATGTGATTTTGGTCTGATGTCAAAGCCTCTCATCATCATGTGATGCTCACTAGAGTATTTCTTGCCCCCACAGTGAAGCCAGACCCTCCGTCAGATGTGAAAGTCACACAGCTGGAGGGACATGAGACGTGGATAAAGGTCACCTGGTATTTCCCAACTTCCTGGAAACTCCAAGACAGATATTATGAACTTATGTATGAGCTCAAATACCGGCCTCTCCAGTCCTCATTTCTTCATGAACAGGTGTGTTCTTGTATACCAACCGACAAGCAGCTGAGCATGGATGTTTTTAACACGTGCCATACATACACTGTTGATGTGTGTACTCATCAGCTTACTGGAACAGTGTTCCAGTAAGCTGGAACAGTGTTCCAGTAAGCTCTTGACTTTTCTGGCTTGAAACAATAACACAGTCTTAGTTGTCTGTTTGTTTGTGCCTATGTAGGTGTGGATGACCAGGGGCTCACGTTCCCACCTCATCAAAGATATCATGCCTGGTGTTCAGTACCAGATACAGCTCAGAGCCAGGGATGAATTTGATGGCAAGTGGAGTGACTGGAGTACACCCATCAATGCCAGCAGCTGGACAGGTACACACACACAAACATATACAATATGAAATAAAATAGGTTTCAAATCAAGCATCTAAATTCAAGATTATAACATTATGTGGTGGATAAAAAAATGGTTCTCCATGCATCATTCAGTAAAATGTAGCTGCAATCAGGTTCCTTTCTGCATTATGTGGTGGATGTTAGCATGAAGAGCATGAAACTCAAATGAAGTACAGTGGATGTGTAAATCATTTCACTTAAATAACTACTAAAGTTTTATCAAGTCATGTATGATCCTTCCTGGACACAGACAAAAGTAGTCACTGCAACCTGAGGAAGCAGAGCTCCTGTTTCCTTCCCCTGTTATTGAATTTTCCAAAGACGCTGCCTTGCATACAAACATCCTGTCATACTTAAAGGAAACTTTCACTTCTTTCAGTTGTGTTTTTTTTCCTCTTTGAATCAGTTTACTTATTGCGCAAAGTGTGCATGTGGTATTCTGGAAACATGCATACAGTGTATATACAGTGGGTAGGAGTATATTCAGAGACAGTTAATGAATGTACACTGAAGTCCTGATGTTCTTTCTGAAATGAAATAGACTTTAAAATGAAAGTGACACATGCTTATTATGTTTATTTATTGGTTCAGTCCAAACCTCTGACACAATGTGACTTATTTTGAAAAGAAATCTATCCCTCTTTAAAGTAACTCATATTTTAAAGGAGGCCTGTATGGGCCAAAATGTTTATATACAGATTCAATAAAAAGTCTAATTGTTGCAGCCAAATGTTATTTTTAAATACCTCAATAAAGCATTTACTGTATGATCCCAATCCATAATATGTATTTACTTTTCACTACTGGAGACCTTCTCCCCGTCAGGGTTGTTGATAACATGTTTCCTGTGTGGATGTCTCTCTCCCCAGCTCCTGTGCTCATCGATGATCCAATAGCCACAGATGTAAGAGTTTTAAGTACTAAAATATTAATGTGTGGTCTCCTTTTCATTTTCCTGTGTTGAATAAAGTTTTTTTTCTTGTGTTATCCAACAGTTTCCAGATGAAGGATCTACAGACGACTACATGAGTGATGGTATGATAGTTAGCAGACAGTCAAATATTATGCTTCATTAGGTTTGTGTGCGAGAGAAGGAGATGGGAAAGAGCAAGAAAGTGGGAACTCTATAATGTTGTTGGTGCTAAACCCCACCATACCCCACGGGTTTTAACAGGAAGCCGTAACTTCATAATAACTGAGGCTCAGCAACCAAACGAGCTACAGGAAACATGGCTCAACACACCTATCACACAGAGACACTGACACATAGTCACAAAGTCTCAAACAAATGCTTGTATATACATTATTCTGTTTATGGTCCAGGAGTTCTCAGTGTCTCACTTTCTTTCATAGTTCCTGGACCAGGAAACAGGCCTTCTCCTGGACCAGTGGAGCTGTCACATGTTCTTTGGATCTCTGGTTTATTTCTTCTCTTGACAGTCATATTGGCTGCCTACATGTTCAGGTATAGTGATATAGGCCTATATATGGTGTCAGATGTGAATTGTTTATGTTTTTGTCAGCGTCTTAATTTTATTCTTTTTTTATTTTAGACACAGGGACAGATTCATGTCTAAACTGCACCGTGTTAGTGTCATCATCCAGCCTGGTAACTCATCTGAGCCTCCATCCACCACACCAGCAGCCCCAGAGCAACGGGCCCTGATGACCTTTACCCGTCCGCATTACAAAGAACCCTCAGCAAATGAAGGACAAGAAGAGGAAGAAGAAAATGAGGAAGAACCAAGCGTGAAGGAAAGGACAGAAGCCATGCACTTCAACAACACAAGTTATTTCTTCATCCAGAGAGAGTCCATTTAAAGGGGGGTCAAAGTACCTTGAACATTTTTGATATACCCTCAACTGTTGGATTGGTGTTTCTCTCTCTCATAACTGGAGACACAGATGACAAAGGGATAATGGATGTAATGTTTTTCAAGGTGCTTCAATGAGCTTTGCATGGAAGCAAACTCAGGAACTCTTCCTATCTTTTAACTCTATCTCATGCCTTAATACCTCTGAATTTTGTTTTTGTTTGTTTGTTTTTTTGTAGTCGTCACTGTCTAAATACCAGCATTTAACTATCCTGCCTTATGTGCCAGTTGAAAACATGTTGATGGACTGTAGACTGGATGTGGGTGTAGATGCTACCTGGCTGGCTATCTGCTGAGATTTAACAAATATATCACTAATGTTCAGCCCTGTCAGTTTCCATATGTTCTCTGCAACGTTTTAAAGACGTGATGAATGGGGTTCACTCAGGAAAACCTGGGTGGGGTGTTTATGGTGTTCGTATGTGGTGTGTGGTAAGAACAGTTCAAAAGCTGTAGCCTACTTCTGAGTAGCTTGTAAATTTATTAGCAGACTTGAAGCTAACATAAGAGTGATTTTTTTTTTTACATGCTTCTGTGTGTGTGTATTGTTTTCATCCTGCTATATGAAGCACTTCGGGTTATATTTTTGTATGAGAGCTCCGACATAAATAAAGCTGAGTTTGGTAGAAGTATCAGAAGTGGTGGTGTTTCTTTTTTATCTTGTCATATGCTGCCCCCTCGCGGACGCAGCTCTTAATTGCAGGAATCGTCTCCATGGCAACAGTTGGGCCCAGCGTACCTAGCAACTGTGTCAGTAACAGGTGTTGTGTTGTGCCTGGGCCCTAACGTTCGTCAGCTGTAGATTTTGGTTAAAAAAAAAAAAAAAAAAAAGTAAAAATAAAATAAAATCAGACCAATACCTCAGCTCAATGATGGAGAGAAGGGGCGGCTTGGCAAGGCTGGACGTTGGTGTTTTAAGCCCTGAGCAACAGGAGAAACTGCGACAGTTCAAGGTGAATTACATTACAAAGCTACTCTGTTCATTTAACGTTAAGTTAGATGGCGTTATCCGTCTGTTGATTAACTGCAGGCCTTTCCTTTCCTTCCCTTTCCTTTCCGTTTTTCCTTCCAGATCAAGACAAGAACCGACAACGAGAAGTATCTGAGGTCACATCCAGAGGTGGAGCTGCTCATAGGGGACTTTCTAAGGTTGGCTCACTCATCTTCTTCAGAAGCTAACATTAAACAGCAGTTCTTAAGGATGATATAAGATCAGAGTTTGCCTGTCTGCTTTTGTTAGAAAATGTGTTAAATAGCCACTTGCCAAGTTATGAAAAACATATGTTGCCCTGTAAGTGCCCCTTTTTATTATGTACGACATTAAATAAACATACCCCAGAATACTTTGTTTGGTTGGTGGCCTCTATGCATTTATCTGAGGAATATGTGCAGTAGATCACCTCTGAACTTTAAGTTCACTCAAAAGGCTCAGTGTCTGTAAGAGACATTGTTACTGTGGTTGTATAGTTACTATGCACATTTCCTGTCTTCTCACAGGGATGTGCTTCTTAAAAGACCCATTAACATCCATGAGTTTGCTGCTGGTGAGTTATGTGCACAAACACAGACTACATCACACTCTCACATGGCCTTTCTTTTAGCTTTTAATGTTATTTATTTACATTTTATGACAGGCCCATGTTGTCATATAACATGTGAATGTTACATTCATATAGTGTCAGTAAAATTGCCTTATCATACACTTTTTATACTGTAGACACAAGCATAATCTCACCCACTAACTAGTGTCCATGATCTTTTGCAGATCACTTCACCAACCCAAACCTTCACGCAAACATTGTCTCCAAAATAGAAGGAAACAGTGTCGCTGAGTAAAAGATACCCAGCACTCATGGCTCTGCAAGCTTCTCCTCTGAGTCATTCTCTGTCTATCAACACATCTATGGACTCAAATTTAGTAACAACTAAGAAGCTTATATGTTTTGGTCTGTGCACAAAACTAGTCTGGCGATGGCTTCATTATCAGATTGCTATCATACACACAGGAAGTCTGCTAACTGGGAAGATGGTAATGACCATTACTAATGAGTGTAATTAAAGGTTAATGAGAACAGGATGTCCTATGGGTATCACACACTGTTTGTCACATCACCCGCATAATTATGTTCAGACACACTGAGGAAGTAATGTTGGCCCGTGAAATGAAGCCAACTTTGTAAATGCTCAATTGTATGGATTTTTTAAACCCATAAAAGCTTTACTTCACTCATTTATGTAAGAGTTAGCTCAGTTCTTCCCTTTTGTTTGCTTTGCCTCTTTTTATCGCTCTAGTATACATGTCTTTTTAATGTAATGATAATTACATACACATTTATATGGAGAATATGATCATAAATTATGAAAACAAAGGATTAAACTAAAGTCAAAATCACATACACAACAAGTGATTTCACAAATCAAACCTTTATTTCTTTTGGAGAAAATGTTTTGACTCTGTATTTTCATCTGAACTGTCTTTACTTACTTACGTAATGGTCTTGACATTTTAATGTGGTTATTATTCAGGAGCTGCAGGTTAGAGATGTCACCTCTCTCCATTGAGCATCTGACTGGAGCTCTTACTTTGAAGTTGCCATGCTTTGTTTATCTTGTCTCTATTGCTTTGATTGTGTAACTGTGGACAATGCAGTGCAGTACTGGGTTGTGGTATTTGGGTTATGTCATCCTATTCATCATTTCCATTTAACCAACTTTTGCCTAGACCATGATGACAGCACAAAGGAAGGCCAAGCTCTTCAACAAAACATTGGTGTGTCCCTGAAGTCTGCACTTTGTCATTCCATATGGGAAAATGTTTCATGAGCTGATGAAACTAAGGTTGAACTGTTTGAAGAAAACATGCTGGAATGACATGTAAAAAGGACACTGCAAACCCACATGAAAGCATCCTCTTAAAGCTAAAGCACAAACTGTCCAAAGAAGAAGAGGAAGGAGAAATGTCCAAAGTTTTTCCTCAACAGTGTGAAGGTCCTGGGGCATCAAGTACCTCATTTTAAGAGTTTCCTCAAACTCAGTGAGTTTTCAGTTAATCTCCTGTCAGAACGATAAGAGGATGAGACAGTGTGCCAGCTTGCTTGATGATATAAACAAATCCCGACAAACAAATGGTCTCCATGGAAACAGTAAAACTCTCTGTCACTGCTGTAAATCACTTTCCTCTTATCCTTAACCTCTGTCCAGCACTCCCTCAGCTAAAAAGAAATTAAATACATTAAAGGTTTATACTTGGTTAAACTATACAACCAGCCCCTGATCAGCTGCTCATCTGGAGGTTGATCCACAGAGTCATCTACTTTTTCCATTATTAGGTGCATTCAATTAGAGACAAACACATTATGTTTGTTTATGTGAGATTAGTTTGTTGACACTGTTTTCAGCCCAGATGAAGGTAAGATCACAATTTATGAACAAGAGATGCAGAAAACATGTCACATGACACTCTGTCTTTCTCTGATGACACTTTTTCAGTATCTTACTTCCATGTCACCTTTGTGAAATCATGTTGTAAAATGTATGATCGATATCAGAATTCATCAATTCAAATGAAATGAATATCTCAAGTAATTCATAGCTTCTGTTTTCTGTCTCCCTTTCTTTTACACAGACACAGACACAGACGTGAACACAGCAGACACGCCCATACGCACATGGACAGGTGCTCACATATACACAGACAGTATTGTTTTAACCACCCACACCAGCTCTTAAGTCACACAGGTAACCACCCAGCTTAGATCAGATGCAAGAGACAGGTGGAGGAAGAGCACGCAGCTTCATCCTCAGTTTGTTTGTACACAGTTTTAAAACTGAACTGGTTTTTTCATCCACCAGGGACCAGACGCAGATTCTGTAAGTAAAAACTAATTCTTTAGTTCTTTTGTTTATGGTCACCTCTTTTTGATGTATAATAGTGCTGAAACATAATTTATATTGTTACATATATATTTTCTTATTTGTTTGCTTTACTGGATATTTCTATTATCTCTATAGTTCTTCACAAGTAATTGTTCCTTGTGATTTTATGTTCATAATTTATATAATCAGTGTAAATGACGTATGATTATGCCTTAAAATAATATCTTTATATAGAGCATCTTGTTGTAATAATATTATTTCTTTATTGAGTTACTTTTTTATTTTATTATATAATTCAGTTCTCACAATCACTGAGCGTATTTAAATAAGAAGTCAAATGAATGGAAATCAAATAATTTAAATAAAGGCAAAAGAGGAGCATGCAAATGTCTGAGAGATAACGAGGACATCAAATCTGAAGTGGCTGAGCCAGAGTGACAGCGCAAAAACAGATGTTGCCAAAATGTCATTGTACAGTGCATCATGTACATTACCCAACCTGTTTTTCTCAGTTTGTTATCCTGCAAGTCCACGGAGTCTCCCACAGGATTGGGTAACAGGGGCAGTAACTAGGGAGGGAAGAGCACAATTCCTCAGAGGAGGATGTTAGTCAGAAAAGTGGAGGTGGTTCTCATGGAGACAGATTCTATAATATCTGGAGACCTGATAACAAAACTTTCATGTCCTGTTTCTTTTGAAGTCATGATGAATTAAAATCCATTAAGAAATATCATTTTTAAAAGGACAAAACATGAACATCTGTGTCGACCTCACATGTAATTGTGTGTTGATATTGATGTCACTGATGTTCCATAAACAGGTAGAGGGCTCTTTTCACCATGGCTCCAAAGGGAGGCACATTGTTCTTTCTACTCCTTGTGGCCCGTGCAGCCTTGGGTAAACAGCAATCACACATGCATCATGTCTGTATATAATTGGCAAAATGCATGTATACTGATCATGTGTTATGTGTCTGCCTGCACAGCTAAACACCCAAATATGAGGCCTGGACAATATCAGCTCGACTTCAAGGAAATGGCCAAAAACATGGTATGTCACTGAAGGGGATTTCTATCTGGAGGTAGTATAAGACAACAGTTTTTGTTTTTCATGTCCCTGTCAAAGACACCTGTGTTCATTACACTGATGTTTAGAAATGATCACAGTTCAGTACATGGAATAAAATCTCTCATAGAAATCTTATTGTATTCATTAGCAGTATAATGCACTGGAAATCTTGTCTTGCTGTTTTATAGCCAGAGAAGGTAGATGAACTGAAAATGATCATCATGAACATCACATCTCTGATCTGAGAAAAGATCTTTATAGTATTAAAGGCAGGATCATTGTTCCAACCTGGCTTTTAAATATGAGCTTTAGCCATAATTATTACAAATGTCATAAAGTCTTTAAACAATGGTGTTTTAAAAACCTTTATTTACATTGCATTATTTTACAGGTGCAGTACATTTAAAAAAACATCCAAAAAAAAAAATCTAATACTTCTTATAGCTACATACAATGATTTTCAACAATGTGATGATGATGATGTGTGGTTTTTTTTCAGATGATGAAGTGCAAGAATGAGGGTGAGTACATAATGAGTCCCCTCTGTAACATGAGTCAGCTCTCATAAATGGCAGTTATTCAGACCAGCCTTGGTGTATTTGTGCAACATATAAATACGGAGCGTTGCTATGTTACAGGATACCAGGTGCCTGAGCGGATGATGCTGAACACTGTCTTCAATAATAGGTAATGTTGCGTGAGTGCCTCTCTGTTGTGTGTTTGGATAATTTTCTGAGGAGGCAAAAATCCTGTTTTATATTGTTTTATGCTTTTAACTTCTACTTTTTATTTGTGTCAAGGACGCCAAATGATTTATGATAATTTATACAAATAAATTTGCCTTGCTTTACCAATGAAGAAAAGCGCTGCTGAAATTGTTGAAACCAGCTTGTTTCCACTCCACGTCTCTCTCAGTGACTTGCCTGTGGACGGCAGGAATCCTGGCTCAGTGAACACCGTCCTCTCCACTTTTCTTGATGTCCTGGATTCAGCTAATTTGGGCCAAAACAAAGGTTCAAAGACTGACCAAGTCCCAATGTTTGACTCAGATAAAACGGTGTGAAGATGCACTCACCATCGCACATTTGATCCGTTTTCACATCAATCAATGCAACATGTAGTATTTTACGTATTAAGTCAAGCTATGATGTTAATATTTGATATGCTCTTTTCATTCATGTTTGTTTAAATGCAGAATCTGAATATGATTTGTCTCTTTTTTCCCTCTTTTTCTCTAGGAAAACAGGATGTGGAATTGCACCTACCTTGCACAAATAATCCAGCTGATAAGGAACTCCTCTGTCAGTACACTAATGCCAAGATCTTAACAACTGACGCACATAATCAATGCATCAATAAATGTTGCTCTGTGATAGTCTAACCACTCCTATCATCTCTCCACAGGAGGCATCTACCTGTTATGTGAAAGCATTTCTGGCCCCTGTGTCCTGGACAACTTTGATCACGCAGAGTGACACAAACATTGACTTAGATGACTATGACACACTTCTGTGGGCGGCCAAACCAGCACTGCAGGACATGGCATCCTCAAGAATCAGCCTTCCCTCCAAAGCAGGGGGCCAAAAAATGAAAAAGATGTGTGTGTTTTTCATTTGCTTACCTCATTTCCTCCACTGTCTCTTACCAGCTTTTTTTTTAAGAATTGTCAAATTGTTGTTGGTTTCAGAATGTACATGCTCCAGGAGGTGTTTGATCCCATGTCTGACAATCAAAGGACCCAGGTGGTCAAGTGGGCAAAAGAGCAAATCGCTTGCAATTACTTCAACTGCACAACAATGCGATCATCTGATCCAAAATCAGGTAGGAAATGACTGAAACCCAACAAGTCAGGAGTCATATTCAGTGACCTACTCCAGTCACACATTGTGATATGTTCACCTTTAACTATTTATGAGAAAATCTTATTCATCCTCCGTAATATAGAAAGAATAAAGAAAGGAAAGAACCTCTAGAAAAAGCAGGAAGAAGGGTTGAGGAAAAAGAGGAAATCTTTTCTGAACCTTTACAGCATGAAATAAAGTAAACTAGGTTAAAACAATGAGTAAGAGAAACTTAAACTTAAACTTAAACTTTATTTATTTATATAGCACATTTCATACATATAAAATGCAACACAAAGTGCTTTACAAGTTAAAAGAAAGAAAGAAAAAGAAGAAGAGAAGAGAGCCAGGAGTCAGTGTTTAGGTCATATGAGCAAGACATAGGTTCTCTAATGCAAATCAAGTCATGTCATGATGACAACAATCCTTTCCTCTGTAGGACCTCTAGAGCCCTGCAAACCTTCAATGAAATGGCTGAACATGGAAGCAATGACCATGATGGGTCCATACCTCTCCCAGTTACCACCACATGAAGTCGATTCTTCCCCCAAAGAAAAGGTCAGGGTGCAAAGGAGAAGAAGAGCAACAACACAATAAAACTGGAAGCAGAAATGAGATTGATATCTGTAGCTCTGATGGTTTATTCATTTTCACTCTCTCCTCCAGCTGTGTCAATTTTTCAATTCAGCCATGTTCAGATCCGCCTTCCAGAGGGCAACCAGGATGAAGCCTCTTCTGGGCAAAAAGTTTCTCGAGAGAATTCAGGAGTGCTTCAGCAATAAAGACTTTGAAAAGCATGTGGACAAGTGTGTAATCATAAACGAGTGTGGATACATATTACTGCATGAAAACCGTTTGGGTTGATACATTAATAACTTTGATTCTCCTCAGGCTTGGCCCACTGGCTTGTTTTTATTATGATGCTCCAAGCATGAGTCCTGAACTCAGCAAGAACCTCCTGTCTCAGCTGGACGACTGCGACAACCCCAGAATCACACAGGTAACACTGACCCACTGCCCAAGCTTTAGCCAGATTTGACACCTTCATCAAGAACAGAAGTTTCAAATCTTATCAATCTATTCTTCTCTTTTTTGTCCTGTCCTAACTCAAGCTGAAAAAGCGGCTTGTCAAGTCCATGATTTCAAACTCCAAGGATATTCAAACACTGCAAGACCTGGGCAGCAGTGTCACTTTGTTGCCTCCTGAACAACTGTCCTCACTCTCTCGCAATGATCTCAAGAATGTTCTCAAAAACCTGGGAACCAACGTCCAGTGGACGCAACGCCAGATGCACGCTCTGCTCAAGAATCAGCTGGGTGATGAGAAGGTATACGCTCGCAGGGTCAACAGTTGGTCTCCCACATGATCCCCCTCTCCCTCGTTACTTATCTCATTCTTCTCCCTTATAGTGTAAAGAGTTATCAGCTGAGGAGCTGAAGGAGCTTCAGTCAGTTGCAGAGGGCTTGCCAAGGTGCATGCTCAAGCAGGTGAAATCCCAGGTGATCCTGAAAGACAGAGAGGCTCTGAGGAACATCTCCAGGAAGATGAGGAAGGGGCAGCTGAAGGCATGCTGCAGGGGGTGAGTTAGACTCTGATCACTGCTGTTATTTAGGAAAAATGAAAATGAATCCAATGAGAACAACAGGCAGATCAAATGAAAAGCATTAGCTGTTTATCTGTGATATCACCTATATGCACCATAAACATGATTTTATAAAGAAGGAAATGCCTTATCTGTAGCTGCGTGGAGATATGGATCCTTCTGCGCTGGTGCAGACGTTGTCCGGCCCTTTGCTTCGCAGCATTTCTCTGAACAGCCTGGAAAAAGCAAACATCACCTCCTTGACCCAAGTGGAGAATAAAACGTGGAGTCGGCCACAGGTAACACACCTGGATACGTCCTCTCTCCCAACAGCCAGCGTTCATGAGTTCAACTAGTTTTCTTATTATAGTGATGCTAAAAAAAAAAAAAAAAATCCCTGACGGTTGCTGTCTTAACCTTAGGCAGCATACCTCGCAAAGAAAATGCAAGCACTGAAGCAGCTTAACTTTAGGTAAGATACCAAGCACAACACAAACAAAAGCCTTAAATCAAAACAATGCTGAAATGGTTTCCCTTGTATTAATTTCAAGTCATTAGAGCCCTTGGTTTCAAAAATCAAAAAATATCACAAAAATCAAAACTCAAAAGAAACTCTAAGAAAATTCATGTATAACAACAACACAGTAAGTAGTTGCTAAATAAACAGGTCTTTATAAACATGGAAAATTAGATTACACTTATCTGCGTGCTCCTCTGCCATCGCTGTACATGTTTACCTTATAAATGTGCTTGGCTGAAACAGGAGGCTGCATTCAGTCCTCCAGGGCATAACCTGCAAGATGATCGACAAAGTTGCTGACAATGACACAAAGGACATGGCTGAGGCCGTAGCAGAGGCTCCACAGTGGCTCTCCAAAGTGCAGGTACCCATCTGCTCTCACACAGCTCTCTGTGAATAAAACACCTGCATTGCACTGTATATCAGTTTTGGTAACAAATCCTTGTTTCCAGGCAGGATGTGCTGCCCGAAAGCTTTTTGACACTTTGGAGAAAGAGAGAGCAAACTATTTCAAAGCCATCACACAGGAGGAGATGGACAAGATTCCCACCCTCTTACTTCTTTACCTGCCGTACGCAAACACTCTAAATTCTCTCTATTTAATCCAATTCTTTTCCTGCAGTATAAATGATATAAAATGATAATCTATCTCTTCACACCACCTCAGGCCGTCCAAGGTGAAGGATTTGCCCAACGCTGTGTGTCCTGTCTTCATCGACAAGATGGAAGAGGCTAACCTGAGCTCATTGCCTCTCCGTTCCCCGTCTCGCCCTGCACTCACCGCAAAAGCTCTGCAATGCCTGACCAATGTAAACACAAACACTTCCATCCAAAATCTACCAATTGAGATTAGATCTATTGATTGTGAAGAAACCATTCAGTCACTATTTGTGGTCTCCATGACTGTACCTATGAGTGTCACATACTGAGTCCAGTGGCTCACATGTACATGCAACAGCAGCATTAGATTTTTACTGTACTTTTGCAGGGGGCAAATGTATCCACGCTGTCCTTTGAGGATGTGTCCAGGCTTGGACAGTTCCTGTGCGAGTTGCCTCCCTCCCAACTGCGCCTCATGGCCCCAGACGTTATCAACAAAACCCTCCAGGACATTGCCTCCTGCCAGTACATTCCTCGACACCACAGGGAAGATCTTATTCAGCTGGTCAAGCAGACTTTTGGGTAGGGAATGAACGCAGGAGTTACTGCAGGGAAAGACTGAGACACTTTAACACTGATCCCCCCCCCATCTTCTGCAGGGATCCATCTGATTGGTCTGCTGAGACTATGGAAGATCTGGGTCCTATTCTCTTTCTGAATGACACTACCACATCTGCTCTTCCTAACAAGGTGTGTATGTTTTGTCGAATCTTTTACATATCACCTGGAAGGTGACGATGATGACATTCTGTGTTGACTCTCCCACATTTTTTTCATTAAATCACCCATCAGAGTTTTGCTGTAACACATTCATGTGTTTTTCTCTGAATGTGTTAGCCTTGGATGAAGGATGTCCTGTACTTCCTGAAGTCACGCCTGTCTCACATCTCAGATGCCCTGAGAAAGAAATTATTTGATCTCACCACCAGCAGCACGTCAGCTGCAGCACGAAGACGGAGAGAGGGTGAGGAAGAGGCAGCATATGTGTGCTGTTAGTTTCAGCAGTGATGCCACATTTGATGCATGATTCTCTTGTGTGCTTTTATTTCTCACGCTCTCCATTTCTTTCCTTTGGTCTCTTCCAGCTAACAGTAACAGTGACAAAACACCCACTGTGGTCACCATTGAACAACTGGGAATGGATAACGTCTTTTGGACGGCAGCAGAGCTGGACAAGATAACAAACGCCAACTTCATTGAAACTGTAGAAATACTTGGTGACATCCCTAACTACAAAGCAGACCAACTGGCTGTGCTCAGAAAGAAAGCAACTGAGGTAAAGGACAGCAGGACTGCATGGTTTACCAATAAGCCATGCAAAAAGACTTTACTTGAAAAAACAGAAGAAACCAGCCTCCCCCTCAAAATAATTCAAAAGTTGTGAGTAGTGCAATGTACAATTGTAAGAGCACAAAGGAGTTAAGATGACATACTGTTTAAAAAGTAATATCTAAAAGCTAAAATTTTCATCCTTTTTTTGGCAAACAAAAAAAAGTGTAGTTTAGCCAAAAAAAAAAAACAAAAAAAAAATACATACATTAGCTACAAACTGAATCGTTACTAATATCGTCAAGACCAACTCAACGAACCAGGCACTGCCTCCAGATCTGAGCAGCACTGGGAAGGGTGAAAGACAGCATACCTGTAGCGTGACAAAAGTTTAAAAGATGCTGCCCTACGTATCCGAAACATTTATACTTTCAGTTGAAAAAAAGATTGCATGACCCACCCTCTGTTTTGCACACTCTTTACACCTAGTTATATCCAGATTCAAATCAAATCTCAATCAAAATGATCATAAACTTTTAAACGTTGCAATTGTTTGTGTCAGTGTTGGAAATCCTACATTTTAACCTCCTCAGTTTGATTCATTTGAAAGTTAAAAAATATATATATTTCTGCAGGCATTCGGCCCCGTGTCAGAGATAACTGAGAGCGAGGTGAGGCAGATGCAGTGCATAACTCAGGGCTTCCCTGACGCTGACCTGCAGAGGCTTCCCTTCTCTCTGGACACTGTGGAGGATCTCACTAAATGTGGCTGGACTGACTCACAGGTGAAACACAGATACAGCTTCACATGCTCATGACTATCATACCGATTATACTCGCAATGTTCCCTAATAGTGATGACCTGTTTGAACAGATACAGTCTGTGTGGAGGGGTATTGCTAAATACAACAACCTGACAGCGCAGCAGCTGGGATCTACAGAGATGGTCACACTGAGCCGGTTCATCTGTGGTCTCAGCACCGACGAGATCAAACAGCTCAACAAGGAAGCTTTCAAGTTGGTGCAACACACAAATCTCACATGCGGTTCGATTTAAACCACTTTCTTCCAGTTTGTTATCTTAATAAATTAGTTTATAATAAATTGGTTTTTTGTGCCAACAAATAACAGAAGGCACAGCCTCACAAAAGCACCAACACTACCAGTCATTTATGACCATTCACGATTAAGTGTTATGCCAAATACTTATTCCATTGTCAGCATAGTGCAGCAGGCATTCGAAACCATCTGGTGTCCCTGTCTTATGTCTCTATGTGTGTAGTAGTAATACTAGTAAATCATTCTAGGTGCTTTAATAGTTTTGAAAAGAAAAGAAAAGAAAAGAAAAGAAAAGAAAAGAAAAGATATATAGAAGAGAAGAATCAGCTGCTCCAAGTTTTTCATGATGTGCAAAGGAAGGGCCACTGGTCTGTAGTCATTTAGTTCACCTGGACATTTTATTTTTGGTACTGGCACAATACAGGATGACTTCCACAGGGCACCCGTCCCAGTGTAGATTCAGGTTGATGATCCTGTGGAGAGATTGACACAGTTGGGCAGCACAGTCTTTAAGTAGCCTTGGGCACACACCATCTGGGCCAGCAGCCTTCTCAGAGCAAAGTCTTCCGAACTCCAACCTCACCCCTGTGTCTATGACAGCCAAAGGTGGAGACACAGGGGTGAGAAAGGGAGTAGCTGCCATATTGTACACGTGCAGAGGAAGGAGGAGGGGAAGGGGGAGCTGTAGTAGAGAAACACACTTATGGAGGTCTTATGAAGGAGCTCTGGTGAAGATGCCCAGGTGTTGAGGAGAAGGAGGAGCAGTACTGGAAGTGGGTGTGGTCACAGCATCAAACCTGTTGAAGAACTGGTTAGTAGAATGTGTTAGTTCTTTCCACATCACCCATTATCTTCCAGATGGTGTGTGTATTTTTAATGTTTCCAGAGTTGGTACTGATTCCCCTCCACACCTCACAGATGTTGCCGTGCTATAAATTCCTCTAACTTCTTTTTTTATTCCACCTTTGCCATTTTTAATCTCTTCTTCAACTCATGTTGCATCTGTTTGAGCTGTTCTCCAGGGTATGTTTTTGGGGAAACAGCGTACAGTCTTTGTTGGTATGACTGTGTCTCTACAGAAGTTGATGTAAAACAATCAACCTGTCTGTCAATGTCCGTACTGTTCTCGTCTGTTTCCAGCAACACATTCCAATCTGTGCATTCAAAACAGTCCTTTTGATCCTCAGTAGCCTCAGGTGTCCATTTCCTAGTTGCAGGCTGCCTCCACACACAGGGTTTGTAACACGTCTGCAGAAAAACTAAGTTGTGATCTGACCTCTAATTTCAATCAAGAGTGGGATTTCTTTTAAAAAAAGGACAGTGGATGAATTCTACACAATCAAATATTTTGTTATCAGCTGCACTGCAGACGTGTTACAAACGTGAATAATGTGTGCGTGTGTGTGTTTCACAGAGATGCTGTGGGCTCACTGGATGGTGTACAGTGTTCCTTGACTGTTAGACAGGAGTTGAAAACTGTTGCCGTGTCAGCGTTTGGAGAGCCCAGCACCTGGACTGAAGCACAAGTGTCTGACTTGGGCAACATCATTGGTGAGGTCACTTCCTGTGCTGTCAAATTATATTCAAAGTGCTGCAGTCCTACTTACTTTTCTTACTTTCTCTGACAAGCAGCATCCTCTAAATACTGACCTGTTCTGTCTCCTTCAGCTGGGTTGGATGCAGATGAGTTTGCTTCTTTGGACTCGTCTGTCTTTTCATTTCTCAGCATCTCCAGTATCCCGCTCATACCACCAAACAACTTTGCTGTAAGTGACATGACATTTAGTTTAATTACATCAAGTACAGTTTTTTTCCTTGTTACTTTGTAAAAAAAAAAAAAAAAAAAAAAAAAACTCCAGGACATGTCAAAAGGAAATATTACACCTATATACTAGAGTACTGACCTTGTGTAGCATAGCAAGTTAAAAGTTAAACCACTCATCTAAAGAACATTTTAACAAGTGGACTTGAATTCACAGAGTTGAAATATTGGTACTTCAATGCAATATAAGCAGACTTTCTATAGCAACAGTTACACAGTTCAAACCAGTTAAAATCCTGGTCACATTCAGTAATTATGCATCAGTGATAAACTACATAACAAACATACAGAACATACTGTATATATGTATATACATGTACAGTATTTTTTTCCATTGCTCTCACCTGTGTGCCACTTACTGTGCTGTTTTTCCCTCCAGGCTCTCTCCGTTGCTCAGCTTGAGGCTCTTGGTCCTGACAATGCTGCCATGGTAACCAGTGAACAACAAGCAGCGCTCAGTGAGGAGCAGAAGGCTGCTCTTCAGAGGGCCGTGGATGGGTCTCGTTCAACACCAGTGAAAACAACTGTATCTGAATCAGGTAAGGGGGGAAGACTTATGTATGGTTATTAGCTACAGTTAGTGTGTGATGTCATCTTCCATCTTCCTGTCTATTTGTGGTTTTGATACCCAGAGTTGCAAAAAAAAAAAGGTTCAGCAGTTACAATCAATATTTCTACATTAACAAAGGATTTGATAACAATGTGAAGGAGATTATTCCAGGTTATTGCATCCTCGTGTGGTCATCATCATAGCAACTGTTTCCCCCACCCATGTGAAGAGCAAATACATATTTTCCATATAAATTCACCAAAAATGCTCTTACTTTTAGTAGGAAATTGTGCTAATGTAACCTCGCACCCTTTGCAGTAGTGAGCAGTGAAATCTAAATTTAATTTTGATGTCACTGTCTTGTCCAGGGGCTCCATCGCTGAGTGTCGAGGGCATCTCTGCTTATGTGAAGCCCCTTCTGTTTCTTCTCATGGGATTCCTGCTGCTCTGAGACCAGGGCCTCCACATCCATCTGCAGGAGCTTTAGCAAACAAAACTTGCATTCTCCTTTTCTACTATTTCTGTCACATGGTTTTATTACAGAGTACTGATGGCAGCATGTACTCCTTCAGGTTAATCTTATCTTGTTTGTGACTAAGACATGTTTCTCATAGATTGATTGTCTGACATCATATGTGTGAGTCTAGGAACGTTCAAAACGCAACTTAATCAAATGACTTGGTCAATTGTGTAAGGATTTCTTGTTATTACTTACTATCAAGGCCCATATAAATATTCTCTCCATATATATATTTATGAGAAAGTATATTTTAATAGAATGAGGAAGATTATTTAATGTTTGTCCGATGGTATGTCTTAAGAAATCACAATTTGGATATTTACTTTCTGTTAAAGAGGCTTTGTTTTCATCCAAGTGCATTTGTTGGTTTGTTTGTGAGCAGGATTATGCAATAAGTAATGATCTGATGTGCACAAACTTGGTGGAAGCATGTGAAACAGGCTTGGGAAGAAGCCATCTTATTTTGGGAGTATTGTGTATGTTGTTTGACATTGGCCTTAATGGAGGCAAAATGGTGGACGAAGAACTAGTAAATTAATAAAGATTGTTAATATACTCCAGTTACTGTGGCAATGGTAGTTGGAGACGACAACTTAAAAGGAGGACAATGTGCCAGTTTTTAATTTAACTTTTTTTTCCAAAGAAACATTTAGTTAAAAATGGTCTTGTCAATGCAAAAACTGAAACGTTAAATAGGACAATGTGTGTAAAAGCATTGGATCATCATCATCATCATCAGACAGTAAACACAGAAGCTGTGGCATGAGACACTTCAGTGAACCAGCAGCCTGCAAGACATGACAAACAGCTAGGAGTCACTAAATAAAGAAATGTAATCAAAACACAACACTCAAAATCTTTTAAGCATCCACATCATAATGTAGTATCTCTGCTGAATTTCCAACACCTCTTTCTCCTCTCATTTGAATTGTGCAACAGCTTTGTTGACAACAACCTGGAAGCATCTGATTATACTCAGCCCATATACCGCAGCTGAAGTCCTTTTTTAAATCTTTAGCAGAGTCGAAGACTGAAGAAATCCTCATCAAGTACAAGGTTGAACATCTCATGTTCTTAGTGAAGCGTGAAGAACAGACATGATACACATACACGTTGATCTTTTGTGAACAGCAATCTCATATAAAACAAACATATGCCACTTACCAAGAAGCCGTAATTACATTTCTTGCTCACAGAGAGGCTGTATATCATTTAACCTGATGTAAATACAGTACATTCCATTTATAAAGGTATCAAACATTAACTTCAACAGTTTTGAAAGTTGTAGGCCAATAACTGCAAAGTATGTATTCATCAAGTTGCTGCTATTTTCCAAATTATAATGAAAGTTTTTAGACTCAAATCTCGAGAGTTATTGGTCCACATTGATTTCAGAACAATATGAATACACAACGTACAGGCACTTTCAACTTATTGAGAAAACAACAGTTAATATTTAATAGTAATATTTTTCAAGTGGCTTTAAAAATCTATAGACTGTACATCTCGTCTACATTACAAGAGTCACTGGTCACTGCAATTCTTCCTCCTGTCCACACAGGTATTCAAGAGATCCCTTTAAGCATGACTTCAGTGACAGTTAATGGGACAAAATCTACAGACCTTGTTTTGTGCAAAATATAAATCAAAGTCTGGCTGCGGCTGATAAAGAGGTCAAAGTCTGAGAGGGGCTCATTAGGTTGGTATATTCCAAAGTTAGAGGCTTTATAGTACAAAATACCATCTTTGTCTTAGTACACAGAGGTAATTCAATTAATCATCTTGCATATCTAATAACAACACTAAAACGTATGGAAGCTAATGGCTGCTTTGAAATTTGGCACTCTGTATATTTTTGTAGTATGGTCTGGAAAAACGGCTGGCAATGAGTTTTAAAGTTTACACACTCGATAGTAACCTGGTATGTGGCTGGACCACATCAGAGACTGTTTACATTCAGCCTAGTGTCAGTCAGCTTCAGCCCTTCAACTGTCTCCTCCTCTCCTACTCCCTGTGCTGACATACAGTATAAAGTATTTTTATACATCTGAGTTCCCATCAAAGTTGATAATTTACCTCCTTTACCTGTGTTTCTTTTATGTTGTCAGACAAGGCAACGTGTTTAAAATAGTGACTGAAATGCATCACATTAAGACAACATGTCACCCAGCAGTCACTCTGTACTGCTAAAACCCTGATTTTATGACAGTGATGTGATCTGGCAACATCACCAAACATGTAAGTAAAAGACAATGGCTATGCTGTGATTTCCACAATATTAAAGAAGCACCAGAATCTCTTCATAAGCTGCATACAACCCCCATCTGCTCCACCTCTCTGCCCCTCAGGGTTTGCCCATCAGGCATTACTGGCAACTCTCTGTACTCTCTGTACTATGGACCAAAGCCAAGGTTTCCAAAAAGTTACTGGATAAGTGCTTTCACGGAAAGAAAAAAACACTTACGGGGTTTGAAAAGTTGGTGAATTAAGCAACAAATGCACAAAGCTGGCAATAATGCGGGCTGTAAATGCCCTGCTGTTGCAGTCCAGCCAAAAGTATATATGAAAAAAAAAAAAACACCCAACACTTTACAGAAAACATCTGGGTTGTTTTTTTGACAAACTCCTCAGTAGGATGATAATATTCAAGAAATAAAAAACAGACACATTCCATCGCTGTCTATCAACATTCACTGAAACAGCCGTCACAGTAAGATTTGGTTGTAACATTCACAGTTCTCTACTGGCACATACTCATGTGAATGTGGTCACAGCAGTGAACTAGCCAGACTGACTGTCCACTGGCCAGGAAGTAGCACTAATCTCATTAGTATCATTACTGGACACAGAATAACAGACAGTATTAGATCCTGAACGTCAGAAGGTTAAGGCTGCTCTCCACCAGTGAGAATCACACCTGACTGTTTTATTGATCTGTTCACCTAAAAACTCTGTTCTGGCAATCTTTGGTTACATTAGTGCATAGCTATACTAACCAACACTTAAAATAGGTGTACTAACATCACCTTCAAAAGGCACTTGAAAATGACATCTCCTACCAACACTGATCTTCTCCTTCTATCTGCCACCTTAGGTAGTTTTCCCTGCATTTCTAGCATTAATGAAAGCCATGCCGTGAGTTCTGAAGTGTGTGTTCAGATCTGTTGCCTTTTCAAAGTGTTTACCACACACCTTACAGGCCAGTGTGTCTTCATCTTCCTGCCCCTGAGCTATGGAGGTTTGAGTGGAGGGTGATGCTGGTGCCGAACAATCCATAGAACTTTTATCATCATGGTTCCTTTTATTACCAAGGGACGGTGCTGGGTGCATGTTGAGGGCTTGCTGGTTGTCAGTGAATACATCTCTCACCTTGTGAGTGATGAAGCGATGGCGTGATAGAGAGGGGTTGGATGTGAAGCAAGCGCCGCACTGTAGACACTGCAGACTACCCCCCTCTGTCCCTCCTCGTCTGTGCTGGCTGATGTGCTCCAGGAATGATGCCTGGTCGTCTGTGGTGAAGCCGCAGGGAGCACAGCGAAACCCAGAGTCAGGGAGCGAGTGTGGAGCAGATGCAGAGGAGGACGACCGTGACTTCTTCACAGGACTCATCCCATCTGTGGACTCATCATCGTGCTCCATCTTCACCGCTCCTCTCCGTCTCCGGCGAGCCCCAGAACCACCGTCCTGTTCTGGCGGACAGTCGACCTCAGCCCCTCCCTTTTTTTACAGAGGAAATCAAGATCACATCTTAGTAAAAAGCTCAAGTCTGATGTTTCCATACCAAAAGAGTGAGTGGGCTTTACCATCAGTGAGTCCTGGTTCACAGAGCCCATGTTGTGTCTCAGCTGAATATGCCTCTCCAACATCGCTCGGCTGCTGAATGTTTTCTTACCCTCAGGACAGAACCTACATAAGCACACGAACAGATACACGCGCACACACACAAAAAGTGAATTTGAATGAATTGAGTGTGGCTCACCTCTGGTAGAAATAAGCAGAAGGTAAGGGAACAATCTGTTTTTATATCTTGAACTCACAGAAAACTTTCAAATACATAAATGCAGTAAAGTCTGATGATATCCTGCTTTCAACAGATGTAAAACATCATTCTCATTTCTATATGTACATGTTTCGCTTCAGTGAGCTCCACACAGTTAGTTGCACAGATAGTCTTTTGAAAGAACCCCCTTGGTAATGGTTTCACACAGTGTGTGGGACACTCACTGGCAGTGGAAGCTACGACTCATGACTTTGTGCTTGTCTCTGATGTGACGCCGCAGACTGGAAGTTGTGGTAAAGGAGCTCTCACATTTGTTACAAGGAAACTTCTTCAGAATCTATACAACACAAGCAACACACATGTTTACGTATTCGTCACATAACTCATAGATGCACGTGAAAACAAAATGAATCCATTCAAATGACCTTTCTGTGTTGTTCAGCCATATGGGTAATGTAGTCTTCGCGGTCTGTGTAGCGTACATGGCAAGGTGCACACTTCCATCCCGAGGGGGTCTTCATCCTCTCTGTCTTCACTTTCTCTTCTTTGTCTTTATCCATCCACTGCTCCCCATCTGAGTTCTCTAATGTCACTGAAGACCGTGGACGAGAGGAAACAGCTGGAGGTGAAGGCAACTCTTGTTTTAACATGGGAGTCTTGTGGGTCTGAAGAACAGAAAGAACAGGATAAAAAGTTATATAAATTCTCAGACTTGCATTGTAGACTTTTTTTTTTTTTTTACTCTATAAGGTATATAGACTATGGACATTAAAATATCTATACCTTGAAATGCTCCAGAAGGGAATTCCTCTGAGAAAACAGCTTAGTGCACTCAGGGCATTTAAACACATGCACCTTTTGATTGGTTAAATGAGTGTCAAAGTGGACGTACAACAGGGGCTTGTGGGTAAAAACAGTGTCACACATGACACATTTATAGATCAACCTGTAAAGGAATAAAGATTAGTAAATTAATTGTCATAGATTAATTATTATCCAGTGAAAAGACACAACTTCAAATCTGTATCTGTGTGTGTGTAGTTTGTGTCTATATAATACATTGTTTGTCCCTCAGTGGCTGTTGGGTGTTGAGCAGTGATGTGGCTCTGAATGCTAGGGGCAGATTTGAAAGCCATGGGGCAGCTGGGGCATTTGTGGAACATGTCACAATGAGCCTGCTGGATGTGAGACTTCACAGAGTTCAGCCCTCCAAACACCACCAGGCAACTGGCACATCTGCAGAGAGAGAAAGAGAAATGTGAAGACGGATGACAGAGAAACATGGTGGCTATGACAACTGTTCAGTTCAATTAAAAACTGTGTGGAAAGTGTCGTACCTGTATCCGATGCGGCGGGCAAAGTGCAAACAGGTCTCATCCAGATGTGTTTGAAATTGTGGCTGCTTGGCCGTGCCGCCACACTCTGGGCACACATGTGGCGGGAGGCTTTGGTGGATGCGCTGATGAGCTGCTGCACTGCAGCTGTTTGGCAGGAGCATGGGAGGAGAACAGTCTGTGCATGGCTGGGGGGAGAAAAGAGATAAAAGGTTTGGGCCAAAGGCAGGAACTAAGTTGGAGCTCATTTTGAATATTGTGAGAAAACAGGAGAAACACAGACACAAAAGACTCACAGTTGTGTGTGCTGCTTTGATTTCTTGAAAGTGCTCAGCAACCTCTTCTTTGCTGCTAAACTGAGTCAGACACTCAGGACACTTATTACCGAGGTGCTGCACTTCTTCTGCTTTCTTGTTTGGTGCAGCTTGGTGCGACTGGGGTGTTGGGTTTGGGGCGATCGACCCTAGAGAGATAACAGTGCTGATGAGCATGACAGCATGGATGGTGAGAGCACACGTAAGAAATAAAGTAAGACTGTACAAAAAGGAATACAATCATACACAGGAATCAGACCCAAACATCTGTAACTTACCTGTTGCCTTAGGCTCCTGCTGACCAATCATCTGCTCCACAGGAACAGGTTTCATGACCAGGTGTGAACACTGCATGATCAGGCCTTTCTCCTTGTGCTCCCTGGCGTGTAAAAGCAGGCTACATTTGTTGAAGAAGGCCAAGCGCTTGGCGCAGTGATTACACGTCACTTCGATCCTTAGTGAGCGTCGGTCATAGTGTCTTGCCAAACTCTGCTCCAGTGCAAAGGCATCACCACACTCCAAACAGCGGTAACCCTGCAGGAAGGCAAACGTTCACACCTCGAAATAGTGATAATTCAATATAAACTAGGAAAATGTAAAACAGTGCTGTGAGCTTGTCATGAAATTATGGTTAACAAGACCCATGACTTTCTGCTCATGATGTGATATATGATGAGGTACACAGCATCAGCAAACATCAGCTTCTGATTTTGAGATGAAGCTCTCCAGCCTGTTAATCTGTAGTGTGTTTGTGGCAGAGACCCTTAGTAGCAGTTCACACATTAAGCAATTAACAGTCATCTTCACTACCAATTACACTACAATCAGTTTGTTGATTTGTCTTTAATATGTCAAAACAATTTTGCAGAACCCAGGGTAACATTTAAGCTGCTTGCTTTGTCTGAGAGTCCAAAATTCAATGATATTTAGTTACCTATAATTTATGAAAAAGACAAGCAGAAAATCCCCATGTATGAGTGTCTGGATTTCACAAAGGTTAAGCATTTTTGACAAATAACTGAAACAATTATCTAGTATCAATACAGCGCTACAGACGATGAGAGATTACCTGTGCAGGCAGAGAAATGCCCCACTCTGCAGGGAGAGGGGCACTCAGGTCTGGCTTATAACTGGGCAGCAGGTTCTTGTTGTTGAGGATTTTGTTGAAAGCCTCCACCAGGTTGGTCTGACTCTTGGATATGATTGCCCCAGTGCTGTTGACTATGGATGCTGGTCTGCTTCCACTTTGAGGGATCAGAGGTGAAGGTGAGGGAAGTGTGCCACTGTTTAGGGTCTTCTGGCCCAGGCTGCGCAGGTTGAGCCCACCTGGGCTGGCTTTGGGGGAAGTGACAGAGGGCAGGGCTGTGGTTTTTGTGATACTGACAGCTGTGGGGGAAACTTTAGGTTTGGTGTTCACTGCAGCTTTCTGCTTAACTGCACTGGCACCCTCCGGTGTTGCAGTACCTGAATCCTGCTGTGATACGTCCCTCTTGGGTTTTGTGTTGTGATGTTCTAGTGAAGGTTTTGAATTATCAACATTAGAAGTGGCTTTTGCATTTCTTTTAGGTGCCATCCCAGTCACAGTTCTTGTGATGCTGCCCGTGGACATTTTGATTTTAACTTTGATGGGACGCAGTGGAGATGAATCTGTTTCTGAAGCACTAGCAGACAAGTGTGCCAGCGCCATAGACGATGTGCCAGAGCCATTGCTCTCCTCGTTTAATTTTTCCCCATCCTCAGTCATCTTCTCACTCTGCTCCACAGTGTCGCTGGGCCTGTCCTCTCTACTAGGCTCGCTCTCCATGAGCTCCTCTTGGTGACAAACATCCTTGTGGTTAACTGCGAGATCTAGTGTTTTGGCCAAATCAGGGCTGCTACTTCTGTTGGGGACCAAAAGACCTGTCTCACTGGGCGGTGGGCTTTCAGGTGAGTCGCGCTCATCGATCACATGCTCTGGGTATTTCTCTTCTTGGACTGATGCAGAGGCTGTCCTAACAGAAGGGAGGCAACTCTCAGGACTGTGCGGCTGAACAGCTGAAGAGGGAGAATTAGGGGTGGTAGCTTGCCCCCCATCCTCAAGCAGGGGGTTAGGTTTGGAAGATGCTGGAGAAAAAGATAGACGTGGGGGATGAGAAATATCACCCGAAGCGGTTTCAGTAGACCCAAGCAGCTCAGACCGTAGCTTGAATTTGGGAGGGGAGGACATCAGAGATTCTGGGCTCTCTTGGATAACCAGCGGGCTTCCTAAATCTGGTTCTGAGTCTTCATCGTCTGAGTGCATAACATTCTTAGTTCCAGCTTTAATGTTCCCATTTTGTGGTAAAGAGGAAGTGGAGGAGCTACCAAGGAGACAAGCTTCATCTTTTGGAGGGGAGTGTGGAGATAGGTGAGGACTGACTGAGTGTGGGGAGGGAATAGTTGAGGAGCTGGGGCAAGCAACAGGTGGAGACTGTGGAAAAAGGAGGGGCTTCAAACTGTTCATGACATCAGTCGTTTGATGGATCGATCCAGCCTCTGCTGTTTTATCGCTTTCAACTTCCTTATCATTCAGCACCAATCTGAGTGGGGAATGCAGGGACCATGGCTGCATGTTGCCTGCTTCCTGATCCCTGTGAACAGGTTCCTCACAGCCATTAGTAATCTGGGGCTCCACAGAACCATCAGATGGTAGGCTGGGATCAAGCTGTGAGGTGATTTCGCCTATCTTGACCTGAGCGTGAGGGGCTATGTCACTACTTGAAGGATTGTCTGTTTTATCCCTGATGGACTTCTCCTCCTCCTCATCCTCCTCCTCAAAAGATTCAGACCGCACTGTGTTCTTCACAATAACACTGACCACAGGTCGGTCACTGTGTGACACAGGTGAGCATGGAAAACATGAGGGTGACCCACTCTCTCTCCCATCAGTCCCCACTCCATCCCGTTCCTCCTCTGGACTGGACTGGATGGCTTCTTTAGCATCAATGTCAGGGATATCAAAAGCTGCCAGTAAATCATCAAAGTCTGGGGTTTTCATGTCCCCCATTGCCAGCACAAGGCTCAAAACCTTTAGAGGAAAACATATATGTAATTAAACATAACTAATACAACCTGCATTTAATCACGATTGACAGATCTGAGATACTTAGTATTCAATTTTAAGTCTGCAGACGAAAGAAGCTGCTATTACAGGAGACTCCGATATGTTTGGCCAAGAGGTATAAAAAAAAAAATGAAGTACGTTATGTTTTGTCAACCTGCTCCATACCTTCGTGTTGAAAAGCAAACATGTGAGAAGAAGCAAACACGACTGAGCGAAGTAACTGCGTAACACGTAAAACTCAACTGCAACAAGTGGGAACTGCTGCTAACAGCTAGCTGCATTTTAGCACTCACCTGCTAGCTGGCCTCGCTAACGTCAACCGGTCAACTTTCTTCAAGTTAAAAACTTTTAATTAGCTCTGCTTAACACTCTGCTAATGTGACTTCAGTACATACATGTTTACTCCATGTTATGTTTGCACAGGTGGAACATTTGCTCTCGTTTGTACTTAATTGTAGTTACCTGCTAGTTTACAGTTGGTTCCTGACTTGCCTCTTCGACGCATAAGTTTTCCGTCACCTAATCATGCGACAGTGATTTCCCAAGAGCCTCCCCGACGTTCACGCTGCCAGTTCAGAGCATGGATAATAGATCCATGGTTCAGAGTCGTTTAAAAAAACTAAATTAAATATTACCCAATAAAAGTCAGATTTGTGCATTTGGTTATTTTGCTGGAGTTGGTTAATAAAAAGCAACAAAAATGCGTCAGTCTGACTTTGGTTGCAAGAGAAGTAGATAATAATACTGACCACTACTCACATAATAAGAAAGTGAATTTAAGTGTAAATAAATTTAAGTTCAGTCCACATATATATCACTATTTATTTGGTCTCTTTATGACATTTATTAAAGAATATTAAAAGAGGTAATATTTTGAACTTTAAACATGTATCTGAATCATGAATGTGACACTAGCTGTGTAGTACAACTTATAAATTTCAGTGCAATGTTATTGTAAGAAGGTAGAGATCAAACTGGTGCAGGCATTTCAACTATACACAAAATTCAAGAGTCAGAATTACCACCTTGTATTCTGTAAATTTATTAAGGGTTGTAATCTGCCCATTACTGAGTAGTTATTTTACAAAAGGTTCAAAAGAAAACGTGTGTGACACAAAATAACTGATAGTCTTTTAACCTAAAGCTGAAAAAAGGCAAAAGTTGTTTACAGTTCACACAGCTACATAAACAAAGGTGAACAAAACATTTGCTGTATTGACGGGCAAAATACAGTTGCTGTGAATAACACATGCAGTGCAATTCTCAGGTCTTTTTTATTTGCCATGTATTCAGTTCCTCTTTGAGTGTTTATTTCTTTTTCTCCTCATCCTTCTTGGCATCAGGTTTGGAGCCTGTCTGGGAAGACAGAGAGCCCATGGCATTACGGATGGCCTCATTGTTGGGGTCGACTCCAGGAAGGTTTTCCAGGACGCTCTGAAGGAACTCTGGATCCTGCATCACATCGTAGTCCTCTTCATCCTAGACACAGATTATGTATAGTAACTAACTGTAAAACATGCACTTTTCAGTCTTTTGGACAAAAATGAGAACTTGCAAAGACTTGTGCTTACCTTTGCCTCACTGGAGTCCATGTCAGCTCCAGTGTCCATGTCCTCAGCACCAAACTCTGCAGGAAAAATTTAACAGAAAGTGGTGTTTGTGGACAGACAATTGTGCAAATTTTTAACCTGGCCGATAGGTGCCCGAATAGAGTGGTGTTGCAAAAAGAACATGTGTTCAATAAACAAAACCACTGGGTGATTAGTGTAGAGCCTTTTGATTACATCTAATGTGAGAATATATATCGCCAGAAACTCAAGTTAAAATATTCCAGAAGTAAACATAGAGCGAAGACTAAAACATCAGATATTTTGACTTCAACTGGCATTGTATTTATCTCCTAATATACAAAAATAAATATGGTGTTGTGGATGAATTTTGTTTGTATTGTGGTTGATTTGACATCTATTATATCCCAATTTGTATTACAGGTTATTCATTTGTTGGTGAGGCAAATTCTGAAAATTCTAAATCTGTGTATAACCTGCTCCTGGTCCCTGCATGGACATCTGCAGAGCATAGGCGATCTGTTCATCCTCTGTCATGCGGCTGAAGTCTGGTAAGGCAGGTGTGGATGGGTCTGCATGTGGAACAGACATCTTCAACAGGGCATCCTCAGACTCTGAAACAGAAAGATAAATATGGAATGTGAAGCTCAAAGCTGTAACCCATCTGTCTGCAATACTGGAGGGAAACGGGCAAATCAAGTTGGTGGACAATTTCCCACCATCTGCGGCAGGGGAGGAAATGCCAGCTTCAGCAGCAGATACAACAGCAGCTCTGCGAGCTTCATCCTCCTGTCGTTGTCTCTGCTCCTCCATTGACACCCGCAGAGCCTAGAGAGAGAAGAGGGAGATAGGAAGGAAGGAGGTTCTTACTGAGCTGTTCAATCTTAATTCATCTGTAGTAAAATGACTGGGGAAATGACAGGCAAACATAACAACATGAATACAGCTGAAACCACTGAATATGCTGGAAAAAAAGACAAGACTAACTGTGTATATCTTACCAAGGCCAGCTCTGGATCTGCACTGGGATCCACTCCGAACTCAAAGTCACTGGCACCCAAGCCCAACACTGCACCTCCCTCTCCAGCCAGGATGGGTGAGGACAGCAGGGCATCAGCCAGACTGGGACCTGGAGGCACTGTCACCAGGTGGGAGCCTGCTCCCTCTTTGCCATTCAGTGTGTTGATGAAGGCTGTCAGCTTCTCTGTGTTCATCTCCTGCAGAAGAGACAAAGATATAAGACTGGGAATGTGCACCAGAAAAAGTAGAGGTGACAACGGCACATTTCTGGAGGGTACTATGTGCTTGTGTGTAACTTTGAATGAAAAAGACAACACCTCTTCTCCAAAGTTAATGACATCCACATTGACCTTTTCTTTCTTCAGCCGCTTTGCCATTTTGACAAGCTACAGGAAAAAAGAAATGCTTTAGCTGATAACAACATATGACTTTCATGATATTTTATGTGACAGATGTCATATCAGTAAGTAAGTTTCATCAGACATTACTAAGGAGGGAGTACAATATTCATCAATGTTTACTTGACTATATCCATTGTGAGGGAGGCATCTGCTGTTTGCACATTCAAACCAACGATGTAACGCTATTATTCACAGAAAAAACGTCATACTAGTAAAAAATTGTGTTGAACTTCTTAATAAATACTGACTTTTGCTCCCAACTGTGTTCTGTGTTTATGTAACTTAGATTTGGTGTACACTGCAGTGTTCAAAGTGCACTCTACCTATTTATCATGATTACTGTCTACCATCAGATTAAAGGTTATCTTTATATTCTGATGTCATTCAAAGTCTCTTCCCCTGTAACACATGATAACTATTAACATGCAAGACACTTAGTTTACTTCATGAACTCACGTCTTTTTCGTTGTCCTCCACTGGGCTACCAACAAATGCAATGATGCGCATCTTGTGGTTTTTGCCTTGCCTGTGCTTGAGTGCCAACTACAGAAAGAAACATAGTATAAGTAAAAAGTGTGCCTTCACATTAATGAAGGCTGCATTATATATAAGTGAGCAGCCCGTGTTAGCTGTGGAGAAGAACACTGTGCTTTACCAGCATTGAAAAGAATCACAAACTCACATGTGCCACCCTGATGCCGGTGCAGAAGCTGATGTTTCCACGAGGCTGCACAGCATGCAGCTTGGACAGTATTCTCCCCGTGTCTGGGGTCAGTGTGGTCAGCACCTCACAGTTACTGCACAAAGACATAACAACATATCACATTGTGATATTTATTCATATTGTAATATTATACATCAAGGAATTTAAACTCAGTGCCTCTTACTTTGCCATGGTAATGAGGCCCACATTGTTCTCAGGGTTGCTACGGGTCTTTGAATGACAAACAATATTGACTGCATCCTGCTGAGCCTGCAGTCTGGTGGGCAGAAAGTCTCCATTTCGCATGTATTCACTGTTATCCACACTAGGAAAGAAGCAGTACAAGAAAGAATTAGTTATTACCCAAGTATGTTATGCAAACACAGAAAATTATACCTGTGCATTTAATCCATCTGCAAGTAGTGAGCACACGCACACACGTGCACGCACACACACAGGAGGACCTGTGAGTATTCATCCAACATACTCAACACCTAGACAACAATGCATACAGTATTGTTCATAGTGTCTACCACTGTGACTGTTTAAATGACCAATTTCAAGCATTTACTCCAAATATTTATTGACCTCAACTTCAAAACCACCAATAAAAATAATCATCTATATTTAAAATAGCTGACACCGCTTTAAAGAACAGAGCAACGAGACAAAACCTAATTGCTGGCCCTGCTGCATATTGCTGTCTTATAAAACCTGCAATATATTCATCATAGCATGCTTTTCATAGTGTACATCTTCTTTCTCTTTCTCTCCCTCTGAACGTTTCCACGACATAAAGACTCAGTACTATCGATAACACATCAAATTGGTGTAAGGCCATACTAGACCCATCTGGGAAGCAGCTGTATGTTTTGACAATGACACTAAGGTTTGTTAGCTAGCTGACGCTAGCGCGTAAAACAAGGACATTTTTTCCTCATCTTGAGGCTCAGCCTGGATATTACGGCTGAAATCAACAGACGATAAGAAACAACACTACAAAGACTGCAACTGATAAAGACATAACTTGTTAAATGTCCGTAACTTGACTAAAAAGCTGTTAGCGGTTAGCTGTATACTAGAAGCTCCCTCTGGCTAACGTTAGCTAAGTGACTCAGGGAATAGCCTGAGCATCTTCCATCCACAACAATACAAGTAAACTTGCACGACTGTTTCCGACAAACGACACCAAAAGACGCAAAACCAGTTCATCAAATAACGTCTGACTTTGCATAGAGTTAGCCTTCTTAGTTTTAAAGTTAAACGTATTTATATCTCCTTACCAGACCATAGTACTTTCAAGCACCATCTTGGCGTCTGTGGTTGCTACGTCATCGTAAGGGTTTGTGGGTAGTGAAGTTTTTTTTTTTTTTTTTTTTTTCTAAGATATGGAAAACATTTTGAAAACACTGAAGTCCGTGAAGACAATGTGAGGATACATTAGGCTCTATGAGTTCGTTTAAAACTATGACAACAAATATAACAATATAATAAATTACTCTGTGAGGTTCTCACAGCTAAAATATCAGACTATATTTTTGAATCACTCGTGTGCACTGACTCTCAAATAGCCAGGGGCAACATTGAAAAAGAGGGCATCACTTAGTGCAATGCTATGTGCATTCACATATATTTAAAGAGATTATACATTTGTTAAGTGAGGTATTTAAATATATCTCTATAAGGGCATCACCTTGCACATCTCAAGCTAGAGGTGCCCTGTGATGGAAGAGTGCCTTCCTTGAGACATTAAGGTAAACATTAAATCTGCAAGTGAGCAATTACAATATGTACAGTATGATCTAAGGACTCAAACAGTGACTCATGCTACAATATCCTCCCATGACCCCTTGTTGTTTGACTAATCTCAGAGTTGAGAAATAGTCCACAGCAAACAACATTGATTGTCACAAATGAAAAGCAGGCCAGACAGCCCAAAACTGGATTGTCCCATTCACCAACACGGAGCTGACACAGCCAGGCTACAAGGTAGGTCAAATGATGCGCTCTAAATATCAAATCTAAACTTTTTACAAATTCATTTTTAAATTTTGTCGTTTGTTATTCACACCTTTGGTGATCTGATTAAATTTACTGTTAAAATGCAAATTTAATGTAATTTACTCATCGACACAAACACAATGACTGAATTGACAAAAAAAAAAAGAACATTACAAGAGATTAAAGATATCATATCAGATATCATACAATTACTGAAAAAACAAAAAACAATGAACTGTGAGTCAGTGATACTAAAACAACATTTTGTAATCCTAGATGGAGAAACTCTTACTCTTGACTGTGATGTTTGCAATCTGTAACGCAGAATCTGAAGGTATGCCAACCTTTGATCAATCAACAAGCTTTGTTAAGAGTACAAACTGTGTTTTTTGATGGATATACTATAGTTGAAGTTCTGCTGTTTATTTCAATCACAGAACATTTTTCTTATTGTCAGTTTTCTTGCTCATCGTCATCTCCTAAAAGACTGTTGGTTTAATTTCCACCCATACAGATCTGACAGGGAAACTGTTTGTCTTCCCCACGGAGACCGGAGATCATGTGCAACTCCTGACATCTAGGACCAGTTTCAGCTCTGCCACTGTCTGTCTCAGGTGCTGTGTCAAGAAAACCTATATTTTTTTGTAACGTCTGATGTACTGTTTTCTCCAGTTTCTCACTGGTGTCACATCTGTTCAGATTTATTACAGATACCGTGGGGGAGCACACGCTTTTCTCTTTGTCCACTTCAGAGCACAATCATGCCTTCACACTCAAGAAGATCACAGGTAGTGTTATCAGGATGCAAGTCCAGGACAAGGCGACACACTTCAAGTCACTGGCATTACCTCCAAACACCTGGCACTCTCTGTGCGCCACCTGGCAATCTGACAACGGGTTGGCTCAGCTTTGGCTTAACGGCATCGCAACCATCAAAAGATACATTCAATCTGGGCAGCCCATCAGTGGAACACCAACCATCACTCTGGGCTATGACACCTATAGTGATATGCCTTTCATTGGAGTAATGTCTAAAGTCCACATGTGGGACTATGTTGTCCCTGCTGATCAGCTCAAACGCTACATGCAGCTCATAATGTACTTCAACCCTGGCAATGTGTTCAACTGGAGCTCCCTGGAGTATGAACTCAAAGGGCAGGCTCTAGTGGACAAGGAAACCTAATTATCAGCAACATTTGTTACAGCATTCACTGTATTGTGTGAATGGCACTGTTCTCTTGAGAAGCATAGAATCCCTCCACACACCTAAAAGATGGTCACTTTAAAAAGAAACCCAACAACACCTAGTGACAGGTAGATAGGGACCACAACCAAGATTTAGAAAATATGTTTAATCCTTTAAAATCAGACATGAAAACATCACCACCACATAACTGAAACATGGCAGGAGGGACAGGCAGCACATATTGCATGAGAAGGCATTTCCGTGACTCCTATGTACATATACACATTTTATACACAGTAAAAATATAGTAATTGAAGCATATAGGACAACCAGCAACATTGGCTCGTAAGCCGTGTGAAACATTCATGTAGAAAAAGCATGGGAGCTTAACAACCCATAATCATCATGGACAGAATATATCTATCATATCACAATCTAAACATGAAATATAAAAAGTGAAATTGTCAAATACTCCCCCTTCATAGGCAATACACACTTTAAAGTCTTCAGACATCCTTCTGTCAGTTTACAGTATATACGTACAATCATCTAAGGTACATAATACAACTTTAGCATTTCAGCCGAGAGCAAACAATCATATTAATAAATATACTTCTTAGAGCTGAAAGGTGACAGAATGTGGTTCATATTGCATTACTTCAAATGTACTGTAGTGTCTACACTGAGTGCACCGCCCTTTAAGCACCAAAGGATGATGTTTCTCTTGTGCCATGGGTGTAATACATAACAACTGCAACACAACTGGTCTGGATCCAGTAATTACACTGTACCACCCATGTAAAAAAAAAAAAAAAAAAACACATCAAAATGAAGCTGTCACAAAACATAACATGGATTTTTTTTTTTCCCCAAATCCGATTTTCTTGGGAGTGTTGTTCTTTGGTGGCTGTTTGACTCAACCAAATAAATACAACTTTAAACTGATCTGTTTGAAATTGTCAGCATTTTACATTTCAGCATTATATCAGAAGTCTACGGAGCCCCTAAAGGGACACAGGGGAAAAATAACATTTCGGGAAAACTTTCAGGTGTGCACACGAATAGGTCTGGTGTGCACCTGAAACTTGGGGAAAAAAATTAATTTTAATTTAACGTTTAATTTTTTCTTTCTTTTGCCCATGTCCCTTTAGGGCCTTCATAGAAGTCATCAATTTCAAGTACATTTTCCCAACTACAAAAAAGGTGGTAAATAATGGGTTCTACGAGCTACCACAATTGCAGTAAATTAAATTTTTCACAGGAATGTGGAGTTACCTCTTGAAATGTCTCAGGCCAGACCAAAGTAAAAATAATTCTTTGATAAAGAAAAATAAATCTTTACAGGGACTAGGTTAATGTCAGATACAGCCTATCAGACATGACATTGTTCAGCAAAAAAACAAACAAACAAAAAACATCCATTTTAATAACAGATCCTTAAAACACAGGTCATCCCAGTGTTGTTACCATATACAACAGTCCATGCAGGTGTACAGGAGTGTCTCAATTTACTTTCATATCAACTGTATTGGATCCTGAACATTCACAGGAACTCCCTTCTCTTTTCTTTGGTGCTGCAACTGGTTTATAATACACAAGGCCCAGTCCTGAATCCTCAACTGTGCATTGATGAACGCAAGTAATTTTCCTTCTTTCTATATCCATAACTCACATCTCCCCTTCTCCCTCTCTGCTGCGCAGACCACATGTGCTCAACAAGCATTAACAGAAATTCATTAAATCAGATGATGTTGAAGATCTCGAGATCTGCTACACTTCAACCTGGTAGTGATTCAAATTTCTATATCAGAAATATCTCATGGGGGGGAAAGCGTTCAGACAAGCAACATTGTGGCTTGTTTAGTGCCCTAAACAATAGGATAAACACAAAACGCGGCTTAATTTCTCTGTGCCGTCAAGTAAAACATTAGTAAGACTACGTACAAAAAAGAAATGATTTTACACATTTAGGAAGTAATATTGGTCCGAGGGTGAATGTGGGTGTGTATCATTTCTGGAACCAGCAGAAATGAGGACTAATTGACAGACATCAGTTCAGTTTCCATCATGAGAGTTACGAGGTTTAGCTGAGCTAATGAACTGAGGTAAATGAGCACTTGACACTCACACTACAAAGGGGATGGTACTAGTGTTTGTATTAAAATCTGAACTTCTTTTGAACCCTGACAACTGATTGGTTGGTCCAGACATACAAATGGCAGTTTGACAACTTCGGCTGTAGTGATAAGGCAGGTTTCTGTGCGACTACAAGACTAAACCTGTGAAAAAAAAAAGTTGGTTATATGTCATGTTAGGGGAGAAAAACGTAAAGGCACAGACATGACGGACGGTAGCTTGAACGTTACTGGTTAGACACTCAGCAGCATCTACCGGTCAGCGACGCTGTTGACAGCTCTTCTCTCTGTGTATTTCAGCACATATGGTCACATCAGAGGGGGAGATTTTCAGGGTTATACAAAATGTGGTCTGCCATGTTAATAAGACACTATACAAGAAAAAAACATTGTAATGTACATTCAGCAATGGCAAGATCAAGTTGGACCTTTGCAGCACCGCTGTGGCTTCCAGCAGAATAACTTATCACCACACATGGAACAAAATTACCGTAGAGGTCTGGTTCGACTCATCCCTTCAGCGTTTCTAAAAATTAGATTTCAAACTAACACTGTACATCCACAATCAGTACAAAAGAGATGCAGATGTGATTGTGGGGTCGACAGCAGCAAGTGTTGATTGTGAATGATGACCACTGATACCTCAGAGTTCCGCCCTGCTCATGAGCGCCGAGAGGGAAATGGATGTGCGGTAACAGGAACACTAGTGGGTGAGTCACAATAATGTGAACCCACTTAGACTGTGCATGAGCACACAAGAAAAGTATTCACTCCTACAAATGCAGGCTATGCCCTTTGTGTGCTCTTAAGTGTATATGTGTGTGTGTGTGTTCCTGCTGAAATGTTATCTGCGCCCACTCACATTTCTTCATGCTGTGAAAAGTGGGCACAAGGACTGAGTCTGTGGAGACTTTGACTGTTTTCACCATCCACTGGTGACTTTTTGTAATATACAACTAATTGTTTTGGTTATTGTGATGTTGCAGCAGACAGATGAGTTGTTAATGGTGAGGAAAACCCTTTTTTGATCAATTTAATGCTGCTGGGGTTTTTTTTAAAACAAGAGTTGTCAATTCAGGGTTGTGCACCTTTTTTCCCAGGTGTTTATGAAAGACACTGGGACTCTGGGACAGGTGGGGACAAAATGTGCGTGCACAGTGACAATGGTGGTGATGGTCTAAGGCCTACCGCACACTGTCATCTTGATCTTCCCATCATTGCTTTCCCCGCTGTCACAACCTCTGTTGCACCTCGCTGCTTCATCCAGCGCCACCTGTATATACTATACTGTGTATGGTTGAGAAAACAACGAAGGTGCAACAGGGGAGGGTGCGCGAGGTCGAGACTTCCTCTCTCTTCATCCTTTCTTCTGTCCTCCTCACATCGTCCAGAAACACCTCAACTGTGGATGGCACTGTGTCTGTTTCTTTTTTTTCACTGTGAAGATCAAAGCAAATTCAAGAATTATGAAGAGTTAGAGACATGTACAGCTTCTACTGGTAGCTTGTAGACTTCAACTGCAAATAAACACTCGATCAGAGATACATCATTTCATCAACTGTTCAGACTTACAAAACAGATGTTGGTCTCGGGGACAATGTCCGATAGTGAAACTACATCTTCGTTTCCAGACAAGTTGCCAGAATTGTCTACAACCACTTCCGCCTCGAAACTGTAATAGAAGAAAAGACAATTCATGAGAAACAATGACACAGCTGAGAAAATTAGATTTACATTCAAATTTGAAAATCCATGTCTTCTGTACCTGTGGGAAGCACCCTGGTCATGGTCTGTGTTTGCTGATTTATGCACTTCCACTCCTACAGAACTGCAGAGAAACAGTCAGATCAAATAAAATTATAATGGTGTGCAAGAGAGAGATGGAAGGATACAACCATTTAATTCATCATGTTTACCGCAGCGGAGGAGAGGTGGAGGCAATTCCCGTGCTGCCTAGTGATGAGGTGGACAGGTTGGCCTCGCAGTCAGCAGCGTTATCCACCAGCGGAGGGGTCCTCGGAACAAGATCGGGTCTGCCCATCTGCACACCTGAGGGCAGCATTACAGCAAATTTCAGCACCAGCATCTCTACACCAAACACAGCTGCGAGGGAAATTGCGTTGCGTGCTCGCATACCACTGTCGGCCTCGGACTCTGTGCTTTTGAAGTGGCTATGGTACACCAGTCTGGAGTCAGACTGTCCCGTTGCATGGGAGAGTGGGGTGGGAGCTCCCAGGGTGGGGGCCCTGCGTAGCCCTCCCTGACCTCCTCCACGACTCTTCTTAGATGGTGATGGTTTTACTGAAGATATACATGAGAATGCATTAATTAAATTAAAGTATCCTCCTAGTTATCGAGGCTTTTTGACGTTGTATTTTCTAAGCCGTCTAGCGAGAACATATGCATACTTACGTGGAATTCTCTTGAACACTGTGCTGCACATGAATTGTTGGAAACGCTCTGCATAGAAGCCAGGTCTGTGAACTGAAACTGTGTCCTAAAGTAAACCAGAGACGATGCCATTAAAACCTGACCGACAACCTGATAACCTGTCACATATACTCACACACTCACTTCTGAGCCATCCTGCTAGGTTTCTTTTTTATCTCACTGAATATTTGGTGTGTAGGCTCTTACCCCATCATGGACCAAGGCCTTCCAGGAGTGCTCCAACTTCTTAATAAACCTGTGCAGGAAAAAAAAAAACAAAACAACTAATCACCACAAGATATTTAAAAGTGTAGTGTAGGTGGGAAACTTTCATTTTTATGCTAGGAAGTGATTTGGCTGCTGAGACACCGACCTATAGGACTGGAGAATGTCAATGATGCCGATGTAGATCAGCAACCTTTCTCCTTTAGAATTACGTGCTGGAATACCACCCATGCTGGAAGGACAAGGCCAGGTGCAACAACAGACAATTTAACTGTTATGTTACAGTCACAGATTGCACCAAGAATTAACTCTTACATTCAAATTCAGCTCTGGTCGTGGTCAGCAAAGTAATAAGACTCACTGATCTTCCGAATCTAAAGCTCCCTTCCCTCGAGCCTCTCCCTGGATGGACTCCATGGCTGTACAGTAAAGACTTTTCTGAGCTTGTGGCCGACGTTGGTCTGGAGTTACGGCCCCCTCGGATCCACCACTGTCCCCCGAATTGCCTCCTGCGCGCTCCCGCTCTCGACTGGCCTGGTCCATGTTGTGGATGCCCATCAGTAGACTGTAATCCATGATCTTGAAACTCTGTAAGAGCTACAGAAAACATAAAAATACAACAAATCAGCTGATACTAACATCAACAAGAGATATACCATATACCTTCAGACAAGTTTCACAGGCAACATGTTTTTGTTCCAATACAGCTGCAGAAAAACCACAGAAAGCGTTTAAAAACAAGATATTGTTCACAATATTTCATATGATGCTGGAGGTCACACAATTTTCATTTAAATTAAATTCAAATGTTATGGTGGATGGCAGCAACACCCAAATAGGTGCATTTGTCTATTCAAAAATCTTCATAATGTGATGAGATCAACACAATCAGATGACAACAACAGCACAATTGTAGCACTGGAAGCAAAACATCAGCTCACAGAGTGAGTGGCTGTGCTGATTGTTACTGAAGAGAATCATTTAAATATATATAAATGTAAGAGAATAATATATTAACAGAGAAGTAGCGTTAAAGCAGAATAATTGAAAGTCACTGATGACAGAGTAAGCATTAAGACATCAAATGAACACAGAGATATTGTTGTCAATAAATAATATGCACCCTCTGTCCTGTATATTGTTTGGCTTTCCCATGATCAATGAACCAAATTTGCACAGAATGTATTGACGTCTTGTGTTAACCACAATGATAAATGCCACAAGTCTATTCCCATCATTTTAACGAGGGATCGTCCCTTAAAGTAAACAAAGTATTAGTTTGCAGCGTCATGTGAGCGTGAGTCATTTCTTCAACATTAGACTCCTGATGACGACGCTACCAGCACTGGTTGAGCTCATCTTTAGCCTAGAGATAACTGAACTTGGCTGGAAAAAAAGAACATTATAGACGCCTCTGTGAGGAAAAAAAAAAAGAGCGAGAGAGAGAGAGTTTATCAGCAGAAAAATAGTGTTGGTGTTCATTTATCTGCACCTTTGTTTTGCTAGATGAAAGTCTTGATGTCTGGAAAATTAGACTCCGCAACACAATAATGCATTCAGCTTGTGTACTGCCCATGGAAAACCTAATGTTTCTTTGTAACTCACCAAGCAGTCCCTCTGTATAGTCTTGCACAGAGCATTGTAGTTGTCTGCCTCCAGCAGCAGGCCATCAGGCAAGTCCTGGATGAAGTCCAGGTCTTTGTAAGTGGGAACCGCCTTTTCTCTCTCTTTAGGGGAGGCTCGTCTCTTATAGGTTGAGCCCTTCAGGTCGTATTTGAGGTGCATGGGGATTATCCGAGGCAGAAGATTGTTCATCACTACAATACGGATATTCTTGCCTCCTGCCTGAACACAATACAGTCCATAGAACTTGGGCAGCAGGGTGCGCTTGTTTTGGTTTATATTCTAGTAGGGAGAGAAAAAATAAGATATTTTACACACTTGAATGGGAATGAAATTATCACTCTCACTTGTTCAAGTCACCTACTCTCATGTTAAGTATACTTATTGCAATAATAAACTCACGCTCATACTGAGCATGCTATACCCAGGCTCACCATGAAGTATCCAGGCAGGAGCTTCTGGAGGAACTCAGCCTCTTTGTGTTGAACAGTCTTGATGATAAACTCATCATCACTGGAGACATAGAAGAGAGATCCGCTGGCTCCAGGATTGGACAGCTCGATCAGTGGCTCGCTACAGAGAGAGTACTTCAAGAGGAAGAGGAGTCTGCATTAACACCCAGTCAAAACAGATCAAACAGACTGACAAATCTACAGCTCTAATGTAACTAAATCGGGGGTTGTTAAACCTGAGGGTGGTGATAAAAATGACACAAAAACAGGCATGACTTCTAACCACACAGTCATTGAAGTAGCTTCATTACAGAGAAACAGGGCTCATTTTTCATTGACGAGTGATTGACAAGAAGAAGTTTCATGCTTTGTTCATTAAACAGATGGCGCTTCTCATCCTCCAAATGGGCAGAAATGCAGATCAACACTGACCTAACCCATTCTCTTATAATAATGTGAGGACAGTGACAAAAGTGAAAACAGCAACACTTTTTATAAACATAGTACATGTGTGTTTAGTGCAGTTACTAACCAGATAGTCATCTGGTCGAATGCCAAACAGTTCCCTGAAGTAACGAAAGGCAATAGGAGCATAGGTCTTAAAGCGAAAGTCACTGTAGTGATGAGCAGGTGTCAGGTTACTTCCTTCACTGAAAATACATGAGCAGACAGAGCATGAGACAGAGAAGCCATTAAAGTACATGAAAAAAGAAAATCATATGTTTATCCAACTATGACTTCTGCTACCAACCCGGGGAAGAAAATGCTTTCAACCACCACGAAGTCCTGCATGAGGACATCCCTCTCCGCCTTTTGGCTTAAGCTGCCAATTGTGTGAGTGATGCCCAACTGGATTGCACCTTTTAGGGCAGATGATGTGGTCTGGAGAGGGAACAGAGAGGGTAAGCATCGGAACCAAGACCATTTTACCCCATGTGACTTCTGCTGTTTCACTGGCTATTTTTAGGTGTCTGGTGATAGAAATTCCCAAACTAATTTTAGATCATAAACACCAAACATGTGCGTGTACACCTTGGTCTTTTTCCACATTTCATCTCTGCTGTTCAGTGCTGTGGGTGTCAACAAATGGGTGTCAGTGACCTCTACCCCGTTCTAACCTTTTTATAGGTGGTCTCTCCTGTGGTGGTCTCAACACCCCGGTGTCCAATGGTCTTCTTCATACTTTGAGTTGTGCCTGAAGAGCCAGGTATCTGAAGAGAGGGATAGATTAAAAAAAAACATTTAAATATGGCCTGGTGGGGGTGTGGGTGTGTTTCTGCTGCTGAACACAGGACAAAGACCACACCACTTAAAAATCTTCACAAGAAAACCTTATGCTGGGTGATACACAAAGCAATCAAAATGCATATTCTGTCCTGATTTTCAATGGAAAAAATGGAATAATAATAATAATATAAAAACAATGATGCGATTTCTATTGGAGTCTAACAAATAAGTGCCCTTCAGTCTGAACACAGGGCTTCACCACTATGTTTCACCTATTACAATGGTATGTTTTGACACATGACAGCCGCATGAATGCTAAACCTGTTCTGCTTCCCTGCACAGGGTTGACGGGATCAACATTTACCTTACCTGGGGCTATACATAATGCTGGTGTGTTTTGTCAGTTCGGTGAGACAATTTCTGACCATCTTACCTCTGAAGGGGCCATTTTTCGGATGCTGCTGGTCCCTAGAGACAGAAAAACAAGTTAAATTGATTATAAAATGTGAGAGATACTGAGTCTTTATCAGCTACTAAAAAAATACTTAGACCTGACCTCATGAAACCCATGTACACATCAACTACAGCAGTCAGCGTAAACTCAATCTTTGAAACTTTGCGTTGGCAACTTTTAACGTAGAAGAATCTGTTAATGACTGTTAGAGAAACCCTCTGCTGGTTAATTAGAGGGGATATTTCCAGCACTGGATGATGAGTATAAGGCCAATGATGAGTCCAGACCTAAATGTGGCCTCAGTTACTAACTCTGATACCACCAGCTCTCTGTAAACTGGAACTACTTTTCCCCGGAGCTTGCTGCTCCAGATTCATCCAGTCCCCGAGGATGAGAGTCTACAATCACCACGTCATATATTTTTTTTTAAAAGGTACAATTTCTAGTTTTTTTGTGTCACAGCCTACTTTGTGTCTCACTGTATCTTAGTGTAACTGCACCATGTCCACATTGTGCTTGGTAAAATAAGATATTTGGCACACTCAGCTGATGATCATATGAGTTGTATTTTAATTTTGTGGGCAGACACAAACTCTGGATGTGTGTAAGATTTACTGCACTGATAACCAAAAAAGAAAAAGCACATTTGTAATATATGACACAGACATGTGGTCTTTGCTCCACAAAAACAGCGCACACAACTGAAATAAAAGAAATACTCCACGTGATTTCCTCTGTCCTTACATAAACTTGCTGTTTAAACCTACTATCTCGCCCACTCCACAACCACCTCTAGCCTGTAACCAATGGCAACATCTACTTCAATGCTGCAGTGCCACAGGTCAATATACACACAAAAAAGATGTTAGGAAGATATTACACCTGTGGTGACAATCATGTCTGTAAAATCTACACCCAACACACTCAATCCAGGCGATGCACAGTAAATGGACACTTCAAACCAAAGAAGATGGGAGTGTTAATAATACAGGTGGGGGTGAGGGGTGAGGGAGGGGGCACTGAAATACCATGCATCTCTTCTGAGTAAACAGGGACACACACTGCAATCCTCCAGGAAACAGTGTGCATCAGTCTTCCCACATTCCCTCTCATTATGTAAAACAACACACTATATCATCACTACTCATGCAGTTTCTGCTCACACGGAAACACTCACGCGCACACACGCACGCACACACACACACACACACACACGAACACACACACACACACACACACCCATGCAAGTACCTCGCTGCAATGCTCTCCTCCAGAACTGAGTCCTAATATCTGTGGAGCAGGACATGGTCAGCCTAAATGGCTTAACCTCCTAAATGAGCGACGCTAAACTAATCTAAAGCATTACCTCATGGAGCCACAACAAAATGTTGTTTATCTGGTGCAGAAATGATAAATAAATTGAGGGACTTCAAAATAAAGTTAAGCAACTATTGTGATTAAGCAATAGCTTCATCTTGATTAAATTTATAGAGCTGCTTTATTGTTATCATTTACAGATATATATTATCATATCTGTGATAAATCTGAGTCTTTGGCTTTTGGACTGATGACTCAAACAAAAACACATAACTTGAAGACAATGCCTTGGATCCATTTTTTCTATAATAACTGACACAAGATTATTGAATTATGAAATTTGTCACTAGTTACAGTCCTGATTTTATCATGTCAGATGTTTTCCCCAATGTCAACGTAGAACCAGATACTAACATACAGTGTGCAGCAGACTCTGCGTTAGAATTAGACTAACCTAATTACTTCACAATGACTTCAGCTTGTTAGTGACAGGCCTCCTAACAATGGGCAAACCATCTGTTCCTCCCTGTATACCAACAACTCCCTGCCAGCCTCGTTCACATGTAGCCTGCAGCCTGCACAAGAAAATAATATGGGACATGCAGAGTCACTTAAAATCATTTCTGCCTGTGAATGGTCCATAAATATACTGGTTCTTGGCCCGATTAGGAAACAAGGCCAATAAGGGCTAATACAGGAAACAACATTATGTTACTGTCACTCAAGTGTCTGTGTGTGTGTATGTGTGTGTGTGTGCATGTGTGTGTGTATTTGACAGAATGCTGTATCTTGTATTTGTACAGTCTCAGGCTGTCAGCCAATTGGAGACCACGAGAGCGCTTTGAAGCCACTATTTTTATTCACTGATTCAGACTGGGTGGTTACCAAGGGAAGAGCAACTCCTCTACACACAGGGAAGCTAATAAGTGACGCACAACTAAATGGATTATCAAGATGAAAGGTCTCCATCATCTGCCCTGTCCTCAGAAAATTAAATACCCTCTGAAAGCACTTGAGCAGCCCACCACCCATCTGTACCTGTGTGGCCTCTGAAGACAGAAAAAGTCAAATTCATAAGCAATTAATCATGCATATCTCTGTAATGGGAAATCCCAGACAATCATAAAAATAGGTGAACATGGACATTAGAGTGAAACAAGTCTGGCCATTAACCACATAAGCATGAAAGGCATGTGCCAGTGGTTTAAAGGATGTAGGAGATAATAACTACACCATTTGCGTTTGATAATACATACCCTTAACTGTGAAACTTTGTAAAGTAACTGATAAGAGCGTCTGTCACAAAGATAGTAGATGGGAATTGCTAATTAACTTTACCGCAAACCTGGACAGACAGACAGACTACTGAGGAGGAGGAGGAGGAGGAGGGATGAAATGGGCGAGGAAGGCGCTGGGATAACGGTGTAGCTACCGTTAACCTCTCCTGGGTGGATACACCCGTGAGAAACAGCAGCCGCAGAGCTCGTCCCGTTCATTTACTCAGCAATATTGCAATGTGCTATAAACCTCGTGCTTTTGCCTACTGCGTCCAGTTAACTCGTTAGCACAGAAAAAACACCGTTAACGATATAACCGGCTTGATAACAAATCATTTGTTAGCCAACGTGGACCTGGGGAATGTGTCATAGTATCAACCTCCATTGATAATTAAATATCGGTACAGCTACCCTGCTAACTAACGCTCCATGAGATTGTTAATAATAACTACTACTTCTACTAACGTTGATTAACAAGGCAGCTAAACAGGCTAGCCACAGCTTGGTTCATTTGTTAGGTTGCCTCGATGCTAGCTAGCTAACAGGCTAACCAGGACACTAAAAAGACATATTTAACCGATTACATCATTTTCATCTCTACAAAACGTTACATGGACCTTTTGCTCGTTCGTTTGAAGGCAACTAATGAAGAAGATTTAGCTTCTAGATACCTGTCGGGGCTGTTGATCCCGAGTCTGCTGTCCCAGCAGTCGCCATTATGGTTTGACTGTTCACATCACAGACAGCGCCGACAGTTGAATTCTGATGCTCGTGTCGCAGCAGCACCACAGCGCCCCAGCGGCCCGAGGGGGAACAGTTTCAGTTTCAGTTTTCATGTGATAAATGCTTTACAAGTTTGAGACATAAGAGAGGTAATTTAAATTCCAGTGGCCTTGAATATAATAATAACATATAATTATAACATACACTTTTTTTTTTACTTGTTTCGTTTCTTACTTAGATTTTAATAAATGTATTTGATTTCCCCAAAACAATAAAATAGAGTAAAACATACCCCCAATATATATATATATATAGATAGATATATATACATATATTGAATTTTTCACTTAACACAAAAGTGTTTTGCTTCCTGTGACACACTTGTTTTGTACATTACACATTGTTATTCCATTTTAGTTCATACTTTCAGTCTGTGTATGCCCTTGTCCTTTATTGATTCAGTGTTTTTTTTTTATGTTTTTTGTGGCTGATCATCATAAATCTAATCAATTTAATGGGGACAATGTTCCTTAATCAAAAAAATGCTAATTTTGTAAGCTTGTTAAGTGAACATTAGTATTGAAAGAGACGGTATAAATCACAATGAAAAGTGTAAATAGAATACAAAATAGTGGTTTGTCATATACATAATTAAGTCTTTGCACAAGTTTCTGGGCTCTCTTAAACTTAAATGTATGTATTTCACATTTCACTTAAAAGATTTTCTTCCATTATTATTTACACATTTATGACTATTGTGTTTACATTGGCCCGAGTTGTAACGAGTACCTCACCATGCACACACACACACACACACACACACACACACACACACACACACACACACACAGGTCTACACTGAAATAACAGCATGAAAGAAGTACAGTAAACCACACAAAAATAACATTTAGAAAATGTTTTTTTTTATTAACTGTTAACTATAAGATAATATTTTTTATAACTATTGGAGATATTATCTTAACCACAAAACCATATAAAAAAGGAGAGCTGATCTTGCAGCTCCAAAGAATCAAGAAAATGCATATGATGTGTTATCAAATGTGTATAAAGCAGCTACAAAAACAGTGGTGACACAGTTTGTTACAAATTGTGCATTTAACAATACATTCATTAATCATAAATGTACCCTTGTGATAGCAATGCTTCTCATGTGATCTCAAACATGCAGTACACATTTTGCATATTTTTTTCATCTTACAGACTCTAAGTGGAAAACGTACTGCAACATTTTTTCTGTTGAGTGACTGGAGCCAGCCTCTGCTGCTACTTTGCCATTTTCCTGAATGGCCCCAATGCCAGCAGGGTCAGCAGCAAAATGTCATCAGGGTTCAGGAGATGGGGCACCTTTTCTTCTTCTGACGCAAGACACTGGTCGCTTTGGTGATGGCATCCATGAGAATTTTGGAGATGCACTGTGGAGTCTCTTCTGCGGGCAGACTGCAACAGCGGCGGACAGCTGTCTTAGGCCTCCCGGATGAACACAGGGTCGCTGACATTTCCACAATCTGATTTTGTGGAGATAACAAACCCAAAAAGATGAGGAATAGGATCAGAAATTTTGAATTTTGTGTTAATAGCTCTTCAACATTCCCACCCCAAACTTTGCCCTGTGATGTCCTGTGTTTCACTCAATTCCCCTTTTGAACTCACCCTTTGTGCAGAACAGACAGTCCTGTCTGATTCAGACAGGGGGCAGCATTTGTCAACAAACTTTTTGAGAGGAAACCCAAGGGGGAACCTAAAAGGAAATTGTTACATTTTTACTACATGCACATGTTCAGATCTATGACAATATTAATACATAATACCATAGAGCAGGGGTGTCAAACTCATTCCACAAAGGGCCGGTGTGGCTGCAGGTTTTTGTTCCAACCAAGCAGCAGCACACCAGACCTGACACAGTTAATCAACTGATCTCAGTCTTCAGACAGTTGATTGATCAAACTGTGTGCTCTTGATTGGTTGGAACAAAAACCTGCAGCCACAGCGGCCCTTTGTGGAATGAGTTTGACACCTCTGCCATAGAGGGTAGGTAGCTTGAGATTTACTTTGTAATGAAAGAAATAACAAAAGCATCTAAAGAAACAGAAGAACAGAAACTGCAGGTAAGGAGAGAACAAAGCAGACAGAAAACCAGATCCCAGGACAAATACAGAAAATGATGTCTTACCGGTTCTTGATGATCTTGTGAGTGTCACAGATCTTGTTAAGTGACAGCTCTTCAGTGGCAGAAGTCATATTGTAGTGAGGATCAGGAGAAATGTTTTGGAAACAGGTGTATCGATCATTTTCCCCCTCACTTGAACAACACTGGGAGCCATCTTCTCCAGCCTTCTGAACCCTGCAAAACCTGTTAAGCTCCTCACTCCACTTCAATGAAAAATGAGATATAAGAAAATAATTCAATTAAAGCAAAACATACATGTAAAAAGCGAAACATTTATGTTTCCAAGTTCCTTGTTTTACCTTCTGATCAGCACAGCTGAGCACATCCCCCTTCTTTTTACAGCACTTTTTGAAGCCGTTCTCCATACGATTAATGCTCTTTGCCTGACGAACCAGCCATCCATAGCCCATACGTGGCAGGCACTTGACACTGTAGCGGGGCCGTTGGTTCTGGTTGTCACACAGTGACTCAATGGTATCTGCTGTTGGTCGTCCAGGAGGAAAGTTGATGTTAACTCTCTGGGAAATAGATGATGTCACCTTCTTTCGCCTCGATGCTCTGACACCATGTGGAGTCATCGATTTCCTGTAAAGTATGAGGTATACTGGAAGGTCAGCACTAAACATGACCTCCTTCAGCCTTGGTGATGCATTGAAAACCAAGGACGTGTGGTCTGCAATGTAGAGTATGCTTGATGCTTTTCTAAATGGCTCTTTTTAAACTCTTTAAGAGGAAGACATTAAAAAAAAGTCTTAACGGATGAGACCAGTGATGCTCTCCTGTTATAAAATACCATGAGAAGACCAGCACTAACAATGCATTAGGGCACCTTCAGATCGGTTGTGTCAATGTAGTTGGTTGCAGTGGCTAGCAAAAAAAAAAAAAAAAAAAACTGAAGGGGCATCCAAAAGACAAAGGAAAGACACATGTTCAACTTCTGCACCTTCCTGGGTAAATCTAATAATGTAAATGTATTCAAATTTAATCAAAAATGTATTCTATCCATTATTGTTCATTTTCCACTGTATCACTAGTACTACCAAAATATTTGTAACAGAGCTTTTAGGTCAGATTCCCCTTTAGTCTGTCTCATCGGCTCCCACAACATATAATATGATTTTAAAACAAATGTAACTTAAAAAGGAAGGAAGGAAGATTTACATTTACTCATCTGGCAGACGCTTTTATTCAAAGTGACTCACAAAGGTCAACAACAAAGCTTTAGTGCACAAAGAGACCTTAATGTAAATGCCAAGTACTTCTATTTAATAAGTGCTAGGAGATTAAGTAAAGAATTGCATGCTAAGTAAGGGTGTTAGAGGTGTTGAAAGAGGAGCTGTTCTTGAGATTCTTGAAGTTAGAGATGGGCGACGCTGCTCTGTGGTAGCATTTGGGTGCTTGTTCCACAATCAGGGATCCACATACGAGAACATGCTGGTCTGCTAATGCCTCTTGTCAAAAAGCATTCATCAATACCTTGACATAGCAGCACAGGCAATGGAGTTTTTAGTGCATTTTGGGGGACTATTTTCAGTGGTGAATCAATACACCTTGGATGTTCTAGTTAGTGTTTACAGCTCTAGGACTCTTAAGGGAGAATTAACTCAAAATAAAATATACTGTCAATATTAACTGATTTTAAATATGATAATAAATTGGTGATGCTGCTTTAATGAGACTGTCAATTTTATGCTTATTTTATCAATTTCCTTGCATACCTCTGGCATGAGAGGGGGTCAAAGATGAAGCTTTCAGTAGCAGGGAGTGGGGGCAACGGGATCTCCTCTGTGGCTTCATAGCTTGGGTTTGGAGCGTCACTGTTGAAGCAGTTTAGCCTCTCACTTCCAGACATTTTGCAGCAGTGATACCAGCGACGCTTCACTGAAAGGTCCTTCATACAGAAGTTTTCGACCGTCAGCTCCCACTGCAATAGACATAATTGTTCAATGAATGCAGCATATGAATTGATCCTTTAATGCTTACATTAAGCCTATGTTAAAGTCGACATGCCTGAGGCTGTAGGCCGAGTCAACGAATGGACCACCCACAATTACCTGGAGTATCTCCAGGCATACTTAATGAAAAATTAAAAAAAAAAAAAAAAACAAGCAAGAGGATGGTGCTAAGATTAAGGCAAGACTTAATTATTAGGTTGTTGCTTGCCTTCAGACAGATTCGCTGATGCTCATGCTCAAGGCCTGTCTGTTATGTCTGGCACGGCTATGTATAACAGCCTTATCAACCAGAAGTGCTGAAGGACTTCAGTTTTGTTTAAAAAAATGTAAGCAACATCAGTTCTGCAATGTGAAGAATGTTTCATGGCTCTTTTTTTGTTTAATATCTGTGGTAATATAAAAACAGAACAAGGAAAGATATTGTGTTTGGTATGCGTGGGCATGACCCATTACAAACAGATTCAGGCATGAGTTAAGAAGAACACAAAGTTGCAAAAGTTAACACACATACATCAGCTTTCTTCTACAGGAGATGTTAAGGGGATTACATGAGATACATCTTGTTCTTTTTAATATTTATCATATTGGTGTGGAATCCAATACGTCCACAATGCATTGTATCATTTCCTGTGTTCTTCACATGTCTTGTCGAGTGTAAGGAGAGTGAAATAAACAAAGTGAAATAAACCAAGAGAAGAAGAATCAGAGCAAGAAGATAAAGGACATCACACTGCCATTCTACATTTACAAAAGGAGCTGTTGTGAAAACTTACTGCCTGCGTGGCACAGCACAATGTCTGTTTACTGTCCCCAGTCTGGTAATCTTCACAGCATTTTCCATACCAAGCCTCTAAATTATTGACAGCCTCGGCCATATGCTTCTGCTGACCAAAGCCAGAGGCAGGAAAGTAGGAATCTGAGTAGAGAGGACGACGGTCTCCACTGAGGCAGATGGCCTGGAGGTTGTTGGCAGTCGGACGGCTTGGTGGAAACAGGACGGGATAATCCAGAACGGGAGGGCCAGGAAAAGAACGGGGTACAAAACTTGGTGGATCTTTGAGGAAAGGACAGACATCACAATATTCATTGACACTTTTACAGTAGTACTTGGCTCAAAGTAAAAAGAAACCCAAGGAAAATCCCCTTGGTGTCAAGACTCCTGGTCTAGAGCCTCCTGATGGAATCAAGACAGTATCATGGAAGCTTCATTGGTCAAGGTTTGGTGAAGTAAGACAGGAAATTAAAAAATAAGTAAGGGATGGATAAACAGATGGATGGAAGGAAGGTAGGACCTTACCTTTCTCAGAAATAAACGGTTCTGGAAAAACCTCTACCTGCTCTATTTGAGGGAGCTCTATGAAAACAAAGACAGAACCAATGATTGTATAATTCATTGCTGGTCAGATTAAAAGTAAACCAGGGTGACAAACCAAAGTAAACACCACAGATGTTTCAAGAGAGCATGCAGCTGTGGCATTCTCTCCAAACATGGTCACAACAGACAAACAGTACCCTTTGCATTGAAAAGCTCTGTCCAGTCCACCTCTCTCTGTAACATGTGATCATCTGGCACGTCCATCTCTGAAAAACACATTTTGATTGACAATTAGTCACAGGGAGGATCCACTGTGAGTAAGGCACCAGACACAAAGACGGACAAACAGACGGGTGACGAATTCAAGGACAGCCGTGGAAAACGAGAACTGGATGACAACACCCCCAATCTACAGGCACAGAGCTTGAGGATGTAAATTATATGAATCATATGCTATGGCCCTTGCTTCACTAGACCTCAGCCTACAGCCATGGCTGAATTTGGTCCACTGTGTTGCTCTCTACAGCCTTCATTAAAACACCAAATAAGGATATACCCTTTAGAAGAATGGTCGTCTTCTTCTTCTCTCAAATTATGTTTACACACTGGTAAAATCAGTGCCAGAGAGCATTAAAGCTTTTCTGGAAGCACATGGGAAAACAGGAAGTCAAATCCATTATTGTTTTCATTAAGGCAAACAAAACATACTGAGTAACAGCCAGTGATGAGGAATTCAAGTTCTTGTTAGTCTAGGCTCCTGTCGATGTCTCATTATACTGCACACAAGACTGGTTTTAGTTTTGTGTCCTAAGTTTTAACAATTGTATAATGTAAAAGCACCATATTATATTAAGTCACACATAAGTTCATTTTTTTTGTTGTAGTTTAGATGTCAAATCAGTGTGGCTGTAAATATTTAGCTCTTTGAGTATGACTGAAGTACTTCAAGTACAACTCCCTGCTTTCTCTCCAAGTTGTACTTGGTTTACTTGCCACCCCTGCAGACATCTGATCACGCTTACAGTGCTCCAGAGTCTGTTTGCTGCAGGAGTCTTGTGTGTTTACACGCGTGACAAGCGCACTTACAGCAGTTCAGACGAACGAAAATGGAGCCCGGCCTGATGGCCCACAACACAACACAACATTTCCCAGCATGATATCAACAACAAAGAGGAGACAGGAGAAAAAGAAACTGCACCAACCGTTGCTCGCCGAGCTCAGTGAAACCAAGACCCACACAGTGGAGCAGATTAAAGCCCAAAACGAGCCCATTGTGAACTTGTGTAAATGCTCGTGCTGCCGAGTGTCTGTCCGTGTGTGTGTGTGTGTGTGTCCTGGCGCAGAGAGCAGAGCAGAGGCCGCCCAGGAAAACACGCTCCGCGGGGCGAGCAAAGACGGGCCCGATAATTGGTCCAACAGAGGCTGCGGTGCTGTCTGTCTGTGAGAGCCCGAGTCATTCACTGCAGCACCGTCATTTTATGGTTGTTGTGGGGCTTCAGTCGGGATGAGGCGGAGAGAGAGAAAGGGGGGAGGGAGGGAGGGAAGTTTTTAACATGACTCACATCCAGATCCTGAGCTCTTGAAGCGGAACTTCTGAGGCCGTCCTCCGTCAAAGGTCGCCGAGCCTGAATGCATGTATGAACACGGTTCTTGTTTGTTTTTGTTTTGTTTCTTGAATACACATTGGATGTTGCATAAAGACAGTGAACGCGCCACTCATCTCCTCACCTGTAAGCCGAAGTGCTAATTATCACCTGTTAGCTGAGCCAATCAGCTGTGCTGTGCTGCAAAATTCTGGCTAGACCTATAGGCTACTTCAGGAATTTGCCACAGAGGTGATTGTACCTACCAACAGTAAGCAGGGTATTCAGTCATTCGTGAGCATTTTCCTTGACTTTTTTCAAGTCTCATGACAGAAAATCAATCTATTTCCAACCCAAACACAGCGATGTCATTATAATAACCATCTCCACACATCTCCATTATGTATGCCATTTAATTTTTGCCTGGTTATCATGGTTGTAGAGAAGTTTGTGCAACCTTTTTTCTATAGCATCACACCAAATCAACAGTCTGATCAGATGTTGCCTTCAAGTTGCTGTTTTTACATACATTTAATTGTATGCATAATGTCACAGATCTCACAGTCTCTCTGTCTATACACATGACTGATGCAGATGGAGTAGTGTGGATGTCCTTGTACTGTGAGGCTGGTGCAGCGTGAACAGATACGTGAATTATAATTAAATACAATTCAGTAGATTTTCTGTGCTATGATTTAATAAATCATTGTTATCTCACACTGAGGTTGAGCCCAGATTTGTCATGATCTGAAAAAGTCCAGTCTGAGAAGCTGACTGTGACTCCTATACAACTCTCAACCCCAAAAAAGGCCAGATCAGACAAGAGGAGTCCTCCCTCGCCCTGTGCAGCTGTAGACTCTCTTTAAGACAAGTAAAGTGGAAGGATTATCCTGCTTCTGCTTTTATTCCCACAGATCTTTCCCATCATACACAGAAGATCTCAGGATCAGAGTCTTCAGTTGTTGCCGTTGGTTGTTGTGGTGGTGGTGGCAGTGGTGAGAACGGGAGCCCGGAAACTCTACAGAAGTGTTTGTCCCTGGTAGAAATTCCCCTGAGAGGTCAGAGAGCAAATACAAGCAAACAAACCCAAGCATGGGCTGAAATGACTCCCTGTCATACTCATACAGGGAAAAGATCTGCAATTTGTCATGAAAGTATTGAGGCAATGGAATGCAACTCTTGTTTTGTACCTTAAGCCTAGTGTAGCCTACCATCAGCCATGTTTCTATCACTTTCAAGAGTAAAAATCACATCTAGTTTATTTGTTGTTGTAGATTTTAAAGACTATGAATGGATAAAGTACATCAGAAAGAAAAAAAAAGCAAAAAATTAATGTGGATGCAATAGTTACCAGTGCAATGAGAAAGAATTTACACATTGTTTACCACATCTTCCCAAACCAAACTGAAATATGAAAGTAAAAACTCACTGCAGATGAAAGATGTCTAGAAAGTTCTGTTTTAGAAAGCCACACACAATAAGCATTTTTTCTTCTCCTTCTCCTTCTTCTTCTTCTTCTTTTTTTTTTTTAAAAACATTACATCTTTGTGGCTTTTTTGCATGAGAAAGTCACTTTTACCAAACGCAACTGACTCACAGTCTTTAAATTTGCTTCCTCTTCATTTGTTGAGCAACAGGTTTTGTCTATGACAACCTGACAACACAGACAACACACAGTGTGCTCTTCCGTCATCCACAATGACTAATATTTCCTTTCTGTTGAATTTTGCAGTTGCAGCTTTACAATCTGGTGCTGATACTGTTTGGTTGTACAGGACGACCCTGATGAAGATCCCAAGCCAAAGCACATCAGGCTAGTTGTACTCTAATGACTTCTGGCTGAAGATCATTATGCTACTGAGAAGGATAAATCATGTTTAATATCTGTCTCCTATAAAGTAACTGTGGTTTTTGTTACACTAATAAGCATTTTGAATCTTGTTTCTCGCATGTCTCGGTTTATATGTTCACAAAGAGACAAATAAAGTTACCACATCTGTTTGGTGTCACAGCCTCAGCAGTTTATTAGAAGATTTACAGGGACTTATCTTCATTATAATCTCAGCTGCTCTGGGAACAGACAGAACTACATCCGGACATACAGTACTTAATGCTGAAACCTCTCATCAGTCTTTCTTTATTCAAAGATATGTAGAGAAAACAAAACATATGTAAGTTCATCTGAAAAAAGGGGGAAAGTTTGCACACGGCGGAAGAGACATCTACAGTATCTTCACATTTTTAATTCAATATTTTTCCTACATTTAATGCAACGTCTTTTCAAACCTTGAAAGATATAAAAGCCTGTTTCAAACACAAAAGGATAAAAATTTTAAAAGGTACTGCTGCTTTATAGGACTTATTAGTCAAACTGTGACAACATCAACCTGAGGAGAAACACTTCTCTAGAGACATAAAGATACAAAGAGGCAAGTTGTAAGTTGCAAGTTGTATAGTGTGCCATTCATATAATCAGGCATAACCTGACCACTGGGTTCTGTGTGAAGAGGAGAAAAGGGGTGAATATGATCTGTTACAATTTTTCACATATTTATCTTCAAATATCAAACATCACAGAGATACGGGGGTACAGCCTGTTCTCAAGGCTTCTTAAAGTAGTATCACAGTATGATCTTGAAAACTTTATTATTATTGTCCCATGCCTACTGTCACTTCTTTGAGCCTCTGCTACACGGCTCCCACGTTTATGTTACACAAATGCTGCAGCCAAAATCCTCTGGGGCTTAAAACACTGGCTATAAGCAGGTGGATCTATTGTGCTCAAACTAACGTAGGGCTGTTTCTAACAAGCTCAAACAGGATTCTGCATGAGGGGTAAAGATGCGGCCTGGTTATTTATCCAGATTTAGGTGTTTTTATGAACTTTGATGACACATTGATCACATGTATGGACAGGCGGAGAGGATTGTGTAAAGGTGGTTGTGTTGTGAAACTGGGTCAGCATCCAGACCTGTATTGCAAAACTACAGTACGTTTCCTGGCTTTTTGGCTGAGCGAGCACATTTTGGGTGACCGCGTTATTTCGTCGGCGCATTTTTACACGTGTTGTTTATAGTTATACAGATATGCATAACTTTTTTATTTTATTTTATTTTATATTTAATTTCTCATTTTTGTAATGTTTGGAATGGAATCTGCAGTGTTTCCAAGCTGATGGTATCAACAGAGGAATAAGCCAAATGTTTATTAAATATGTAAAACTGAACTGCCGCTTCGAGTTTTGCCTCAAAACGCTGTCACTGTCCTGCCTCTTTGAATCTCTCTGTCTGACAGCACTGTGACACAAAGTAGCTGCAACTGGACAATCACAATAGTACATCCTGAGTGAAAATGAATCCTGTTCCCCATTGACAGTGCAGCATCAAATAACAACATAACACGTGTTTCCTCGGAATAATCAAAATAGTTTGAAACTATCAAAATATTGAAATGTATGTTTAACATAAGCTACCAACAAAAAGCTCTGCTGGAGTTCATGTAATACTTAACACACTATGATTAATGATTACTTTTTACATTTGTCTTCATTATTGGAAAAATAGATTCTGTCAGAAAGTGATTAAAACAACGTATGTCTATGTGTGTGTGTGTGTGTGTGTGTGTGTGTGTGTGTGCATATTTTAGTCAATCCTCAGTGAGTGGTCCCCGGCAGCTCTGCCTCTGAGGCGAACAGCTCCTTGTAGAGTGGAGGGAAGAGAGAGTGAGCAGTGAGAGGGTAACGCTGACTGAACCAACGGAGCTTCTCCATGTGAAGGCTGCACAGTGAACGCAACACTGCCATCCTCTGGTACAGCTGCAGTGGAGGACACAGACACATTTAGATGCAGCAAAGTAAGCATGTCTTGTAGAGAAAAGCGGTGTTCTTATGACTTTTGAACCAGGCTTGCCTGTACTTTATACAGAGACACATACCTTGTGCATTAGGCTGTCTTGGTTGTCTCGATGTAAAATGTGTGTTAGTCCTGACTCCACGCTTCTTTGGACCCGCTGAACCCTGCCTCTGTCTTCCAGGCATGGACGGTCTGCACAGAAGGACAGAAACAAAAGCAAAGAAGCATATTTAAGAAGATGCACTTATCATGTCCATTGTTATACACATTATCATGCCTATTTACAGCCACTAGGTGGGGCAGAGAGGTTGAGAATTACCGAAACCATCAAAACATGACTGAAACATTGTTAAAACGACAACTTGCTACTTTAATTAATAATGATAATAATATAACAATATGGCACAAGACAAATGACAGTTTTTTAGTGTTAGTGTTATGTAATGTCCATGATGGAAAGGCAAGATTTAGACAGTAACATCATCAGTTAACTGTGGGTGCTGGGTGGAAATAAATTAATAAATGTATACGTTAAATATGTAAAGTAGGCCCACACAATGTGGGCCTCTGAATGCTCCAGAGTAAACAAGAGACAAGATTTGTCCATTTTTTTATGTCTAGAAATGAAAGAACAAGATGCAACATGAGCGAGAGGCAGGTGAGCTGATCTTACCTGCATTGATCAGCACCAGGGCACTGAAGAGAGCAATCTGCTGCTCACTGAGCTTGAGACCACACATGTCATGAGCAAAATCAAACACTGCTGAGATCAAGTCACCACATGCTGCAAGAAAAGACACCACAGAGCTCTGACAAACCACCACATTTATGTAGAGAACTCATTGCACAAATTGCTTCACATCTGCATGTGTGCTTCAGGTTGGTCAGCATGTAGAGAAGTCCTCACCCAAAGACTTGAAGAGTTCGACTCCTGCAAATTTCCCATCAAAGAAGACGGTGTTGTTCTCGGTGTTGAAGAACCAACTCATCCTGACCAGAACAACTTCCATGGAGCCTGTGTGACCAAAAGAAGGGTGAGACAAGGGAGGTTCAAGGCAATTTAGGTTGAGATGAAAGCTGATGGTTCGTTTTTGTAGGCTAACAAGCTAACCTCACCTGTCTTGAGAAGTGCGATCTGGTCATTCTGGCTGAGCATGCGAAAGCCTGGGATGTGTTTTGCAAACTCCACCACGTACTGCACGGCATCGGTCAGTCGAATGGCACAGTGCTGCCACATCTCATCCACTGACTGAGAGCAGGACAGAGAAAAAAAAGATGGAGGGGAAAAGGACAGTGGTAGGGTGAGTTAACTTTTCACATAATATTTTATCAACATCATCAATCAACATTTAATCAACCAGACAGAGCTCAAATCCTACACACCTCCACATATGCCTCAGACTACCACACTTTCTCCTAATCAAACATTTCAAGTTTCCACACCTCATAATTTACCACAGTCAAATATCAGAAGATATACAGCATGTGTTAATCTCTAATGTGCTTCTGTATCATTATCTTAAAATTGAACATAAACTTTCCGCATGATCAAAGAGGAAGAAAGAAGAGGAGGAGGAAATGATGAAACAAGTGCTCTCAGTTTGATTCATCAAACAAAGAAGTGGCATCTGAAATGACATGTTTTGTTTTGACACTGTCTCAGTAAGGTCACACAAATGCAAGACAGTGAGAACCCATAGAGCAGTGACGTTGGTATACCTTGCTCTGGTAGGCTTGGATCTCCTCCCTGCTGAACAACTTCCATCTGAGAGCCTGCAGTTCCTCCACTCTGTACTGACTGGTCTCTCTGTGGGAACGCACAATGCTGACACACAGCTCATCTGGAAGAAGTCGAGACACTCATTAATATTAAGAACACAACAAACTTAGGCACATGTTTGCCAACTTTTGCTGTTTCCCCACCGATGTTTCGCAGGGAATGAGGATACATGCTGTAGGGGTCCTCCAGAGGGTTGTAGGGGTGAATTGACATCAGATCATGAGATGGCTGTCTGGAGTCAAAACCTGGTGTAGTATAGTAGAGTAGAAATTATTAAAGGACAGAAAGAGGAGGATAAAGGCAACTGCACACAGTGAAGTGTGTTCAAACACAAGTGTCTCACCTCTAATGTCAAGGTGTCCACTGTTGTCCCCCTTCCCCTGTGATCTCAACGTAGTAGAAACACCAGAGCCTCGGTAGATCATTCCTGACACCTGTGACTCATTCGGGGAGCACACGACGTAAGGATGGACGTCAGTGGTGTAGGAGAGGAGCTCAGCCTCACGAGTGAAGGAGTAGGCCGAGGCCATGGGCTGAAGAAGCTGGGGCGAGCGGTCTTGTCGGGCTTTGGTGGGGTAGGACAACAGAGACTGGGCGTCTCCCTGAAGCTGCTGCTGTTGCTGCTGTTGCTGCTGTCGGTGCCTCTCCACTTCAGCAATCAGAGAATCCCGCTGACGTTTGGACATCCGTCCAAACTTCACAGCTGAGGACAAAAAAAAAAAAAAAAGAAGAAGAGGAAGATGCTAGGAATCAAGAACTGAGAGGGTCTGTCTGTGCATCAGTGTGAGTGTGTTTGTGCCGTACCATCTCTGCTCATGCCTTGGGCCAAGCACTTCTGCAGACGGCAGTGTTGGCAACGGTTGCGGCTAGCCCGGTCAATCTTACAGTTATTCTGCCTGGAGCAGGAGTACGACACGGTGGGCAGCTGGCTCCGCCGGAAAAATCCCTGAGGGGTGATAGACTCATGGTTAACAATCCAGCAGAAACAGGGCCTTTCAGGCAGATATACTGATATTTGAGTTACAAAAGTCTGATAATGATGTCAGTTATTCAAATTGTGATGTGAATAAGATATGTAGTGACAGTTGAGAAATAAACCTGACACTTCTAATTGATGAACTAAGAAAAGACGACACTGTTTATAAATTATGGCATAAAATCTCTTGTTTTTTATGCGATAGTAAAACTGAATTTCATCTGGTGGCAGCAGAGTCTGGTAGCTCTGAGTTTTTACTCAATCTTTACTTGTTTCTTCATTTTGTCAACTAGTGATGGATACTTCTGTGGGGAGAGGAGAGGAGCTTTTCTCATTGAAAACGGAGCAGGTCTGGAGAATGCCACCCTGTTCTGGCTGAGATGAAGAGGTGTTTTGTGGTTGCTGCACTGTTGCAAAGGTCAAAGGCTTGGAAGCGGAGATGTACTGTAGGCCCTTTCTGCCGTCAGTCATTATGGGAAATGTCAGCTCTTCAGAGTTGAGTGATGAGCTGGAGATATTGGTGAAGACTCAGAAAGTATACATTTTTTATATCATCAATATATACATCAATATTGCAGGACGGAGAGGTATAGAAATTTCTTTGTACCTTCAGCCATCGGGCTTTTTAATTCTTCCGCAAATTGTAGATGAACTGACAGACAAATGAATTTTGGATTTGGGGAATTAATGAAGTATCATCTTATCTTAGAAACACCAATGCAATTGCTTGATAAACTGGTCTCACTCTAATGAATAAAGATATTCTGGGAAAACTTATTTGGGTTCTTGCTGAGAATTAGATGAACAGAGAGACTCCATGGTCTGTTCAACTTGAGGCTGGAACCAGCAGTCAGTTAAGTGTACCACCTGAGCAAGCGAGCTGCACCCAGACAAGAAAGAGTCCATCACATAACCAACATAAACCCACAACAGGGTTGCAGCAAACAACATATAACATGTCAGCTTCAGAGGTGCTGATAGCTTTAGGTGTAGGTAGGCTAATTGTATTGTCGTTAAAGTTGTGTGTCTGTAAGTTTGTGTGTGTGTGTGTCTGTCTGTGTGTGAGTGTGCACTGTATCTAATGCTGTTGCGTTTCACCTTGCAGCCTTCGCAAGTGATGACTCCATAATGCACTCCAGAGGACTTATCACCACAGATCTTGCATGGGATAACTTCAATCTGAGCTGAAGAAACACAGGAAGAAAAAAAGTATGTAATCTTTTTCAAAACAGCCATCTTTTGTTTGACTTCACACAGGTGCAGCTTCACGGTCACTCACATCAGAGAGGAGAAGGGACAACACAACTGAGCCAAAAGCGGGAAACATTATGAGCTTGCAAGCAAACAAGTTGTCAGTTCAAAGATACTGGATCGTCAGTATCACAAAACTAACAACCCAAGGCAGGTAACAGGATGATGAATATCAAAGATTTGAGAAACACCAGTCTGAGGTTAGTGGAATAGACCAACTAGCAATGACACTGCATATTTTTGCCCAAACACATAAAATGAAGAATGATTCCCACAGTCAGGCCTAGTGACATCTGCTGTACTTCCCCTGAAACATCTATCATTTGTTGTGTGACCAGAGTAGACCAAAGGTATTTTCCTCTTAAACACCTCCTGACTTAATAAAAACTGAACAAAAACAACATCAAATACGACAAGGACAGTGTCTTCAGGTAGTGTGGAATATTTGCAAATGGAGCCAGGCAGAGAATATGAAGGTGTCAACCTCAGAGTCCTTTTAAGTGGTTGACTGACTTCTCTTTCAATCTGACTGTCCCTCTTTCATGTCATCTCTTTCTTTGTGAATCCTTCTCTGTCTCGCTCATAAAGGACACAGCTGCCAGTAATGCACTCTCTCCTTCATCACTGCCAGTAATGGCCATCCCCCTCTCAACACCCCCCTCCATGCCCCTGATCTCTGCAAACACCCCTCAGTCTTTTGCCTGGTGGTGATGTTTGTCACAATCAAAAGTGATTTGATTCCTTAAAGCTGTCAGGCTGCCCTGGTGATGTGTGTGGAAGGTTTTATGGTTTGTCCTCAGAAATATATCAATATATCCTCTCAAAAAAAAAAACTGATGCAGGACTGTGCATCCATGCTGTAATAATTCACATTATATGACATAGCTACAGTGACATTGTATGATGACACACATACAGGAAGCAGAGTGTGCACTTTTGTCTTCCTCTTTTTCTAACCCTAAATAATCTACAACTTTATCTTTTCCTGTCATCTTCTGTCTGCCTTCTACAAATGCGCTGACAGTGTGATCGTCTTCTGCAAGCCAAGCTCGAGTTAATGGTTATATACGGTAGTATTTGCGTTTCCGTGCATAACTGTGTCAGATTTATTCACACACATACGAGTGTGTGTTAGTGTGTCAGTGTGTGCCCTCTTTATCTACTGCCACAGGGATCACCTGAAGACTCAGCTCCAGTCTGAGGTAAAATAAATACAGATGATGAAATTATGAAGCGTGTATGACGAAGCAGGACTGATCATCAAATCTGATAAGTTTGCAGCAGCTGCTAATAGAAGTGACTGATTAACCTCAAGATAGAAAGATAAGGATTAGAGAATTTCACAGATTAAATGCATTTGATTTGGTAAAATTGCTCAGTGGTAATGTTTCTCTGCAGGTGGCCAAACCATTAAAAAAAAAAAAAGGTGACTGAGCTGAGACTATGATAGGTGGAGAGAACATCGGTGGTCTCTTATTTTTTTTGCTATTTCAGTTCTGATTGTCAACCTCAAACAACAGGAAATCCACTGTGACCCACAACCTTTCACTGTTCACACACGCATTCACACATGCATTCACACACACACACACAGCAATCTTATGTGCTGCTCCCCCATCAACTTTTCACATTACCGTATAACTGTGGTGATACTCAATTAAAGTTGAATAATGATACACACTGCAAATTAAATCATTACTTTTTTTTTGGGGGGGGGGGGGGGGGGGGGGGGCACTGAACCAAATCGATCCATGATTGAGCATCCGGACACCAGGGGCTGTAAAATGAAATCAACATGACACCAGATATACACTGGAGAACCTACATTCACCCTTTCTGTCTGTCTGTCTGTCTTATCTCCAGCCACAGGCCTAGACCAATCAAACCCAGCATCTCCCTGTGTGTGTTTACATGCATGTGTATGTGTATGTGTGTGTGTGCCTGAGAGAGAGAGACAGAGAGATAGAGATCAACACACTTAAAAAAGAAAACACTACAAACTGCCTACAATTCTTCCATTATACTGTCGTTCAGTAATCTAAGACAGGGTTTTTATATCTTGCACACGATAAGGCTAAATACCAGCTGACGTGCATTGAATTTAATGTTTCACTTTTTTGCTCCCCACATAGCAGAAGTGCTCCACAGTTCAACATGAGGCAATTAAAAAAATATATGCATTTTTCACTGTAGATCTGCGTCTCTCGTGTTTTAAGATCTCCTGTATGATAAATATCATACATACATAACAATTATCATAGCCACGTAAGGATACAAAACAAAAATGAATGTTAATGTTACTAATCAAGACATCATTTACTTTAGTTGCAATATGCCATGATTTGCAAAAACTCTTCCACCTAGTGTCTCAGCCCTATTCCCCGAGTTTAAATGTCATCTGCATATGATTAACACCTCTCTACAAGTCTCTTCCTCACCTCTCTCAGGGGTATCGTACTTCCTCCATCATTGAATGAGAGTAATCAATCAATCATAGGCAAGTCATTTCTGAAACTCAGTTGAGATAAATGTTACCTAGCCCCCCACAGCACGATGTTGAATGCTATGCTGGCACCTTCACATCTGTAGAAGTCAATATTTTGATGGGGTTCCACAAGGTTCAGTTCACGGTCCACTAATATTAAATCCATACATGTTTGCTATTGGTATCATCAGATTTTGCACGACTTCCCAAAAAGACAAGAGGTAGGTTTCAGCTCATTAAAACTAACGCAGCCAGAGTGGTAACTGGGGCTGAGAAACACAGAGGTATGAAAATACCTCATTGGTTGCTACAGTACAGAACTGACTTTCAGGTACTTGTTTACAAGGCCTCTGACAATATGGTCCCTCCCTATATTTTGACGTGCTCACTGGCTCCTAAATGCACCTGCAACTGTGTCTTAAACATTCCTTTGTGTGTGTGTGTGTGTGTGTGTGTGTGATTTATATATCTGCTTTTTACCTCATTCTTTTAATTGTATGCTGTGTTTTACTGAAAAGCACATATGTACGTAAAATGTGCTGTACAAAGAAATTGACCATCAACATTTTTCGTCCAATTATAAATTCACCACACACAGCTGTACTAACGTATTTATACTTAGATTATGCTGACATCATGACATCATTAAAAAAAAAGACATCTATTCAATCAATATTAATTTTTCATTCTAAAATTAATGCATTATGTGCAGCACAATGTAAAACGACCCTACGTTTGAGTATAGTTTGCGCAGTGATGGAAATATTCTGGTGTGTCAAAATAAAAGAGTGGCACCTCCCACGCTTCCGCATACAAAGTTTACCAAGACGCTCCTTCACAGAGATGGTCTCATTTACACCTTTCAATCAGTATTGTGTGCCATTAATGATTTACACACTCTCACTTAGCCAGTACATTTCAGTCAGTGTCATTGTACAAACAACAGAAGCATCTGTGTATAACAGTAAAGAGACGTCGTGTAACAATTACAAGTTTCTCATGAGTGGAGCATCTTCTGAGGTCTCGACATTTGGTGACTCTAAGTCTGGATGACCTCTAACCTTCCAAATACAATAAATCAAACAAGCCTTAAATATAGACAAACATTTGGGACAGGGAAATAAAATGAAATGCAGGCTGAGTGAAAAATACCAAACACTGAGAAAATGAAAGAAAAAAACTGAGTTCAACCTAGAAAGAGGTTATCTCAGTACTTTCACCACTTTTGTGTGAAATTGAGTGCGTTTGTACGTCTGTGTGTGTGTGTACGTGTGTCAATGTGGAACGTCTGGGGGGGGTCAATGATACAGACTGCCACTCAACTCATTCAGTCTCTGCCTCGTCAGCAGTCTGTTCTTTGCACTGTAAACGGACAAAAAACCTCAACTTTCCTCTGACGGAAGCTTACCTTTGGTGCACACGCAAGAGTGCAGACAAAGCTTGTATACACGTAGGCACATACAAACACACGAAAAAACTTTTGTATTGCCTAACAAATAGACTGTAAATCAATCACAAGTTTTTGTGTAAAGCGATGTCAGACTGTTACTACGTTACTAGTTGAAAGTCTTTTTAGAATCTATGTAAAGTGATTAATAAAAATCAGACAATGTTTCTTATTATAATTCTTAGTAGTTTTTTTTTTAAATCACGTTGCCATATTCTGTCATGTACATTTTTCTTTAATTTCAGTTCAGAGGCAAGTTGTTAAAAATATTCCAAACACTTTAATTTAAAAGAAGATGCGTCACAATAACACTGTATTTTCTACTGTATCAAAATTCAATATTATGTATCATGATATAAAATAAGTAGATTTTGCGATTACATTTGAAAAACAGTGAATGAGAAAAATGGTAATCAAAAATCAAATCCAACTTTTCAGTCATTTGTCCTGTTGCAAAGCTGAACATTGTTTCTAATGGCTCTAAAACTGACTCTGACCACTGAGATAATATTTAAACTTCCATATCAGATTTAATTCCCTTTGCGAGATGCCACAACTGAGGGCTGCAGCCCCTGCAAATGAATGTATCCTTTATTTAAACCAGATAGAGAAATAAACAAGAAATGTATATAGTATCTATCATCATGCAAATGTTCTTGTCAATAATTACAGAGCTAAGGTATTTTAATATCACCTACCTTTTCTGTATTGAATACCTTGAACACTTTAGACATATTTGAGGACTGACTACAGGTCTGCAGGCGTGAAGGGACTTTATGTTCGTGAATTAGCCTGAGTTGGTTTTGACACGAATTTGAGAACTCCTCACTAAGTTTCATTCAATTGGCTATGTGACAATAACAAAATGAGAAAATTTTACCCACAGCAACTTGTCTGAGAAAAAGACAAATTACCAAAGCAGAGCTGAACTAATTAGCATCAGATTTATCATATTGGACTTTGAAGTGTAGAATGAATTTGGGGTGTTTGAAAGAGGTAGTGTTTTGACAGTGGCAAAGGGGATGAATCAGCTCAGCAGTTGTATTTCTTTTACCATATTTTGGGAGGGAATGTGTCACCTGCGATTTTGATCTTTGCTTTGATGTGAAGCCAACCGCTACTGCTGCTTTGGAAGTGCTGTGCAGGTTTCTGCAGCCAGAGGAACAAGGAAATCCTTTCTGATAAAGAAGCTCTATAAGAATCTACATAGGAATCCCCCCGAACACAACAATGCCTTATGAAATGTGTGTACGCCTGAACTGTGATGGTCCACTGACAGCGTGTGCTGCTAGAGGATTAGATAATTAATTGTTTACCAGCTGAGACAAAAAAATCAACAAGCCTAAGAATAAAAAGTCATATTTTTGCAGCGGGAGCATCCTTCTCTCTCTGCGCACAGCTGCAGGACGGAGACGAGTTACATCTACGCGCCATCAAACAAGCAGCTGCAGATGTGGGTGCATATATTAATGTGCGAGTGTGTGTTTTCACGTTGCAGCTGAAAACCTGTGTAAGTGTCGCGCCGACCACATTCATTATTTCTTGTAATTTGCCTCTTCTTCGCTTCTGTGTGCTTTTACTCGGTTCATTTTGAATATTTGTGCACATGAAATTGAATTGATTACCGTTTTCATGATCACAGTAATTACCATCTCCTCTGTATCTTGTCTGCTGCCTACATATGGAGTGTGGAGTCAGTCCATTAAATCTAATGCACTGCAGTTGTGAAGCATCCTGTTTTCCTGTCTCTTTCGTTTTTACGTGGGTTAAAATTCAGTGGAAGTGTTTGCAAAAAGTTTTTCAAATGTCATTTTACAACCTGGTCCCTTGGGTTTTCAATGGTTTCACTTATCAACTGAGATAACTGAGATAACTGATAGTAGAAACATGACGGCGCTAAACAAAAACCAATGCAAACCAATTCAAAATATGAGAAATCAGTTTGAATGAGTTCAGCTTTTTTACACAACTCACTGCACCACAATTCTCGCCCGTTAAAATCAGCTCAGTTTCTTACCTTAGGTGCACTGTATATGTGGGAGTGAGAGGGGGGAGAAATATCCGAGACATGATTCAAATCTTTAATCCATCAAAGGGAGCTAAGAATTGAGTCATGTTACCAAACCATACAACTGAAACACACATATCGATGTGAACGTACCCGACAGTCAGCCAACAGAGAACTCTGAAGAGACACAATTAAGTTTCAAAACAAAGATCATCGGTCTGAATTTGTCATGTCTGGGTACGGAATTTCTCACAGATTTAAGTGCAAATATTAAGTAAGACATATAAAATTTGAAATGTTTTTGACTAGGCAAGTAGTTATGAATTTGGAGCCACTTTGAACTTTCACTGTAAAAGCTGATGGTACATCAAAAAAGAAAAGTGGGAACCTGAGTGAAGAGCGTAAACCACATTATGTGATAAAGCTGAAAATAGCTGTTTGATGCTGTCGGTGCCTGAATCCGTCTGCACGACTTCGTATTATTTTGGAGTTTTGACAAAAACTTTAAAGAACCTTGATGTGTCATCATCACAAGGAGCTGTCATTATTACACGTGTTATTATCACGACAATCGTTCACTATAAAATCTGGATATTATGGCGAAAAACTATGACCACAAAGCATGTATTTGATCAAATTGATAAAAATATCCTGCACTGCCCACACACAAACACACACACACACACACATACACATACACACACAAACACACTCATACAGTACACAGCGACCAAAGAACTTCATCCCTACCTCGCATCATCACCACTCCTCCACTTGACTCAGATGTTTGTCCCACTTTCACAAACTCACTTTTCCTCTCACTTTGTCTATCAGTGTTCTTCCTTTTCACACACTCTCTCTTTTGCACCACCTATTCGTTCACCCGTTCTTCTGTCTTTTTTTTTCTTGGTCGTCCTCAGGCAAGGCTGGCTGGGTGCTCACTGCAGCTTCACCACACATATTCAGACTTTTGAGTGTCAGTCACCGCCTCACCTTCCTTGTTAGCATGTGTGCGTGTGTGTGTGTATGTGTGTGAGCAAGAGAGAGAGAGAGAGAGAGAGAGAGAGAGAGAGAGAGAAAGACAGATAGACAGACAGACAGACAAAGGAAAGGGGGGACTGTCCCCTAGCTCTGCTTTTTTCTCAAGGTACTTTTCCTTATACCTTTGTTGTTATCCTTCACCCCCTCACTTTGGTCAACACGTCAAAAAATTTAGCTTTACATCAGCGGGCACCTTTAAGATGCCCTGAGAATTTATTTCAAACGTTTTTCAACAGGAACAACTGGGGAAGCAGAAAAACAACTATGTTATAGAAACATTTCAGCAGAGTAAGATGTTATTCATTCTTAAACCACCTGCTGATGGTTAGGGTGCACATGAATGTTTCTTTACACTGAATTTAAAAAATACATACGAGGTAATCAGCTAAATAATCATTTATTTCTCCTTGCGACAACTTCACCTGCAGTGATGGAAGATGTAGTCTGGTCTTTTTACCTCAATTACGAAATGACTGTATAGGACGGACATTTGTTGTGGAAGTTTTGCCTCTGAACTGAAGTGACGAAGAATAAATCATAAAATGGAAACTCTAAAATAAAGCAGAAATGGATCAGAACTCTACTGATGTACAGAACGTGAGTAAATTTACTTCATTAGACTCTATTGCAGCTTTCCCCCTGCTCTCTCTCATGTCTCTGTGACTACACAACCACCATCGATCTCTATCTGGCTTTACATACATGTTCACTCACTCATGAGCTATGATTGATAAATTTGTCATTATTGACACCCAGTTTGTTTATAACCACACCACCATAACGTGAAGGTTGGTGGTACGTTTCACACAGAATCTTCACACTTGATAACTTACCCAGGTGTGCTAAAGTTGTGGCAGAAAGTGTTAAACCAAAGATGTTAAAAAAAGACGAGATGTTATCGTTGTCATCTGCTTTCAGATGCCAAGGTGCCAAAACCATAGTGTGTGTGCATGTGTGTGTGTGTGTGTGTGGTGGGCAGCACAGGTGCGACACGCGCGCACACTGTGCTGCTAATGGCCCAACTCCAGCTATACCACACTGTGTGCATATGTGTGTGTGTGTGTGTGTGTGTAGGTGTGTGTGTGTGTGTGTGTTTGTGTTTGTGTTTGTGTGTGGCCCTACAGGTGCAATGTTGTATGTTCACTAACTATGAAGTTTACCACAATGCATGCACAAATATCTAGCACAAACACAAGCAATGCCAATGCCACATACAGACACACATGCAAACACACATGCTAACTTAACAGAGTTACACAGTGCTTTTATAGAGAACTCACTCAGATGAGTCTTCTTGGACACAGCTCCTCCTGAGGAAAACAAAAAGATGCAGGTAGTCAATGAAAGATAAACCACACATACTGGAAATCAGTCCTACAAACTGTAATAAAACCCAAATGAAAAGAAGCATTACATGGAATATACTGCACGCGGAAAAACTCTGTTTAAGAGATTGAACCCAGGACGAAACAACGTCACCAAACAACTGCTTCATCAGCTTCTGACTATGAGAATTCAAAACGTGCCGGGGTTGGACAGTACATTTGCTCAAGTGCAGTACTTCAGTACACATTTAGACCCTTTTACTTAGGTTGAGTATTTTCGCTTTTCTGCTTTTCCTTTCACATTTATCTGACAGCTGGGGTTACAGTATAAAAACTGACTCAATTAGCATCACTCTGACCAACTCCAACAACAAAGAACTGCTTAAATAATAATGGCCCTGTACTTACAGTTTATTTATTTATTTATTGGTTTATTTAAGAGGCACAATGCAACACTAATCAACAGTATTTAGAAGAAACTGTAAGAGAGCCAAAGTTAGCAGTAAGGCTAATTTTCATCCGTTGTCCCTGGCCAGATGTTAAAGGCAACCTAAAAACCAAAAAAGGGCAACAACTAAGTCATGCATTAAATACAGTTTGTTGCTAATAATTGTGGTACTTTGACTTTTGGACTTTTTACTTGTCATTGTCTTGGTTCCATGTTGGTCCTTTTACCTCAGTGATCTGAATAATTGTTCCATCACTGAAATCTCCATAGGATCAGTGCATAAAGCGCAGTGTACAATCAGATGTGCAATTGAACAAGCTTTGACTTAAACTGATGCTAATACTCATTCAGCTATTACAAACAACAAATCAACTCATAGTGGTAGTTTGGTCCAAGCATTGCCGAGCACAGTAGCTTTTTTTCATAACTGTTCACATGTAAAAATGACTGTGGACAGATAAAAAGCCTTGAGAGGTTAAAATAGAAGATTCTCATTTACAGTGGTGTCTTTCTATGTTATGTTTGTGAGTGTCTTTGGCACATGCACACACACACAAACACACAGCAGATAAAGGCAAAGGAAGGTGGGTGTCTGTGAAGCTGTGAAGCAATAGGTCCTCCTTTTTTGTCTGCCTGTTTGACCGCAATTGTGAGAAAGTCTGAATTTCTGTGAACGCAAGTGTGTGTGGAAGGTCGGTTCTGAACCAAGGGGGGTTATTTCTGGAGTTCTGCGCATCTGTGTGGGTGTATGTGTGACTGTGTGTGTGTGAGAGAGAGAGACAGAGAAGCTTGAAGGCAGGGGAGATAAGTATCAGTGGAAGACATAGCGCTAGCCGGTCTTTGTCTGGCGTATGATCAGGCCCTCTGTGGTTTCCACTGTTTTCCTCCCCTCATCAAATCAGTTTTGCTTCATAAGCAAAAAGCATGGAATGAAAGCAGAGCAGCGAATGCACATGCGGAAAATGCAGAGAAATTTCAACACTAACTGAGCAAACCTCATGAGGTGCTTGCCAAATACAGGTAAAACGTGCGTGTTTAAAAAGATTGCGTTCACAACCAAATAGAAGCATCGTTTCTGATCTGAGGGCTGTGGATTTGTTTCGACATATTTACCAAGGTTAAAAAGTTCAAAAACTACATACACACTGCATTAATATGGTCCCAGCAAGACCAATTGTGAAGTCTATTCTTAAAACATATTCATTGCTTTAATCTGAAAACCAAATTACTGTAAATAAATCTACAAGATTAAAGATGTTGAGTCACACACAGAGGTGAGTCAGGAGACTGTCACTCATGAAATGTGTTTTACAGATTTTAAAATAGTGAAAGTGATCTCTGAACAGTTGTGGGTGATGGATAATAGTGGAACAAGGACCTGATGGACCATCTGCTTCTGTACAAGGTAAAAGTGGCATGTTCACATTTAGCAAAAGGCAAACTAGGTCTTACGCCCCACACACACTACACATGCCTACCGCTGAGTACAAGAGCCTGATGACTACAGAGGCACAAACATCAACACCACTCATCAGTCAAAATCTCACTTCTCTACACTCTGACATCTAAGCTGACTGCTGAAGTGACAGTTGCTGCATTACATAACAACACTGAAGACCCTGAGCCCAGAGAGTAGGCCGACAACTTTGCCTGAATATAAAACACAAACGCATCCCATAGAGACCACATGCAAAATAATGTAAAGACATTAAACTTCTCCTGTCCAAAGTAAAAAAAAACAAACGTAACATAAACAACAAACAAATTACAACAATCACGTCTGACAGCAGAGGTATACATGGAAGCAAAAATACGTACATAAAAATGTAGTTGAAAACTAACTTGATAAAACAGGACTGGATGCTGGTCAGAGTAAATGAGGCTGTTGAGCCTTAACTCCTCAATGCTAATGAAACCTATCAAAACAAAATTTATTTCAACATGAATATGAATGAATCTTTCACTGGCAGTGAAAACAGTGTCAATGAAATGAAGCTAAACATTAGTAAAATGCTCTCTGTCTCTTTTCACTTGAATTAGCAATTAAATAAGAAAGAAATCTGGACAATCAAGACAAAACAAAATAAAATAAAATTCCAATGTTTCAAGGATATTTTTTAAATCTGTAAACTCTCTTGTTACAGAAAGAACAAAATGCTCAAACTTTTAAAAGTGATCGGTTTAAAAAATATATAGTTATACCCAAAGTGATAATGCTCTTATAAAAATAAAATCAAACTTATCTGTATTAAGTTGCAATAGCAGGTAGATCATGAGATATTATCACTTTGGTTAAGATACTGTAACAATACAAACACACACACACACATATATAGCACATTAACATAGGAGAAGATCGGACCCACAACAGATCCCTGTGGGACGCCAGACAGTTGGTATCCAATAATAAACAGGAGCAGAGATTTACCCAGGGGGAAAAAAACAATGAGGAACATTGAGGTACCAGACATGCAAACCTAGTGCTCAAGAAAAATGAGAAGACACCCACATCAGCCACTAAAACCAAGACACTCTTTACCTTCAGATGAGCCATCTCAGCAGTGTGAGAAACAGCACAACCACACTGAAACTTCACTTCAAACAGATTAAAACACCATTACAGCACTACAGCTGCTGCTGTTGTTCTCACAAAATCCTGTTGCCCTTGATTCCATATTTTAGCTCATTTTAAAAAAGCCTGTCTTGTATTTTGTCTATCATGTAGTTCCAACTCCACCTGTTCTGTGCGACATTTTCAATTTATTTAACAATTTATTTTCACCACTGTAACATTTTTGCCTTGATTGTAGAGACATGTTGAGATAGATGGGTAAGGCAGGTGAGAAAGAGGGGCCAGGTCAGATTCAAACCTGGGCCTCTGAAGAAGGGGACTCTTAGTCTCTCTTGGAGGGACTTTTGCCCCTTCACAAGAATTTCTAATGTAATGCTGTGGGTTTGAGCAACATGTGGCCACGTAGTTTGAGTTTCACTGAGCCAAGGTGGGAAAGTGAGGTTTAAGTTAACAGAAACCGTGGTAAAGAGAAAAAAAGTTGTCTTTTTTTGCCTGCAGTGCAAGTGAGTAGGTACAGACTCTCTTATGCCACTGTAAACTTTCCATAATATATGATAATGATGAGTCTTTTCACTCTTGTCATCTGTTTTAAGTTGCGTCTTTCTAATGGTGCTCTTAAACCACTTTATTAAAGACAAAACACATCATTTTAACTTTTAAATAGAGGCAAAATGTAATTACCTTACTTTTGGCTTTCTTGACTTTCTAATCTGAAAGGGTCGGACTCTAGTAAATGGTGCCTTTGTGCTATGAGGCTAGTAGGAAAGGTGTGCAGTAGGTCTCTGTGGCACAGGGACAAGGTGTCTTATCTCCAGTGACTGCCAATGGTTTGATTTTAGCCTGCGAGAGGCTCTGAATAGAAAAGCATTGACCAAAAACAGAAGCAAAAATAACACCTAATCCCAAAGGATTACTACGGCTTACTGCCATTCTTACCCACTCACAGCACCTTTATAACCACACCCCAATGAAAAGGATGAAGAGGGTTAATGGGGTAAAGATGGATGAGAGTGGAGGGAAAGAAGATAATAGTGAGCACAGTGACTGCATGGGAAAACAGAAACAGGAGACTGGTGCAGCTAGGGGAATGTGAGCATAAATGAGACGGAGAGGGGGCAGAGTGTGGCATGCTGGGAGATAAGTGCAAAGGTTTACTTAGTGCAAAGACATGACACAACACAATCAAAGCAAACAAGTCACTTGTGCATGTTATTTGCAGAGGCATGAGAGTTTAAATGGCCCTACGCATGTAATCTGCAGAGTGCAACCTCAGTGATGGATCCTCTTACCTCTTTTGATGGGGGTGTCAGCGGGGGGCACGTCGAGCTCTTCATATTCCATAACTCTCCTGTCAAAAACACTGGGTGGCCCTACACACTCACACACTCACTTCTCACACACAAACACACACACAAAATGATTTGGTTTGAACTCCACCTGCCGCCATTTGTCAGAGGATGTATCCTGCTAATGTTGTCAACAGTGGGGGCTCATGTAGGACACTACCTGTTGGTTGCTCTAGCGCCCGGGCCGGCGCAGGCATTTGAAAACATGCACAGCCATCCCGCCTCCTTCCCGTCCTTTACAGCGGGTCCCAAAAGTCAGCCGTCATCCTCTTTCCCCCCTTTCTCCCTCTCTCTGTCCGCCTTCCCTTGCTTCAGCAGTCCACCTCCTCCGTGTCTGCGAGAATATTTGGAAATAATTTAATTCCCCCTGAGGTAACAGCAGCAGAGTGGAGCGAGTGCAGCTGGACCGGCCTGGCCGTACACAAGCCGCGCTCCCCGGCCCCCACCTCTCCTCCTCCTCCTCCTCCTCCTCCTCCTCTCTGCTCTCCCCGTGCGCCCTGACCATCCCGGGCTGGAGAGAGTTATGTCACCGGCTGTTACGTAATAGCAGCGGATCGGGTTTTGCTTTGTAGTGCTCAGTTGAGAAATATAATCCCATGTTGCTGCCACAAATTTCCGCCACACTAACGAAGAAGAAAATGCACAACGCACGTGGGCACATTAATTTCCACTTGCAGGTTTGGCCTGTTCATTGGCTGTAGGGGGAATAACAAAGGTCACTCAAGCACAGTCCTTCTTCATGAGTTGGTAGCCTATAGTTTTTGTAGAGCTCGTTTGTAGCACCTACAGGGCTCTGTGCATGTAGTATAGGCTCAGCATTTTAAAAACACTAGATACTGGATGTAATGCATCATTTTAATTGAGGTAGGATGAAAACAACTGCAGACAAAGAAAACAATGAATAATCGATATGTCTTCTCGGTTTACATCACTGTGGTAAATCCTCCTCTAAGACACGCGCTGGGTCCAGACACACAAGATGAAGATGTGCTGGAGGGGAAGTAGAGTAGGCCTATAGGCCACAAACACCACACTGAAAATATTCCTATGACCTGGATTGAAAATGTTGCTTAAAAAAAAAAAAAACGTGAAATGCACAGATGCATAAATGGGTAAAACAGAGTGTGACTGTTTTATGTTTGTTGACACTGCTGGAGATACAATGCATCGTGCTCATTGTTTGAATTAGTCAAGTAGCTATATTAACTGTAACAGTCAAAAAACCCAGCATGGAGTAAAAAAGAACAGTATTTCCATTTGAACTGAGGCGTATGTGTAAGAGGACAGCACGCAGACCTCAGATATGTATGTCCACTGAAGCATCTGCATGGAATAAAGGTATCCAGTTACATTGCCCACTCGTCAGGTGTTGCATGAGGCCCCTGTTCTTAAGTACCTGCCATGTTTGTTTGTTTCCTCATCTTCTTTAAACCTACCTCATTCTTTGTTTTTATGTTGAAGAGTGTTTTCCTGTTTTATGAGTTTCCTGATGTGTGATGATTGTTTATATGTGTATGCTGGAAAACCACTGTTATGGGCAGTTGCAGTTTCATTGTATTTTAAATGCAGTGACAATAAAGGCCTCTTAACTTAACACTTAACTTCCATTTCAGCCACAGGCAAATACAAAAGTGTTATTCAACCACATTACATTTATCTGGCTGCTAAACAACATCGTATGAGTGCTTAAATATGCATACAATTATAATACCATCAATTCAAAACCAAAATTATTGTCACTGTGTGGCAGCGCTACTTTTAATGTAACTAACGTCTTCCTCTACTGTAATTTACCTGGCTGTTCGACCAACAATAAAGGAACCCACAGGTTTTATGACCATGGGACCAGAGATGGAGTCGGGGGGGGGGGTCCTGTAGCCTATACTTTGGTTGTAGAACAGGTATTTTAACTATCAGTGACTGTTTATAAGTTGATTAAGTCTTAAACTACTTTCCAAAAGAGCTATGGCCACATGTGCATTGCAAGTAAGATGAACCAAGCCATTTCTCTAAGGCAGGCATCTCCAAATATTCCACAAAGGGCCGGTGTTGAGGGCAGGTTGTTGTTCCAATCAACCAAGAGCACACAGTTGACCAATCAACTCTCTGAAGACTGAGATCAGTTGATTAAATGAGTCAAGTCTGGTGTGCTGCTGCTTGGTTGGAACAATAACCTGCAGCCACACCGGCCCTGTGTGGAATATTTGGAGATGCCTGCTCTAAGGTATTAATTTACTTTGACCAGACAGACTCAACACAATACATCCTCATACATAAAGGGCTGGACATTTTCTGTCAGATGACTAATAGCAGCATCAACAGTGTGATTTAGGCCCATTTTGTTCAAGATGTCATGGAGTCAGAGTATAGTTTACATGATAGATACTCAACTACTCGAGGAAACACTTGCCATCAGCACACGTTTAAAAGATGACCCACATACTCTTCACCAACCTGTCGCCAGCACCTTTCACTTTCAGAGGGATGCCTTTAAGGATCAGTTATTAAGCTGTGCAAGTACAAGTGTCTCGTTTAGGCTGCATGTCTTCAGTGAAAATCTGGTCTGGGAGTCAACAGTGGACAGAGGTTGTTGCAGGTGGTTTTAACTGAAACTTGAAAACAAGTGGCCCTACATTGCTCCCCCAACCCCCATCCGCTTCTTCAAACCCAACTTGACCACAAGGAAAAGAAAAAAATAACTGCTGGTGTTTGTCCTGTGTCCTTCACTCAACACACACACACACACACACACACGCACACTCACACACACCTTAAGTTTTTAGCAAACTAACCCAGAATTTCCATCTGCACTTTCTCTGAGGTGAGGGGCCCTCAGACGACCGCCGGGCCAGCTTGTGCTGTGATGAACCCATACACTGAAAAACCACACAATCAGACCAAACTGTGAAAAGTGAAGTTAAATGCAGTTAAAAAAAAAAAAAAAAAAAAAAAAAAAAAAACATGCAGGGTTTGTATATTTGTAACCAACAATTTAGTCACGACAACTCACTTGGCAGCAGCACCTGCTAATAAACTATACTTTGTGGTATTTAAGGTGGATGCCATCTGACCAAAACTGTCACATTCATTTCAGCAGTTATATATTAACATATTAGAGTAAACTGTGCGTCAATCATCAAAACTGATGACAGGACCCATCAAAAGGAACTATTCTTAATCTTATGTTCACAGTTTGCTTTAATCCAGCAGAATTCACTTCACCTTCACTGTCACTGTAGCTCAGTCATCTCACAGAGGGGAACAGACAACAGGAGGACCTTACTCTGAGCTTGTAGTAACACCAACATTATTAGGTGCTATTTGAGTCAAACTCATAGTTGCAGACATTTTGTTGCTCAGTTTGCAGAATGAAATAATATCTTTTCATCTTTTTTCCCCTCATTATATTTTTGTTCCAGACTTGTAAAGAGACATTCTGAAGCTGTGATGTTGTGTTTGTTTTGTACATTTCTTCTCCGGCCAGCATGCCCAGCACAAAGTCAACAACACTGGTGCACATCACACTCTGCTTTGCTCTGGCAAATCATTGAATTTCCATATTTGTACAAAATCTTGACTCTTATCAGTGTTAACATATCCCCATCTGTGTACACTCTTTAAAAACATACACTACTGGTTAAGAAAGGATTTGTGAAATCTTAATCTTAATTTAATCTAAATAACTGACTATTTCAGCAGCGTGAGATACTGACGCTCTTTCAGTGGAAATTAAACATTGTTCAGGAAGTTCACCCCAGCACTGATGCAAAAGTTTCCACAAATACGTTGCACTTGTGGCTTTCACCTTCTGCCCAGTTCATCCCAGACCAGCTCCACAGGGCCACCGTCTGGTTCTCAGTGATTTGGGTTGTGAGGTGAACTTCTAACCAGCTAGTCCTGCAGGACAGTATTACCCGATAATTCATCTGAGAGTGTAGTAACACTTTGTTTCAAGGGCACTGGTAAGAATTGTTTGTATTGAGTTTCAAGGCTTCGTTTACTTCCACTGCTGCAGGAAAGCTTTAACTACCTGAAGTCTCAGTCACTGTTTCTGTCAAATTAGCTTTTTTTTTTTTTTTTTAAAGTTGTAATGATCTGAACTTTGTTTTACATTGTTGGGTTTACCATTTACCTTTTTACCATTTCAAGTTTTTTTTTTTATTTTTTTTTTTTTTTTACTGGAAATTGTAGTTTAAAAAACTGAAAAAAAGGCTTTTGTTTTTAACTTTTTTCCCCACTAATGGAAGTTTTAAATCATTAGACCAGTAAGTGTTGCACAGTGTTTAGTAGTTTGTTTGTTTTGTTTAAAAGTGAAAGCCTCACTCTATAAACCACACTGCTGCAAACCTTGTCTTGTTGACAAACAAATAACACAGGATTTATATAATTTACATAACACCCTTAGTAAGGCTTTATTGGAGGAAACCAAGTGGTCATAGTACAGTACATTTACCTCACTCTCAAAAAGCCCCAATGTTACATACAACCATCAATACTGTAGCCAAGTAACAATAAATAACCCTTGCTATTTTCGTCAATAAATAGCGTCCAGATATGTACTCTTGGTGTGTTAGTTAAGAAGTTAACGAGAGGTAGTCAAGTTAGTCCTTCAAGGATATGTTGAAGGAAATAAGAAATAAAATACTGGGAAATACTATTAAGTACTACACTTTTAAGATAGGAGAAAACATGAGAGAAGATAACACTTCAATCCCCTGACACATAGTAGATATCACCAAAAATACTGCAAACAGAAAAATGATACACTCATACACACACGCTTTACATCTTTCTTTGTGGGGATTGAGCTGCATTGCCTTGACCATTAGATTTACCTCAGCCATCAAAGCTGAATGCTGATTCTAAACCCAAAAATACAACCATTTTAAGGGTTAGGGGTTAATGTCCTGCATTTTGGTTCCCACAAGAAGTTGTCGGACCCTACATGTATAGTGAAACAAGCCCAGAGACAGACAGTCATACACACGGAGGCCACAGCGTGTGGGTAGGTGCTAGGATGGTGTGTTTTTTGTGTCACCCTCCCCCTAGTAGATGGCTGACGTTGATTGACAGGAACAGTGCTGCAAAAGACACATGACACAGTTTTTTTTAGTGAAACAAGACAGTGAAAACACAGAGGATCAAGGAGCAGATATCTGACTGACATAGTGTTTTCACAGAAATGATCCATCAGGCAAGTTGGCTGAAAATAAAAAAGTATTGTACCTGTTGCTTCTGTGTGCAGCTTAGAGCCATCGGTGCTGGTCACTTTACATGAGATAAATGTTTTTCTGCCTTCTTTTGTATCCAGAGAGGATTCAATCATCACTGTGCTTCCCAGTGGGATGGGACTTGAGACAAAACAATTGTTTGTTAGAGCAAACCGACCATAAACGTATCACTATTTTTTTATTATCATTGGTAAGATTGTTGTCTTGATATCTGGATTAAAAAGTGCACTTCATAGTCTTTGAATGTTCAACCCAAATGGCCCAAAGCAAACATCTAATGATTCTTGGCTGATCACACAGAGTGAACCAGAGCATTTGAGCTGACAATATGAAGCAAACAATTACTAGTACAAGGATCACTATATTTCCTTTGCACATGAATTAATCTGTGACTTCATTCTGTTCCAGTGTTAACTATTCAAACTCTTCCTGACACTTGTGGAGTCTCTTCTACTGTAATGAGCATGCAGCACCTAAACAGTGCTTGTCATATTCCTGCACGTAGCCAAATGTATTCCATGTAAACAAATGAGGCTATACAGAATCTTACACAGAGAAATCTAAAGATGTCCACTTGAATTCAGTAAAGTATGTCATTTTCCTTTCATTTCAAAGTGTTTTGAATTCATTGCGGTAAACATTAAAATGGAGATACAAACATTTATTCGGTTGGGCTGAGAATCTATTTATATATATATATATATATATATATATACAGATATATTTATATATATACACACACACACACATATATATATATATATATATATATACATATACATATATACATACATACATACATACATACATATATATATATATATATATATATATATATACATACATACATACATACATACATACATACATATATATATATATATATATATATATATATATATATATATATATTGTGTGTGTGTATGGTGTATATTCATAAATACATTTAAACAACAAATCATTGTTCAATGCTGTATATTGATTAAAAAAAAAAGAAAAAATCCAATTCTATTCTTCATGTACCTGCGGTAGTTGATGTTGAGATTGGCAGTCATAACAGGTCCAGAGAGGAAAGTAGCATGAGTTCCTGTCACAGTATCAATCATAGTGGCTATTGCCCCCCCGTGGACATGCCTGGAAACACACCCACACGCTGTCTTTTAGACCTCAAATCTAAAGCTTTAAAAAATGCTTATTTATTTATTTATTTATTCATTCATTCATTTGTTTATTTAGGTATTTTGCATTTATTGCTAAGCTGATAATATTGGAGGACTAACATGTGAAAATGTATATTCTACTGTACCGTGGAAAAACACCCATACACAACAAAAACGGTTTGCTCACCCTGGGGGCCCCTCCAGTAGGTGTCCGGCCTGGAAAAGGCACACACTCCTCTGCTCCTCTTTGTTAACAAACAGAACATACTCGAATGCTGCTCCTGTTTCTCTGATGTTGCGAGTAAAGAGGCGAGCTTTTGACTGAATGAGTTTACTCAGATACACTCCTCCTGTTGGAAAAATACACACAATACATAATAAATGCCAGAGGTGGTTATAGTGTACCAAAAATATATATATTTAAGATTTACAGCAATATATTACTGTATAGTAGAAGCCCACTGCAACCACAAGTCAAGCCAGTGCACATACACTATATGTGGATATCTTGGATATTATTGGGTATACATGTTGTTTATTTATTACTGACATGTTTGTATCAGCACACGCCTAGTTGCAACTTCATGGTTGTTAAAATAGATACACACACTACATATAAAGTTAAAATAGGACACTGTTTAGACTGAAAAGCTTGAATCCCTTGAGTCCCATCACTATGCTTTTCTCCATTTCATCGAGAAAACCAATTTAATATTCAACAAATCAATGCAACAAAACAAGCAGGACAACAGACAAACATCACAGTCACAGTGTACATCTTTACCTGTAGCATACTTGAGGGAGCGATTGTAGCTTGGCAGTCTCCGCCAGGGCCCTCCCCGTGTCTCTCCTCCCTCTGTGTCCATTTCACACTGGCTGTTGTAATGTTCATACAATCGCATCATTTCTGAGCCCCATGATGAGTTAGGCAGGCTGAAGTCCCGGGGCTTGGAGGAAAAGAATGATGGCAATGTCTGCACAACAAAGACATGCATAAAGTATCAGACAGGACATGTCAAAGGATTGTGTAAAAACATTTTATTCAAGCTTCTCAAAGGAATTCAGATTAATCACAGTGAAAAAAACACTTGTTTTTACATTTTTACCTTGGGAAATAACTGACAGGAATAACTGTATATTCACTAATCACTACAGCTCTGAATCACTACTGCCTGACAATGATGATGCGTTTACATCATCTTGGTCAAGCTATTCTAGTCTACATCATTGCTGGACATTTCTACCTCTACTATTGTGCAGAAAAGAAAAGGCCACATTAATACAGCTGAAACACCCGGCGGGACAGACAGAAGAGTACATCCACTCGGTTCACACGCGTAAACCCCCATTCACAAAGATATGACCAGCCATTTCAAGCACTTTCATCAACAACAGTTCACTCTACCTACCACCATGGTCCTGAATGACACACAGGCAGGCGGATGGCAATGTTGAGTCCTCGTGGCTGGGAGGGAAGTGAGGCTCTGAACGCCTTTGAGTATCCTACCGAGACTTCTCGCCATCTTTAACCTGTCTCAGACGATGAGGTACAATTTTGTAAGCTTGAACACACGCTCACCCTCTCAGGGGGACTGATAACCGGTCTGTGTAACTGTTGTAACTGCAGCAAACCGCTATCGAAAGGGTTTGCTAGATTAGGTTAGCTTGAAACGTAACAAATTTTTACTGTCGCTGCGGTGAACACTGAGAAGTGCTGTGTGACACACTGTTAGCATGTTTTAAGTTAAGTCACACTGTAACACACCCTTGTAGTTTTACCGGTGACTTTCATGTGTCATCAATGGATAGATCCATGGTGTCGTCAGACCTTTCTCTGTCAACTTCCGGCATCACATGCTTTACCCCTTGCATTTTCATTGGCTGTTTCCCTTAACAACTAGTGCAAGTTAGAGACATTTACGTATATTCATGCTTTTATTTTGAAGTGGGCGTTTTATTTTGAAGACAGGTTATGCAGTTCCTCTTCCTCTTTCACACTCCGTCTGTTTACAGCGGTGTCGCAGTCACTGACGATGTAAGTTGTGCTCACAGTAACAGGAAATGAACGTGTACAAGTTACTTACCTCTTCTGAGAGTGTTGTTTAGCTCCTGGCGCATATTTGCACTCTTTAAAATGTCCGTTTTTCCTCGTCGGCATGATCGCGATTTAGCCTCGTTTAAACTAACTGAGCTAACTGAGTTTGTACAGTTGTTAGCCTTCAGATAACTTTCATTAATATTTTATGAATATTTTTTATATTTTTATTTACTGTTAAGTGTTTATTTAGTGTATTTAATTTACAGCAGTACACAATGAAAAATCAGTCTTTATTTCTCTGTCATATATTTCCAGAAACTGCTCTGTACACAGAATAAATCGCTGTACTACTGCAGTTTTCAGTAAAGTTGTAAACTGATCTCGGTGACTCGCGTGCTCTCAGACCGGAGCCCTGCAGAGGTCAGTTAAGCTAAACAACCCAGCATCAGAGGTCACACTCCTCAACAACTAGTCTCCATCGGTTCCTATTGGCAACCAAAATTATTTTCATGAAACTTTGTCAACTACACGGATTCTTCGATTTACAGCTATATTAGCAGCGACCTTAGAAGAGAAATGTCTATTTGTATCTTAAAGTTTATTGACGTTTGACTACCAAAATCAAACCAGCTGAGTCTGGTAACTGGCTACTGTCTAAATGACACCCACGCCAAATTTGAGGAATTTCCCTGAGCATACAGTATATTTATTTACAACAGATTGCAATCATTTTTATTTTAACAGTAATATTTTAAGAGACTTGAGTCATCCTTAGGGAAAACAAATGGCCATAACGTGTGACATCTTACTACACTTGAATCAATATTTGTTTTCTCCAAATGAGATAATATCCATATGATATCACTCAATGAACTTGTGCAAACACCAGTAGCTGCCAATTTAAAAAAAAGTACCCTAACTCAAAAACTCTCCCATTCAAACACTCAACTCAAATTGATTATGAATGTGTAAAACAGAGCCACAGAGACTCACGTTGATACTTTTGCCCTCGAGACTGCATCTCTGTAACACAGTTTTGTCATTTAAACAGTGACGCTAAAACCATAAGGTTTTTTATCTCAGCTGATGGAGCGGGAAATGGGAGTCAAGCCTACTAGGTACTTCAGACTGCAAATGTGATGAAAATTTGCAAGCCCTTTGCTAGCCCTTTGATGGGCACTAGGTGGGGGTAGAGGAACAGTTCATCGACTATTTTGTTTGTATAACTCGAACAAATACCAGTTGACCATGACAGAAAAATATAATGTATCATCCATTTATGCTTATTGATTTTGCATTTGATTTTAAGTATATCATTTATAGTCCTGCAGCCCAAACAGACCAACATGAGAAAGCTTATCAACCAGGTTTTATTGTGCAAATACTAAGGGGCAAAATAGATTACTGTGGCTTTTTAATAAATATGTTTAGAAATGTGACATATTGATCTGCATGTCAGTATGTATTCTGAGTGACAGCTGAGCTTTCCTCACTCCCGCTATGTGCCATGAAGCAATATTCCCATGAAGCATTAATTCTTATCTCCACTGCACCTGTTATTTGATAAACAAATGATGCCACACAAACGGCCTTGTTAAATTGATTATCATGTTTCTTTCTGGTTGCTGATAGTCACTCAGGGTTTTGTAAGGCTGACCAGTTCATCTGCTACACAGTCTAGCTTAACTGGTTCAATAAGTGGGGGCTATTTTGATAATGACCCCGCAACCAAGTTTGTGAAACCTCGATCACAAAAAGCCACACCTGCGCCAACCGACCGATGCAATCCCATTAAAAAAAAGAAAATATAATAAAACATTGCAACATGTTTCTCCACTCCCATTGTTCATCTGTCCTATGTGTAGCAATACAGACAGTTTTTATGATCTCAAGATAGCTCTAGATCTAACTTCCTCTTAAGAAACAAGCAGAGCTATCATCACATCTGTCCTGGTCCAAAATGTGTCCTCCATGGCACGCTTGTTTCTTAAAAAGTCAAGGTTGAATGTTTCTGAGTTGGCTTCATTTTTCAGCTTCAGGCAGTCCACACAGCACACTGTGGAGTTAAAAACCAAAGTGTTTATTGAAAGAACAAAGTCCTGATGTGTCAAGACTACTTTATGGCTTTACTTTTACAGCCACTCTATTCAAAGCTGCTCAGTAATGGTATGCAGCTCACACTGTTGTTCTTGAAGATGCAAGTAGTTGTTTCAAATCTTACCGTGCTTCCTTTTTCGTCGTATCTGCGAAGGCACAAATGGCTTTGTCTCTATCCAAAATTTCTTGTTTCAAGCTCTGAATCATTTTCTCTGCCTTCCCCTTAGCGTCTTCATGGTCAGCTGAGGAAATAACGATGCACAACAGAGAGAAACAAATATTACTCCAGACAGTGTACAAAATGACATTATCTAGATAAAGGCAATGCCCACTATTAACGTGCACGCGAGAATGCGGCTAATGGTACTGCTGCCGAGCTCAGATTTTAATCAGCTAGAAAATCAGTGAATCAGTGAAACTGGATAGTGTTGTTAAATCTAGTTCCACTGGTTTCTCATTATTTAATGTTTAAAGTGAAAACAAGACACTTATCCTGACAGTCCTGGAATATGTCAGTGTAGATGGTGAAAACTGACAGATCTCAGCAGCTCACTCCGTGTCCTTTGAATAGCCAGTGTAAGGACACATTATGGTGTGTCCCATGTCTTGCTCTTTCAGTTTTGGATAGGCCGGCAAGAGTGTACACTTTTCAATACCTGCCCAGAGTTGAAACAAAAGGCTCCCTTACCTGTGAGTTTAGCCATGGCCTCTCTCAGGTCTATCTTCTTTTTGTCAGCCTCAGTCTAACAAGGAAACAGGTATTCATCAGCAGTTAAATGCACCCTCCACACAATGTAGTACATCCTGAAAAGTGATACTTTGTCTCCTGTAAATCATGCAGAAATGTGTGCAGGGGAAATAGGAATAGGACGTGTGTGTGTGTGTGTGTGTGTCCCTTACCTTCTCTGTGTTGCAGGCCTGCAGATTTTTGTCATGCTCTTGTAGTGATTTCTCAGCGGCTACCTTGCTCTTCTTCAGCTCCTCCATCTTGCTGTTCACAGCCTGCAGTTCCTTCTTCATCCCGTCCACTTTATCTCTTACCTGGATGATGGCCTTCTCTTTTGTCTTGATGTCCTCCGCGCTCTGCACCATGTGCGTTTTCAATTGGCGCAAGCTCAACTCCTGGCGCAGAACTTGGCCAACCATGACGGCCATCACAACCGCGGCCAGGACCAGCAGAATTACCGAGGCCTTCATCTTGGTCGAGACGATAACAGACAGGGCCGGTTGGTGGACAATGCTGCCGATCACTTGTCGTGCATTCCGCGTATCTTCTCGCCAGCCGTGTGTCCTCCGCTCAACCGTGTGTCCTCCGGCTCCTTCCTTCTCTGTCACCGTGGTTATTGTACTTGTAACCTGCTCTGCCTGCTCAACAGGCTGGGCGTGACAATCCACAATGAGTCCTCCTGTGACTCTCTGTTGCAGGGACGCGCTCATAGAACAACTTGAGTGCATTTGCATCGCGATCATGTGAAATTTGTATGGTGAAACAAAAAAAAGTAGGCTAGGCCAGGTAAGATGGTTGTGGGATAAATAAGTAAAATAACACAACATAAAACGAACTTACTGATTACCATTGTTGAAACTACAGTAGCCTACACTGACACTGTTATATTATTTTCACGAGGAAACTGTAGGAGGGAATTAAACTTCTTTTTACTGCACTTAATTTATTTGACATCCAGGTAGGCTAAACGTTCAGGTGTCATCATGTCACATCTGTGATGCACTGATAGAGATTAAACTGCCCATCAATGTATGAAGCAGTCTGCTTCATAATACCTGCACCCTGGCCAGCGACATGAACATGCTGCCTATGTGTGAGGAGGTTACATCAGGTTTAAACTATAAGACAGAGAAGTTCAGTTATTGTGTTTTTATGAGTTTTTTTTTTATTGTTGAAATAAATAACACACACAGGGATTAAAAAAAAAGAGGCATATGCCGCTCTGCGCATACAGCGACACATTTGACTGGGTTATCATGGCATACGGGCTTAAGGACGTTAGTATCAGATCAGACAAAGCAGGGCATGGGTGTGTAACAGGTGTTCAACAGGGCCGACCAGTGTCTTGGTGACATGTCCTGCGGGAAGAGGGCGTGTTTCGTGTCACAGACAAGGGGAAGGCTGCGCAGCTCTTGACCAACCGTGAATATCCAACCCAGAGACGCAGGTGAGAGGATCGCTGTCTGATTGATTGCAAGAGATTGAGGAAGCGCAGAGAGGAGAGGGGTAACCAGGGCGACGCTTTGTGTTCCGGCTCAGACTCTGAGATCCACATGGAAGTTGGCCAAGCTATGCTGTGACAGCTTGAAGGAAGAAGTAAAAGCTACTCATCCGTAAGGGGATAAAATACCTGACAGCAAGAAGAGCGGCTCCAGAGGGGAAAGAAAATGAAAGTTTTACTGCTGCTGCCTCTGGCAGTCGTCGTGACTGTGGGTTTAATCGGGTTCATGAACATGCGGCAAAAACTGCAGAATAAAGAGGCCTTGCGGAGCAGGTTTCAGGACATCAAGCTGCGGGTGACCCAAGACATGCTGGAGGAGTTTCAGAAGGAGGACGCAGATATAATCAAACAGTTGGATGACGGCAAGAAGGAGCAGACGACTCTGGAGGAGGCAGCGAAAGATCTCCAGAGCAAAGTGGATTTGAAGAAGAGTGAAGCAGACGTGTGTCAAGGAGGCCAGGTGAGGGCAGAGTGAGTGATGGGGGGTGCATGGTGGTCCCATGGGAAAGTACGCTGGATGTATTGACAGACGCACAGATAGTCTGGCCATAAAGAAATAAAACTGAATGTAACAGGAAGGTCACCTCGAGGTCACTAAGGGGGATGGGTTAAATATGAGAATCAAATACAAAAATAGACATATTATTACAGCCTTTCATCACTTAGACATTCATTACTATTGGAATATTCTTTGTTCATGGAGTCTCTTTGTGTGGTGCAAATGATTTGACAAACTATAGACAGGCCCTAAAAACACATACATAACCTGTTTGACCTGGTTATGAATGCATGTTGTCAGAGCAGGTGATAAGTCCAGATAGCCTGTCTCTTAACTGTAACAATGCTGTAAACTTTCCTACCTGTATGATTTGTAAACTGCTGCATTTTAAATTATATACATGAACACAATTTCCCTGCCTTCGCTTTAATGGGGTCATAGGTCAACCCCAGACCCCACCACCTGCCACCTCTGTTCCTGCAGGTGTTCCTGTAGTTCCTGTAGTTTCTTTGCATCAAAACACCAAAATGGATGTTTCTCTGCTGTGATGTCGAAGTCAGAAATATTATGACCCCATTGCTCTATCTTGTTTCCACAAAGAATCAGAAATTTGAATTTACATACCTATCATTTTTACATGAGCACACAATACAGTGTTGAACTAGTGGTTTCACAGTGTGGTTTGGTGATTGCTTATTGCTCCTCCTCCCTGTAGGACACAGATCACACAGATGATATGAAAGAGGTAATACTGTGTTGTGTTGGCCTACAAATGCAGACACAGATGCGGAAATGTTCAAATATTTACAGTGGGAATCAGCGACAATTTGTGTGTGTTGTCATGTTGGTCTATGTAGGTAAAAACCTCTATAACAAACTCAGGTTTTTGTTGCTGAGATTTTCTTTTTCTCTTGCAGCAAGCCACTAGAGGTGAACTGGCATCAGCAGAGACAGCATTCAATGATCTAAAAGGTAAGTGATGTCCATTCAATGATGTTCGAACATATACGCTGTGTCACAAGAGCAGCTTTTTATCACTTAAAAAGTATTTCCAGTGAGGCTGAGCAACATGGAGAGGCTAATGCCTGCTTTTATAACCAGCAGGCTGGACTACTGTGATGCTCTCCTTTCTGGTCCACCCAAGATCACAATTAATCAGCTGCAAATGATTCAAAATTCTGCAGCACATGTTCGGACTCAGACCAGAAGGAGAATGCACATTATGCCCAATTTAGAATCATTACACCGGCTGCCTGTTAGTTTTAGTCGGGAGGAGCTGGAAACATTGACATTTTTAAACATAACTGAAATTTTTTTAATCTGGCTTTTATGGGCTACATATATAGGCTTTATAGTGACTCTATTTATTACTTTTACCTGTAGTCATTGTATTTTATTGTTTTTACTGATTGATCATTTTTATTGTTTATTCTTTATCTTAGTTGTTATTTCACTGATTGTTTTTATTTTTATAGTTAATCTTTCATTGTCATGCAGTGTGCATTGGTTGACTGATTGATTGATTGATTGATTTGATTGATTGATTGATTGATTGATATTATGTCCTGATACAGCTGAGACTGATAAGGAGGCAGCCGCCTGGAAAACAGAATTAGACACACTGAAACAGAAAATGAACACACGGAGTCCAGTGTGTGATCATCTGAAAACAGAGTCAGAGGCAGCAAGGTATGATTACTACTTAACTGGACTTTATATATCTGCAGTGTGCACTCAGACTTCCAGTATGATTTCTACACATTCACTACATCCTCTATTGTTAAACTCTCTTTTACAGGAAGTTGTGTAACACTGAGGAACCAAAGGCAGAGGCCCCTAAAGAAGAAGTAAAGGCTGAAGCTCCTAAACAAGAGGAGGCACAGGCAGAGGCCCCTAAACAAGAGGAGGCAAAGGCAGAGGCCCCTAAACAAGAGGAGGCACAGGCAGAGGCCCCTAAACAAGAGGAGGCAAAGGCAGAGGCCCCTAAACAAGAGGAGGCAAAAGCAGAGGCCCCCAAGAAGAGATGAGGACAACTTGTGGTGTTCAGCACACCTCATGTCTTACAGAAACAACGTTTTTTCATATGTTGCAACCAGATTCCGGCATTTAGCTTTACTGGGTCGATGATACATGTGAGACAGTGATGAAGTAGGACCTTACTCACTCACTGCAATGTGAATGAATACTCCCTATTTTTATGCAACAAATGAAGAGTAATGGAAACACCTTTTGGAATGGGGTACATGTTCTTGAGTTGTTTTGTTGTGTGTACATGTATGTTTCTGTGCCTGAGTGTGTGCAAGTGCTAGTGTAAAATGCTTTGTAATGTGGTGGCTAGGATAAAGAAGAGTTCAGCAATATTTGTGTGAATTAAAAGACAATGTAAGAAAGACACTGGCTAAACAGAGGAATGATGTGGTCTGGTAGGAGCTGCAGCATCCTACCACAAATGAACCTGCTCAGCGTCATGTTGTCCAGTGCTCAATCACTCAGTCAACGGCTACAGTGTCTGTCTTCTGTGCAGTAAACAATAAACATACAGCAATAAACAGGCTGTTGAAAAAAAGAGGGCTCATATTTATACAGTACCTTACCAATGACGGACTAGCTCTATGTAAAAGTTGAATAAAAGAATCTTTTCCAGTAAATTATGTTTTTATTGATGATCATTTGCAATAGTGATTACATTTGATACTGTTTCTGTCAGTCCTTTTCATACCATCAGTAGAGGAAGAAGTAAATCCTTTACTTAAGAACGAGTAGAAATTTCACGCCTTCATGGAGTCAGTAATTGTACATGTTCAGAAATATGCTCAGCCAACTCAACATATCAGAATACCATCGAACACATTTTCAAGTTGATATGCAAACAGCATTTTAATGTTGCAGGTCATAGTACAAAGTGTGTTACCGTGGCTTCAGGAAGTACTCAGACCTGTTCAGTTTTTATTCATACAATGGATAAGGAGAGTGATTGAAGGAGTGATCAGTTATCTACCAGTATCAGTGGTCCAGGCTAAACCCCTAATGTCTGAAGATCCTGACTCAACACCACTTTATGTACTTCAAAATGCTACATTGCGTGTTAAAGAATATTATTTTTGCAGGGCTGTTATTATTCTGTATTGTTTCTCACTAGGTGTAACTCAACTGGCAAATGAGTGAAAGAATGTAACTGAACTAGAACCTTTATAAACCTGTATGAAGGTTGGCCCATGTGTTTGCTGGGTGTACACTTTCAGGATGGCGCTTAACACTATCAGTGTTTGAGAAGGCTGTATATTGAGTGACAATGGGCAATGGCAAATACTTACCCACTAACCTGTATCCTGGTAATGATTGATGCCAACTGAGAGACAGAGAAATGTTTAACAAACTACATGACATCACTCCTCCCTCTCTCAGTGCCATTGGTAAATAAGCTTGTTGTTTGGCTATATGGAAATACATGGAAATCCAAATAACACTGAATCAAGAAGAGAGATGAACAGACAGACGGTGTCCTCCTCTGTTTCTTTTCATGTGACTGTTCTTTTTAACTGCGATACATTTTGCATTTTGGCCTTTGGTTTTCATTAAGTTTTTTTTTCCTGTTAGATAACTCCTCTACCTCCGATACTGAAAACACAGTATAGTTATTGAATAATCGTTGTTAACCTTGTCTGTTTCTTACTGACCCTGCCTCAGGGCTTGTGTGAGTGTGTTGTATGTGTGTATGAGAGAGAGAGAGAGAGAGAGAGAGAGAGAGAGAGAGAGAGAGAGAGAGAGAGAGAGAGAGAGAGACCAGAGACCAATCACAAAACCCAAAGCCTTGGTCTGTCACTACACATAAAGTTCATTCTGTTGGCCCAGTGAGGCTCTGGCAGAGCAGTTTGTGTCCTGGTTGCATACAGAGCTTCATCATTTCTATTGTCTGAATATGAATTTTCAATACAATACCTATGCCTGCATGGTTTATCTTATCTGAAACTTACTGACACTGCAGGTTAATGTTTACCTCTCTGTACATTTCGAAAAGCACCTGTCAGAGAAAACATTGTAATACAACCTCAGCAGTTTTGTGTGGATTTTGATCAGTTCAATTCGGTTTGTTTCCATTTTGCTGGTGGGGCTTTCTGGTATAACACAGCAACAACAAATGACAGTAACTTTTATTCATAAAGCACTTTTCAAGACAAAGTTAGAAAGTTTTTACAACAAAAACTGAGATGTTTCCAGACGGCTGACATTTCCCTGTCTGTCTGTCTGTCTGTCTGTCTAAAACACCTGTGAGTCAGCCTGCCCTGCTGTCCACCTGTCTGTCAGGAGATATATTATTATCCTCTGGATATATGAAGATGTTTGAGATATTTATGTTTAATGCTCATAGTAAAATCAGTTCATTTATTTCTAAATTTTAATATTAATTATTACCACAGGGCTCTGCTCCTTTTCAGCTATAGCTTCAGCTGCTTCAGCAATCGCATTCAGCCTTCAGCACTCAGCATTCAGCATTAACACACATTTTCTTCAAGAAATGCATTCTCTAGTTTTACCTGCAAATAAAAAGACAAAAAATGATTTAGCGTTCACAAAGGATGCGATCATTGTAGGACTTTTGCAGTCTATTGCACCAGACCACACAGCAGTTTCTTGTCGTTTACTTGCTGTAAGGCTCCAAATCTATTAATTTACATTTATGTAATTATTTTCAGGAGTATTTTATGGCTTTTTTAGAGTTTTTGATTGTAGAGAGACTGCACCAAATGAAGGGAGAGAGATTGGGAATGAAATTCAACTCAACCCCCTGGGATGGAGTCATCGCAGGTTCATGGTCACACCGTCACCCCCAAGCCATGTAGCTCCCCATTATATTAGATTTACTCAAGCTACTGCACAGAAGTCATTATAGACATATTGCTCATGACTGTGGAAGTTTTATGTTTTTCATGATGTCAGTATGACCATTTGTATTTGTTACCATTTTATGTAATCTCAACTTCCAGGAAATAGTCTGTGGTTTTTTTAGTCTATTTATATCAAGAGCACAAATTTTTTCTTTGGTCACAGAAACAATAAGGTTGCAGTTCGACCACATGCAGTATATTCCCTGCCTGGATTCAACAAAACAGATGACTTTGCTTTATTTGAATTTAGCTTTTTTCTTGTCAAATTAAATATTTATGTTTTGTCAGCCACAGTTTACAGTGCAAGCAATCTTGCATCAGTAAGACATTACTAATAAATCCACATGGGAATGCAAACTATAGCATTTACTTGCATTTACATGACAAAGAATGTAATGTGACTGTTTAAGAGTGTGCATAGGATGTAAGGATAATACAGCATGTGGAAAGCTATGATAGATGACGAGGATATAGATACAAGTGTGACTTCTGGGTGTTGAATTCTTCAGTTTCATCGGTTGATATCCTCTTCTGCCAGAACAGAAAGTATCATAACTTTAAGCCCCGATTTAACCAGAGATGGCTTGTGACATAGACGTGAATCTTTTGATCGAAAAAACAAGACATGTTTTTTGTTTGTTTTTTAACCACATGTAGTTCTCTTTTTTAAATAATTTTGCTTCATATTGCGTACTGCCATCTCTCACTTTGCCTCACGCGGCCCTCCATCTGTGAGAGATTAAAATACTCCCCCCAGGCTCACAATTAGGCAATCAGAGGGCTATCATTCCGCTCCAATAGGCTCACAAGGTCAGCGTCATACCAGGAGAGGATACAGAGACGGGGTGGGGTGGGGGGTGGGGGTCAGTCTGACTGATGTCATAAACGAGGGTTGTTGTCCACCAAATATAACATCTAATCTGCAGAGGTTTAAAACAATATGTGTAGTTTACCTTTAAGCTAAAAATAGTATGTTGTGTCCCATTGATGACGTTGTTTGTTGTCTGTAAATGGAAACGGGACATAATAGCGATATTTCACAGTCAAGCACCGGAGGTCTCTGAATCTGAAATTCTCACTCACACATTGTAATTCTCATAGGCTCCAGCTATTCTGCGCCTGCTGATTAATCTCGATTAAAAGCAAAAATCCCAACTCACCCAGAGGTGAAAGTGCTGCGCTCTTTATGGATTGTCATGTCCAGCAGATGCTGTGCAGTCGGCACATGTTAGAGTCCCACACTGTCTCAGTGAAGACACAGATGGAGTCAGAGCATCATCACCAGTAACTCTGACAAGCAGAGGTCATCATGAAAGCCAAAGGTCACCTTGACTGTGGAGCCCATCACTCTAATTCCCTGCATTAAAAAATCTTCTAAAACAGGCATATTGGCAGCAAAAATGTATTTCAAGAGTTAAAATCAAAGTACTCACTGAGCACTGTCAGTGTTTTTGTAATGTTATATTTGATACATTGATGTGTAAGCAGCCTTTTATGTTGATTGAACAAAAGCTATAACTATGAAAAACTTTGTAATTATACTTCAGTACTAGAGTTAATACACCTGATTGTTTGCCACCGCTGCCCAACAGGCACAAAAACATCATTAGGTTTTTACAGGACTGCAATGAATAAAATAATCAGATGCTCATAACCAGAAAAAAATGCAGCCCTAAAGGATCCACAGAGTCTATGACAGGTCGTCATTTCTGGATGAATCTCATGATATCAAGAGTTTCTTCAAAGGTAGCCTGATATCCAAAATTTGTGGTCCTTATCATCTTTTACTTGGGAAACCCAAAGTTCATGGACAGTTCTTGCCAAGTTTTATAATGTTTCAATAAGTTGGATGCACTGTGGTGGGAATATTATCCAGACTTGCCTGTAGTTGTGCTGCTCTCAATCACGATTCATTGTGAGGGAAAATTAATTGACTGCTGGCAAAGAACAGAAGTCATCATTGTGTATTTACCTGGTTTTGTTATGCTACTCTATGCTACCTCAGCCTCTTTTTAAAAAAAAATCCTTTTCTTTTGATGGAAAATAATCAAAAGGCATCATCATTAGTTATTTTAAATACAAATATCGCAAACTAAAATAGTTTAGAATAACTGTCATACATTCATTTTCAGGGATAATTATAGGAACAGAGTATGGCAAGTGACCGTCATGTGTTCACGTTTGTCCTCCCTAACGGCAATAACTCAAAGTTATTTGACTCTGCATCTGTAGTCATGTATGTGTATGTGTGTGTGTGTGTGTGTGTGTAAGAGTGAGAGAGAGGGAGCTCACAGCAGGATGAACATCACATCTATTGATCAGGCTAATGTGGGGAGGAAAGGCTGCAGGCCACAGCAATTGATCAATATACCTCTAATTACATGGGGCACTGAGTGTGTGTGTGTGTGTGTGTTACTAATAGAGTGTGTGTAGGTGGTCCCCCCAAACTCACAGGGTTGCATATATAAATGCTGTCCCGCTGAGGAATTGCCCACACACTCGCACACACAGATCATGGCTTGTACACACTTTTAACAGTTAGTTGTGAGTGACACACTCAGGACAGGACACGGGGACGTTGTGTATGGATGAAGACAACTGGTAAGTATCCCTGTATTTGTCTTTGGATCTAAGTGTTTTGTATTTTGTCACGTCTTCCCTTTACTGACCTTTGTTTCGCGTCATCCCCATGTTTACTGAGGCAAATTGAGCCACTGAGATGATTTCAAATGCCAACAGCACTTGAGTTACTGACTCCCTATACGCAAGGCCTTCCCTCTGTTGAATTCCTGTTGTGAACAGGTTGTACACGTCTTTCTTCATTACTCATTACCAGTACTGCATGTGCTTCATGGAGCGATGCTTTTTCAATGTAAAACAATCAGACATGTGATGGTTCAGTATTTACTGGTCACTCCCTTTTTTAATGTCACAGCATTATTTCTCTGTGTTTGTATGTTACAGGCTTTTCAAGTCTGCTGAGGCTGAGACTGGCTGGAGGCTGTGTGATATGTTTGATATTCGGTTGTTCTTGTGATTTATGATGTCAACTAAATATCAGACATATTCCTACAGAGTCTGGCACTGACTTCTGAACCTTTTGCTCTGCCACTGGAAAAAAAGGCCTCCATAGTCATAGATGCACAGGTAAATAGTTTTCAGATGTAAATGTTGCAAATGATTATGATTTGATTGTAAAATCATTTCTAATAAGAACTTGTAAACCCAAAATGTCTGCATGAACACAGTTAAATTTCGAAGAAATACATTAACAAAGATGTCTGTTAACATGGACCCACAATAAGTTTACTTTTCAACGGGATCTGTCAAAATGCATCCTGGTCCATGACCAAACAAGTGTTAAAGTCACCATGCCGGCTTGTGGCATCAGAAACTACAACATGGTCAAACCTGTTCACAGCTCATATTGTTCCCTCATTTTCATCCTCATCCTCAAACAATCTTTTACGATTCAAACACTTTCATCTCACACAACAAACCTATTTTGCCTCTTGTACAGTAGGAATGTACAAATAATGACCTTTGTTTTTGAAACCACAAATAAAGCCTGATGACATGTCAACATCTGCAGTGATTCATTACTGTCTCCATGTTGCGGATTCATTACCCATTGCATCAGACATGAGCTACAACCTTCAGCTGCTATTTTTATATTTTAATTGATTCATGATCATGGGAGCATTCTTTTGAACTTTTTGCTAATGAAACTTCCTCTTTCCCAGCCAATAAATGCTTTAAAGGACATTTTTATTATGCAATAGTCCATTTTTAAATGAATCGTGATGAGTTACATCCTGATGTGCGCAGGCTTCTGGGAGCACTGGCTGAAAAATGAGTGGCACTGATGTGAGAAATGATGTGTGTTCTAATGAAATCAGTTTGCTGTGTAGGAGTACATGTTATGAAAATGCAGCCAACAAATGCTAACCATGTGGTGACATTCACTTCATGATTTGAATACCAGGCTGCAGAAAGCTTGACTCAAGATGTGGCATGAAAAATGGACCAAAGATATCTGGCACCAGACCTGATCTGACAGCTAGGGGAGACTAGTTAAACAGGTCCGGGGGCACAGTGGTTCACTGAGGGGGTTTGTTAAGTCTGGTAATGTTTATGCATCTGAACAGGAACACAAAGGTGTGTATGCTGCAGCACTAAAGGACATCTGGGTGTGTGACATTGTGTGTAGTCAAATCTGAGGGCAAATCTGAGGACAGTCTTTAAACCTGTTTTTCAGATATATTCAAATGAGTCCCAGCCCAGTGGAACAGAAGCCCATCCTCCAACACACGCACACAAGAAACCATCTCAAATTTAACCAAGATGCAACAAAAATGTCATGTCAACATGCAAACAGCATGATGTAAAAACACACCACACAGCATGTCAAAGAAACTTTTAATAGGCAATTAAAGTGACTCATGTAAAACCACATTTAAAAACACGCAAAAGATGATTCATTAACAATATACCATGAAACTGAATTAAGCAACTGATGTGCATCAGTGAGTTAGATGATTAGTCATATGTAAGAGAAATACAACTACCAAAAACCTCAACTTCAACAAGAATCAGTCATGAACATCTACAACGCACGAGACTGGAGAAAAGGCACCCAGCTTGCAACAGACACAACACATACACTGCATAGTCACTGCAGTATTTTATCATCAGGACACAGATACAGATCACTCCCATTCAGGACAAAGAGGGCATCATCCAGTTTCATTCCCACTTCAATTCGACTCCTGCCATAACATTCTTAACTAATGTGGAGTATTTTTCTTTTTGAATGTTTTTTATTTATTTGTTTGATGTTGTTTTTGTCGTGCTGTGCTTGCTGTCTGTGGTGTAAAGATGTGTGTAAATACGTGAGTTTGTACTGCCATTGTGTAATGTGTTGTTGCCATGTGATGTGTTGCTGTCATTGTGTGTGTCCGCACCTGCACCAACGCTCTTTGCGATGGATGGAAAAAGATAAAGTAATTTTGATTTTGATTGATCTCAGTTTGAGTAGTATTATAATAGTAACAACAATGGGATTGATATTTAATTTTAATGATTTTTTTTGTCTCTCTACAATGTCCTTTAAACCATTATTTTTCTTTGAATGCCAAAGTAACATTGGTTTACATGCATGTGGATGCTGAGCTGGGGTCAAAGGTTCATATTTGTACGCACACAAGCCCCCCCTGTGCATGACAATAAGCCTCTTGCAGGTCGTCCTGTAGATGGTGATAGTGGATTTAGTGGAAGGGTCAAATGGCACCCTCTGAGACAAATGTTATCTGAAAGGATGCACACTGTATACTCAGGGGCCATTTCGGTGGAGCAGCACAAGAAGGGCATGACAGATGTAATAGATGTAATAGTAATGTTTTTGTGTGTGTGTTTGTATGTGTGTAGATATAAAATAGCAATTAATGACAGGGAGGGGATGGACAAATAGCAACAAAGTAGAAATTAGTGCCACGACAAAGACGAGCCAGCGCAGTATAAATATCTGGAGCACAGGGAGAATGTGCATCAGTTGGAGAGGGGCACTGGAGAGGAAGCGCAGAGAGACAGAGGGAACAGAAAAGAACAACAAGAGGGTGAATGAAAACAAGAGAGGAGGAAAGAGAGGAGTTGAGAGAAAATACAACAACAGAGGGTTTATATACAACGTAGCGGAAACTTTGCAGCAGGTAAAATACAACCTTGCATTTTTCATGCATAGTTGTTATGGTTTCTATTCTAACTTGCACATTTATTCATTTTTCACAGAAATGGCAAACACAGCTGCGGCACTCATGGCTTTACTCTTGCTCCTGTGTGGCAGCATGCCATGTTTTTCTGTGTATAACAGTGGGGAGTGCTTCTTCAACACCAAAGGTACAGTGTGTGTGTGACTGTGTGTGTATATGTTTGTGTAGGTTACATTGGCAAATATTGTTATAAGAGTATGCATGTCAGTAAAGTTAACATTTGCTCATGTAAATGCTATTTCAAGCCATTCATATTGTGTTTTTATGCAACATCACACTTGAATATCATTCTTTATAATGTACTTCATGTGTCTGGTGACTCCATAGTTCCTGGTTACCCTCCAGATTTTCAATTATCATCATAAAAGCTGATGATGAGTTTATGAAATAGAATTGTTGAATAGATTGTTGAACAGTATAAAGAGTAGTTAAAATCAGCTCCACCATGGCCATCTGTACCATTACAACTTTACACACTTTTGCCCATAATGTTGGAATACATTTTTTTTTTTTACCCCTTCTCATGAAATGATGTGATTTATTCTTGATAAATAAAGTGTATATCTTCTCAAAACTTTACTGATCAATCTCTTCCAAACATATCACTGTGAAAATTAAACCACACTTAACCTTTATAATAGGATTAAAAAGAGGAATGTGTACAGCTGAAAACAAAATTATTCCAACTTAATGGACAACAGTGTGTATATATTATTTTCCTGATGTTAGTTCAACAGGTATTGAATTACACATTGGTTTTAATTCTATTTTGTGAAACCCTCTGAGCTGCATCTTTGCATTAAATGTGCTGTACAAATACATTTCATAACAGTCATAATCACTGTCATTATGTTTAAATGCTTTTGAATGCACTTTTTTATTGGTAATACTTATATGTTTTACATCGTAGCATGTTTCTCACCATGTATGTCACATCAACTGATGTCTCTCTCTGTCAGGGAGCTGTGAACACATGGGACAGGTTTATGGTATAGGAGACAGCTGGATCACCAGTGACTGTTACCAGTGTGTCTGCATGGAGCCTTTTGGAGTAGGATGCTGTGACCAGTGAGTTTGTTTTGCACCACATCCAGATGCTCAAAAAAGTACCCAGCATACTGAAAGTGCTCTGATCTAACTGTAATCTTCCCTGCAGCGGATCTAAACCTGTGGACTATCCAGACTGGTGTGAGATCATCCGAAAACCTGACGACTCTTGCACTAGTGTTGCAGTGATGAGAGCCAATCATAAATTACCTTGTCTCTGGGGACGAGGCCGTCTCAGACCAGCTGCAGGCCAACCATGGAAATCCGACAATGATCCTCTATTTTGAGTCAGTTAGTTAGTCTGAAACAAGAGAGACAAAGCAATACAGCAATGTGAGATGTTTATTTGGAATTATATCAATAAAGACCACAAGTTTTATTTTATTATGAAATGTGAGAATTTACAGGATTTTACAACCAAAGCTGTGAATAACTGACCACAGGTATTACTTCTGTTTGTATGTGTGATTTCATACTTTTAAACTGTGTTGTTAATATTTGTTGTTGATGTGTTTGTTTGAATGACCGGCTTATTTCTGGTTGATGTTTAGTGATTCATTAAAATCTATATGTCTCATTTCCACTTTTGTCATGTGTTACCTACACTACATGAACATTAAACATGAATATATTTATCAGTAATTGTTCCTAGTTTCTTTTCTTCTGCTGTATGAGTTATGCACAGAGCAATGTGTTACGAAATATGCGAATTTCTGCTGAGTTATCTATGTGTCATATTTGACTGTCTAGATTTTTTTTTTTTTTTTTTTTTTTTAGGTGTCTTCATTATCAACACACAGGGGATGTGTGTAGATACATCAATGACTCTTATAAGATTTTTTTCTCGAGTGTCAGGAAACGGAGATTTTTATAGCACTTCCATGACTGAAGGCAATTTTTGTTGCGCAATTAAAACAGGCCCTCTGTGGGCCAAGTGCAATTTGCGATAGGTTCACTCACTACGTATATGAGACTATTATTTTGGAAAGGCGGCTGCGTCGCAGTGTTTGTACGTCACCCGATGGCGCGCTGTGAGTGTGAACACCGCAGATGGTTGTTGGAAATGGACTGGCAGTTTTAAACTGTCGCCTCCCTCCTGACTTACATCAAGTTTAAATAAACAAAAACGCAGCGGATAACAGTAAAATGTGGATACTAACACCCCTACAGTCCGGAGGTAACTTTGGCCGATTGTTGACATTTGAACAGCGAGCTAACACTGCTAGCTTGTTTAAAGTTTGCTTCTTGATGGAGTTAGTTGTGTTAGTGTCTACAGACCTTTGTGATTGATACAGCTAATTGTAGAAGATGGGCAGTTTGCTCTAAATAAATAAGTGGAGGGGTTTGATTAACAGTCCCTGAAATGTTAGTTAAGACTGGATGATTTGAGTGGATGTCTGAAGACAAGAGTCCCTCCCAGTTTCGTCACAGATAACTGTTAGATACCATATGTCTAGTTTACAGGGCAATGGTTTTTCTTACTTAAGGTAAAGTTGGGATGCTTTCAAAGAAAACACTATGAACAGTGAACTGCTTCTAAAGTTTTGTTAACAGTGATCTAAATGAAACGATACTTGTAAGGCAGTGCCAAATCTCAGTTTCTCTGTTTTGTTGTTTCCAAGCTTCTTAGAGAACTTGCTAGATTTCTTCTTGATTAAGGCTGTCTTTTCACGTAAACCCAGACTTAATAGTAATTGTCTTGCTTCTCATCCAAACAATTCACTTCACAATACCACCAGCAAGCCTATTGCTTTGATTCATGAAATGGTCCATAGCGTTCCCTCTCTGTCACCCACAGGTGAGACCCACTATCTGCTTGCCAGCAAAGAGTATGTGGTTGGACGCAAGAACTGTGACATCCTTCTTACTAATGACCAGTCTATCAGCAGGGCTCATGCTCAACTCACTGCTACTGACCAGGTAACAGAAACATGGCAAATTAGTAGATGATATGTTCAGAAAGTTATATATAGTTATGGCCTGAAGGGAACTGCAGATGCTGCTGTGCAACTGAACAGCTGAAATATTGTGGTTTTCCAAGGACACTTGCCATTTAGCAATTGTACAATTAAACCAGTAAATCCAATTTTGTCAAAGACTGTATATCAGGCACGCTGGCACACCGGCACACCGGACCTGACTCATTTAATAAACTGATCTCAGTCTTCAAACAGTTGATTGGTCAAACTGTGTGCTCTTGGTTGGTTGGAACAAAAACCTGCAGCCACACCGGCCCTTCGTGGAATATTTGGAGATGCCTGCTGTATGTCTATCTAGCTGGAGTGTCAACATTGATGAAACAACCCTGTTCAAATTATACACCTAAATTTATTCCCTAAGTAAAACAGAGTGACTGAAGGGGACAGATGGAGGATGTGATCATCTTTCTTGTACATCTTGGAATTCACCCAGTTTCCCCATCAGTATAAATGGTAGAAAATCTAAAACACACAACATCACTAACAGCAACTCTAGCTGCTTGTAGGTACATTAATATTACCACTTCCTGTCTTTTTTTTCATAATAAAGGTTTCGATATGACTTGCAGTGGCATACAATCTGATGCTAAAGTACAATCCCAATTAACAGCTTGCACAGAATGAAATCCAACTTAGAATTTAACTTAAAAACATACACATGATGATGAGTAAATTTTGTCACATTGATTTGTAGATTTATGATTGGGCTATATTAACTCTTCTAATAATGTATCAAATGGATAAATGATAGCTGGGTATAATGTTAACCTGTGTTAAATTATAATATATTTATCAGTAATTGTTTCTCATGTCTTGCCTGTGTTATGACAGAAGGTGGTGCTGTTGCACTGGTCTTACAAGTGAAAATGGAAAGCTGTAGTTAATAACTGTGGTCACTTACTCACTTAAGTGTAAGATTTTTATTATGGCCATGATTAGAAACGTTGCAGTCTTTACTAAGTAATGCACATTCAAAATAGACATAATCATGCCATTTTTGCAAAAAAAAAAAAAATATATATATACACACACACACACACACACACACACACACACACACACACATATATATATATATATATATATATATATATATATATATATATTTTTTTTTTTTTTTTTTTTTTTTTGTCTCTCTGCTTGATATATAAATGAATAGACTCACTGTGCCATAAGAGCATCTATAATTTCATCTGTTAATACAAAAAAGAATTGACATTGCCTTTTGTTTCACCACTGCAGTCCTGTCCATTTGTTGTTACACTTGAGTTTTAATTGATTTTCTGAGCTTGTGATACATTTCCATCTCGGGCTTAATTTAAAACTGAAGGGTTTCTCGTTAACACATGAATAATTGAACAGAAAGATGTTTGGTTTGTTTGTTTATGTGCAATTAAATGGGTTTGTCATGTGTTTTAGACCCTGACTTTGAAAGACACCTCCAAGTACGGCACGTCAGTCAATGGCCAGCGTGTGCCAGAGAACACAACAGTGAACTTGAAGTCAGGGGACAATGTAACATTTGGAGCATTTGAAAGTAAATTCAGGTACTGTATGTAAATGAGAGCTGGTCTGTTATGTTTTACATCATGATTTTGTTTTTGAAATCAGTGCATGGTGCCATCACTTCATCTTATTACCTCATAACTCATAAAATCATCAGTACAACATACATTTAACACACATTCATTCTGAAAACACTGCATTTTTGTTCCTTTCTCACTGTGTCTTTCTTGCATCAGTGTGGACCATCAAAAGCCAGTGGTGTGCTCGTCATGTTTGGACAGTGATGGCAAGGCATCACTCTCTCAGGCCCTGCTGGCTCTGGGTGGAAAACTGGTCAACGCATGGACGCAGGACTGCACCCACCTGGTTATGCCTACAGTTAAAGTCACCATCAAGGTTAAAGGATCCAGACCTAATATCCTCACTGGCACATGCAACGTATCTGTCCCTGAGGTTGTGCTGACTTGCTTGTGTCTTGTCCTAATTAGACTATTTCTGCTCTGCTCTGCTGTCGTCCCATCGTGAAGCCAGAGTTCTTCTCAGAGCTCAACAGCGCCGTTCAGCAAAAATTGCTTCCTCCTAAACCCGAGAGGTATGAAATAATCCTTACACACACATTACACACCGAACCAAGCAGTGTTTCATCTGTGCTGTTCACTGTTTTTAAGTTTCTTCCCCGAGATCGATGAGCCCAGCTTGAGTAAAGAGGACGTCAACCTTGGAGTGGTCACAGTTCGCAAACAGCTTTTCAGTGAAAAGACCTTCATATTCCTCAGTGCCAAGCAGGTTTGTCCACTTCCTTCATCATAAACTTAAACTGCTTACAAATAACCAGACATATCAGGGTTTCTGGTGATCACTCTGAATTTCTTTCTACTTATCTTCGTCCATCAAAGACAACAGAGCTCGTGAGTGTCACAGAAGGGAGCACTTGTTATTGATTGGATGAATGCCCATGTCTCTGCTTGTTTTCCAGTCATTAAAAGAAATGATGGAAAGTCACGTGATCTTATGAGCTCGATGTTTATCAGTTGAAGATCAGTTGCCAGGCAGTTGGCAGCCAGGGGATCCCGCGGGCAGAGTCACTGCTCCAGTGGAGAGCCTCGTTTTTACCAGAGCTGCAACTAGTGTTTATTCTCACTTTTGCAGGCTCTATTGATTATTTTCTAGCGATCACTATGAATTGTTCTGCCTGTGAAAAGTCAAAAATAATGACAAATATCCAGAACAAGCTACAAGACCTAATTGTTTTAAAATAATGTTTATTTTTATAGTCTCATCAACAATGTAAGCCCTGCTTTGATTTGACTAAAATCATGAGCTCATGTAATATTTGCAACAAAATAGTTCAATAAATTAATGAATTAATTGATTAATCATGTTTTATTTGTTTGCTGTACCTTTATTTCATGCTTGCTGCTGTAGAATATCATGGGTCAGTTTGATTCAACCTTTTTTCACTATTGGTACACTTGTCTTCACTTATGTGTTTAATCTCTTTTAGCCTAATGAAAAATTAAAAAACCAAAGACTATCACAGTTATGAATCACAAATGGATGAAAACAAGAACCTCCAGGTCATGTGCTGATTGCAGTATCTGACTTTGGTTCCTTGACACAACAGTATAAAGTGAGGTTTGAAAACATCTCTTATATAAGGTGACTTGCTCACATCCATCCTGTGTACATTAGTACAACAGCACTATAGAATATACTCTGGAACAATCGCTTTCATAATTGCTAAAATATTTATGGATCACTCAAAGGCCTTCAGTTAGACCAACAGTGGAGGAAAGGCTCTGTTGCTTCAGCTAGCACAAAACTATAGGGAACTATATTGTCAGTAGACACACAGACGCCCTTCTCTGTCTCTTTCATCCCATTTGAAATGTTCTGTGTTATTTGCAGCTGAAGCGTCTGAGTACAGCAGTGAGTTTTGGAAGAGGCAAGACCCAACTTCTGGAGGAGGGCTCCCTGCCCCGAGGCCTGCTGGAGTCTCCAAAGAGCTGTGTGGTCGATGTTTCTACAGGCAGCTCCCAAGCTCTGCTTCCTCCCTCCACCACAGAGTGGGCAAACTCTGTGAAGAACATTGTTGAGAGGTTTGCACAAACGTGTTTTAAGTGTCTTTTGGTAATTTACTTCTTGAGGTCCGTGAGTGACTTGTGTATGCTTTAAAACTCTCTCCCTCTCTCTGGCATTTTCTTTTCTCTGGTGACACAGAAAAGGCCTTCGAATCATAACAGAGTCTGAGATTGGTTTGGCTGCCATCTACGCTTCCTGTGACAAGTACTGTAATCCAGCCAGGCAAATGGCAGACTCAGGTGAATGATCAGACAGAAAAGCACTGGCAGAGTTCTTTGTTTTTATTTTTGCTCAGTTGTCTTTGATTTGTTTCTATCTTGTTTGGGTTTTAGAGTCAGGACCGAATGTGAAACCCAGAATCCCAAGTGCTTCGCTGTCACAGAGCGTGGCAGTAGATGAGACTGTGTTAGCCGCCACATCTCAAAACATCACAGCATACGCAGTGAACACAGAGCAACCAGAAAGGTACCAACACGCTCACTCACACACAGACCAGTCTCATGACAAACTTGTCCATTGCAGACACCCAGTTTGACGTGTGTAACTTATGTGTTTGCTAGGCCGCAGCTGTGCGAGGTGACAGGGCTGACAGCGGTAGGAGAAACTCCCGAGAAGAAGCAAAATGGTAACACCGGTTTTCACCATGGATCCAAAGTCATGGCTGAGAAGACATCCACTCAGTTCATCGTGGCCGATACAATGAGCTCGGCACTCAGTTCTGTTCACAGCACAGACTCACACTGGAAAAAGCCTGAGTCCAAACTAACAGGTAGCTGGAAGAATGATTGCATGTTTTTCTGTCACCATACTGATATTTAGAACTGGTCCAGTACCAGTGATGTGTTTTCTTTTATTTTTTTAACTTAAAATCTTTGTGAAACTGATCAGATAATTCTTTGTGATGGGGAACAAACATTTTCTGATATCCCAAATGAATGTATAAACAGTATTGATTAGGAAGACGTCTTTAATATTAATTGATCTCAGTTGGTATATACCTGGTCATACCTTTAAACTACTCAGTATTGATAACTTCATATGTTTATAAATGAGTGCTAAAGTTCTGGTAGGTGAATTATGTCACTTTTGAGAAGAGCCGGGCTTCCATCCTCCATGCTAAGAGGACAGAGCTTAGCTTATTAATTCACCTGTGATATGAGCTACAATGCCTCTAATGCTGTGAGAATTATTTGTTTTTAAGTCCATGTCTGTGCAGTTCCAGGTGAAGGGAGTAGTGGCGTTAGGTCTCAGCCTCACACCTACAGAACCAATGGTGGTGGTGGTGGTGCGAAGATGTTCTTTCAGAGGCAGTCTCCTCAGAAACCGAGAGTCCCGGTGCAAACTTCTCCACAGAAACAATCAACTCTGACCAGTTTCTTTCAGCCAGTCAACAAGAAAAGGTAAACATCTGCTCCTTAAGCACGTGGATGACAACACCTGTGTTTTAGCACGCAGGTAATGCATGTGGATTAATGTTCACTTCATGTAAAACCACTTAACAAATGATAGTAAACTTACCTTTGACTTACTACAATAAAATCAGACATTACGTTTACTCCCTGCAACCTTGAACAGTTAGAAAATAGATGCATAAATGGATAATTTTTAATGTGACAGGTTTTCCAATGTTAAAGTTTCAAGTTTTAACAAATCAGTTATTATATAATATTGAAATCAAAGAAATAGCAGTGATGCTATAGTATGTATTAGCTGCGGGCACATGTGAGGAACATTTTCAAAATTGTCTTGTTGTTCAGTAGCATTTTTATATTTATTCCATACAATCACAAAACAGTCTGAACTCTTTGAAGTCATATTCTCTACATTTGTTTTACTTGCTCATTGCAGCATTAAGATGGGCTCTGAAATATCTTGTATTTATTATATGTCATAAGTCTCTTATTACCTATTTCCTTCAAGGCCTTTGGAAGATGAATCCTCCAACACTGGGTCAGAGGCAAAGCGGCCTGTACTGTCATCGCCCATCAGCAGGTTACAGTCAGCAACCACGTCAGTCACACCAAAAGAAACATACTCACACTCTAACAGACTCTCTGCAGCCGTGGCCCAGACTTCAGTGGAGTCAGGAGTAGATCTGTTCACACACACTGGCCAGCAGGTGCCACAGGGTAGAAAGAGGAAGGAGATGGAGGAAGACATAAAGTTGGAAGAGCTGGAGATTTTAATGTCTGAGGATATGGATTTATTTGATGAACAACCCTCAGCCAAAGAAAGGCAACAAGCACAGTTAACAGAGAAAAGTTCTGCTGAACGGAAACAAAGTTTTAATGTGGTGAAGACTTCGTCTTCAAGCAAGAGACAATGCCTCCATGTAGAAGACGGTGACACCAACCAAAGACGAGAGTCTGGTTCCCACAAGAACCAGAGCCAAAAATCTGAACAGCACATCATCTCCATCAAGACAGAGCCAGTGGATCCTTCAGAACACATCACAACTAATCATGAGCCCAGCAAACCCTCAATTGTGTCATCTGCTAGCAAAGGTGAAAAAGACATTCTGCCTTTTGAAGAGGACGAGGCATCTTTCATTGAGGTGAGGACAGAAGATTTACTCTGACTTCATTTCATTTTAGTTGATTTCCTCCACTAGATATGGAGAGAAAGGAAAATAAAATTTTACACTACTGCTTAATGCTCATTTTTACCCTTCGTATTTCTGTAGGATTTAGATCTGCTCAAAGGAGATGTTAGCGAGCCTAAAGAAGAGACTAAGACCCCTGTGAAACCAGTTCTGATCAAACAGGAGGTCAAAGTAAGTCTTGTGCTTGTTGCACTTTTGTCTTTTTCCTTCCTTAGAGTAAGCTCAGTCCATACTGAATCTTTTTCTTTCAGCCAAGCCAAGTGGCTTTACGAAATGTTCGCTGGCAATATGTGTATGTATAATATTAGAAAAGATTTTGACAGAGCATTGGAAACCATTCATTATGCTACAAAGAATATTAACTGTCCACTTGATGAAAGCTGAATTCATGATTGGCTGTTTTTCAGGAATCCAAGACTGATGAAGACCTTCCTAAAAAGCTGGTGTTGGTGGAATTTCGATCTCTCACTGTGAGCGCACCTCCGAAGAACAAACCAAAACAAATGCCAGACAACATCAACGCAAAGAACTACAAATGTTTCCGCAAGGTCAGACGGCAGTGCACCCCAGATGAGCCTTAGTACTGACTGTAAATAAATGATTGAACTCACAGACTACAGCAGTAACAGTGACAGACTGTCCAGTGCTGTCCAGCTACATTTTGAGCTACATTACATTAAATTACATCAGTTTTTAAATGGAAATAATATGCCCTCATTCATGGGTAGGCTGGAAAACATCCAATTCCAGGCAGTCAAGTGGATGTATAAAAGCACAATTTGAATCCATTTTTTGTGAGACAGACAAGTTTAAGTGATGATTAGGTATGCAGTGATGAGATACATCATCTGCTGTGAAACACACATAATTTGTTCAAAATCAACTTTCAACCTTGCCACAAAGCACCAAAATAAAATTGCAACGAAACCTGCCCCACACACACAGGGCAATGGTGTTCTCCCTTTTCATGGTTGAATTTCCTGTCGTGTGCTTTTTTTCAGAAGCGAGTTCCGGCTGCGAATGGATCACCTCACTTCATTGGAGGCTCTGATCTGCTGGTTCACAACAGAGGGAAGAACACGGACCTGGATGAATGGCTGAAAGACGTAGCTGAGGTAATTTTTTATCTCTTCTCTGTCTGTCTTTTTGTGTCTGTGATCTGTCCAAGCTCCATTCGTGATCTGAGCCTGTGTTTGCTACAGGAGGAGCGACAGAGCAGGCGGGACGACACCATAGGAGACGACCTCTTCAGGTGAGGAAGAGATTCTCATTTTCTGTCTGAAAATGTTTGGTAACTTCACTTTTCGCTTCACAGCTTCCTAAAATTATTGTAAAGTTTCCAGTGTGTGAAGTGCCATTTGCACACTTTTGAAAGTGACAATTGTAATCCTACACCTACAGTACAGACAGGTACAAATGTTCCCCTCTCTGTCTCTGAGCAGTATTCCTCCTCTGTGATGTAGACGTCAGATCTAAAGAAATACATTTTGTTTCCATGTTAACTGTTGCATGTGTTCATGTTTTTTCCTTGGACATTGAAACTGGGTCAAAAACACCTTTTAATTTACACCTGTCTTTTGTCTTAGACCTTGCTCAGCCAGTACCTGAGTATTAATGAAGGTCGAAACAGAGATTCCACACTGTCTGTTCAGCCTCTGCCATTATAATAACATCCAGACAATATTATTAACTGAGAATTATGGACATGGGGCCTATGTAGCTTCCATTTAACCAGTCAGGACTTAGTAAGTCTTCCGTCACAGCGGTTGCCAGGGAAACAGGTGATGTAAGCTGCCGCTGCTGTGTTTTCTTTGACTAAGCAGAAAAGAGACAGTCTGAGATTGATTTTGTGTGTGTGTGTCTGTGTCAAGGCTGAGCTGTTTGATCACTGAGTCATGCTCAGTCAGTCATGCGTAGCCGGGGAACAGACCCTGCCACTAAGAAAACAATCCGGTATTTTTTTGGTAGGTCTAAACGAAGTTTCCAGACGTGGTTTATAGGAAGCCTGTTTGCTTTAAGCTGTTCAAACACTGTCGATGTTTTATAGCGCTTAATTTGGGCTGTTTTTATTGTTTGTTCAAAATGCCTCTAAGGACATTGAGGAATGATCCATGAGGAATGTTAAAAGCCCATCCAGCCTCGCAGAGACCTAGGAGATAAACTCTCGTATGTGTGTGTGTGTCTGTGTGCATGTGTTTAGGTACAACCCTGCCAAACTAACCAGGAGAAGATGAAATGCCTTCATCTTGAAGTCCTCCAGTGGATTTTCATCTCAGAGACAAAGGAAGTATTTCGAACTCCACCAACACAATATGAGAAGGACCCCAGAATTGTAACTCATGTTGTCTATTTCAGTATTTGACCTATAATGTTGACTGATACACCATGATGCTTATGCTTCATATCTGCTGAAATAACCTGAAAAGTGTTTTAGTTTTCCCCTCTACATGTTCTATCTATTAATCCATTTATACTTCCAATTAATTAAGCCACTGACAGCAAGCAATGTAACAAAAGAGTCTCATGTTCAGAGATTTTTCTCAGTTTTTATTTGTCAATGATAAAAAATACAGCATACAAAACATTAAAAACTCTTCAATTGTACAAGAGAGCATTAAAGCTCTACATGCTGAAAGCAGCTTCTCCTTTGTTTTGAAGTTAAGACCAAATGTGTTCCCTGGTTTGAGCTGAACTAGAAACTTGAGGTGGATTCAAGTGTAACAGTTTTTTAAACTATGTCCCACACAGCCAACCTTCAGGCACTTTTATAGATCCAGAACTGTTCAGATAAGCAGTCTTCATGCCAAACATCTGTTGGCCTTTCTGTGCTGAAAGTTGAACTCCCTTCATATTCACAATAAGTGCCATGTACAAGTTGAGAGTTAACTCTGTGTTAAGTGTAAATTGTGCAGTAATAAAAATAATGAGCAGCAGAGTGGCCACGAGACGTTAGGAACTGGCCTTGAAACACAGTTGGTTCAACAGAATTATTTTGTTTACTACTTAACTACTTACATCTAAGTTGCACTCGTGGATGGGCACTAAATAAACCTGTCAGTACTTTATTAAGCGACCAGAGTCTGTTTCTGAGTTGAAAACAGTGGACAGGTGTGTCTGACCCAGATGTAACAGGGTCATATTTTCATCTTTCCTTGAAATAACTTCAAAAATAATAAGAGTTAACGCCACTTTTGAGTCGCCAAGTCTGCCCTTGTAGCACTTTTTCTCTCTTCTGCTCAAAACAGCTGCTGCAAAGCAGTCGTTCATGCCTACATGCATATATTTAATATTCATATCAAAACAATATTCAAAAGTCAGTGGAAAAAGCATCAAGGAATAATTCCGCAGAAAATCAATATTTAACACAATTAATATGAGTTCCATTAGTTTACAGTTATATGATTATCAAACTCAAACAGTAATGTGTTAAACTACTTTTGTTAGATGTAAAAGCAATGTGATTACGGTTGTGCCAGAGCACAGCATACATATATTATTTAGTCATTTTCACCACCAACACTGTCTCTGTTGTATCGTATGAAAGAAGAATTCCCCTACACAATGATCAAAGTGTCACATCACAATAAACAAACCTTGAGCTGTGCTTTGAGTGGGACACAAAAACTTATTCATATAGCAACACAGACAGTGTTTAAATTACTGAAAGGTGCAAACTGTAGCAGAAATATAAAATGTATGGCTACAGTCACTGCTTATATCTTCTCCAAACTGTAATTTGGCACTTAACAGAATAGTAGTTGTTAAGGGTAAAGCTGCATTAAAAGTGGTAGAAGGATTTAGAGATGCACACAGGAGGAAAACAAATAGTCAATAGTCAACATGAGCGGGAAAATTACCTGTGAACTTGCCTTGTTGGTGTATCTCAGAAACAGTTATGGAAGAAATATGACTTAGTAATTGCTTTGTAGTCTAACATAAACAACATTTCACATTATTAAAAGAAATTACATAACTCCAATCACAGATGATCAATAACAAATACTGATCTACTAATCCAGTCTTGCACACAGACCATATGAATAGATTCAAGGTAGAGTTTAAATGTTAGTCTTTAGAGGGATAGATAAATGCTATGCTATGTTAAGAAATACTGAAATGTACCAACAGAAATACAAAGTGGATGCTAAGATTTGAATTGCTAGAAATAAAGAAATAAAAAAAAATCAATCATTCGTCATTCATCATTGTAAAAGGGCTGCTGGGTGAGCGTGCATCTCCTGTTCTGTCTGTCTGTTCTGTGTATCTAAGTGGATTCAGTGTGGATGCTGTTAACCTGGTTAAACAGCCCGTCCAAAATGACATTAAAATTTATACTGTGTTCAAATTGTGGCATCAAGATCAATAAATTGACAGCAAAATGAAAGTTGTTGTTTTACTTGTTCACTATATTCTAGTCTTAGAATTATAATTGGCAATTATCTTCAACACTTGTAGTTAAAGGACCACTCTGGTGTGTCTGGCTTTATCTACTACTAATCACATTAAACCACTTTCAGTAAACCCACTCTTAATCCATCTTAATTTGGCTCAATATTTTCATATTTTCAAATGGCAGAGCAACTCAGTTTGAAATGCATTAGGAAAATAACGATTTTATTAGTGTGGATTTAGTCTCGTGTTGCAAATCTAAACAAATATAATGATTATCATAGAGGTAAATAAAAAAGGAAGAGAGATGTAAAACACCAGAATGACCCTTTAATGACGATGACTTTTGAGAAGACACTTAAAGCCAATCTTGATGTCTTTAGTTGAATTGGTAATCGGTGTCCAAGAATACATTCAGATCTGGAAGTAAATTATTTGCATAGAAAGCCTCTCAGGAGCAGTATAATCAAAGAAACAGGATTTATTCTAGTTTTCTAATTCTTTAGGTATATGGCTCTGACTAACTACAATAGCAGATAAAAGAAGAATCTCTCAAGTAAAAAAAAAAACTAAGTGGTAAGCTCATAATAATCAGAAACTTTAAGCCACTGACTAGCCAAGAACTTGTCAGTTCACCCATAGTTGGATAAATCTGATGTGCACCTCATCTAGCAAACATGGTTATTTTGTGTAAAGTTCAGATAATTTTAACTTCTGAAAGCAGGCCCACATATTGCTGTGACCGCACAAGCTGAACTGACCTGCTGTACTGAATGTTGCATTAAGAATTAGTCTAGAAAAAAAAAAAGAATTAGTGAAGTCGTCTCTATTTTTTAATGTTCTGTTTCCTAAAGTTTATTAAAACAAGACCATATTGTGATACGACCACAAGTAAGGTTAGTAAATGGATCGAAAGACACATGGTGAACGAACAAATAACCCTGATGAAAATAAGGTCCCATTCAGTTGTGAGGTTACAGTTTGACTACAAAACACTGGGACATGGTAGCTTAGACTTCTGGGACTTCTTAAGAAGTCAGACAAGACTCTGAAAAGCTGTTTCTTTAGAAACTAATTAGTGTACATCCACTGTCTTTTTGGTCTCAAAAAGTTGTACAAATGCCTAAGCTTTGATGAGAAAACACTGCATTAATGATTAAAACATTAAAACCATCCCTCTCTTTTTTATCAGATGGTAAAAGCTCTCAAAAGCTGTGCCCTACAACCAATTTGTACCACTCTTTTTTCCATCATGTTTTCAAATGAAGTCACTCCCGCCATTGCTGATGAGCTTCCCTTTCTTCTTGAGTCTTTTCAGCAAACAGGAGGCAATGCCTAGAGCGCCACCCTTCAAAAACCGAACAAAGTTGTCTCCCACCAGTGGGCCCATGGCAAACAGACCTGGCTCCTTGGTACACTCAAAAGTATAGGGGTGGATGTCAATGGGGTTCTGCTTGCAGGAGATGGGTTTTGTTGGATCCTGACCCAGGTACTGGCCCTGCCCCTTCAAGAAAAATAAGTTCGGGTTGGTCCCAATGAGCACCAGGACCATGGAGATCTTGAATGCCTTGAGGGAGTTCTTTCCCTGCAGCAAACACTTCATGTCAGGCTGAAAGGACACCACGCAGTGTTCGGGGAAACTGGTGTAGTCTGGAAACAGGCTGACATTGGCATTACCAGCCATGTTACCTGAGGCAAGTTGGGGCTTTGGGCACATCTTGGCACACACTGAAGACGCAATGCTAACTGCCTGGGGTCTGATGGGAGCAGAGGAGGGAGCCACATTTGTGTAGGCATGAGAACACATCATGTTGTAAACTTTGTGGTACTCTGGGTACAGAGTCTTGGGCAGCTGTTTGAAGATGAGATCTGGGTCATCTACGCTCTTACGAAAGACATGCAGCACTCTAATGCTGCTGTTGCAGGCACACAGAACTGCATCTGCGGCACTTAAGCCAGCACCTACAATTAAAACTGGGTCAGAGTTCATATCCAGCTTTCTCCGGCTTACAGCCAAGCCAAGGTCTGAGATACTGTGGAATACAAACGGTAGGTCCTCCCCCTCTACACCTAATCGAATCGGTGAATCTGATGCACCAGTGGCCAGAACTACATTTTCGGCAAACAGAGAGAAGGGAACATGAGTGTCGTTCTGCACCTGCTGGTATCCCCTTACTTCCCAGAGAGCCCCCCCACCTCCACTGTTTACATCCTTACCTCCATTTCCCTCAAAGCCCTCATTCCCACCATCGCCCACCCCTTGATCAGTATGCCCATTTTCCAGACCTTCTTCCTCGTGCCCCCGACAGAGTTTCTGGACGGAGGTCACATAGGTGTTGTCAACAAAATTCTTTTGCAGGCCCTTGAGCTTCACATAATTACGATAATAGGATGAGATCTCATCTGGGGTGGCTCTGTCACTGGTCACATCCCTAGAGAAGAGAGAGACAATGTGGAATGAGGTAGCACAGAATCAAATGTTGAGTCATGACTTTCTCAACAACCTTGACCCATGTCTTCACCTGCGTTTCCCGTTGACCAAATCCCTGTAGTTGATGCCTGGGAGCTCCATCCAGATGCCAAGACTTATAGTCAGCATCGATCCTTCCATTGCCTGAGGAGAGAAAAGAAGGGTAGAAGAAAATGCACAAAAACAAAGGGATTGACAAAAGATATGGAGAGGTACAAGAGTGTCAAAGACTAAACCTTGTTGCTTACATGCCAAGCGCCTCCGGGTGTTGCTCTTCCCAGCACCAGATGTGGGATGTGTTGCTGCTTGTCCCTCTTCCACTGAAGGACAGGGGGGAACTCGTAGCCAAAGTCAGCATTAGGATGAAGTAGTGTATCGAATAGCACAGCCACGGGGTTCCTTGACCTTCCCTCAAGACCTTCACTCAAATATTCCAGATCCTGCAGGCAAACGTCCTTTTCATGACATGAATGAACACGTGCACATATTAATGTGTAACTATGCAATCAATCTGCAGATGTTTTACCTGCTCAGTGATGGGGAGGTGCTTAGTCTCCTGCAGTTTCCTATACAGTATCGGGTTTGGGTGGACAGTTGCAGTATCCAGATAGGGCTTATGTCCACTCAGAAGGTAGGACAGACAAATACCTGATGGCCCGTTGCCTGAAAACAATGGTGGATTAATGTCACGTTGGGAACACAGCATTAAGTGAGACAAGATAAAATAAGAAAGATTTCAAAATGTGGACCAGGAGAAAAGTCACAGTGTGCAAAGCTCATGAGTTTACCTATGATGACCACAGGAACAGTAGATGGGTGGTCTTGCCGCAGAGTGGTCTCTTCCAGAAGAGGCATGGCTGCAGCCTGGGCCAGAGCCGGCACTGAGGAGAAATAAAGCAATATATATATATGAGCAAAGTTGCACATGTCTCTGGAGCCACCAATTTAATGTTCAAATGTGCATCTGAAAAGCTAAGCTTCATATTTCTGTTTTTAAACAGGTTCAAACTAACTTGTTGTCTTTGTGTCTGCCAGTGTTGTTGTGGTCTCTCATTAGCTTAGATCCTGTCTCCATTTACCAGCATCAGCTGACTCAGAAACACAGGCATTGAGGGGGAAAAAAACCCTTTATTCATCCTGTTATTGTGCTTCCACACACAGCCATGACCCTCCCTGTCTGTCTGGGACACGCACACGTGGAAACACCCGCCACAACACAACGTACCCCCAGCTTTTCTCTTTGCCGTCCCACCAACGTTCACACACCCCTTGTCCTATCAAATGTGGCCCGCGGCGAGACTAGCCTCTGTTAACCCTGGTACCGCTTCCCAAACAAAAGGGAGTTCTAATCAGATTTATGTAGGCTTGGGTCTGTTGTGAAACGTTGCCGGTGAGCATGTGTAGAGTGTGTTGGTGTGTTACGCGACAGTGCCATTGTGTGCCCGCCGGGCAGCAAATCCCCCCTGATCACTCCTCCGAGTGGGCCCTAATCCCACTGGGCCTGTTTATGTCTTTACCACCCCTTTCAACAGCAGCAGGGTGAGAATGTGGTCCTGGCATGCTGACAGACCAAACCATCAGAGCTCCTCCTCCCCCTTTTATACCCACCACCAACACACACACATACACTCCCGCCAAAACATTACCCACTGTCCAGAGCGAGCAGTGTCCACTTGCCCCAGTTTCATACTAACCAAAACATGGCCCACAATGCTTTTGTCTTGTATCTCCAAACTCTGGCTCACTTCCCTTATAACTCTCATGTCCCCTTGCTGCCAATACAGTCTGCCTCATTTCATGTACACCCCTCTCTCCCTCCCTCCTCCCCTCCCTCCCCCTGTCTGACCTGTGTCTGTGAGCCAACCGGTTGTCTTTGGTCGTTGGCTTGTTTACCCTTTTCAATGAAAGCACTGGGATTCCACACATTGCCTACCCTGTTTGGAGAGTGTCGTGCCCCCAGTTGGCAGGTTGATACTGGTATTTCCATGCCACTGCTCAATTTGACAAGCCTCACAGTGTTTACAGTCCTAAAAGTTGATTCTGCCAGAACTTTTAGATCAAAATGTGTCTCTTACTGTCGGTGGATTGAAGTGGATCCCATCTAACTCACAAGAATGTTCAGATTAAAGAGTGTCGTCTTGTTTTTTCAACCTTTTCTCCCAGTATAATGATGAAAAATAAAATGAATGGACAAAGTTTATCCATATGATTGACAGAATTATACATGTAGGCCTACTGTAGATCAATAAGGAAGTTCACTCTTGACTTTCACAGTATTTATGACAAAACTATCTCAATTTAAAGATGGATCTTTCAAAATTCACATACCCAAACCCAGATTAACAAGATTATTTAATAACAATAGGGCGTTGTGTTTGCAATGGTAGTTTGTTATTCAATCCCTTGAACATCACCTATTAGCCAGTAGAGTTATTTGGAGCATCTACACTTGTTCAACAACATTTATGAGATGATATGCAAATGCATGAGTAAATGAAATGGATAAAAGTGTGTGAATCGTACTGCATCTTTTAGGTTAAACACAATTTAATGCCAAATTGATTAAATACCAAAGTAAAAAGTGTTGCATTACAAATCGTCCAAACATATAGAAAAACTCTGAATACCTAACACCAGGGAAACATTGAGAGTAATACACAAAGAAATCCAACCAAGATGTTTGTCTAGTTTTAGACTTCGCTGGTTGAGGCCACTGTCTTCTGCCCTTTAGTGCGCTAACGGGCGCTTTTTGCAGCGTGTGTGGAGAGGATGGACAATACCTTTCTAGAACATGGTGCCGGGTTCAAAATGACTTTTTTATGTTTACTGTTGAAAACATGCAGTTTTGACTCCACCGCCCTATGAATAATTCAACAGGAAACACTACTTTCATGATAAAAATGCATTTCCAGTTTGGTTTCCTCATTTTTTTTCTGACTGTCTGTTTATGACTGATGAGATAGTGTGTTTGATTTCCTCAAGCTTACAACCGCTTTACTACTACAGCCTCATCTTTGCGACTTGTGCAACCTGCAGGTCAGGTACAACATTAACTTCCAACCAGACTGGGTATCTGTATGTGCGAACATTGCTGCAGCACAGGCAACAACACTGGAGGAGCGGAATGATGTAGATGAGTTATACCCCGCACCGTGCACATCATTACCCACGGACCCACACAGGCTCAAACCTCCCACTACACTCCTGACTCCCGAGCAGCTGTCCTTGCAGCCTGCGTCCAAAAGGCACACGGAGCACATGCGACAACGGCTATGTCACCATCATTGCATAATTTAGGTCAAACGCACACTCACGGGCATCCGCAACACTCCGCACCAAGAACAGGATGTCTTACCGTGCTGTGTATTATCTCTGTATCCTCCAGTTGCGTCCTGCTATCACGACCCACGGCTGCATCCCTAATCGTATAAATAGGCAGACACCGCTGGTGGGAGGACCTATACAACTGTCCTGGGGTCTTGCACGAGATAACAAGCCAGCCTCCTTCTCTCTCTTGTCATCACACACACACATGCACGCGCAGGCGCGCGCGCACACACACACACACACACACACACACACACACACACACACACACACACTCACTTACCTCTGTGCAGTAAAAATCCGAGCAGACCTGGTTATATTCAGGTCTGTTCAGCCTGTAAATGTCGTCTAGGGGTTAAATCTCCTCCGTTTCTTGATGGCAGTGTGTGTGAGAGAGTGTGAGAGAGACGGAGAGAGAGAAACCGGGTCCTGCGTTTGCTTTTGTCGTCACATGCGCATCTCTCTCTGCACCGGCAGGCGTGCGCGCGTTCACGGAGACAGGAGAGAGCCGGAAGACCCGAGCATCTTCAGCATCCTCCCTGCTGCTGCTCACTAACCGACTTCTGCCTACAAGAAAGGCACTGGACAGTTAGACATGATTAGGACACCCCAATGTTTTCCCTTGATTTATTCAGTCTAATTAAACTCTGCTTAATCACTCTAGATGTTAACTAGGCTGTAGTCAACAACAGTGTTGGAGCCAGATCACACTTAGATCAGTATTATATTGGTATTTTAGAGTTGCACCGTTTACTTGAAGGCCATCTATTCAGTATTTATAACAACTCACACAACCACCAAAGTGGTGGTAACAACTAAGTGGTGGTTGGTGTAATGATAAACACTTTAAAATGTACAATGACATTTGCATTTTCTGTCCATGTGCTATAGAGGGATTTTAAATAAACTGGTTCAGGACAGGATGGGACACCCCTATAAGCAAGTAAGGCCTCAGATATAAGAGATGTATTTCAAGTCAAGTCAGTCAAGTCAAGTCAATTTTATTTGTATAGCCCGTTTTTACAAACAGTTTGTTTCAAAGGGCTTTACACAGCATTATGACAACATCCTCTGCCCTTAGACCCTCACATCGACTGAGGAAAAACTCCCAGGAAAACCCTTTAACAGGGAAAAAAATGGAGAAACCTCAGGGTGAGCAACAAAGGAGGGATCCCTCACCCAGGACGGGCAGACGTGCAATAGATGTTGTATACAGACAAAGAAAACAATTTACAACATGAAATACGGAAATCATGGGGATGGAATCAGTCAGTTAACGAGAAACGAAAAATGATGAAGGCAGCTCCTGGTGGGCAGGGGGGGAAGGCCAGCTTAATGGGACTACTGGATGGCAGACTGGGTCATGAGCAGGGAGTGCAGGCCGGTTTAACAGCAGGAGAAAGGAGGTGATGGAGGCGGCGGTTGGTTGGTTGGTGCAGGGGGATGGGGCTCTGAAGAGATCTGTGGAAATACAGAGAGAGTGCGAGACACCAAGGCCAGACTACAAAGTGCAACAAATAATGGCAGTTCAAAATGTGAGGGGAGAGGAGAGGAGAGGAGAGGAGAGGAGAGGAGAGGAGAGGAGAGGAGAGGAGAGGAGAGGAGAGGAGAGGAGAGGAAGGAGAAGGCTCCATGTAACCTGATGTGTCCCCCAGCAGTTTAAGCCTATAGCAGCGTAGCTATGGAATGGATCAGGACTACCTGACCCGGCCCTAACTAAAAGCTCTCTCATAGAGGAAGGTCTTAAGCCTAGCCTTAAATGTAGAAAGAGTGTCTGCCTCTCTGACCCATGGAGAGAGCTGGTTCCATAATAGAGGAGCCCGGTAACTGAAGGCTCTACCTCCCAGTCTGTTTTTAGAGATACTGGGGGTCACTAACAGACCTGCATTCTGGGAGCGAAGTGCTCTGGTAGGACAGTATGGAATGACGAGGTCTTTCAAATAAGTTGGAGCTTTGTTATTAAGAGCCTTGTAAGTAAGTAGAAGGATCTTGAAGTCTATTCTATATCCTACAGGAAGCCAATGGAGAGAAGCTAGAATGGGAGAGATGTGCTCTCTCTTACTAACTCTTGTCAATACCCTCGCTGCAGCATTCTGGACCAGCTGGAGACTCTTCAGAGAGGTTTTTGGGCATCCTGACAAGAGAGAGTTACAGTAGTCCAGCCTAGAAGTAATAAATGCGTGGACCAGTTTCTCAGCATCACTCTGAGAGAGGATATTTCTGATTTTAGACATATTGCGCAGGTGAAAGAAGGCAGTCCTAGTCACATGCTTTATGTGAGAGCTGAAGGAAAGATCCTGGTCAAAAATGACTCCAAGGTTCCTCGCTCCTCGTTCCTCACCGTAGCAGGAAGGCGGCAGTTCAGCTAGCGTCCATTATTTGTTGAAGTTATCAAAGGAGCTTTCAGCAGGGGTGTGTTTTGGAGGCAGGATTTAGTGTGACAGCCCACATTTTTCTTTACATTTGGAACTGGATAGTAAAAGATGTGTACATGTTATGTTGATAATTTGAATTTTTAAAGTAACTAGTGATACAAGCTGTTAACTAAATGTAATGGAGTGAAATTAGTATAAAATGGAGATGAAGTAAAAGCACCTGAAAACTCTAGTACTTTAATTGATTAAATGTAATTTATCGTTTCAGATGCGGGACCTGCAGCCTCTTCTTTAAGGTATTGTTCTGTGTTATAATGTGGGAAAAAATGAATTTAGCTGCACCAGCATGTGTAGACAATAAACAGATGTTTGGTCCTTCACTGGAGCAGAGGGCCCCCGCAGCTGCTCAATCATGTTGAACCCCGCCCACGGCCCCGCCCCTCTGCGTCATCATCCAATGAGCTGAGAGAAACAAACCATCACTTCCTGTCCTCAGTACAAACGCATGTGTGCTAACCTCTACCTCAGTTAACAACACGAGAAGTGGTAATAAACGCCACTGAAAATGGTCCTGCTCAGTAGAACCTGTCTCCGGAAGGTAGGCACCGAAACAAAACAGATTTTAATGTCGTGAGAATAATTTAATGCACAGTAATGTTCACTAATGTCTGTAAACGTGACACTGGCTGTGAAGCTAACTGGCTAACTGCATTCAAAACATAAACAACTCGTTCAGGGATCTCTGCAAGTACTTACCCTTTTATGAACATGTGTCCCTACTCTGGTTTTCTTCTGCATCAGAATGAACTAGTCGGTGTCTCTGATGGGTTGGATCCAGTTTGATTGTGGTGTGAAATGCGTATAGCATTTAAGCTAAGTTTTATGTTTTGAAGCAGTAGCTTGACAGAACTGTGTTATGTTTAAGGCCCATTACTGTTTTATTCTCGTAACACAGAGTTCATCTGTTGCCATGGTAATTTCTGGTCTGCATGAAAGTTCATCTTGGACTTTGAAAACAGGCAAAATTACTCATGAAGCAGTTTGAAATTTCTGGTAAGAGCTGAACAGTTGACTTAAAATAGGGATTGTTCCATCACACAGCGTATTCAAGGTTTCTTTGACATAATGGGAATCATATGAAATCAAGTTCAAGACTTTTGTATTTGAAGACAAGATCATATATAGCCAAGAAATATTAAAAAAACTGAAGATATGATTCAGGTGTGTAACTGTTGTTTTATGGTGCTCACCTATTTCGACTACCATGTTTGCAAATTATACTGTTTTCTACTGAGTTGCAGTTGGATAATAACAATTGGGTAATTGGATATATTTGTGAATCTCATCAGTCTCTTTTGTGTCTCGTTGCAGTTTGGAAACTTTGTGGACAATCTCCGACTGTACGTCCGTGGGGGCAGTGGTGGGATGGGTTTGCCCCGTCTTGGAGGACAGGGAGGAAGCGGTGGAGACGTTTGGGTGGTAGCGAAAAAGAACATGACCTTGAAGAGAATCAAAGACAAATATCCACAGAAACGTTTTGTAGCGGGAGCAGGAGGCAACAGCAGGTCAGTTTCTCCCAATCCAACCTTGAGTTTTGTCAAAGGTTGAGTTGACATCAGTTTGATTTATAGTTGTCAGACTTGTATAATAGCAGCTAAGACTTTTCAGACAGAGCTGTACTGTGTATTTATTGAGTCTTTTCTTTTCTTATCGACAGTGTCCGAACTCTGAAAGGGGAGAGGGGGGTGGATAAAGAGATCCTTGCTCCCGTTGGTGTCACTGTCACCACTGATGATGGCAGAATACTGGGTAATATGAAATGTAACACATCACTGGCTAAATATTTATGAAAACCTTTAAAAGCAGATTATATGTTTAACAGAAAATCCAATAATGACCAATAAAGTTTTCGATTAGGAGGTGAAGTACTTTGTATGTGTTAGAAAACATGAAGAGACAATGATCAAGGGATTGAAAATCCAGATGCACTGTAACAATTGTGCTTTAGTAACATAAGTGATGTGTGTTTTTTGTCCTGATGCTCTCTTCAAGGAGACCTGAACAGTGATGGTGATCGCGTGATGGTGGCGAAAGGAGGGAGCGGAGGCTCTCACTTCTCGGCTTTTGAGCCCAGTAAGGGTCAGTCCAAACACATCCGGCTGGACCTCAAACTTATCGCTGACATGGGTCTTGTCGGGTAAGAAGAGAAACACACATGAACAACATATGAATTAATTTCAGCTGAGCCTCAAATTGCCTTTAAATGTCTTTGTAATTATGATTTTCAGGTTCCCAAATGCAGGGAAGTCCTCTCTCCTGACAGCCATGTCTAACGCCACGCCTCAGATTGCCAGCTACTCTTGTATGTTCAAATGATACAAATGTGACTTTACTGTTACTGTGTTTACTGTGTTTGTGCCATTTCTATAATCCTCTTTATTCCACAGTCACAACTTTGAAGCCGGAGATTGGCAAACTGATGTATAAAGATTACAAGCAGGTAAGGGAAATGCTTTTTAGCGTGTGGTGTTACGTATTTTAACTGTCCATTAAAATGGTTTCTCTCTTTTTTGTGTTTGTTTCTTCCTGGCAGATCTCAGTCGCTGACCTCCCAGGCCTGATCGAGGGCGCTCACATAAACAAAGGCATGGGCCACAAGTTCCTGAAGCACGTGGAAAGGACCAGGCAGCTGCTGTTTGTGGTGAGTAGAGACAAGCAGTACCTGAGCTGACAGCTTCATACAACAAATATGAATGCAGGGCGCTGTGTGGCGCAGTGGGTAGAGCAGGCGCCCCATATGCAGAGGCTGCAGTACTCACTGCAGTTGACCCTGGTTCAAATCCCGCATCAGGCGGCCCTTTACTGCATGTCATTCCCCCTCTCTCCACTACACTATTAAATAAAGGCAAAAAATGCCCAAAAAATATACTTAAAAAAACAAATATGAATGTGGTTAATTTTTCTGAAACATTTCAAGCTGTGATGATGATTATGGAGTTGTTTGTTTGTTTGTGTTTTGTCTGGCTGCAGGTGGATGTTTGTGGTTTCCAGTTGGCCAGTAAAACACCGTTCAGGTCGGCCTTTGAAACTGTGCAGCTTCTCACCAAGGTGAAACTGATATTATCAATCAATTTGTGTTTCTAATATAACATGTATAAATACTGTATTCTTCTCACTGATTTAACACACGTAGCTCATGTGTTTTATATATTTACCTCTTCCATCTCTTTCATCCTCCTCCTCTGTCTTCCTGTCTCAAGGAGCTGGAGTTGTACAAAGAGGAGCTTGTGTCGAAGCCTGCTCTGCTGGTGGTGAATAAAATGGACCTGCCTGAGGCCAAGGACAAACTACAAGAGTTGAATGAACATCTACAAAACCCAGATGGTACATTTGACACAGACGGTTATTTCAAAACAACATTAATGAGGTTTAGATGTGTTAGTGATACAGTGTTGGTGACAGAAAGCAGCTTTAGTTGAAGACCAGAAGAGGAGTTAGAGCCAGGACCAATGATCGGATGAAAGGAGTTTATAGAGACATGGGTCATTTATTTTAACACTAATTTTGACCGATGACAACCAAAATAAAAACAAAGAATCAACTTTGTTTTCAACATTCACTCTATTTTTCCCTACCACAGAGTTCACTCATCTACTGCCTGCTGACATGATACCAAAGAAGTACATGACCTTCAAACACGTGATTCCTGTCTCTGCCACCACTGGGTTCGGTATCGACCAGTTAAAAAGCTGCATCCGAGAGTCACTTGATGAAGATGCAGCCATGGCAACCAAAGCCATCCATCAGGAAAGACTGCAGGCGCTGAGGTACCCCTCACATGGACATTTGTGATAAACATGGACATCTTGTGAGATTTCGGCCAACCTACAGCGTGTGATGACAGATGAGACTTTGTCTGCTAAAGAAGGTTCAAACTGGTGAAGTTGAAGATTTTAGGTGCAGGTGAACATCATCCATCTCTCACAAACAGAAACTTTGCAGTTTCAGAGCACTTCAGGATGATGTTTGACTTTCTTATTAGCCATCACTTGCGTTATATACAAATGTTACAAGGCTGCTCAAGTGGAGTCACTTGTTAAATCACAGCCACTGTGAACTGTTTGAACAAAGACATTTGTATGCATATCCAAAAAGGATGTCAGAGCTTCAGCTCCAGATACATTTAATGATACTGGGGGTCCTCAGCAACTTTGAAGGTGAGAAGACGTGCATTTCTACCAACCAGTTCTACTCTGTTTCATCTGATTGTATGACTTTCATCTGACTGTATTTATTTTATTGCCCTGTGATGTTGTGATGCACTGATTGAGATTTTTCCTCTCCCCAGTGCTGATTCTGATACCTCAGTGCATCTAATCTGATCCACTTTTTGCCAATGTAAAAATGATATATCTGTGTAGAATTTGGCGTGGGCTCATTTTTATGCAGTTTATCATGAAGCCTGAGATGTGTCACTAAAAACAGAGTCTGCAGTCTTAAGTGGGTGAATGAATCATGGTAGAAACACTCATTTCATAATGACATCAACAAAGAAACTGATGTGGATTAAATGTGGATCAGTCATATCCGGCTGATTCTTGCTTCGCTAAACGAGGTTAGCGTTGGATCAGTGTTTCACAGGAGTCTTGTAATATAAATAAATGGAGACAGTTTTCCACTGTTCGTGTGGTGTTTCTCTTCCTCTACCAGTAAGGTGAGGCTGTTAGAAAAGACAGCAGAGACAAATGTGTTGATGAAAGTTTTATTTTATATTAAATATATTACAATACTGAATGATTAAGAGGAGAAAACAAAAATATGGGGATTGATTTTTGCATCATCAGTCTGTACAGCATACAGGCAAAAATGAAAAAATAAAAATTAAAAAAGACAGCAACTGCAGTTTTCCGATTTGAACTAGTACATGTGGGGTTTTTAAGATTCCTGGAGCAGAGTGCCGACGCGTCTGGCAGGATGGGACCACATGGTTAAGACTGGGTGGTTGGTGTGCTCCAGTACATAAATACATTCAAGTCTCTGGCCAGAGAGAGAGAGAGACGGCTCATCTGTGGGGACTTTTGCCAGAGTCACCCTGGTAGGTTTTTGGTCAGTCCACCCGTAGGGGCAGGCAGATACAGCAGATATGTTTACAGGAAGATTGACAGCTGTACAATCACAGAAATCACTGCAGCCTGCATGGTCCCATCCTTAGTGGAGAGTCCTCAAAGTGTCAATGTCAATGTCCATGACACTGAGACAAATGTCTCGCTGCAGCACAGTATTATGATGTTAAAAATATTACTCAAGAGCTCTGAGATAATGCGCTCACAGCCTGCTGGGCCACTGACCATTACTTTAAGAAGACCAGAGCAGAGAAGAAAGCTCTGGATGAAGGCAAATCATGAGCCCGTTCGCATCTCATTTACAACATGTGTCCAAACCTATATATGATACAAATCAGTACATGCCATAGGAACAAAAGTGTTTTAAAAAAAACTCATCATGTCTCCATTCAAACTCTCACATAATTACAATAATGCACTTAATTACGGTTGGAATAGTTGGTCTACATAATGTCGAGAAAAAAGTGAACATTACAAAGGTACTTAATAAAAAAGATACTAGTAGCAATATAAGTCCAGTATTGTGATGATAATATTACCTATACAGTCCTAATGCATACATGAATTACAAATGAACAAGTGTCCACACTGGAACAAAAACTCAACAACAGTAAAATGACAAACAAAGAGTTTAAGACAAAGTGTCTACACAAGGTAGAACAATGAGTTGTAACTGTACAAAGAACTTGCTTCTGGGGAGTGATATCAGGCTTTGTTTCCAGGAAAGAAATCCCCCTTCAGTAGCTACACTGGCAGGACAAAATCCCCACTCTCAATCATATTTAAACCTTCCTGCCATGTAATGTCCTGATTTTGTTCGGACAGTGTAGTCTGTGGCAAACAAACCCATTAAGACAACAGCGATAGGCAATGAGGGGAAAAAGTCTTTCAGTGACATGCTCCTTTCCCGTTATGGTCTCATAAATAGCCTACCAGAGAAATAACTTAATTTGATATAGAACTGTCATGCTGTTGGTCCTCACAAGCTCAAACAGCAAGCACTGTACAGCATAGTAAATCATTTACAAGGCTAAATATCTCAATCATCACAGACAAGTCCAAAATGCACATTTAAACACAGTTCCCAGATCTGTGCCAAGTTCAGGTTTATCAGCCTTGCTCTTCACTTCTCACTGACTTCATGTACTCTCATCACAAAACACGGGAGCTCACTTGTCTCACACTTCCAAAAATCCAAACTTAATACATCTTAACATTATCAATGGGGGGGGGGGGATGTCGAAAAACCACATGGGTGAAAAGTGGCACATCTACAACTACACCAAACACATCTGTCCGTTCATTTCACACAGGCATGGAAATTAAAAGTTATTTAATCATCACTAAATCAATACAACCTCAGTAACATTCTTACTGTGCCACAATCAACAATTTTTTCAATACTTCATGTCTGTGTATTTCTCCCAGAGATGGATTAAACCAGTGCTAATATATAAAAAAAAAAAACAAGAAGAAGAAAAACACTTTCACATTCTGCTGTGGATGGAGAAAAGCTATAGAGGTCACAGCCTCACAGGAAAACATGAAGATGAAAAGTATAAACACAGACAGACAGACAGAACAAGTGCGGGGTCTCTACACTCATCTACAGAGATCCACTTCTGTCTACAACATAATACAGCAGGAAGAAGAGCGTGTCCTCTTTCAAAATAAAAGCAAAAAACATACTCTGTGTGTATTTTACTGTACATATTTACACACGCACAAACATACCAAAGGGAGGAAGAGCAGGTCGGGTCCATGTTGTGGGTTATGGGTTATAACTGCTGATACATTATGAGTTACCTATAGTGGAGAGAAAGCATCTACGCCTACACAAAGTAAAAAATCACTGCCCCCCTCGCATGCTTTCATTTCCAGACCAGATCAGACCAGTCCTTCTCGTCTTTTCCCTGGGAGGAGGTTGCTGATAAATGGGGGTGTCTCATGCATACAGTGTTGGAGTTTCTACAGTGACTCATGTGCGTCAAAATGATCCGACAAATCCAGCGATGCTGTGTGATATGACGACCTGCTCCTGGCTCCGCTGCTCCTTTTCCCTTTGTTTGTTTTTTCTTTAGAAAGGAGCTCAAACAACTCAGGGGACAGCGGTGTTGAAGTGAGTGTGACGAGAGCCGAGCTAAGGATGTGTTGAAGTTTCAGGTTTCGAGGACAGGTACGGGTAGTGAGGGGTGGGGTGGGGTGGGGTGTAGGTGGGTGGGGACCGTGGGGTTTCCAGTCCCAGTTCCAGAGGCCTGAGCAGACAGGAACAGCTCAGTCTAAGCTCCAGCTGGTCTGGAGTGGATGTGGAGCCGCGATCTCCGCTGGCACTCTGCATCGTCTTGTAGAGATCCACTGGAAGTCTGACTAGAGACAGCCTCGGAGATGCTTATTCACACTAACTCACACACACACCTCTGTCTATTTCCACTCCAGTGGGGGGGCTCTCTCTCTTTTGCTTTAGTCGCTTAGAGTCAATTTTGTTTCATTGTTGTGTTTTTCATTCATAGAAAAGGAGAGACAAGTGTAGTTCCTTGAGGTCTTTTTCAGAGTGGGTAGAACAGCTGTTATATTGAAGTCTCCCACAGCTGGAGAGACAAAAAGAAAGGAAAAAGCACAGAAAAGAGAAAGAGTGGACATTTTAAAATTTGCCAGATTTCACTGATGGTCAGTTATTTTGTTAAAAGGTTGGTGTTTTAAACACAAATAACACCAGCTTTATCCTTTAAATTGTCATCATCATTAGCAAATATTCGACTGTATAAAGATACAAACACAATCCAACACTAACCATGTGTGAAGATATCTAACTACTGAGATTAAAGTCTTAACCTGGTCTAAGACATGATATCAGGTTTCTAATTACGGCCCAACCACGAGGCCACTATCAGGACTAGGAGCGCTGGAGCAGCTGCTGGTTTTACCATGTTTATATCTCATACTAGAAGAAAACGGATGGTCTGATGGAGTGTCTCTGAAAAAACATATTTTCTAACCTCGTTCGGCAATTGGTGCAAAGTTTCTTGTGGCACAGGCCTAATAAACACGGCAAACACACATACACTACAGCATGTTGCTGCTGCACAGCTGTGCGTTCATCTTGTTACTGTACATCAGGAAAGAAGACGCAGCATGTCGTACATGTCTGCAAAGTTTGTACTTTCTTTGATGAAAGCACCATTACACACATTAGCCTGTGATATCAGGAGGTTTCTGGCAGGTGTACTTGACCTACTTTACACACAGGTCAGGAAAAACTGAGGCTATGATTAGTCAGGTTTTAATTTTGTGTGCCATGTTTCTTGGCCAGTGAAGAATTTATACTTAATAATAATAAAATAGTCATCCAATCTGAAACAATGACCATTTAAAAAGATAAAATATATCCCAGCAGTAGAAAAATTACAGGGAGAACACTTAAATTGTCGCCTCTGGCAGCATCATAGCTCAATCTGGGCCAAAAGCCTCCATATACTTAGCATCCATAATGACCTGCTGTAGTTTGTGCCAACCTGTTCAGAATCTCCACCGTGCTGAAAACCAGTCATCGTGACCAAGTCTGTGGTATAATGTGGATTTGAATTACACATTGTGTTCCTGAGTGATACTTGCCCTGGCGCTCTGCCTGTTGGCTTTCCTCTGGTCATCAGGGAGAGGGGGCATGGGGTACGGGTATTTTCTGCTGGATGCAATTGATCCTGTGGACGAAGTGGGAGACTTGGCAGGGGATAGTGTCCTGAGGAAAAAGAGGAAGTCAAATGATTAAAATATTGCGTCTTCTTGGTGTGGTGTAGGATTAAGTTGGCCAAAGACACAGATGGATAAATAAGGTTAGACTGAGGAAGTGGAGCTAATGTTAGATCTGTGACTTTGGGCAACATCCTCCTTGGGCTGCTCTAAATATTCAGTGCTCACCTTCCTGCAGAGAGAGAGGTTGCTCTTAAAAGCTGATATGGCTGCCCCCCCCCAAAAAAAGCAACACAAAGACTAATCATGTAATCTCTTAAAAAAAATAATACCATAGCTCAGCTTTTAGGGGCAACCTCTGTACACAGTATTTACATGGCAGTACACAACACCCAGCAGCGGTGTGGTCATAGTCAGAGATTCCCGCAGCTTATGTGCTTCAGCATTATTTTTCCATCATCACACAAATGGCCACAATATGCAGAAATATATGCCTTTAGCCTCAGTGGGGGGGGGGCATGTTGCTAAAGGGCGTCAGCCTGGGAGCCATCTTCAAAAAGTCAGCTCAGCGAGTGTGTTTTAGTAATGAACGCTGAGAGGAGTGAGTATGATGAGGTGACCACACTGGAGCTGGGTGAGAACAACAGACTGAGAGATTCAGAGGGAGAGGTCCTGCCCGGTGAAACAGACGCACAAAACCTGCCCCCTGTGCAGTAGCTTGTTTACACCACTAACTGTGTGTGGTGACCAGATATACCTGCACTGGTCACAGTAGTGGAGAGCGTGGAGAAGGCAAATGAAGGGGCCTGTTCCAGCAGTAAATGTAATACAGGTCTTAACTGCAACACCTGCAATACAAATTATGTGAAGTTCTGTTGTGTATCTTATAATTTAATAAAAAGAATCAAGCTTTTGCTTAGTCTGCTGTGTTGAAAGCTTAACTGGTAATTGAGAAAATGCCACATAAAGTCACCATGTGTCAGGAACAAGACACATGGTGACCCGGCTCTTATTTGCAAAACTGTACTGTACTGTAATAGCTGTTGGTATAATTTATGAGCAACACAATGGAGACAGTTTGTGGAATCAGCCTTTTTGTTTTCCTTTTATTGTCTCCATGTTCCATTCTGCCATTACTGGTTGTATTACACAATTATTAGTTCTTACTTGTTACAGATGATTCAACCAGGATGCTGACATTAGTTACATCACATATTAGAGAGACTTTTAGCTCTGCATCATGGATGTGCCCGCTGTCACCCTCCACATCTCTCCACTCTATTGCTCAGTGGTGAATGTACTAACAGAGGGAGGGGCAAATACAGTGAAGGTCTATAGATTACAGTGCCGACTGACAGTTTGGTGACATTTATCTATTGAAGTGAAGAAACAGTCGGTGCACTAACATTGGACCGGCGCTCTACAGAGCCAATGAGCCCATGAGCTCCCTTGTTGTGAAGGAAAGCTTGCGTTTGTAATCATCTATAGACCTTAGACACAATCAGAGAGGTCGCCTTCACTTTGTCCACTGCGGCTCAGTGGTGATGTCAGAGCAGAGCCCAAAATGTTCAGGTCTGCAGTGACGTCACACTGATGCGAAGGCACATGAGGTCACTGGGAGTGTGGCAGCGCCGACACACAGACACTTACTGACACAATGACACTGAACATGCAGAGGTAACAAGAGGCTGAGGGGAAGAAGCAAAGGAGGGGATGAGGAGAAATTAGGAATAAAATGACTGTAGTTTAACTGTAACACAGTAGGAGCCATTATTGCACCAGGAAATCAGCAGGAAATCAAAATCTGCAAAGTAAAATGCAGCTGTTTGAAGAGAACAAAAATGTTTTTATTGAAACAGAGCAAAAATTATGATAAAACATAAAGCAGGAAAACTTCCTTTCATCAGGTTCATCACTTTTTTTTTTCTTTTAATAGTCAGCAGCAACCCCTCGTGGCAACATGCCTACTTTCTCTCAGCTATTTCATTCAATCTCCGGCTGAAAAAAAGTCCAGATTGTCACTAATTCTCTCTTCCCTTGACCAAACCACAAATCAAACCAAAAGTGAAGGGGTTTTTGGACAAGCGTGTGGGGTACAGGACATGGTCTGAGGTAATACCTAAGGTAAGGTCCTTGAGTGTTTCTATTCACATCTTCTACCCATTTAGTTACATCATAAAACTCTGTTTTGAAGCGAGGGGTTAAATACCTGTGGGAGGGGGAGGAAGGGGAGGGGGGGTGGATGGACACAACACAAGGAGGGGGAGAAGAGAGAAAAGGAAGGAGGGAAAAGAAATGAAAAGGACAGAAAATCTCCAGAAATAAGCAAGTGTTAGGGAGGAGGGGGAGAGAGGGAGAGGAAATATTTTAGGAAAGCAGAGCAGAGCAAAGATATCCTGAACAAACACCAAGATGCAATTGAGAAAATGGTGAGAAAGATGGCAGACAGACCTGTGTGTGTGTCTGTGAATGTGTGTGTGTGTGCGTGTGTGTGTGTGGTTTCGGATGAAAACAGCACCATGAAAATCACAAAACAACTGTGTGTCGTGTGTTACAAGGCTCAGTTGCATATTGGTTACGTGTCACATCATTCCAAGCTTCTCGCCACTCAGTCAGACTCATGCTTCAAATCCACAAACAAACAAACCGACTGGGAGGCCACCGATGCACAGTGTTCATTATACAGTTCACAGTCAACGGGCATGTATGCAAATACTTCAGTTATTCACATGTTATGATATGTTGCTCTATAACAGGTGCAGTGGCCTAACAGGTAACACAGGTTTAGAGAGCTCACACTGCAAGGGACGACGTGAGGTCACCGTCCTACGAACAGCTCTACTCATACACTGTTCTCTGCTGTGAAACTTCATTTAAAGAAAGCATGCCAGAACTGTATGTATTTTTTGTTTTCTTCTTACAGCTGCACAACACAATCAGAGGATAAACACAGTAATATTCTTTATTTTCCTCTGCTCCACAGTTCTAATAAAAAGACCAAAACCAACAATAAGTAAATCCTACTAGACTGTTTGTGTAGCCAAAGCCTGGCATCACTTATTCCTCTGTGTCACAGACTTGCATTGTTGTTCAAACATCACTAACAACATACAAATGTGCCACATGTTGCACTGGGTGATATTATCCTTTACATGGCCACTGCAGTTTGCTTTGAGCCTATTCCTGCTCTAAATACTTCTACAATCTGAATGTGTATTCATCCACGGGTGAAAATAGTCCCCCACGAATACATATTTTTATTGCTGTTTGCACAAAATTTACTAAAAGCTGCAATGCTCAGATGCTTTATGGGATTATTTAAGATTCTTCTTTTTTTTTTTTTTTCAATAAAAACTATAATTTAGATGTTCACAAAGGTAAGAAAGTTCAAATGTGTTGAGCGAGAGACTACAATTTTGTTCTGGTCTTTTTGTGGAATGTATTAACAAAAAATATAGAAAAATAGAAAATAAAGAATAGCACCAGCTTTATCCTGTATAAGAACCCAGTGGCCAATATATCTGTTTTCCGTTGGATCTTCTGTTTATCTGCACACCTCAGTGTCAGTGTTCAGTTACCTCACAACTTTACCATCTTGCCACAAGGAACTTACTCTGTGGAGTTAGAGCGAGCACGAAACTTCTTTCCTTTCAGTTTCTTACGATTACCACTCAGATTTCCTGCAGAGAAACACAACATGAACACACACACTTCAAATGCAAGTAGATACTTGTTAAATATTGATTTCACGAGTGATGTTGTGTGATGCAAGACAGAATGTGTATGAGTACGACTGTAAGGTTTTGTTTCTGCAAAACTAATTCAGAAAAAAGCTGCATGCTGCTAGCTGTTAAAAAAGCATCAGGTGGGGATTTGGGTGTTACCTTGCCATGAGTTGCTCCTCGGTCGCCCGTTTTCACAGATGTCAGAAATGTGTTTGGCATCTGGGATTCTCTCACTCCATGAATGGGAAAGCCCATTAGATCTAAACACAAACACACACACACACACATAGACAGACATTCAGCAAAGACACAATTTCATCAGCGTAACATCCGTTTTCTAAACTGTTACAGATCATTAAATGCTGCGCTGTTCCTGTTGCAGATGTAGAGAAGAGGGAAAAGACTGAGGTGATTGAAGGAGAAAATGGAGATACCATCGCAGCAGATGGCAACATTATGAGCCATGAAACAGCATCATGACAGCTGAACATGACATGATGTGAGAAATGGAGCGCTGCCCTGCTTTGGGACATTTTGGTTCACCTCCAAAATGTCAACAGACAGAGATGTAACAAAAGCCATGATTCTAACAGAGCATGATATGAGCACATATTGAGGTTGTCTACAGCAGGAACACAATACACACACGCACACATGCACAATAGCCAGTGAATGAATGAATTAGTGATGATGAGATGGCACACCTGAAGGCAAACAGTGAGATGTTCTGAGAAATGGATAGGATGGAGGGAGTGAAGGACAGGGTGCAAATCTGCAGGTGCGACAGGCAGGCTGACCTCTTCTTGGAGCTGCAGCCAGAGTTTGTGCTGACACCCGGAGGCATGTCACTGTAAAATGAATCTGCATCCCCAGGCTTTGTTACATAGTCACCTGGGGGCATTTGCCTGAAAAATACAGTGCAATTCTTTTAGATAGTGATAAATATACAGCCATAGGAAAATTACACTACAAGTTCATTCATCATTACTTTTTAATGTCCATTTATATTTACATTTATTCTCTTATTCAGTTTTTTTCAGCTGAGTCCTGTTTTACTCTACCTTGTGTGCTGAATGTGTGCCTCAGTGACTATTTTAGTTTCGACAATTCTTCACACTAGTACATCCACAAAGTGAAAATCCCATCATACTCTGAATGGGGTAATTTTGCATAATGCATAGTTTTACTTCAGATCCTCTACTTTTTTGGTTACAGTTCCTCTTTACTTTCACTCAGGTTAAATATGGACACATGGTTGTCCCTTGTAATGGAGTAAACAGATACTACTTTAATTTGTAGTTAAATAACAATCTGAGTAGTTTTTCCACCACTGGTCATGCTGCAGGACAATGAGGCTATTTTGTCCCTGGATTACCACAGATGTTTGATGCACATGTTGAACATTGATATTGTGTTGGATAATGTAAGAGAACTGTTATGCAATTATGCTGCTTCATAATTAACTACAGACTTTGTGGTGTGCAAAAACTAAAACCACCGTGGGGAAAAAACAGAGAGAGAGAACACCAGCTCTTAAAATTCATTTGAATATACGACAGCTCTGACATTTAAAAAACAACATGAATGTGAAAAACATTTTAAGTGAGCAAACCGGCAGAATCTTCGGTGAACCTCAGACTCGACATAGCGTCTCTGCTTATAGCTCCTGTGAAGAGAAGAAGAAATATCCTCAGCCCCATAATAAAATAGCTTTTGTCAAATGTAGAACATAATATATGAATAACAGACTTGTTAGTTTCTGACCCCTCAAAACAAAAAAACATCACTTTTTCCTTTTAATGATTTTTAGAAGACTGCAAGGGAAAATTACTGCATAACTAATAAAAATAGAAAAAGAAAAAGGTGAAGAAGAGAATAACACTAATAAAAATGTCATGAGTCACCCCTCAATTTTCTGCGTGTAAGTCCTGGTAGGGGGCCAACCATTAGCCTGGGAACCTCTGGGAAAAAAAAACCCATCACACATGCAGGCCACAGAGACACTTACTTGTAGCACCAGGCTGTAACAGCCAGTATGAGGGCGAGGAAGAGAATGGAGCCGACAATGGCCCCGATGATGATGTTTGTACTGGTGATACCTGAGACAGGGGAAGAGAAGAGGGAGAGAGGGGAGGGCAATGTGTGTTAATTGGATGTCTCTTGTTTCCTGAGTAATGTGGACACATGGGGATACACAAACACAAACCGCAAAACACTGCAGCAGAACACAGGAACACACTACATTTAGCAGGAAAAGTGTAAAAGGAGAACAAGGGGGAATAAACTGAGAACAAAGGAACTGCTGTCACCCTTCAGCACTGGTCTGAGGGGAACTTACAAGTGCAGTAGGTTCCCATTCAGAGATTAGGTCAGTAAATTTCACTTTTTTTATTTGTCTTTTATTGTTTTGTGGTCAGAATTAACCGACCGCAGTGAGCTGAAGTTGAGGTGTGAGAGAAAGAGAACCAGGAAATGACATCAAAGACAGGACAAATACAATGAAAAAAGAACGCAAATCTGACCTCAAGTCACTCCGTCAAAGACATCAGCCTGTCGACAAAGAATGAGTGTGAAATAATGACAAACAAAAAGAATGACGTGCATGGTTAAGTGAATACAAATGCAGCTGGTGGTTTTAATGAGCAGACATGAACTCAACATAGAAGCTGAAATAAACAGAAATGTGCAATCGACAAAAACAAAAAAAAAGTAATCCTTAACATTTGTGTATTGGTGAAGGGGAGCAGTGATGAATGATGAACTGAGAGAGATGAAGTCACGGTGCAAGAGTGGAGATGCACAGGTATGGAGGGAAGAGAAGAATGAATGACAGAAGAGTGAAGAGTACAGGACATAGAGGCATGAACAGAGGCAGCAGAGGTTGAGAGGGTTAACATCTGTACCTGAGACTGGGGCAGTCGGTCCCACCACCAGATAACTGAGAGGAGACGTGGAGTTACAGTCCTCTCCAGCCCAGCCCAAGTCACACACACACTTCAGCTCACTACTGCACACCTACAGCATCAAATACATTTAATAGAAAAACAAATATGTTTACAGTACTTATACCTCAACAACCTGAGCAATAAAGTGATGGAGGACCTACTGTCAAATAACACACAATTACTGACCATACTGTATCATTTAGGACACCCAGTTTTAGGTGTTAGGAGTAATGCTACTGTTAAAAAAAAAGGTCACTAACACAGTAAATTCAAAAATGTTTAAGCATCAAGGGTGGATATAAGTTGTATTTGAAGTTTGAATCCAGTTTTGGCCTCAAATAAACCTGCTTTAATCCTGATTACAGGTTCTGGCCCCTACGTTTGTATGGTTATGTGTATGTGTGTACCCCATGTCCAGAGCAGATGGTCTTGTCAGTGGTCCCAGGGCAAGTGCTGAAGTTGAACTGTTGGATGGGGAGACATTTGTGATTGAAACAGATGCGATCTGTCCCACAGGCTGTCCCGTCCTCCACGTATCCCAGATCTGTGTCTCCGTCAATCAGCACATGAGCACCGCTGAAAAAAAAAACATGACTTAGTCACTTACACTAAAACTAGGAACAAGTGAGATGATAACCAGTCAGCGAATTCTATGTTTTTTTTTCTTCTTTTTTTGATCTGAGTGTGATTATTGTTTTCACACCTGCCCAAGTCATTTTACCAATCATTCCATATGAACCAGGGTTTGCTTTAACCAGATTACAGAGCAGGTTTGCAAATCACCTTAGAAATAAATGTACTATTTCAATAGCAACACTGTAAACATGCTGCTTTAAAAGAATGCTTTTGGTTTTGTAGAGTAGTTTTACTGTTGATATTACAGAGCCAGTGAACAGACAAGAGCAGAGGTTAAAGATGAATCACCAGCAGCTGTTTTTTTAGGATGTTCAGTTTTGGAGGAAGGGGGGTTTCACAATGATGTGATGCGTACCTGCAGTCAAGAGAAGCACTGTGTCGGGCCACGGAGAAAGAAGTCAGCCCTCCCTGCAGCTCTCCAAGTCGTGGGGCAGGTGAGATGTTGGAGCACAGAAGGTACCCACAGTGAACATCTCTGATTCAGATAGACACAACCACAGATCAGTTATAGAGAATAACCCACAAGTCCACAGTTTGCCTTCAGAAAGAGGACTGGCTTACTGTTTGTTACACTGGATCCAAGTGTCCTTGTCCTTCCCACAGTTGCCTTTCTCTGTGCCCTCAATGTTGAGCTTCTCGTAGCAGAACTTGTCGGCCGCTGTCGCTTCTGAGGGAGACGCAACATCAGCATGGAGATGGGCAGTACATGAAATTTATCTCTTAAAAGTTATTCACAAAGGAATATCAGACTTACTCTCTCCCCAAATGTACTTGCACTGTCTGTCTTTTGTTTTACACCTCCCGTTGAAGCAACGACCCTGTAGAGATTAACAGCGTAAGAAAAAGCATAAGTAAAGTTGTTTTTTTTAATGTAGAACTCCCCAGCCACTGCCAAACATCTCACCTGATCCTTCTCACATGTGTAGCCATCCATCTTGTGCACATTTGGTGGACACTAGAAAAAAAAAAACAAAGGGAAACCTGAGGGATGTTGTGATGTTCTGTATGGACCATGAATGTCCTGTGATAGTATTAAATATTAAATTCAGAGCTCCAGCTGTGTGAGGGAAGGTTACACCCACCTGGCTGGAGTTGCCTGTGCAGTTTTCTGGGATGTCACAGTCGTTCACTGCATCTCGACACACAACTCCCATGAACTCCATCTGCAGCAGTGAGCAATAACAATTAGACAGGCTCTGAGAATGAGTGAGGGTGTTAACTTTCTGCACCAGCTCACTTTCCCCTGGCACGCCACACCATCATCTGTGATGAACCTTTATGTCTACCCAGGGTTTACTGGATATAATTCTTGGATTTTATAGCAGTAATAGGCTGTTACAACTATAATATCAGTGACGTGCACAGTGTAGGTATAATAGATCATCGATATATCTACTTCTGATGTATAGATTGGGCCTATTTGTGATGTATTATGATTACTGAGAATGCAAATCTTTTTCAATATACTGGCTGAGGTCCAGTTAAGCACTTACTTTTGTGTAATTCAATATACAGTATATTTCCATTTGTAACTATTTCCATTACATTTATATTATATTTCTTAGAGTTCCCTATTAACTCTACTCACTACTCTTCAATCATGCAGATTATAGTAAATTATGATTCATCTGTAGGAAATTCACCCACTGGGCCTCAGTTTGTTGATGAAGACTTTTCATTTGCTATGTGAAATTTCCTGATGAAGGTGGCTCTCCTAAAAAGTCGCGATTTGAATTCACAAGTACTGGTAGTGTGCAGGAATATAGTTTTTTCTACTATGAACCTTTTGGTTTGATCATGGTATGTAACGATTACCCCCTCTTGTGCCCTGGGGTTTAGTTAGCCCAGGGAAATAAGCGTCTGTACCTTCTATCTGATTTTGGGCAAATGTCTTTATTGGTGAATTGGTCCAACTCAGACTCTTTAGAGCTAAGCCCTTCTGCTTTGCATGATGCATACTCAGCACCTCTATTTTGACACCCTACAGGAGACAGAGGTTGTGGCTGTGACATGTCTTGTACCTGACACTTGTTGCAGCAGGGTCCATTGCTACACTTGGAGCCATGAGTCAGGAGGCACTTCCTGCAGCAGTTTTCTCCCTCTCGGGCACACTCCTTCAAGACAAACAAAAAACTGTTAAGGTCAGGTCTGCTTTTGTTTGGATGACAGTTGTTCAAGATTCATGTAATCTCATCATATCATCAGTCTGAACAGAGGTCTCTTTGGACCAGCTATAATCATGGAATCACGGTTAACATACAGCTCTTTGATTTCTCATGTGAAATTACCTCATTAGTTCAAATTAGCTCCTATCAGACAACGTATGACACAGCAGGTGGTTTCATTGTTAGGAAATTAGCCAATTACTTTGACCTTGATTATCAAGTTGTAATGCATCTCCTGTACAGTAACTCACAGCTGGGCTGCCACAGTCACACTCCTCTCCTGGCTCCACAAAGCCATTTCCACAGACTGGAGGGTCTAACAGCTGGGGGGGGGGGGTCAGAATTAATATTCATAATACAAGAAGAAAACAACTTTAAATAGATTCATGTGTGTGTCTGAGTGTGACCCACCCTCAGGGGTTCGTTGAACAGACAAGCTCCTCCTCCACTGTTCAGGAAATTGTGGTACTCCTCCACATTGCAGTCGGAGAACCTCTTGGGTAGGTAGAAACTGTTCAACACAACCATATCATGTAGTTACTGCAGATATAATACAGACAGGACCCTCGGCTAATACTGAGAGTGAGAGGGCTTGCTCCCGAAAACTCATTACAGGAAAAAAACACTTAGTAACTGGCATGAAAAAATGTAGTTTTAAACATTTTACCCACACAAAATGACTTTTCATTCCTCACATTTAATTTCAGTGCTACAGGCAAAACCATAGCAGATTAGTCATGTTTAATATAGTTTGTATTTCTTACAGATACCGTACCATAAATATTCATGTTTTATGACAGGTTTACCATACTCACAGTTCAGAGGAGATCCTTACTACAACATGGAGGCAGACAGACAGTATAGCTAAGACTGTGAAAACATGTACTGTGTGGAGATATCTGTAAAGTGTAGATGAAGCTAAGATGGATTTGTGAATTTGCCCTGGAAATGAACCTGCATAGTGTGAATGATTCACTTGTTGAACTGTTATTGCATGTATCATTTGATGTTGTTGCCAAAAGGATAAGCTGAATTTTTGGGCACATTTTCACAGATTCTCAAAACCGAAATCACACTCTACTGAAGGTGACGTTAACAGTTACATGTCCCATGTGCTTGCTTTGGTTTCACTTACAGTAAAAATATAAGTACAGCTTGATTAGACATCCACCTGGAGCCCAATTTGCATCTGAAGTAGTTGTCCAAGTCTATTCCAATCAAAAGCTCTGCATTCACTGAGGCTTTTAATGATATTGACCCAAACCTGAGAAGCACTTAAATATTATTATCCTCTGCTGGTCTGTCAGGGCTTAATGTTGATTAGGCTGTCGGCAATGTTTAACTCGAGTGGCTGTGATAGTCATCGGGACTGACACAGGAGACAATGCAATAACAGTGAAACTCACTGAGAGTCAGGGGCTGTGAGAGGTCGTTGCTACTTCAAATGTCACGTGACTAAATGAAGCCACCTACAGAGATGATGGTTGTACAAGGACACGGTAATGATGCTTTGATGGCGGATGAAGTACACTACAATATCTGAGAAAGATTTCTTTAAGAAATGACTCAGATTTAAAAGCTGTCTGTGGGATCTGAGCCTTTGATCTCCAATTTTTCAACAGAGTTGAATCAGGTCAAATTCTTGTAGTGTTCATCTCTTTTTAAGTAGTAATACAGGGTGAGATGAAGATGAAGCGTGCTTGAGTGATTCATTGGTCAGCAAAAGAAGTTGCCAGGTGGACTAATATTATTATTCAGCAAAGATAAAAAAAAAAAAAAAACATTTCATGGTACATATAGGAACATAGGACCAAAATATGTATTCCAAAAGATTAAAACACAGATAATACTGCTGTCAATATTTCCCTGTAATACACAGATCGATTTAACAACATGTGTGAAGCAGCAGCATCTTAAATGATTTCTTTCTCCCTTCACTCTCTATTTCACTCACAGGTAGCACATCGCACCCTAGTGGCCATCAGGAGACACAGCATGTTTACACTGATGTCTGAAACTGCCAAACTGTGCACGGTGCCTCATGTCTACAGCTAGTCTGGCCCTTTTTCTGTTCTGTTCAGTCTTGTGATGTTGCATCAGTTATGTCTCTTAAATACATATTTTGTCCGGGTTTGTTCATGACAACATCCATTCTTCGTCACGAGAAGAAAACAGAATGGAAACGATACAAAATATATAAAACAATTCAAAATCCTAACTCGACCATTATGCACATTCAAATGATAAATTGTGCATCTTTTCTCTAAGGACTGTGCCCTCTAACAGGTTTACATTAGGTTTAATTAGGATTTAAGTTGCTCATAATATGCCACACACACAGTGTATGAATCCACACATATTCCATATATGAACAAACAAATCAACTCTCTCTCTCTCTCTCTCTCTCTCTCACACACACACACACACACACACACACAGCTAAACCCTGCGAAAAAAATGTGAAAATAGTTAGTAGTAGTAGTCAGATTAGGTAGATCAGACATGCAGGTGCTGAGGGAAAAAAAAGAAACTTTCGTCAATGGACATGACTGAGGTTGCTCATTGAATACATGTGTCTGAAATACCATTGACTTTACTTTAGAGAATACAGATCTGGGCCGGATCCCATTCACAGAGGACAGGCTCAAAAGAGATCAGAGTGACCTGTCCTCTGTCATGTGATCTCATCTGATTTCATGGCAGGTTAATTATGGTAACCCAATAGAGCAGGTTCTGGACAGGGAGTGCCAAGGGAGTGTACTGTTGTTCCAGGGAAATGAGTAGACAAATATTGGCCTAAGATGAGAATGACATTGCAGACTGTTTCAATCGGTTAGATATGGACAAAAAGAACTGATGAAAAGTCCTGGCTTTCACAGGGCAGGAGGGAGAAGGAGCCTATCAATAATCAGAGCGACCAAATAATAAAATTTTCTAGGTCGATCAGACATCGGCCAAAAACTGAAGGATACACATAAAGTGAAATTGTACAAAATGATAATGAGAAATGCAGTCAGTGTGGAGCAAAGGGACATCAAACTGTATTTGCTCATATCATTTTGAACAGAGAAGCTGGGGCCACAGTGGCTGTAGTGCTGCTGGATGAAATGGGAAAGGTTGTGATGACTGACAACCCCTCCGAGGCAGCCAGTTGGTTCAAAACAGCACAGGCAACGTTCTAGCCAAGCTTCTGCTCACCTGCTGTCCCATTCGGGATAGAGGGGGAACGTGAAAAATATTTAAGAAGAGGGGTATACAAACGCACATCACAGTGCCTCTTGCACGCACAACACTCCCAATCACATCCTTATGCACTCACAGTGGCACAATACCAAGCAAGCAAAAGAAACATACACAGACTCAGTCTTATACTTATTTCCTAATCTTAGCAAGATACAGGTTACATAACACATTTCTACCGAGTGGAGCCCAATGAAGTTACATAAACAAGCTGAGACCATTCGGAAAATTCACACAGACTGACATCTAGTGGTTCATTACAGCACTACAATAACACTCCAGATGATGGAAATGTTTTCAATACTGTAATTTTAGGGAGTCACATACTGTAATTCACATCTAACCAACATTTGGCTCATCTGTTTTGTATGGATTTCACAATTTACTCTTTAATTACCTCAAAATACAAATGAAATCACTGAGCTGGTACATTTGTTTGTGGTCAGATTATAAATGCAAAATGCCCACAGTCTCAGGTTTGGAGAGGACACGATCAAAGTGTTTACCTACAACTACTTTTGAGTGGGATTTGATTCAACTATTTGATGATGCAATTAATCCATTTAAAATGAAAGTCAGGTGAATATGCCATCATTTTTGTGGGATTTGGACGAAGCCAAATTTGTTGGGGAAAACCATTAAGACAATGATGAAAACAGTGACGCCTGCATCTCCACTCCAAACCACCAATCCAAATGAAACTGATTTTAACAGACAACATTTTGATCCCAGTTGGAGTTTCCTCATAAACTCTGCTGTGTCTTTACCAATCATTTCTGGGAAATTGTAATTTAAAAGTAACTTACCCAACATCATCCATGATACAGCCTGACCAGCGATCTTCACACTTGCATTCACCTGGACAAAACAAAAACGCATCTTTTGTTGCATAGGAAAGATGCTTAAGAAAATGTACTAAAAGCACACATTAATGTTAAATTACGTACCACTGAGGATCCTCTTCTTGTCCGAGAAGATGCCAATGTTCTGTCCAAGAGACTGAGCGAGGGTTATGGCCATCTCATCTGTTTTCCCGTACTGATAAGACAAGACAGATTGACACAGAACAAGGAGAGAAACAGCAGGAGCCAGAGAATAAAAAGAATATTAGATCAGTCTGGTGAGAAGAACTTGTGTTACAAAAGAGTTTAGAGAGGCATCTCCCTTAAAAGCACAAAATAAAAATAGTCAGACAGAAACTAAATGGCTACAAGAATGAAACGTTGGTGTTTAACATATGCTTTCTTATGGCAAAGTGCGACGGACTATTGTAATTATTGCTAACAGGTTTTTTGTTGGATCCGTGGCTCAGGACTCACCTCATTCACTCCACCTCCTTTAGTGAGGGAGCAAACTCCTCCCATGTAGGAAGCTCCACCCCAGCTGCTATGAAAGCGAGTCCCTCTGATAAAATAAAGAAAAGGTGGTGTGTTTAATAAAGAAAAAAAAAGATGAAGGGTGCAAGAAAATCCTTTTAAGATATTCAGACTCACGAGAAGAGGTGAACAGAGTCGCATTTCTCCTTGATGAAGTCTTTTCTGTACTTCATGAACTCCCTCAGGGTCACCATCGGGTCGTCGTCAATGTTGAACTTGTTGTCAGTTGACCAGGTTTCCATGGCAACCAGTACAATGCGGGTGTTAAGCTGTTCCTTGAAGATCTGCAGAATTAAAGGAAAATGAACATCAGTGTTTTTTTGTTTTTTTTTTGTCTCCACAGAGTTTTAAGAACAAGAAAAGATGAAATGACGCGCCCTGATTGACATTAACTCTGACAGGCATGTTTCAAAGTCGTCATCATCTCCAGCTGTTCGTTATGACAGCACCAGTCAGTCAGTTATTCAACAGTCAGTGTGATCAGTGTGATCCTGCCACCAGACAGCAGCACATCACAGGCGGCTAGACAGAGTCAACAAGTGCAACAGTCTGAAGGGCAAAGCTGGAGAAAATTGGATGGTAAATAATAATGTTTGCTTTCATAAGATAGAAATCTACTGGGGTCCACAGCCACACAAACACTAGAGAAGAGGACAAGGGTTAAGAGTCTTTGTTTCAAGCTGAATGCTGTGAATCTCGGGACAAACCTGGCAGAGCAGAGAGGGAGCAGTCAGCGATATGTGATATTGTTCACTCTGAATGTGTTTGTGCATTTACATGGCAGGTTCACCATATTAAGGGCTGTCCAAAATCAGCTAGTGTGGAGCAAACAATAAAAGTCCAAGGCAGTGACTCTGCAGCAATGCTAACTCTATACCGTGTTTCTGTAAACATTATGTTGGTCATACACATAAATCTAAGACTATGTTTTCCTACACTTTTTACAGTTGGGTTAAACCCGCTAGTGTGTCGCAGTCACATTTTTCTTGTCCAGGTGTTTTTTTTCCAAGATACTGTAACTGTGAATGTGGAACACTGTGAAACACAAATAATAAAGTATCCCTGAAAGCCACAACATCTCCGATTTGATTTCATGATTTGATACGCTTTGGTTGCTTGTCACGCCTCCCTCTGCCCTTGTTTGCTGTCTGCCTCTACACTGGCTGCTAACTGATGAAGGTGACAGTGCCAGAAAATCATTATTACATTGGGCAAAGTAGATGTCACAGCCAAGCCTTCTCTTCATCAGGTAAAAAGCAATAAAAAAAACTGTGCATAACAAAGAGCTCATTTGGGCTTGCTTGTGCCACTCTGTAGGTATTTGCTTAGGAAATAAAGCTATATCATTTATTATACCTAATCTTCCTAAGAACTTGCCTCTGTGCTGTGGCAGCATGAAATACAGTGAATGGAAAGACAACTCTGCTTGTACTTGGAAATCAATGGGTGCTACCCAAATAGCGTCTGCTTCATATGATCATCTTCAGGGACACAACAAAAAGCATGACCTTCCTCCAGCTTCTCCAGCCTATCAGCTTACAGACGTGACCCTGAAGCAGGTCAGATTTCGGTAACACAGCACACAGATGTGGCCACAAATAATCAAACATTGAAATATCTGCCTCAGTGCTGCTGGGATGCCACTGCTGCTTTGGTTCTCTGAAACCTTAAAACTCATGAATGGCTGGTTAATGGCTGCTTGCAGCATTTTATGAACCAGGAGGTTTTAAATGGAACAAGTGAGGTTGGTTAAATGAGAAATCACTGCAATGTCCCAGTACCTGGGAGTGCTTGTGGCAAGCTTTCCAAGAAGAGGATCAATACAATTCTTACCATGTCAGCCATATTGACCACTGACTTAGCATAGTTATTCGTCTGCCCAATGGAAAGCCGATGCTTCTTATACTGGAGAGAGAGAGAGTGAGAGTGAGTGAGAGAGAGAGAGAGAGACAGAGAGAGAGAGAGGGATGGAGGGATGGAAGGGAAACAAATATAAGTGGGATCCATAATCTGGAACAAATTCATTTTAAGCCACTTAAAATGTATAAAAGAAGCAGTGTCTGCATATTTGATTTGCTCCATATATCAATGTCACTGTGTATAAAACAAAATCGGTCCCAGAGGATCTTTGTCAGGCACATTTGGACCAAAACATTTTCTGTTTCATGCACAACATAGTTGGGTTCTGGAGTGACTTTAAAGTACAAGCACGTTTACATTGTCGACTCTTATCCCATCCAGCAAGTTCTCGGAAATTTAAAAGTACAAGCTTTGGGATAACTGATGTTTTTTGTAATTTTTCTTATACTCAACAAATCCCATGAAAAGACCATAAACCTAAATGTCATCGACTTCAAATGTTCAACTCAATTCAAGATGACCTCGAAACATAGTCACTGTCATTTGTTTTTAATTAATCCTACATGCACCATGACACTCCTGTAAATTTATTACCAGAACACCGAATGTGTTTCAAACTGCACATGAAAATAGTCCAACAACTTAAACTATTATTCCAGTTTGAAATGTTCATGAAAAACCTTCCAGCCATACATAACATAAGGAAAGATAGTGTATCAGTCCTTTTATGAGAGCAGAAAATACTGTGTAATTAATGCCTTAGATGTAGATGTGTGTTAGTTTGTTGTATCTATGAGTGATTGAGTGTTTTCTGTCTTAGCTGTGGTGCAATTTCTATCAATCTCGGCATCACGAACACCAAAATCCTAAAATCATATATCATGAAATATGGCGAATCCATGACAAAATAAAGAGACTCTCTTAGCAGCATACATTCATACTATATGAAGTCAAAAGCTTACCATTAAATGGTCATTTATCACCATCAACTCAATGTATTTGGTCTCATCCTCTACACTTCGTGACACACGTGGAGCCTAAGAGGAGACAACACAGTTTAGTTTCATCATAATAACAGACACAGACACTGACGCCCCTTTCTCAGCTTCTTTTAACCAGGACTTTGCACATCAAGGAGAATTTCAGAGGAGCACGCACAGCAAACACAAGATCAACTCATGTCTCCTACGTCACCAAGAAAAGAAAAGAGAAGACAAATCAATAGGGATGAACTTTGCGAAGCTAAACCAGGTGTGTCTGTTCTCCAAATTCCAAATAAAGATGAGAGCCACTCTGATGGCTGAGAGACAGACAGCTGCAGACATCTGACTGTGCTTCAGAAAAGTCGAGGCTGGGAGCAGCCTCGACTCATAAGGCAATAAATATTTCATGAAAAAGAAGAGGGGAAGAAGAAGTAGAGAGAGGGGGTGGAGCGCTGTGGAGTGGGAAGCGAGCAGGAAACAGTCTCTCGATTTAGTTTTGTGAATTAACACAAAACATACAGGTGGAAAACAGGGTAATCGGGTCTGGACAAAAAGCATAATTATAGCACAATTATCTCTCTCTCTTACACTCTCACAGACACACATACTCATGTTCACAACACAAAGTGAGGTTAGTGTGAGTCCATTAGCATCCTGCTGCTAATGATGAAGACTTCCCAACAAGCGTGCCAGCAGCAGAGTCATACCTGTCTCTTTTTTCTCCTGTGAACAACTTTTGCCCCAGGAAATGGAGGGCTGGGAAAAGGTGGCTCTGGCACATCACCTAGGAAACAGAGATATTTATGACGGTCAACATTCAAGAAGAGTCTCCAAAACTGCTGATGGACTCTCTAGGTTCAGCACAAGTAAATAAACTTCACAAACCCTAATAGCCATTTACTTCTATTAACATCAATGGCACATTAAATTCTTCGAGTCATCTTACCATTGAAGAAATCGTTAAATCCCTCCTGCCCTGCAGATTTATATATCATGTGAATGTGGACATCTCCCTGGAAGACACAAAGAGAGGAACTTAAGTGAAACAGGTGCAAAGTGTTTGAGATGCAGACTCAAATTCACTTTCTTTAATTTACCCACTTTAGAGATCTTGGTGTATAAGGTCAAATACGCCAGAATAAAGTACCTCCCACCGCCACAAAATTAGAACAGCATACTCCCAAATGTTATTTTAGATTTCTGTCGTCCAGGTTCATGTGACCAATTCACTGAGGAGTTGAAAACCCATATTTACTGCGCAGTCAAGCTGCTCGTTTCATCAGCAACTACTAATTTGTTTTGGCGACCTGTATGTTAAATGGGCAGAATGTCAATTTAATTATTATTGAGCACGCACACACCCAAACACACATCTCCCCTCTGAGCTGTATTTTTACAGCACGTTAGAGAGGGTTTTGGCAGCATACTATTGCTATACCTCAGTGTACTTTAATGTCAACAGAAGAGGACTTATGTGTTTTGTAGTTTACAATTTAGGAATCCATTCTAGTAAAATATATTGAATCCTTGTTTTGTGCTATTTCTGCATGCATTTAGTTACCTTTTGATATGCTGAATAATTTCAGGAAACACTGCTAGTACTGTGTATTGGTGAACGAGAGCAGGCGTTTCACAGGGAGGCTGAGCTGAACCACCTGATAGACTGCACTGAGGGCGGAAACGCTCCAACTCCTCCGAGGACACATCCTGTTTACGTTCGTATCTACTGTACTTCAGAGAAGTGGCACTGGGTAGGGTTGAAGTGGACCAAGCTGAAATGACACCTCCTTCGCTCTAAATTCAGTTAAACCCGCTGGAAATACACGGTACTGTGTTATTAATTTACCGTAGTCAGCGCCCATTAGCTTCGTTTCTACACAGTCCAAGCTCAACAGGTTGCTGTAATGCTAACTTTTTAAGCTAGCTATCAGCTAGCTTGCTAATGTAACGACAGGGGCAACGCTGAATGCCAGTTAAAGCTCGTTTTTTTCATTCAGGCGATCCATTTACTGAACACAATTGCTGTAATCTGCTGTTATTAATCTTGACTGATTGATATATAGTTGATACAACACTGACCGGGTTGACAGAGTCAACCTGCTGTAGCTGCCAAAACCACTCAGGTACTTAGCTTAGCTGGCTAGGCTATCTGAGTAGCTGTTGAGTGTAATAATAGCTTCCTAAATACCTGTTCGTCGTTCAATTATGGCGTAACGTTAATCACAAAATTGGACTTAAATATACACATGGGCTTTGTATATGTCCATTGTATTAGATAGATATATCGTCACGGTCGGTCGTCGTTAACCTCTTGTGATGGATCTTTGTCTTCAGTTACTACATGACATAATTACATTACGGTGAAATCAAGTAACACGGAAGATAAAGTGCAAAAATATCAGTGTATGACAGTGAAACGAGACGAATGGGGATCCAAAACCGATAACGACTTGCTGGTTAAAACCTGGGGCAAACAGGCTCTTAAAAACATGATGATGATGATGATGATGATGATTTAGAGGGAGGACGTGTTGCTGACTCTGTAGCCTCAGATCATCACACAGGGAGCTCCAAAGCTGAGCAGCCCCAACTACAAAAAGCCTATCTAAAAAGTAGCCTTAAAAGCCTTCTTGGTAAAGCTCCTGTGTTTTGCACCATCCAAATGAGTGAGATTTCAGTAATAAATCCACAATGTTGTGAAAGCATTTATGAGTTTCTGAAAGTCAAGTTGTGTTGCCACAGTCAGTTTCTGTTGAACGCTGTCACTTATAGAAAGCTCAAGTGTGTAATTCAATTGTTAATTGTGTTGCCCTGCAGACTATGCAATCTACTACAGAACAGACACTCTTGCTCTGCAACCTCAACCATCAAGTCATTCCCACTTTGTTTGCTAATGAAATGAGAGCATTGTTTCTCGGGGACAGCAGATATTGGGTCAACTACACTGTGGTGAATAGAAATACAGGGGGGTTGCCCATAGCTAGGTCAGTCTGTGGCACAGTTAGATTGCTTCATCAGTAATGGGGCCATTCAGATAAACTTTTATAACTATACCTTTTTTTCCATGATCAGGAGATTTATATACAGAAAAAAACTGTGTTTAAAAATGTATGAAGGCCTTTTTAACTCCCAGGACACTGATGAGCTACTTTTTTGTTTCTGACTTCCTCGTTTCATCCGTTCGAACAGGAACTCTCCTCGCGGCCTCGGTTCCTGTCGGCACCGACAACCATGTCTTGCCGGAACATCCACGCCACCAATGCTTTTGCCTTCATCATCGCCTTTGTGTCGGTAGGAGGGCTTGCTGTGGCAGCAATAATCCCACAGTGGCGGATAACAAGGCTGGTCACCTTTAATCGCAACGCCAAGAATATCAGTGTGTACGATGGGCTCTGGGCGAAATGTGTGAAACAGGATGGCTATTCAGGATGCTACTACTATGACTCAGAGGTATTACTTTGAACAATTTGCTCATCTCTCCTTTATCCGTTTTGATCTAGATTGTCCTAACAAAACCCATGTTTTCTCACATCTCCAGTGGTACTCTAAGGTGGACCAGCTGGATCTGCGGCTCCTGCAGTTCTGTCTGCCTGCGGGCCTGCTGCTCAGCTCACTAGCTTTGCTCCTGTGCATGACTGGGATGTGTAAGACCTGCTGCTGCTCAGAGAAGCCTGAACCAGACATTAAAACAATCAGATTCCTGGTTAACAGTGCAGGCTGTCATCTGGTGGCCGGGATGTTCTTCTTCCTGGGAGGTGCTATTGCCATCGCACCTTCAGTGTGGTTCCTGTTCCGCACTAAAGAGCTGAACATCAGATATGACAGCATTTTCTCTGATGGATTTGCTGTGTATGTATCAATAGGCTGCTCTGGAGGACTAATGCTGGCTGCACTGCTAATGTTCATGTGGTACTGTATGTGTAAGAAGTTGCCCTCACCGTTCTGGTTGCCCCTGCCCTCCATGTCGACGTCTCTGTCCACTCAGCCTCTCACTGCCAATGGATATCCTCCCTCCCCAGTGTATGGTCCGCAGCCCTTTCCACCACAAACCTTCCCCCCCACAGTGATTGAAACCCAGCCTTATGTGCCATCTCAGGCCTACGCACCAAGTGTCATCACTCCTGCACAACCACAACTGTACATGTCTCAGATTTCTGCCCCAGATGGGTATGGGTCTGAGGTGGGAGGAACCCAGGCTTACAGCTACGCTCCTTCACAGAGCTACGCTCCCTCGCAAAGCTACGCTCCTTCTCAGGGATATGCATCCAGCTATGCAGGCCATCGCTACTCCACCCGCTCACGGATGTCTGCCATAGAGATCGACATTCCCGTGCTGACACAGGGAGACTAAGAGAAAAGAGGCTGAAAACCTCAGCACACTGAAGCTGTCTGTCCTCGAGCCTCCATGAACTTCACCGTTGATAAAACTAACAGAGTTTGATAGATGGAAGTTAATAATATGAGCGCTATTTACAGCCTCTGGAGTTTCATAAATTCAGTTAGTCAGTGCACGCCTGTAAATTGCTGATTATAGAATATGAGAGCCTCTGGAGGTACTGTATGAAGGATGACGTTTTCTTTAAAAATGAAGAGCACAGAAGCACTGGAGCAAACACTGTATTCAGCTTCAGTATTGTAGAAAGGGAAGAAAATAAACTTTTACTCAGCTAAATGTACAGAAAGACATCTCACCTAGCTTTTGTCACTATTTTACTAGAGTAGCATCACTACACAGAACAGACTACATCATCCGCTGCCTCATATGGGACCAGTGTACTAGCTATAAGCAAATAGTAACATCTTGTATGTGGTTTTATGTAAATTATCACTGTGTTTTTTTGCTGCCAAAGTGCAGCTTATCCTCAAAATTGTATTCATCTTTATAGTTTTTTTTTTTTTATGTTGAAATGCGTAACACATAATGTTCCTGTATGATGATGCTTCATTGTTGTGTCCACTTTCAGGAGGCCTTTTATTAACACTACTGAACCAACACTGGCTGTCATTAACTTTAAATTCTGTATCTCTAAACAGAGAGCTACTAACTGACTCGTTGATTTGTTTATGTTGAGTCTTGTCTGTGAATTGTTAGTAACACAGTGCCCTGTGGAGAGCAGCTGTTATAGTTTTTAATGCACTAATTATGTGAATACTGTGCCAGTTCACTTTGCCTTTGTTCAAATGTAAGTACGACCTCCGAACATGTTACTTATCAGTTATTGCAGCAAGTGTTTATGTCAAAAAAGATGACACTAATCTGTCAGCTGTGTTAAATGCAATGTATAGATGCAGATTTTGATTATTGAATTTTTATTATGAACTGTAATGTCAATGACAGGGATGAGACTGTTGTTCACTTGCTCAACATGTCAAATAATGATTAATGTCATAAAATGTAAGAAGACCACTAGATCTCTGGATGAATATGTGGGAAATGTTACTTATTTTTCTATATTTTCCTGTAAACGTCTATGAGCTTGAGGTGTGATGTTGTATGTGACTAAGCCAAACGTAACTGTCAGATAAATTGCTGTCATTAGTGTGGTTTGTTTAACGAGCACTGATCAACATTTAATGCGCCCATTGTGTCATTTAGCAATATAGAAGTTGGTGATATTGTGGAGTGTTTTTGTATGCTGTCATCTTCTTATTTTTATTAAAGCATAAATCAAATTGTATTTTCATGTTTATTTATGAGCTGGAGCAACAAATTCAAAACAAATTTATAAACCACTATAAAGTCCTGAATATTTGTGACTGCAACAAAAATAGATACAATCAATCCCAAAGTATTCACATGAGTAATCTGTCCAGCCTCACTGACTTGCCAAAAGACTAATATGTGAATTCAGATAGACTGAGTTACAGACTGGGGGAAGAAAGAGAGAGCTCCACTGACAGTCTCAGCTCATTATTTCTCTACATTTCCAGTTAAACTGATAAATTGTTTGAGAAATCAATGGCCCGGTTTCCCAGAAGTGTGTCACCATAAAATGTTGTGGCTCCTTCCGTAATTCCTTCACGATGACACGACTCACTGAGGGAATAAGAAATTGTTGCTGCATCACCATGCAAGATTCACAGAGCGTGTATTATGTTGTGCAGGTGCTCCAGATTTACTCCCTGTGCAACACACACAACTGCTTGTCAGCAGCTTCATACTTACTTTACAATAAATCACACTATAGTGAAATAGTCCTTCTGACTATTTTATTGTATGAGCTACATGCACTCAGCTGTTAGCCTAATTTATTAAAAAAAACTAACAATAACAGCAATCACCCAGAGCCCAATTAGAAAACCTCAAAAGCTTGTTTCATCCTACCTGCTTTCAAAATTCCAAATATATTTAATTTCCAATAATATAAAATGGAGAAAAGCTATAAATCTGCATGTTTGAGAAGCTGGAGGTAGAAAATGGAATTATTAAATACTGTAACATCAACAATCGTGGATATAGTTAATATACACAATGCAAAACAGAACAAAACTGCTTTTCCTTTGCTCAGCTGAGGAGTAAGCTGTTGTGAAATCCCCATCAGCACACTCAGTGATATAAACCCACTGACATTTGAATTGTGATCTTGTCTGTGGATAAATATCCAAGGTATCACAGCACCAATTAAGAAAAGCGTGCACTCTAAATAAACCCAGCTTTCAGCACTCAAGTGTTTTGTTTCAGCTCAGATGTGGTGTCAATGGACCAAGTGTCTGGATGAAGAGCCACCAGCCTGAACTGCAGCTCTCATAATTGGAACCAGCTCCCTCTTTGATGTCACATTGTTATGTTTGCTGGGAGTTTAATCACTGATAATTAATAAGAGCACAATTAAAAGAAGTGTAGCTGCTTCTTTATTATTTGTAGCACAGACACACAGCACTATTCATCATTACCCGAACAGTTACTGCTGAATTAAATGTTGTAATAAAACATCTTCTTCTTTGTTCCCCAGATCATCGCTCGCAGCCAATTCAGAAAACACATACACAGCATATAGACTCTGCAGGGTGTGTGTAGTGATGGAGATTAAGGGTCCAAACACAGATGGCTTTCATATGTCGTGCTACAAAGAGACAGGGGTGGAGCCTGGGTTGCTAAGGGAGATGGTACCTCAGACACAGACCGCTGGCTCATGAATATAAAGCAGTGAGGGGTAACACGCCTTTCATTCCCGCCCTCTCTCTCTGCATGTGTGAATGAACTGGTCTGGGTTTAGCAATATGAAGTTGGCTTGAGGCCACAGGGAGACCCCTCAAAAAAAAAAATATCACTCCCAGCTTGAGCTAGTATTTAAAAAATCTTCCCTTGGCACCTTGTTCAAACAACCCCCTCCCCACAACCTGCCACCGCTCTGCATCAACACACCCCTCTCCTCACCATTCAGCCCCTCACCACTGATAAGTGTAGACACTTATCCGCACACTCTGTTCATCTTGTTCCCTCAGGCTAGGTTGTCACCCAACATCTGAGGACTGAAGCAGTAAGAGCGCAGACCAGGAAGGGAAATTTTAACATTTCACAGAAAAATAATTTTAAAATATTAAATTCAGAATCAACAACAAAAGGAAATCATGACATTTGGGAAAATGTTTTGGTCTAAACTGAAATATCTCAATAACTACCACATATATAAAGACTGAATTTTGTTCAGACATTCATGGTCTCTGGTGGATGAATCCTAAAGATTTTAGTGATGCTGACCTTTGACCCATCAGAAAGAAACAATTCAACTTTCATGATCCACTGCCTTTTTCCCTCCCAGCAAAGATCCCCAAACCTGGAGCTTAACTGTGGATGTTGTGGTTATGTGGTATACAGCACTATGCTTTTTCTCAGTGTTCAGCGAAAGCAAACAGAGAGAGTTGCTGAGGTGTGGCCACAGGGGCCCTGAGGTGCAGGTGGGGTTGGACAAGGTGTCCAAGATATAATTAAATAAAAATGTAAAACATATGGTGTTTTCTGCAAATGCAAGCTAGCATCACACATCCTCCCTACGAGTCATCTGCCCCCCCCCCTCTGGCCCTCACACACACACACACACACACACACACACACACACACACACACACCAGGAATCACACACAGACACTTAACGCGCTCAAAAAGTGCAAGATCTATCAGCTACGTATCGCCTGGGAACATCACGTTCTCAGCCTCTGAACTTTAATTCTGGTGCTCTATATTCCTCACCACTGCAGCCTACTTGTACACAAGCCTATTTACATAACACGATAAGACACTTTCAGACCAGTTCAGCTACATAAGGTGACAGGAGCCGCTTGTTAAGGACGCACTTAGCTAATGTCCTGTATAACTTTTTCTGGCTTGCAGGAGGAAGGGCAGATGGATTTACCATATGGCTGACAGGAGCCACGCCGTCTCTCAACAACCCCATCTGACCATGCTTTTTTTTTTTTTTCCTATCACTTTCAACCGGATCATAACAGCCAGAATTAGCGGTGCATCGTGCTGCGTTCAGAGCTATCGGTGATCAAGGGAGATATGCGGCTGGTTCAGAGCATAACAAGATCAGGATTGAGCATGCAAACCTTTAAAAAAGACCAACTTTATCTCTGTGTGTGCTGATACACAGGATACATGGAGATCACTTAGGTTGTCGCGGCAGACATCTGTGCATCTGTTTGACAAAAATGAGAGGACGACCTGCAGACCGAGCAGACTGTCAAAGAGACAAAGATATACACAGGCCGAGAGTGAAATAGAGAAGGAGACACACTGAGAGAATCAAGAGATGCAGAGGGGAAGAGACAGTCAATGTGGACCGCTGCCCGCAGGGAGCAGACATCCAGAGCTCAGTGCTGACAAACTGACAGCCACCGCTGGGCTCGAGGGCAGAGCTGTGCCTGGCATTATCATGCAGACAGGATTCCCTGGCCTAACAAGCCAAAACCTACACTGCCAATGGAGGAACATGCAAACTATTTGCCAAAAACCCATCGGTAGTTATTCTGCAGAATGGACATATTATGTTTTATATGATGTACTGAAGAGGGACAGGTCTTTGTGCCCAGTTGAGATCTAGTGTTTGATATGGGAAATATTTAAGTATATAAATATTACTGGATTGTCATTACCAATATGGACACTAAATATTGTAGCTAACTGAAGTGGCTAACCTTAATGTGAACCGATTTATATTCTGATGAGTCAGTTACAGTTTACTCCCCAACTCATCAAACTTGATGAAATCATATGTTTTGTATGTAAAATCCACATTTTAAAAAATAACAAGTATATACCCGTCAGATAAATATATATGAGTATGAACTAGCCTGAAATAAGTATCTCAAACTGCACCTAGGTAATGTATTTGAGTTGTCATCAGTGCCAATGTCCCAAATGAGTTCTTCTATTGGCATAAAAACAGGAATGTATGTTTTAAACTATGTCAAACCACAAAGGCCAAGGAGGCACAGAAACCACTTCATCTGGTCAGTTTCCCAGTTGAAGGAAAATAAAGACTTCAGTATAAACTGTTCTTCTGCACACTGTTTATTTAAATTGCTTTATATAATTAAATGTTACCTGAAATTAGTTGTTTTGATGTTGTTGATGATGATGACTGTCGTGTTTTCAGATTTGTGTACATGATACTGCTGCAGGTGCGTGTTTATCTGTATCTTTAATCTCTGATATACAGCTGTGTTGTTGACATGACAGAAATGAAACTAGAGGAGAATTCTTTTCAATCTTTGTGTGCACTTTGGATCTTACATCAATGACCCAAACGAAGTGATCACGATACTGATTCTGAGAAAAGTGCTGCAGCTATACTCTGAGCTAAGATACTTCTCTCTCTCTCTCTCTCTCTCTCTCTCTCTCATCGCTTGAATAATTCAGTCTCTCAAGAAAACGTTGGATAGGAATGACAGAGGCAGAGGAGAGATGAAGAGGAGGCCAGATAAGGAGGGAGTGAGGACAAGACAGAGGCGAGATGTTCATTCCTTCTTTGTCTTCAGTGTAGTTTTCTACATTTTTTACATTCATAACCCTCCATTGATTAAATAACTTATTTTCATTTTCAATGATGTGATAATTGCCATTAGAAACAATGAGTTCCTCTTGTTTTACAGCTTCTCTGTGGAAGATGCAATTACAAGCTCTAATGACATTTATTTTACTTATGATTTTTTGGCTATTTTTCTGTGTACCTGTCCCCCTCTCATCCCCTTTTCCTCTGGTAACACTCATCTTTTCAGCACTCTCACTTGCTGTTTACATCTGTCCATCCTCTTTATTCATTCTCCTTCCCCCTCTCTCAACACTGTTGGCACTAAAACTGTCATATGGGAATGAATGTTAAGTAGTTCTGTGTGCCAGGCCGCCACCACCACCAACACCCATGAGTGCACATGCACATTTTCACATGCGAACACACACCCACGGACACAAACATAGACACACAAGTCCCTGACCTCTCTTATCTGGTCTCCTTTCGTCCCTTACTGATTAACACCAGACACACACTTCTGGACGTTTTAATTAGAGCAGAAATCAAGTCACACACACATTCTCTCTCTCTCTCACACACACACAGTGTCAGCGGCTGTTCTCTCATGCTCACAGCGTCTTTCGACAATCTCAGATCTGTCCTTTCGTTCCGACCATAATGCCTCTAATTGTTTTTATCTAATTGGCTGCAGGCTTTTCTCCTGTCTGCTGACTTTGTAAGCCAGCAAATCTCTCTGTCCTGAGACAGGTCTGCTGCTCTCAGGGCTCATGAGCGAAATCACGGTGAGTCAATGTGTGATCTTGATTTGTAACTGATGCTGGGTTTGTCACAGGCTCCTCTCAGGGCAACACTTGACTCATGTATGAATCCTCATACCAGGAAAACTATCCTCATTTATCATCAGCTGAGCATGCAGCATATCGTACATTAATAAGTTACTTAAGTGAGAAGTAAGTAAACCGGTCCTTTTTAAATATGGGGATGAACAGGGTTTATATTTTCAGACAGACTGATTCATGGTACCAGACAAAAAAGTGACAGAAAAAATATAAAAAGAAAGATCTTGCAAGAGAAGTTTAGAGCTCCTCGACTCCTTTCTCACCTCCACAGACTTGGCAAATCACTGCATACAGTGGGTGTTAACATCAGATTGATGGTTTGGAAAGTTATCTAAATTACTGTTGCTGCTCTCCCAGAGCAGAGGGGGTTTGGAAACTATTTGACCAATAAACTGTAGCTACTCTAATTGCCCCTTTATCATTTTCACGAAAGATAAACTATGAGTTCATAAATCTATGTACACAGACCACGCCTCCTACTGACCCATAACAGACGTAACACCTCAACATCACAGTCTGAGATTGAGTGAGTGTGTAAAACAAGTTCCCTAACAGGTGGAAAAGTGTAGGTGGTTGGACAGTGGATGTAAATAGATGTTATACAGTGAGCTATAACTAATGAACGCTTAATCGTTCTGTTTCAAAATGCCACAAAATACAAACACAATCTTCAAACATCCTAAGTGATGCATTCAAAAACCTTATTTTACTCTAAGGACAGTTCAAACTATGGTTTATTATCCAATTTAACAAAGAACTGAACTGCAACTGGCTTGACAAATGGCTCAAAAATAAGTCAGTAAACTAGCCTATGAATCAGTTCACTGTTGCAGATTACATTTGAGTGATTAAATGTGTTTAAATAAAAAGAACTAATGAACAAATCTGGGTGTAGTTGAGGAAGAGGGTTTTTTTTTTTTCCTCCGATGGGGATGTGTGCAGAGACAAAAAAAAAAAAAAAAAAGACTGGAGACCACTGCTGTAATAGATTGTCTGACCACTGGCAATTCACCAGGGCTAAGAGGCAGCAGGACGTATAAATCCTCATGAAAGGAGCCATCAGCAGCTCCTACAAAGTACATACATTTTCGCGTAGAGTTGCATGAGTACTTACATCGCCGCTGCCTTGTCCTCCAGGTTCAATCATGTAGGTGTGATTGCCATCGAAAAACATTCCACTAAAAGAGAGAGAGGGAGGAAACAGAGGGAGAGATGGCATGAGCGCACAGGTGAACACTGGTTTCTGCTGTTTTATTCATCACTAACTGGAACAATGCATCTGGATTCAACTCCTCCTCACCTATCAGTGTGATAGATTGGCCATTTCAGTGCTTGCCCAGGGGGGGTTATTGTATTACAGGAGCATGTGTCAGAATAATAACTGTAATGGACTCTTTCAAGGTGCAGTTTTTGAGAAAATCCTCCACTCTCTCTCCTCGCTGCTGTGTTTGGCATATGTGCAGTTTGGGAAGGATGGAGGATGATGTGAAATAAAAGGTCATCCAATCATTTTAGAGATTCCCCCCACACAGCGTTACTTAAAGGTCACTTAAGGATTTTATCTCTGGAGCAGTAACAAAGAGTTTGGACAGGTCGACCACAAGTAGCAGTGACTCAGACGTCCTTGAAGGGGGCGCATGTTGCAAAAAGCCTGTGAAAACCATTTATTGGAAAACATAATAACTCCAACATCTCATATGCTCTTGGGACTCACTCACTCACTCTCTCTCTCTCTCTCTCACACACACACACACACACACATATCCTTTTAAACATTTTAAAAAGTTCAATCAATTCCTCATTTAACAGCTGTTTCAAGGTCTCCTTGTCTCCGCCCGCTGGCCTGTGCTCGTGTGCACATGACCGGACATCATCCAATAATTAACTTTATCTGAAGCTTTTAGGAGATTGGTCGGGTCAAACTGTGAAGTCAGAGAGGTAAACACTGCAGGTACTCTATCTCTTCCTTTCCAACTCTCTCTCTCTGAACTTTTTCTCTGTGTCGTTCTGGCCTTCAACATCCACAGTTCACCTTCAACACACTCGATATCCTGGTCCAACAATGCACTTACAGCAGATTACACACACACACAAACAGTGCCCCTTGTTGTATCGGTATGTAACTGCATGTTGTATACAACTCCAAACTGTAGATTTAATCAACTTTATATACCTCTTGTCAACAAAGTAATGTTCAATTCACCCACGATCTTCTGCACTATAAAGGTCTATTTTCTTAATCATCTTCTTACTATGATCACGTTTTATATATTTTACGTGAAAAAAACTGTGTATTGGTGTTTGAACCTGCACGTTTCTTGATGGTAGTGATGGCTCATGAGGTAAGCAGGCCTCAGTTGGAGAAAAGAGGATGGCACACATGTCAGTGCACCAGGATTAAGCAACATTTGAATATAGTTCAGTGTATTTAATGACAATGTCAAAGGAGTTAATCATAGGGATGAAATTACAGGGAATCATCATCTGAATCTGCAGCTCCACTTCTCTGCACTGAGCTATTTAGTGAGTTTCAGCTCATTTCTTAGATATCCAGCCTGCAACTCTACTTCTTCTGCTCACACTCACTGTTCATGTTGCACCATTTTTAGCTGCAAGAAAAGATCTAAAAACCCTGTGAACAACAGAAAACATCAAACAGACACAGCACACAACCAGCAGGTGAACACAGTGGAGCATTAAGGCAAGAAAGTCACATATTTCTCTCACGAGTTGGTAACAACTTAATCAACTTAATAAGGAATGATATATCAGTGCTGGGTTTACAAGGTGTTTCTGCTAGCCCTTCTTCAGCCAACAAAACCAATTAATAACAAGTTTTGGGGGATTGAAGACACAGTACATAATTCTGCACTGGTGATAATATCCCGATGAAGTCCACTGATCCTGTCCTGAATTAAAAGTAGATTTTACTAGAGTCTAATTTTTATTTGATTTCATGCATTTCTGGGGGACAGTGTGTTTCATCTGATCATTTGTTCATCAATCTCAGTATTTCCATTTTAGTCAAGTGCACAGAACATGAATGTTGCTTTAAACAGGAACTCCAGGTCAATACTGAGCTGCCCATTTGATGGATGTAGCTAGGCACTAGCCCTCCATATACAGCTATAATAAGAGTATTGCATTGCAAAGCTAAGCTTGTTTTGTGTGTGTGTGTGTGTGTGTGTGTGTGTGTGTGTGTGTGTGTGCGCAACTGAAAGCACGTGAGAAGAGAGAGAAGAATGTATATTATGATAAACAACTGACTCAGCATGAGGGAAATAGTCTCTCCCTAATGTCTAACCCCTCGACACCACTATGCACTCCCTTAACTGCCTTCCTCTCTTTATCGCTCTTTCACCAGTATGCACACGCACACGCACACGCACACACAAACGCACACGCACTGTCTCTGCCTCCTTAATAATGTCATCTTGTGAATTCCTTTTCATATTAATATGACAATCCTTCAAATAAACACATATGCTAATACAAACAATAACAATAAGAACGACGGCCACCTCATCGCATGCACTGACATTTGGGCTAATTAACATATCAAACATTAGGGTTAGAATCTTGTCCTATATATGAGGCTCTACTGCTTGTGCAACACATTTACCTGCTTTGGGTCTGATGAATTTATGACCTACATTTTATTATTTAGTGCATAGCATTACATAATTTGCTGTGCTCGCAAAATTCAAACATGCTACTACAATCACATAAAATATGTAAATATTAAAAAGCCTGATCTTCGCTTAGCTTGTTCAGCAAGTAGCTATCTGATTTCCCCTACTTGCCATATTTAGCTGAAGTTACGTGACCGCTCCTGATTATTTGATTTATTTAGCAGGACATGTTGAAGTAAGATGTGTTGGGAACAAGCTTTAATGTGGGATAATGGATCCAGAATGATTAAAGACGTTTTCAGAAGCAACTCAAAGGTAATGATAATTGGATCAAATGGAGTACAATTATTTACTCTACAGTTACAGCAAAAGGCTTCATAAAGCTCAGATCTCCCCACCTTTCATTTCAAAGGTTATTAACTTGTATTCTCTCAGTTGTTTAATTTTTTCATTGAAAAATCGACCACACACCAACTGCTCTACTTTCAGTATATTCAGTATAAAATGTAGAGTCATTACAACTGAAGGTGCATTAACACAGTCCTCCAGGTCCAAACACTATGAATCTATGAGTTGTTGTTAATGAATGAAAAAAACAGTCAGCAGTGGAGCTTTTTCATTGCTTGTTTGCTAATACAATGCAAGTAATTCTGCTTTCTTTCCTTTTTCCAATTAACTTTAAGACACATAAATAATTCATGTACGTAGAGAAAACAGCAAATGCAAAATATATACGGTCAGAGGGTGCACCGGGGCAGGCTTTTTGTTTGTTTGTTTGTTTTTTTGTCTTGAGCTCGCAGTTTTGGGAAAGTACAGTTTCCTTTCAGAAATGTGTGTAAGCAACTGTGAAAAACTTTAATATATGTGCATGTTTTATACTTAATTATTCATAGGTGTCTTTTTAAATCAAGTGGTATATTGTCCTAATGCTGTGACATTCACTCCCACTTCTGTCCTGCAGGATGCCCCCTCCTCTGCATCTGCTTTCTTCATGCACATATACACAAGTTGCACATGCTAACTCATAACACACACACACACACACAGAGTGTATATCCACTCCTATCAGCAGGCCTCGTTTCTGACCCGTCTCTCTGACAGGACGAGCACTGCTTTAGAGCAGAAAAGCTAAAAATAACAACACGGAGGAGAGGAGAGGAGAGGAGAGGAGAGGAGAGGAGAGGAGAGGAGAGGAGAGGAGAGGAGAGGAGAGGAGAGGAGAGGAGAGGAGAGGAGAGGAGAGGAGAGGAGAGGAGAGGAGAGGAGAGGAGAGGAGAGGAGAACCTTTCTATGTGGATGATAATCTGTGTACTGAAAAATACAGAGAGACAGAAGGGCTGCGCTAAAACTAATTACATTGACCCCATGGATAAATGGGAGCAAGGCCCAGGACCTGAACACAGAGAAACACACACACACACACAAACACACAGCTGATATTTGTACTTACTGCAATCCATGACAAGTTGAAAGAGCCACAAAGGAGTGAGGAACATCTCTGACCTTCCCCTGGTAGTAGCAGTGCTCTGCTCCCTGCAGTGAACAACACACAAACACATACAGATTAAGATCATTCACATGGCTGCCTCTTCAAGTGTCTCATACTATCAAACACTGAGAGAAATATTTCACTCGCAATCATTTCCATATTCCATTAGGAAATTAGCCTATCACTCAGAATTAATTTGCTAGCGCACAGAAACACACACACGCACTGGTGACAGCTTGATCTGGTGTAGATGTGCACACACACTTTGTGTTTGCGTGGTATTCTACACACCAAGCTTAACCCATTCACATCCTACCATCTGTGTGTTAACTGCTCCATGACTTCTTTCCAACTTCCTGACATTAGAAAGCCATAGCACTGCCCACACGTGAAATTATTTCCATCTTTATTACCACTGGTCGTCAACCGCTCATTCTCTTCACTCGAGCTCTGTTTGTCGATATGTGTGTGCAGCGAGTCTCCTCCTCTTTCTGCAAGCGTAAACACGCATTTATTTTCTATAGACGTGTATGATGTCTAAGTGTCTAAGTGCTCTGCAGGTCATCTCTTCTTGGTCCATTTCTTGCTGCCTAACAGCCATTAGGCAGGAAGCTGGTCTCCCTCAGGAAACATAGCTTTTATCAGAGGATCAATTTCTGCTCCACAGTCTAATGCCGTGCACAGCAACGCTGCTACGTCCACTTCTACCTACAGTGCTCTCTGTGGATTTCATCCATGCCCATCTTATTGGTTAGTGTGAGGAGGCATGTTTGTGTTTGTTATTAAACTACATGGCCAAAAGCATGAGGAAATCTGACTTATGGACATTATAATGCCGCTTTAAAAGCCTCTTTGCCTGGGAAGGCTTTCCACGGGACTTTGGAGCCCAGCTGCTGGAATTTTCTCCCACTCAATCTCAACAGAATTAGTGAGGCTGAGTGCTGATGTTGGGCGATAAGTCCTGGGAGTCAGTCCCTGTTACAACTCATCCCAAAGGTGCTCAGATCAGGGCTCTGTGCAGCCCAGTTCCAAGATCAGCCCAGTCAAGTGTTACCACTCCACACTGGGAATTTTCTTTTTCTCTGTAGCTTTGAACATGCTGAAAAGACCTTTCCAAAACTGGTAGCTCTCTCTGTTTCTATTCTTTATGCTGTGCTAAGAGCGTCATATTTACCATCCATACAACATTCAGCAAGAAAGTGTATTTCAAAAAATGATAACCATTTATCATTTCCCTTAACTGGGATTAAAGGGTCGCATCAAAATCAGAGAAAAAGCCCAAATAATACACATTTATATAGCAATGTAAGGTCATATACTTTTGTCCACGTAGCACATACTAACTTTTAAGTGATGCAGAGCTATTTCAGGTTTGAAATAGAAGAATATAACAATATGAATAATCCCCCTGTCAGCTGAGGGGCTAAAACTTTCAACTGTACCTCTCTCTCTTTATCCGAGGTTGTGTGTGTGTGTGTGTGTGTGTGTGTGTGTGTGTGTGTGTGTAGAACACATCTGCATAAAATCAATGATTGAACTGCAGGATTAAAACTCTATCAGCAGCTGCTGAGATTGCTTTGAGTATTGTTATGGTTCTCAGGTTCCCAGCTCTCCATCAGTCTCAGTTAAGTCACTCTTAACTATTATTTCTAAATCGGACCTTCCTATAGGACACAGGAAACAAGCTGTAAGATAGAGACATGACACACACTTATCCTCCTTCTCTTTGTCTCTGTGTTTTCACACTATCATATCACATCCCAGACAACCAGAACAGCAGCGTATTATTGGTAAAAAATGTAATATACTAACAGAGAGACATAATGTATGATTGCAATGTAACAATGAAGCTGTGCACATAAAGGGAGCTACAGGTGAAGAGAGGCTGAATAAAGAGCGATAGAACGAGAGTGAAATACAGAGATGTAGAGGGTGAGGGAGAGAGAGAAGCTATTTATAAGTTGTGCTGTGCTCCACTATCCCAGCGTCTCTCCTCCTGCTGTCGCCCTGAACCTTCTGCTCCACTTCTCAGCAAAGCAAGAAAGCACCCAAGACCCAGCACTGTGGGTACATCCTCAGTGTGTGTGTGTGTGTGTGTGTGCCTAGGTGTTTGTTGCTAATCTGGTCTGATCTGTGATCTCCTTTGACCCATATAAGAGTAATTAATCATCTAATCTGGACAAAACAAAGCACAATGAAAGGGCTGAGGTCAGGCACTTGGTAAACAAGTAGGACACTCCGCCCTCTGTGAAAGTCTATGAAAGTTTCAGCACCACAATTAAACACTGTATAGGACTAAACCACACAAAACTACACTTCAACTTTAAACACTATACTTTATTATTTATGAGACAAATAATTGGAGTTCAAGTAAGCATGTATGTATTGATGTCATGCTAGATGCACCACTTAAAGGACTTATTCAGGCCATCCCTCCTCATTATTAATGTATTATAAAGATATTTGTCAGCAATTTGAGGGTTTCTGAAGATATCCTTTCAAATATCGCTGAATCCATCAGGTCACTGTGAGCAAGACTGCTGAACTGCATGACAGCAGGATGGGAGTTTCCACATTAAGGTCAAGAGACTTGGTCTATTAAAAAACACTTAAAGTACACTACATAAAACCCAGTTGTTATCACAAGTGTCTTTCAGCGACATAGTTTATTTATTATGGAAAGATTCAAAAGGGCAAAGTTGGTCCATACCCTGTTTATTACTCGTTTGAAATGACTGTTGCTAATCCAGCATATTTACACTGATGTAATTGTAATGTCAGTGCTGATTAATATGCATTGGACCCTGCAAATAACCTACTGTAACAATCACAAAAAAATAGTACAATGAAATCTCATCACACTCATCACCTCCTCTGAGTATATACTGGGACAGCTTTATGTTATCTTCATCTGAATGGTGCATTGTTCCAAGGCTGAATGAGGATTCAGGATTTTCCCTGCATACCCTGCAATAAATCCAGACTCCTCAAAGAGAGCTAGAGCTGCTATCTGTATGTACTGACTCTACTGTACCAACTGTGTGCTCCAGGAGCAGTGAGAAGTCTGCAGTCGACCTGTCAGCACAGCAGCTGTGTTATGACGGCTGGCATTTTGACCTCTCCAGTAAGCAGAGTTACAAACAGGGGCTTGTCTCATATTAACCTTTCTCAACAGCAACCATTAATAAAAGAGGCAAAGTAGCTCTTATTCTCTCCACTATTAAAAAAAGGACCACAACAGTAGAGGTAGGAGTAGCAGACAGAGTACATCCTGGATCTTCTTCTGTGTGGTGAATTAAAGCCTGCTTTATGATAAGCTTCATAATTACAAATGACCATATCATACAATATGTGGTGTAATAATAATTTGGCTCATTCTCTGTAAAGTGTCTAATATTCAACTAATCTGCTGCTTAGCTGAATAAATCCTGACCATTATATTAATCCTCCCACTTATGTGATGTAACACGACGCCTGAGTGGGTGTCCTGTGACTGAAGTCCAGATTTTAAAGGATTATCACAGCAATCTTAATCTCAATGTTATGCAACTAACGTGAGCTCAATCCACACTTCCACTGAAATCTAAAGGAGGAGGACCGGGTGGTCCGGTGCGCTGTTGGGCAAACTGACTCAATGATTAAGCAATGAAAGGCTGAGGGAGGGAGAAGAACCTGCAGGGTTTACAGGACACTGCACAAGTATAACACACAGTTGAGAAAAAACCTCACTGGAGATGAATCAGCCCCTCTCCTATTTTTGGAGTCGGGCAAACACACATGGTGTACTGTATAAGCTATGAGACATCTGTATCTCTTCCCTTGCCAAACTGAATCGTGTTCATTGTACATCTGGTCTATGTACACACTCTCTACCTGGGTGTGTTGTCTTGAAAATTCTACCAGCATTGTGATTGAACCTCACTATGACGATAAGGCTTGACACCAGCAACCATGCAGTTTTCCTTTGTCATGACATAACTCAATATGACATTGACATGTTATCTCCATACAAACTTTCTGTAGTGAACATTTGTTGTCTGTTGTATGTTGTCTGATACTGAGCAAGCAGTTGGTTGATCACAGTTGGCCTTCTTCCTGCACAAATCTGCCAGCTGTGATAGCAGTGGCCATCAAAACATGATCTGAACTGTAGTGCAGTGACGATCCTTTGAGGATTCATCACCACAAGTAACATTTTTCACATTTCACAGGCATGATATACAAGTATTGATAACGGTCACTGTAAGAATGTGCACAACCTCTGCCGACTGTATTTAGGCCGAGGCTCCATAACACAGTATAGCTTGCATTTTAAAGTGTGTATGAGGATAAACAGAGACGATTTTTAGGATCTTACATTGGTGACGACAGCCTTTCCTTTTTCCGACAAATGTCTCTCCACGTACCCCGAAGACAGCAGATCACTGGGAACAGAGAGGAAAGAAGAAAGAGAATTAAAGTCAGAAAATGTGTGTTTTTCATTCAAGTGTCACTCAGTTATTCAAGTACGCTAGTATTTTATAGGATAATTGTATTCTGTCCTGACAGCGCAGAGAGCTTCAGAGCACCAGCTCAGCTAATTATGACCAGTGTACAGGGACAAGGCTATTTCCTGCACACAAACTCACACAAACACAATTATACAAATACAGCTTTCTAGCAAATGACTGGTGTGTGTGTGTCTATCAGAGCAACGAAGGACGAGTGAAGGTCAGTGAGCAGTAAAAGAAGCAAGACACGCAGAATAGGAGAATAAGAGAAGGGAAACAAATTGAGAGAGTAAGGAAGTGAAAGAGTGGTTGAAATCAGAGGAAATCAGTCTGTGTGCTTCCTCAGCAGAGCTGGACCCAAGAATCCCAGCGGAGGTACGTACTGTAGGCCTGACATGAGACAGAGATGTATGAGCTTCAGTTTCCACACACACACACACACACACACAGAAGAATTCAGCACATGAATGGGGATTTGTCCCTTGTTCAGCCTATTTTTGAATATAATACAGTTAAAAGTTGCAGCCTGTTATTTCACACACATGTACAGATCGGCACACATTCACTTACACATGAACACAAAGAGGTGTGGGAGTAAGGTTTTATTTCTTTAAATATACAGAACAGTCAGGAGCGCCAGAGTCAACAGCCATACAAACAAACAAACACACACACACAGCAAATGCCAAGAACAAACACAGCCAACCTGAGAGAGCAGGATAAAAGCCAGAGAGCACAATCAGCTCAACAAGACTGTACCCATCAGATGAAACTGAGTGGATTCGCTGAATCAGGGGCCGAGAAGCACTTTAAAATCACCAGCGCGACCGTCGTGTTTATCAGTCAGGGAACAAGAGTTGACAAAAAAAAAAGTGCAACCAAAACAGTATGCATGCAGTATCTGAGCAGACCACTGGCTGCACTGAACCAGAGAGAGCCATCAGTCAACTCCAACTTCCTGTCACCGCCCAGACATCGACAAGAGACAAGTAGGAGGGATGGAGTTTCACCTTGTTGACTCAAACAAACAAGCCCGCCTCTTCTTCAGTGTCACATTAACAGTTTTGGGGGAACAGTGAAGGAAAGAAAATGTGAGTGAAATGATGTGTGATGTAAATACAAAACTTACACTCTGGTCTATTTGTTAAGCAGATGTTGGCACCTGCTTCATGTTCACTCTGCACTACACTAACTATGGCATCAATCCTGCTCATATTCAACATAAGCATATTAGGGCATTTCACAAACCTTAACCACGACTGAAGTGTCATTTGGTGTCTATGTTAATTTGAATAAATCTTACATTGATGTATAATTTTGACATTGCTGCTTAAAGAGTTCAGCTTCTAAGTCTATTTCATATTAATACAAGTATTATAGCTGTATTTCTACATCCACCGTCCAAAAACAGTGATACCTTTTACAAAAGGAGCGACTGCTGTGCTGAAAGCAAAGAAAAGTCAGAATCCACAATGAGACAAGTGACAAGAAATTATTCAACCGAGCTTTCCTTCAAGAGGCAAAAGTTTTCCAAAGATGATATAACATAATTCGAGTGAAACCCCTGACATCGACGTGCACCCACACACACACACCGGAGGAAAGAGGCCGCTTTTGCTGATGACTAATGGGCAGTTAGCAATGGCAATAAAAAACACGCAGGAAAAGTGGAGAGATAGAGAGCAGTAAAATGGAAAGAGGGAGAGAACGGCTGTTGGGGGGGGTAATGAGGAAGAAGAAGGGGAAGAGCAGTTAAAGATAAAGAGAGGTGTGAATACAAAGCTCAGGGCCCTAACAGCTCTCCATCCTGACTCCCCCCCCCGTGTCGTTACATCTTAACAGGCAACCCCCCATCTGACACACTTCCTCTCACCTATAGGACCCCGCAACAGACACATCACCTCAGACTTGAAACGATATTGTGCAAATTAAAACATTTCACAAGAGACAACATTTTATCATTTTCCACCAGAAGAATCTACGTCAAAACATTCATGCTCCTGTAATGAAGACGTTGTATTGTGTGCAACGATTCCCTGGGTCACAGGCCTGCTCTGTTAGCCTTTGTTCTGCTGGGATGTGTGTTTAAGATTCAGTGCCTGTGATCTTTATCCGGCCCCTCGCTGAGCCCAGACGGGGGGGGGGCAAACGGAGAGCATACTGAGGCAGCAAGGCAGACACATGGGCTTCTAATGGAGGACGCTGATAACAGATTTCAGCTTTAATTGTTACGGGATTTAAATAATTTATTTGACAGACAAAGACGCAAACTCAGCCTCGACCCCAACCCCCACTCTGACTCTGACACACATACACACACACACACACACACACTGTATAAAGACCTCCCCGGCACATATTGTGCACCCTCTCTTCCTGTTAACATGCGTACACATGTGTATAAATGTAAGCAACCTCTTTGTAGCTTCACTCTGATATGCATACAAACAAAAAGCACATAAACATAGAGGCGTACGCTCGTGCTCTGATGTTCATATGCGATTCATCTCTCTGAGGATGTAAACACGGCAAACTTTCAGTGTAAATGATGATCAGTGGAGGCTGTTGTGTAAAAATCAAGAAAAGAGAGATGAAGGAAAATAGAATTATCACAACATTCAGGATGTGGTGTAACAGATTTGTGTCGGCACAAGTGATCCATCTCACGTCTGACATGTTTTGGTGGCATCTGGCACCTCTGTGTGGACCAGATGTGAGGCTGAAAAAAAAAGACTGAGCAATTTTCTGACTCATTCACTGTCTGCCTCTCATTTTCTCCACTCATTTCATTTTTTTTAATATTCTGCTTATCCCATACTGCACTGGTGTGTGTTTTCTAGCCCCCCCCCACCCACCCACGTTGCTGTGGCAACATCTGTTTGAGAGATAGCATCCAGCTGTCAGTCAACCCCGGAGGTGGATGCACAGACGCTCAGACCTAACCATGTACATAGCAATTGCATTTTGCTTTTTCTACACTTAAATGTCAGCTAACCCACACACACACACACACACACACACACACGTGTGCACACACAAGGAAACTGGAGAGCAATGATGCTTTAGCTGGGAAAATGTTCCACTGAAAAGCCTTATTCAAGTTTTTAAGTGGATCTTCAGGAGGTAAAAACTGACTGAAACACTGAGAACCCCTGAGTGCACTGAGTCCATCTGGCTGTCACACACATCAAACTGCATCCTTCCTTTAAAGCATTTTGTTGTGAGTTGCTCTGGGCGAAGACATCTGCTGTGACAACCCAGTTTGATTTCCTGAGGTGAATCACACCCACACACACACACACACACACAAAGTTTGCATGTGGTCTTAAATTCCTCTCACGATCGGTGTCGCCAAGCACTGGGATGAAAAAGAGCCCAACAACACTAGATTGGCAAGACCAATGTTTGCGTGTGTGTGTTGTGAGTTTATTGGCACAACTGTTGGGGTAGCAGCCTTTTCATTGCTGTCTCACAGCCTTTTCAAATACTCCCCTTAATACACTCAACCTCCCAAAACACACAAACAAAAGTAGAAGCTCAAACCAAAAAATGAAGCCTCAACATTAATGAGATGCAGTCATACATCCAGACACATCTGCACACAGGCACTGCAGTCATCAAATGGACTTATGGCTCCATATATGGATTTGCCATTTAACCCAGTAATAAAAGGGCACAGCCACACAACGGACTGAACATGTGCTGTGTCAGGCATCCGTAATGAGGATGGGGGGGCGGAGTGCTGAGGGGAAGAGAGGAAGAGCCAAAGAGAGGATCAAGGATAAGTGCACCAGAGAAAGCATGGAGGGGGGGGTGCAGCAAGATGGAAAGGTGGATAAGAAAAATAAAAATGTGCAAAAGGGTTGAGAGAGAAAAGAGAGGAGGGGTCGAGGAGATCTCTCTTTGGGAAAAGCTGCAGCTGCTCTCACCTGCCCACCACCCCCTACTCTAGCCTCACCCTCCCTCCCACTGAGGCCTCATTAAAGGTCTCCAGGCTGTAATTCATTCACTCTCCAATCACTTATCAGGCATGCAATTCCACCAGCATGCACACTGGGATCCCTGCTCTTATTGCACAGGGAATACTGATGCTCACAAACAAGAAATACTGATACCAATGGAAGAAAAACAGAGAAAATTCCCGTTCTCTGCGGTCTCGGGTCCGTTATGCACAGACCCAAGGTATATATAGCACGCAACATACAGGCCAAACAGAGTTGACTCCTGAATTATGCAGTGGATGAAGATGTTGTTGCCACTAACGAGAACATGCAGATCTGTATCTGTGACAACCTGTGGACTGTTAGTCAAATCCCTGCCATGTAAACAGTGTTAATTGAGACAGACCTTGGGAGTCCCACACACTTGGGACCATGCAGTCCTGCCAGTCTCCTTATTATGCTCAGCTGCTCACATTATTCACCTTCTTATGCCTTATATTTTATGCTTATGTGTGTGTTTGCTCTCCACCTATCCACTTGACTCCATCAGATTTTGAGAGGTGTAAAATTTCGTTAAATAGTTAATCTCTTGTCAGTAAACTGTACTTTCGATTGATTTTTATTCAGCATGACAGAGGAAAAGAGTAATCTATGAGAGACAATGGTCTTTACAGAGGCATTAGTATGTCTCCCTGCCGAGAGAACAACAGTCTTCCTCTTGCCCCAGTCTTCAGCGTGAGCCGTCTCCTGGATCTTTTTGTCTCCACTAATCCTCAACGCTGCGTGGATAGAGGAGGGGGTGAATAGACGAGGGAATAAAGGAATATAAGGACATGGCAGAAAGAGAGACATGATACATCACAGAAGGGAAAGCTGGTAATTCAATGCCTGATATCCTGTAAAGTCCACAAACACAACCTTTGACCTCAAAGGGCAGGTTCACATTTTCAGCCATGCTAGTGGCCACCAGTGTGTTTGTGGACACACAATATCCTATATTATATTAGCAGTTTAACTAAATTAATAATAGAATATTATTAATTCAACAAAGTACCAAGTACAGCAGCAACCTTGTTCCAACTGAAAGCTATAATCCAAAGCTGTAAAGGTCTGAGAGCTCCAGAGCAACAACAACATGAACAGAGAGAGTCCACAATGCAAAAAAGTCAAACTAACACTTTTCACTGTCGGTCCAGGACACAGTTTGGTTTGTTTAAAAAGATCTACATGTCAAAACATTATTCTCTAATATTCTATCACTTCAAACCCTCTAAGGGAGTCATCGTTTGACAATATATCACCAAAATCACAGGATAGCCTGTATTATTAAATTACATGCAGCTATTATTTAATCTGTTGACAAAAATGTCAATAGAAACTCTCTTTTTCTACGTGACACATCTTTACTAACACGTCCTCAAACATAAAACCCATTTAGATCTTGTTACTGTCACTGTTAACATCTGTGTGGCAGTTTGCTCTTCTGAATTAACTCTGCTCGCCTCCATAAAATGAATCTCTGTGCACCTTCCTGCATGCACAGACTTAGCAAACACACTCTGACACTCACATCTTACATGCTGTACTGAATACAGTCCTGTGTGTGACTCTGAGCCACTTAGCAAACACTGTCTGTAATATACAGTTTGTTATAAGCTCAAAATACATGTACACACACATACATTAATTCCAATGTGATCATGAATGTTTTGAGCTTTAGTGTATGTGTGATCAGACAACACACAGATCAGAGAGAGAAGCTGGGCCTGAAGCAACAGAGAAAGAAGAAGAAAAGTAGGGATTGGGGAGAGGAGAGGAGATTTTTTCTTCTTTTCTCTTACATACCTCCTTCAAGATGCACACACACTGATACACACACTCCATCTCTCCCTTCTTCCTACACTTACTCACCCACCCAGCTAGACTCAAGGGTGCACGAAGGACATCCACATCTCTCCTTCTGTCCTTTTCATCCTTAACTATTTCTCTCTCTCTTTCTCTCCCTCCCTCTTTCCCTCATGCACGCACACACTCTTCTCTGTGTTTTTCTCATTAAGTCCACAGTAAATCAGATCACGCCTCTGTGCAATAAATTACAGACCTGGGAACAGAGGAGGAGAGATAGACAAGGAGGTAGAAGAGGAGCAGACGAGTGGAGTTGGGTTGTAGCAATGTCAGGATGCAGGGAGCGGGACACGGCTGGATGATAAATTAACTTTAATAGGACGTGAGAGAGAGCTAAATCATATACACGTGGATATGTGGGGCTGAACGCACATGTACATACAAGGATCACACGCATAAATACAGTGACACACACACACACACATGCACGGTGCTAGGGTTAGGCACCACAGCATCTGCAGCTCTCACAGTCCAAGGGAGCCAGATACCTACACACATTTTAGGCATCAAATGGCAAATGTCACAGACTTTACTCAAAGTCAGACAAAGTCATGGAGTCAACATAAGCATGACATCAGCCGACTGGCATTTTGATGCACTTGCTTATTCTTCTAGCGAACAAGACATTCATTCATTCATTCATTCAATCATTCATTCATTAGCCGGGAGAGGCTGGAGCCAATCCCAGCTGACACTGGTATGTACATTGCTGTGAGGCGACAGTGCACTGGCCCACCCTGCCGCCCCAAAAACAAGATATTTTGGAAGTCTAGGCTTCATTTCTTTCCACAAAGACATCATTAGATGTCTGGTATTTAGAGGAGTCAATGGCTTGGATGAGTCAGGATGTCTCACGGCTGAATCATCAATCTAAACAATAAGGAGGCAACAATGTTAGAAAACATCTGGTTCTTAAATAAGGGCTAAGTGGTTTTCATTAAAAAACATAAAGAGATAAGTAACTTACGTCTCCTGATGAGACTTTTCGTTAGAAACATCCTACCACAAAGCTGCACAGCCACAAAAAACCTGAGCAAGTTTGAAAGAATTCAATTTTGATTCAATTTTGCAGCTGTGCTGCAACATTTTGTCACAATTGGATAGTGGAGAATTTTCACTTAGCGCTGGCTCTGACTTGCACCTTTGACTATTTGACCCAGGCAATGTAGTCTTTACAGTACAGCCATCTTCTGTGCTAAGCTGCGAGAAAATGAAATATACAATCAGTTTCGCTTCAGCACTATATGTACAAAGCATATAGTGCTGCACCATGATCCAGGAAACTTATTATTCATTAACAGTAATTTCTACCTCAGTTATGATGTTCCACTAAAGGTACCCTGTGGAGTTTTTAATACTTTTAAACCTGTTTTGTTTGTAAAATGGATTTGCACAACTGAACAACATCTGGCTGCACTAACTCTCACAGCAATATGGAAGCTAAAAACATTTAACAAATCAGTTTTGCAAAATTCTGTGAGGAGGGAGATTGATTTCCATGAATAACAATGAATGTAAACCTAACTTAACTCTGCACATCTCAAGCATGTCACTGAGCTATACACTTATTTATAAAGGCAAAATGTTACAAGTTAGTGCAAAACCTAAAGTCAGTGGAAGATCTGGAAACAGATAGTCATTTTGCTTCCTTTGTTTGCCCAATCCTCTTCATCTCCGTCCTCTTAAGTATTGATCCTCCTACTTTCCATCTGAGCTTCATTTCTTTCGATCCATTCTTGTTATCTCTAATTAAGACAACACTTAACATGCTTCTCCTACAGCTGAGGCCCAATGAGACAACGCACAAAGACTCAGCGGCAGCATCCTTTCAGGGTTTACATCATATTGACAACTGCCGTGGTAGGAACAACCCTCTTTTCTACACACACACACACACACCCACACACACACACACTCATGCCCATGCACAGACGCTCCAACACGTACATACACATTCATCAAACTACTGAACCATGGGATGTTTTGTTAGCTTCCTTCCTAACATAAGCAGGTGGAGGGACTCCTAGGTTCTGTCAGTACTCTATCCCCACCAGCCCCCTCCCCCGCTAACACTGCTGTCTGCAATACACACACACAGATGAATAATGCAGTTAGCATTGCACGTAATTGACCCTATGCATTAACATAAAGAATTTGTCTGTGTGCAGGGGAAGCTGACACAACAAAGCAGCAGAAATCATAACACAACACTTGGCGTCTGTGTCATCGCCGGACATGAGAGAAGCCCTCCTCTCTTTTTGCTGTTGCAGCCGTCGTAACACAAGACAGGTTATGAAACTCTCTCGTTCCACTTGTATCTGCCCACCTGTTCTTCTCTCGGTCTGCACTCACACATTGTCATACATGCATAACCTACATACTGTATGAATACAAAATCAGAGACATGTCCACTCAGCTCATTCTTCTGCACAGAACTGAACACAGCACAGTCAGGCTGCTATCACACAGCGAACCATCGTTTGTTATGAGCAGCGCCTATGAGATTTGTTGAGTATTTCTTTTGAATACAGGAGGATTTATGTATGAGAGGGAAATATTAATACAGGGTTTGTGATATTGTTTTGCCCTTTCAAACACTTAGTGGTGTAATGACTTGTGAATAAGCAAACAACATCATTATCATGGTTATCATATCGCATATGCAGCATGTAGCTTCTTTACTTGTCTGTCTTGTCAGCTCCTCTGTCCCAGTGCATGTGTGTGTGCACTTGGCATAAGACATATATACATATGGCTGTGCATGTTTCCTTCTAACCATATGATGGACAAGGGACGGAAACCATTACACACGTGCATGTGCACGCTCTTCTTTAATCCTACAGCACCATCTATTATTCAGTGAAAGCAGGTGGGGTAAAGGGGTAGTAGGGGCAGGGCTGAATGGAGAGTGGGTGTGGAGGAAGGGGGCAATCAAGGGTGGGGAAATGTGTGTGTACATGTGTGTCTGTGTGAGACAGAGAGTGGGTGTGTGTTGGGGTTGAGGATGATTAAAAAAAAAAAAAAAAACAGGCAACCCCCCACCAAGTGCACGTTTTCAGCTCACTCTAGTCCCATGAATGGTAAATTGTAGGCAGAGTCTGAGGTGGAGGGGTAAGAGGAAGACAAAGGCGGTGAGGGGGAATAAAGACCCCATGACCTACCAACCCCCACCTGACTTCCTCTCTAAAGACTTTCACACTTCAGATGGGTGGCTTGTATAAATATAAGCAGTTACCGATGAAAGAGCTAACAACGACAGCACACACATTAATATACTCAGTTATTCTCAACAGACAGCACACACTCATTTCTTTCAGCACCTTATCTAAACAAAATGTGCAAGTGCTGTTATAGCATACCAGCCTCTCAAGGGTATACCCTGCCTCTTGCGCAGTGCATGCTGGGATAGACATTCTCCATGACCCTGAATAGGATGTTCAGGTATGAATGGATGAATGAATGGATGCACAAAAGGTGACTTTGCCATTTTAGTTAAATATGTTAGCATGCTAACATTCTCTGATTAGCACTCCACACAAAGTAATGCAGAGGTTCGTATGAATGCCACTGACTCTGCACATATTTGGACATAAATCAAACTACTGATCAATTTAAAATGAAAAATTCCATCTGACAATAGTGCAATTTATCTTCAGGTGACCATGAATGTGTGGACTAAATTTCATGGCAATCAACTGGCGATAGAAGAGTCAGGACCACCAAAGTCATTAGGATTTATCCTTTGGGGTAAATTGGCTGTGTGTGTAAAATTTCATGGCAATGCATCCAATAGTCTTTGAAATATTTCAGCCTGGTGGACCAAAGTGATGGACCAATCGTCCACACAGCACTGCCATCCAGCACATGTGCTTTGCATTCACAAGGCATATGAATTTATAATAAACCACCTACACTCCTGTTACTCACAGTCTATAGCCAAACATTTCAAATTGAGGCAAGACTCTGAAAGACTGCTTAAAGATGATAGTAATAATAATGATATGTAAGGCACAGCCAGTTACTAGGGGCCAAGCAGCACACCTTTCATTTGCTTGCGACAACAATTAAATACGCAAAACTGCACAGCAGCAGAGTCATCCATTGATCAAAATGAGAGAACTGGGTTGTGTTACTGGGAGCCAAAAAACAGTGTCGGCCCATTCAGCTAAAATACCTCCCACTCCTGCACCCACACAAACACACACACACATCAACTGGGTTTATTTTGTCTGGCATGAAAGCTATCTGTAAACAAAATTGGTGTGGCTGTCAAGTGGCGGATCACTTCACAGAGGACGGTGAGGAGGTCAGAGGAGAGAGGAGGGCCACGGGAGACTTTTACTCCTTCAGCCATAGAAGGGAACTCGAGACCTGACCACAGGAGGGATGCAGAACTGAGACTTGGGAGAAGGCAGCAATGCAGTCCCAGTAAGAACAGCCACATGTCAACCAAAACAAAACATCCCAAAATGTTTGACAATGCCAATAACCACGCGCATAGTTAAGGCTCCAAATAATGACTATTTTCATTGTCAGTTAATCTGATGCTGACATTTGAGTAGCTGGAACTGAGTTAGGGTTAGTCAACAATGTAGGATTTTCCACCAATCGGCTATTCTTTCCTAAGTGTTTAGGTGGTAGATGTTGTAGATGGGTGTAGATGTTGGAAAATCAAAGAAAAAGAAAAAAGCCAATCAATTTCTTTGAGGTCACGTTGGTGACATCAAATCAGTTTCCCAGACCAGCAAACAAATTAAAAAAATATTCAGACTCACAAACAAATAAAAGCAGCAAATCTTCATAAAGGAAAAGCTGACACCAGGGAATGTTTGATATTTGTCTGAAAAATGCATGAATACATTTTTCAACAAAATAGTTGCTTTGTACTGGCTAAGATTTTTTCGAGCTAAGAGATAAAATCCACACAGTACAATCCTCTGCTGCACTGATCCCAGTCTTTCAGTTTTATTCAGAGCCACACATGTCACTGTTGCCAAGAGCTGTCTGGTTAGAGGCCAGTTTGTTCTCTGGTAAGCTAAAAAAAAATGGTTTTTACAACCGTGTTTCCTTTCTTCTCATATTCCGATGGCCTTCTTCCACCACAACCAGTGAGGAGATTGTAGAGAAGGGCACAGTAAGAACACCATGTCACAAAGATGAATAATGACTATGCATCAAACCAAGCGCTGATGAAAGTGAATATGCAGGTGTGAAAGCTTGTGCATGTACATGTACTGTATGTGGGTGTGGGTGTTTGTGAATTTGCCTACATGCAGACGTTTGTATCCATGACTGGCCAATGTTTTAGACCGTGAGCTGCAAGCTGTACAGAAAACACCTCCCCTAAGTCTGAAAATTCCTGCGTTGTAACATTTCACTCAATAGGGGAGTGACTTCCACTGTGACAAACAAGATAGCATGACTGTGTGTGGGCCAAGTACACAAGCTTTTTGTCTTTTGGGCAAAATGAGACAAACAAGCCATGGTCTCAAATGGTGAAAGAGGGGCGACGGTAGCAACGGAGGAGAACAGCAAAAGATTTACAAAGATGCTGATTTTAAGAAATAGAAATGTATGAAATGGAGGCAAAAAGCACAAAAGGTGGAGAGACAGAGTAACAAGAAAGACGGAAAATAAGGAGAGAGTGGTTCTCGCTTTCCATCAGTAGCGCTGTGATCAATATCAGTGTCTGACAGAGTGGTGTTCCAGCCTTTACCATAAATCACATCCTATTATGATGGAACCTCTAAATCACACACATGCCCACACGCGCGCACACACACACACACACACACACACACACACATGCACACACACAAAACACACAGAGATACATACAGACGTCCACACACATACACATGGCACACATCAGCACACACCAACACCAGATATTATTTATGTCCAAAGGAGGCACTCCCAAAAACAGGTCATAAATATCACCAGAGCAGGAAAATATGACTGCAGTCCAGTGGCACCACAATGACCACCTTCAGTTAAAATACTGGAGTGAGCACCAAGTTAATGCTCAACATGTACTTGGGGATTTACACTTAATAATTCAAGTACATAAAGTGAATTTCTATTCAAAAGTGTTGTTCAGGCCTAGGTTTGACTGAACACTGGGATGGTTTCAACAAGCAAGTGGACATTTACATCACTCAATGAACCTTTACTGGAAAAACCTGAAGCCACTTCCATTTCCATGAACAAATATAGTGGTTGTCACCTAAGACAGAGCATATTGATATTTTTCATGAACAAGAGGAGGAAAAAAAAAAGCTATGAAGACATTTGTTTGTCAGGACATCAGACAGATAGCTGGACAGAAAGGTAAACACCTAGCAGGCCAGACAGAGGTACAGCCAGACAGATAACGACACAGACATAGAGTCAGCTTAGCCAAGCAGATAACCAGACAGCCAGACAGCCAAATTTAATGTCATGATACTCACTGATTCAGCTCCACATCCAAGATGAATTCTCTGCCAAAAGCTCTGACTTGAAAGCTCGCTTGGGCCACGTGGTTCACCTAAAGAAAAAAAAAAAAGAAAAAAGGGTTAAGAAGACATGAATTTAACTATCACTAAGGACAGTCATTATCATACTCGCGTTTCAGTTCATTATCATATGTACGGATCAATTCTCATCTGCATTGATGGATGACTGCGTTGTCTTTTTCAGCATCAATCAGCAGTAAGAATAAGACTGTTTTCATTAAGTCATCAAGCTCCTCATCCGTCTCCTTCTCCATCTGAATTTGAATTTCTGCAAAGGATCTCACCATAACACTTGAGCTACAAATTAGGAATATGGTTAACTGACACCCACTACCAAGACACACATTTAAGTGTGTGGAAATAAATACATGCAGGTAGCATGATGTGCTATTATTTCACCTAGGTAAGTATTTATAAAACAGATTTAATTTCCTGCTGAATCAATTAATCGTTTGAGTTTCTATATTTCAGTCAGGCAGCAATGCTATGTATGTATACATCACTCTTTCTTGTATGGTTTTATGCGCTGTGTGTGATTGATTTGGCTTGAGGAGGGTCTGATTCATTCTTAGTGTTGGGCACATATGGTGCAGGCTTCATTACTCCCCCTTGGCTCAATGAAAACTCCACACAATCATTCCTGTGCAGGTCCAGGGGAGTCCCAGAGCCGAGCTAAAACCCCCACCCCTGAGGCCTCAGCCCACAGCCCACGGCTACCTTCATTACAGACCAGTCGCTGCGTGACAGCGAGCGGAGGAGGGGCGTGAGCTTGCACGTGTGCTTTTTGTATCCATTTGAGGAGGTGCCCCCTGTGCTCACCCAAGGACGAACTTAGCCCAGTATGTCCCCAGTGACCACAGACTCCATTGTTTGTCGGAGTGTCTGTGCATGGTCATTGCATATATGACCGGGTAAGAGGGTGTGTGGGGGTGTGTGTGTGTGTGTGTGTCAGCACATACAAAGGACAATCCATTTCCATGGCACACTTGCAATGAAATCTAATCTGGCAGATTGGATCTATGATGGGGAGGAGGTACCAGTAATTGTGTTTAATGAAAGCACATCCCAGCTCAACTGAGGATGTGCCAGTATTCTCTGACCACCACCAACTCTTCTGTCCAAGATGTCCCACTCAGGACTGATGAAGTATGACTTTGTGTCTTTAAGTGCTCCATACACACACACACACACAGAAAGGTAGCGAGGCAAAAACATGCAAACCAACACACACGCTCAGACCGATTATACTGGAAGCGTTTGTTTTTCCACCAAAACAACAGGAGCACTTTGCTGAACTCCCCATTGCTCATTCAGTGGTGTTTGTGTCTGAGACTGAAAATAGGCAATGAAACAGAAGCCTATAAATAACTTCCTGTGTGTCACACATTTTCACATTTTCAGAACTATTTGACAGATTTGTTTTTAGGCTATTGATCTAAAAACAGCCAATAACTGATAAAACTTTGCGCAAGCAACATCACAGGTGTTAACTCTCCAGAGAACAAGAAACTAAGAGCACAAATCAAAGATGCCATCGTCTGTCTCCTCCTCCTACCCTGGATCTAGTCATCACTTGCAATGTATATTTTATACAGTCATTTAAACTTTGAGACTCTGGGTGATTGCATATATTATACTGTATATTATTATATGATCTAATCAGTTAACAAAAACATTCTTCCTGCACAGTAAGCTTTTTTAATTTCCTACTGTAAACTCAGGAACGACATGCCTGTGATCTAATGAGGATTAAAGGATGATATGTTATAGTTTGATCAAATCTTATGTGAATCTTGTACAATGAAAGGACATTAACTAGCTCTGCAGAAATGAGTCTTCCAGCTTCAAACTCCAGTCCACGGGCAGCCTGTGTTATGTGGCAAACCTGTGATGAGATTAGTAGCAGCTTCAAAAGGAAAATATTAAGATGATATCTGATGGCAGATGGTTCCTGATGGTTTGTTTACCCATTGGGCTGCAGCTCTGTCTGAGGTGTGAGAGAGACAAAGGGTTAACACCTTCCTGCCTGCTACCATCTGTAGCTCCTTCCACTCTCCCAGCCCTGAATAGGCTAGCCTACACAAGCCTAAACCGCACAAATTAAAAACGCATGACAGGTTTGCACAATGCTAATTGACTCATCCCTTGAAATGAACCCAGAAGAAATGCTGCTTCACTGAACTGAGTCAGTGAACACAGTTACAGTGATTATGATTATTACTGCACTGTATCAGTTATTACAAGACAACGCCAAATGGCTCTGGTAGGCTCTCTTGCCAAAATTATACTGTTTGTCCCATGGGATTTACATAACAAACAACAGCTTTCTTCATAATCACATGTCCAAACATACTGCAAAACCAAGTTTAACTCATACTGCTCATTTTGTCCACTACAGTGTTCAACCGGCTCCGTGAAGGCACTGATGATACACACAGGATACAGCACAAAAAGGAAATGTGTCTGAAGTCATGTAGCTACTGGCGTCATGTAGTCATGACGCCAGTAGCTACTGATATTGAAATTTGATAGTTAAAATATTAATAATATATTAAGATATCAGCAAAAACAGAACATAAACAGAATTTTTGATGAGGAAGCCTAAAACTTTTTATTAATGGACTGTGACCTAGCGTAGCATATTTAATAATTGAAAAATAACGTTGTCAGTGCCCCCTAGTGGTTGAGTTATGTAACAGCAATACCATTTCTAAATTTCTTTTATGCTTTTATGCACCTTCTTTGATACATATCAAACAATATATAGTGCTACACTAACATATAGCTGCATATATATATATGCATTATGGTAAAATCTGCTGCTAATAACTGGCCAGACAGATAAGATGTATCAGTCAAGCTCTTACAGCCTCTGCTCACCTTCAATCAAAGTGAAAGCAAATGCTACTTAATGGGACATGAGATTTGAGCTTCTAGGTGACACAGCTGCTAGGAGAGCAACCCAGCTGGACAGACAAGATGCAAGTTTTCACTGAAATATTAATTATCCTGGTTGGCCAGATGACTGTAGCTGACGAGCTCTTATGAATGTGCAGTGTGGACAGAATAACAGGATAACAACAGAGATCCTATTACTGCAGTACAATGAGTCAAATCAATGTTTAGGTAGAGTGTTTTGTTCATGAGGGCAGTGATGACCCATATAGCCCCTGCAGACTGTCTGATAAAGTGCTGTCTGTCTGATGCTGCCATATTGCAAGTTTCTTTTTTTTCTGTTTTGCTGGTAATTAATTAATTATCTATTTCCCCTTTAAGGACAACATGGGCAAGAAGAGAAGAAGAATCAATGCAAACATAAACAAGCGACATGTCGCCTAAAAAAGGCATCTCTCAGCCTCCATAAAAACACTCCTCTCTGACACACACACACACATGCACACACATGCACACACACACACACATCCCGACAACACATGAAAACACCGTGTGTAGCTACCTGTGTGGAGCCGGAGCTGGCTTTAACCCTGGTGCTGAGCTCATCATGCGTGATCTGGCTGTGGTTGTGCCTGCTGTAGAGCAGGCGGAGAGGCACCGTGTCCTCCTTCCCGACAAACCTGCCCGCATCACGAAGAGCCTTCAAGCTCGGCAAGGCGTCTCCTGCACAGAGAGGAAAACACAGATTACACCTCCAGCCTGTCTCATCCATTCGGACAAAACCAGCAGTGATTCAGACACATTCATCATAAACACTGCCATCTGAAATGAAGATTTGTCCCGTTTCCTTTGATAACATGAAACAGCAATGGATTGCGTGCGTAGCTATATATTACATGTAGATCATGAAGAAGCAGAGGCTATGGTAAAAAAAAAAAAAAAACAAAACACGGGCCTATTAATGGCTATTTAACGCTTTGGTTGCCTATTTATGTAATATCCAAAATAGTATCAGTTACCATTAGGGCTGCTCTGGTGACCGACGCGCATCAGTCCATAGACGCACAAAAGGGAAATCCACCATCGCGGGCTCATCATCAGCATCATCACCTTTCTCTCTCTCAGGTCGCAAATTATAAAACAATGCGGTATTCCAGGAGCAGGCTCACGGGGTCCTGCCTTCGCTAGGAGAGTTTGGAGCCGGGGCTGGTCGTCTGGTTAACACAGTCCCTTTGGTGGGGGGCCATCGGGGTACCTACGAGTGTGAACGCCGAGCTCGTCTGAGCGCACCGAGACCCCGCGGATCAGCAGCACGGAGGAGGCAGGGAGGAGAAAGTGAGAGGGAGGGAGGGATGTTGGGGAGGAGGAGAGGACTGGGGACACCTCCTTGAAACACATCAATATCCAGCGGCTCACTGCAGAAACGCCTAATGCATAAATATGAGCGCAGACAGGATGGAGAAAAGCTGCCGGCTCTGCCTTCCGCCGACAGGATGGACCGGGATGATATCAATGTAGTGAAAAGACACAGGGAGACGCGGCTGCTTCCACAGCAACCTTTATTTTCACTGTCCACTGTCCTGTTCGCCTACAAAAAAAAAAAAAAAAAAAAAAAATGCATAACACATGTAAAATATCAACTGAAAATCAACACTATCGATTCATTGAAAAGCACAATACAAATCTACTGCATTATTATCATTGCTATTATTTACACGAGCACATTCATTACATCCTAATTAAGTTTTGGCTCCGGTTGCATCTTAAATGTATTAATATACTGACACTGTAAAGCGTCATTGGACTGGCCCATTACACTGATTACTTTAAAAAACACACACACACACACACCACCGTCGCCTGCTCTTCAGCTCATGAATTAACACACTAGAGCTCAGACACGAACATTTCTTAACGCCACAACATTTCTTAAAAGCCACACACACATCACTGTCACTCCTGTGGGCTACACCTGCTGGAGACAGGTGGCGCGACCGACATCTTTCTGAGCTCTTAGCTTTGACCGTGCTAACACGTTAGCTCAGGGTGGCGCTGCCACCACAGTCTCATGTACTCTATTACTGTCTCTCGCAGACAGCAAAACAGCCTTCATTCGTGTTTTACTTCACTCATATTTTTCTGAACTTGAACAGAAACAACATTATCCTGAAGAGACAGTAAGGAAGTCGTGACACGGAGAGACGTATCCGCTTCCGCTGACTCTTCCACGGCAGTGATGTAAAGCCAGCCGGCTCTGCCTCACCGGAGGCTGCTTACAAACCGCGGCGAGAGCCGGAGTCAGAGTAGAGTACCTGGAGTACCTACCGCTACTGTCTCTGGAGCCGTCCCTGCTCATTTACTGACCCCTAGCGTCCAGAAAAGGGAACTCCTCCTGAGAGAATTACCTCTGGGTCAACGTCAACAGAGACAAACAAGCAAACAACCAAGAAAAAAATCTAAATTAAATGGTGACATATTAACACATGTAAATAACTGGGTGAGACGTCATCATGTAAAAGTCACTCATTCAGATTCTTCATACGCTTTCATTCATGCATAATTTTGCTTTGACCACCTTGAAATTACTGACACCAACAAAATCTTTGACGTTGTTATAAAACCACTGTCTGTAGAAATCCACAGCAGACGTTTCACCTGCTGTGGATTGTCTCAGAGTCACCCAGAAAATATTTCTAGGTTTGAGTGGTGATGAGAGTGAGTTTTACCATTGTTGTTCAGTACAAGGAGCTGACGTAGTTCTGCAGTTCTGCAGCACAGTCAGAATATCTAAAATGGATTGAAACCAGCTCTACAATCTGGGGACACACACTGTAAATTAAGTCTGAAACAACTCACTATTGTTTTAAGACTTTTACAGACCAGAGACTCTATTTTTGTATTGTGCATCACATATGTATAACACACATACCAGTAACTACAGAAGAACCATGTGGGGTAAGTGGGCAGAGGTAATAATGAGAATTTCATGCATGTACATTTAGGTTAAATAATGGGACATGTAAGAAATTTAAGGAAGGTTTTTGCACTGTAATCATGAAGTACAGTGTGAGTAGGATATAACCTCTGAGAGGCGCAAAAAACAACCACAATGTCTGCACTCAGCATTTCCTTTATTTGCAGTGTGCTCGCGCCTCAGAACAGATTGTTGCTCATGTCTTTTTCTGAATGCCACTGGCACAGAGACTCCCACCTGACCCAGTGCATTCATTTTAGAGCAGCAAGGGAGAATATGGGCATTATGCTAATGCACTAAAATGCAGGGGGAAAAAGGGAGACGCTGAGCTAATTAATCAGAAAAAGCACATGAGGTCAGGTCACAAAGAGTGCACTGAGGAAGAGTCCTAAAATGTCACCTATAATGTCCAGTGCCATACACCCAACCTACAGATCATCCACATTAAAATACACATAAAACCATATTTGTACAATACACAAAGCACATGTGTTTTACAATACAAATATTTCTGGGAAGATTGAATTCTTCATCCCTCTGTGTAACATGTTACCAGTAAAGCTTTTGTTTTCCATCAGATTCACCAAACAACCAACATTCATCACAGAATTTCTAGTGGTAATGAAAAGTATTCAACCCTGGCGTTTCAGCAGTTTTGTCCATCATTTCTGGATCCAAAAACAAATACTGTTTTCTCTGACATTAATTACATAAAATAACTAATTCCATTAATCCATTGTGATAGGACTTGAGTGTTGGGTGTTTTATTTTTAGATGAGGTGGCATTTTATTCCACTTTGTCGGGGGAAAACATTTTGAACATGCGTAGCTTTCAGCTACGCTCTGTTCATTTTGTTCCCTCATTTGATAGTATTTTTGAATAAATAATGAATCGTATTCACAAATCTTTTGTCTAAAACTGAAGACTTAATGTGATGGGGAAACTTACAGAGTGAGGCAACTTACGCAAAGCAGGCAAATGCTGAGTATTTCAGTCCACAACGAATGTGCATCATATTATGAAAACCCGGTGACAAATTGAATCCTGGTAAAAGCAATATTACTGATATCCCTTTCTAAATCTATATCCTATCACAAAGGAGATTAAGACAAGAAGGCACCAATTCAATATCAAGCCAGATAATACTACAATCTTGGGTGTATTATAGCTCTGCAATCAAGAATTTCCAGTCCATAATGACAGACCTTTGTGTAAATCTAACTGAGACATTTTTGCAGTGCAACTTATGTGCAAAATTATAAAAGCAGAACACTGAAGTTAATTATAATGTTGATGTGACATTTTACTTCTTCTCAACAGTGAAACATCTTGTACAATGCTGTAAACAAACCTTACAGCACACCAGTAGCTGCTTTTCCTCTGATACTGAATAAAGGGGAAGAAGATGCAGCTTTAGCCCGTCACATAAAATAAGCCAGTGCAGATCATTTGTAATCAGTTGGCTTGCTCGTCCGTGACGATCAATGAACAAACAAATCCTCTCAGCTCATTTGATCTTTTTTAGTCCTCAAATCCATGAAACTCCACGTCCATGTCATCACTTGAGTGGAAAAGCTCCCAAAGCTTCAGCACGGAGTTGTCGGGAACGCCACTTGGCTTTACATGTTCAAATTGTGTGTCTATTTTCCGTCTTTTCCTTTTGTAAGGTCGCACCTTTCTCTGTATTTTTCGAACTGGAGAGAGAGCTTGTAGAGGAGGCCATCCCTCTTTACTTTCCGCAAGGTTGTTTCCAGTCATTTTGTCAAGCGATTCATTTCCTTTCTGAGCAGCATCGAACAACAACAAATCACGGTTTGCATCTGACTCCTTTTGTTGATTTGTCGCAACGTTAAGGCATTTTGACGAATCGCTCTGTGCATTGATATTGTGAGAGGATGAGGTTGAGTTGTTCATGTCTTTGTGAGATATTTGGTTCACAGAGTTAACCTGTGTAGCTCCGGGGGGAAACGAAACACGACAATCACCTCCAGAGGGAGCTGTTTCTGTGTTGAGCTGAGGAATTTGAGCTTGTTCAGCTTTTTCAGTCAAAGAATTCTGCCTGCACGGCCGTTTACCTGCAAGAGATTTGTGCTTGGGCCGGTCTGAGTAAGTGTAGCAGTTCCTCCTCACTCGCTCTCTGTGAGTGAGAGGGCTAGATGCAGGAAATGATCCAATTTTTAAAGCTTGTCCTAAATAAGCTTCCACGTCCAAAGTCTGGTTTTGCTCCTCTTCGATAATCTCTGTAGTATCAAGTTCAGTTTTCCCACATCCAGGAGCAACCAGAACAGAGGAAACACTGCACTTTGGTCTAATGGGAATAAAAAAAAACTGTGATAAATACAATGCAACAGAGGGATAAAAGATCTGGACAAGTCGAGAACATATATATATATATATATATATTATATATATATATATGTGTGTGTGTGTGTGTATATATATTTATATATATTACGTTACGTTACCTTTTAACTTTAGTTCTGAGGTGGATGAATTTGCACTGCAACGTTGAAACTTGTCCGTCGACCACCAAGTATTCGTCACTCTTGGAGAAAGCCTTGTGACGTTCACTCTGTAGATGCTGAACAAAAAGTTACTTTTTTTTTCATTCATTTATAAACCATACTACAGTGTTACCAAATTGCACTTGTAGTTTAAACCATCCTGTCTTGTAGTTTATAAAAGGGACTAATAAACAACAGTAACAATATTTTAATGTTTAAAACAATGATCTGAAACATGTATGCATGTGTACTGTGATATACTTCTCTCTATTACAGTCATGGTATTGTATTTATAAATGTGATGACTTACTGTTGTGAGGTTTTCATATTTGATCATGCAGCATTCGCAGTAGCCGCCTCGTTTCTTGTCTCTGTTCTTCTTTCGGCAGTGAGCTCGCTCCTCAGTGGCCGAGCCTTTCACACCTCTGTTTCCGGAGGAGACCAGGTGTTGAACAAATAAAATCGAACTAAGATGAAAATTGTTTTGTTGGTAAATTTTCATTCAGTCCTGACCTAGCAAGCCTGTGGATTTTTGAGTGGCCCCAAAGTTTCTAAAGATATAAATATGATTATCCTAAATAAAACAGTGGTTTAGTTGTTAGACACATAGTTTGTTAATCATTTAGTTAGTCAGCTGGTTAGTAATATCAGTATGTGGAAATGTGTCTTTGGTTTACAATACAATACAATTAAGGATTAACAAGTTGCATTTTAAAAGTTAGAGACGTAGTCATAAAACCAATTCCTCACCATGTTACTAAGTTTAAAACTTTAAGAGGGGAATTTAAAGAAAATAAATCAGACCATAAAAAAATAAGGTTGCAAAAAAAAGATTTGGTCCATGTGAGAGTGTGACATTTTAAACTGTCCACATCTTAAATTAGATCAGAGTATGCAGAGAAGAAAACACCAAACCTGTGTCCCTGCTGTTTGTTCCCAGGAGGATCTTTGTCCTCGACACAAAAGGGACTACAAGGTGGAACAGCCCTCAGGTTGAACTCAGGCATGTTCGGCATTGTGAGGTAGATCGGACGGTAGTGTCTGAGGATGGAAAAGAAACGTTTTGTAGTGCACAGATATACATGGACGTCAGCTTTTTTTTTTAAACTACTGTCTTTTACCTGCTTGAATCCTCAACCTTGACAAAGGGTTTACTGATTCGCCCACCTGGAAAAAACAATGCATAAGACCAATATCAGTTTGAGAGTGTATTTACACAGCATCAGGAACAACAGGTTAGATTTCAAGCTGAAATAAATAATAACTACATTGCGTCAGAAACTATATTTAGCCATGGAAAAGACGTTTACCTTTGGATTTTGGATGGCCTTGCTTCGCTGCTGCCTCAGCTTTGACCTACAAGAACAGTAAAAAGCACTTAAAAACAAAACTTAGTTCAACAAATCATGCTCACAACATTACTCCCAAAATGATTACATTTCTGTAAAAAGATGCAGTGACAATTTTAGACTTAAAAACTTACACTTTTTTTGACAGTCGTTGTCACAGGACACTGGCCAGTGATCTTTTTTCTCTTCTGTACATATGCTATTATATCTGCCATAAAAATAAAACCACAGTAAAAGCAAAATTAGCATTTACCATTTCGGGTACGGTATGATATCAAATAGTGTAAACACTGATTGATGTTAACAAAAACCTCTACCACATACCATCTATGTAGAGGATTTTCACACCCCACTCCAGAGCATTTGACAGGATCTTGTTCATTTGCACTCTCTCCTAAAAACAAACAAGTGTGTTTTAGTTCAGGAAAGAAATGAGCTCATTAAAGCTCCTTTGTAAACTTAGTGTTGACTTAACAAACCTGCTCTTTCACCACTCTCTCCACCAAAGACTTCCCTCGACTTGTGACACACTGTAAGACATCAACAGAAAATCTAAATTTCTTGTGAGAGAATGAAAAGCACATCTGGCTTTATCCTGAGATGAAGCCAATGAAACAATCACACACAAGCAATAGATGTTGCAATAATGAAAGTGAGCTCACTGTGTCTGCTTGACCCTGGGACCTGCTTTTTCTGGCGTCCCCATGGCTGACGGGCCGGTGCGGGTTTGACTGAGGGTGAGGTGAACTCCGTCCAGAGTCTGGGCTGGGGACAGGAGAGTCCTGCCTGAGGCACTGAACATATCTAGCCTCCCTCTTGTTGGACACCAGATATTTAATTTCCTTACTGAAGAACTTCTCAACAGTCTGAGATGTAGACAAGAAAAACACAGCGTAAGATTTTTGAGAAAGTTTCAAGATCTTCATAACAGTCTCCTCAAGAGAAACAACTGCTGCAGTATGTTTTCTTACTGGACTAAATACAATCTTTTCAAAATATCCACAGTACAGATAGAAAATAGCATTTGAAATTAAGGAATGTTCAAAAAGATTCATTGTCTTCTTTTTTTATTTTGTAAGCCCAATATTTTCTCATTTGAACCTGATTTGTGCCAATTTCAGCCTATTTAATCCAGGCAAAGTTCATGTTTTTCTTTTGTTTGTTACTGTTTCTTTTGTTTGAAAACAAATCATAGTCTGGTATCAGCATCAAAGCAAAGGTATAACATTTTTCATTTATATTGAAAAAATATAAAAGAAATCATTACAAACATAATATTGTAATAAAACAGTATTAATTTAGGACTGAACCTAGTTCAAGGACTAGCTGGTGACAGTGATAATACAGACATGCAGACAAAAAACATGTGTCTATATGAAATGCAGAGAAGCTAATGCCAGAAAAAGTGCACAGGACTGTGAAGGACGTTGTGAGCAGACAATATGACACAATGTGTTTCAAGTAACTCTGTAGATAAAGAGCTTGTCCAAGTAACCCTCACACACAGGAAATGACAGCAAGGCTTTCTTCAAGTTAGTAAGAAACCAAATGTGTTGTTGTCTCACCCCTCCCAGTTCTTTGATGTCACTCTCCAGTGTCTCTGCTGCTCTGTTTGATGGCAGGTCCAGGTAAAACACTTTCCCAGCAAAAGGCTTTACTTGAGCAGGAGATGTTGGCTTAGATTGGCTCAGTGTTGTCTTCTCACCAGAGTTGATGCCCTTTCCTAAACGACAACCATTTCAGTCAGAGAGAGATAATTGATCAACAGCACAGGAATCTATTCATTTTCATCTTTTCACCATTTATACAGCAAGAAAGAGACTTTCTTCAGCAGCAGCATAAATCAGCTTTCTATAACTAAATAATAAGCTCTACTTTGTTACATTCATTATTTAATTAAAATATATGTTGCATATGTTATTTACCTACAGTTAGTACTCTGTTTGTCAGTAACTGTATGGACAGTATCTATTGCAGGTCTGACGACTCAACCATACTGTTATTTTCCTGTTATAAAGGTTTTTAATCTCAACTTTTTCCTTATTCAAATAAAGGATATGAAGATTATGTCCAATATTTTGTATAACTAGTTTACCTGATTTTAATTTGATTTAAAAAAAAAAGACAGTCTTTAAGTGAGGACAGTTTAAATTCTTATGCTGAAATAAAAATATAATGTTTGGACTTTTTATGGCACAGTTATATTTAGTAAAAACAGACAAACTGCATTTCACTGTGAAATGCGTCGATGTGCTTATGTTTGCATTGGATATTTGACCACAAAACAAGAACTGCTAAAGAAAAAAACGCTACTATAACAAGACCACAAACAATGTTTGAAAACTTTACCTTGCCAGTTGGGTCCTCTGTGCCTCTGGGTGCGTTTAGGCTTCATTTTATTCTCTTTCATTGAGGAAAAAAATGTTTTCCTTGCCCGTGTAGCTCGAATCGACGCGTCCCAGGAAGTACCTCCGTGGGTGTAAACAAACAATTTGTTGTTTACAAATATGCAGTGAAAGAAGAAGGCGTCTGACTAGCGATAAGATGAAACGTAACGTTAGACTGGACTGGTCTCATTGTTGGATTTAACTTTGGGTAACGTCACGACTTAACGTACGTTCACAGTGTCCGTTACCGAGCGTACAGACCGCTATGTCGGTTAGCTGCTTCATTTACGTTACATTATTTCGTAAGCCACGGTTAATAAACGTCTCCTGAGCTGTGGCGGCATGTTCGCTACCACATACTATCCACTAGCCGGTTTTCTTATGAGTATTTATCCATCTCGATTTAACTTCACGGATCACAGAACTCTCTTTCCCGCTTGAAATCCAACGATGGAGGAAGTGTATGTTGTTGCCATGTTTGACACTTTCCGGCCACGTAAGCACTGCTATGGGCAATTAAATCAAATCACTTTTACGGGCAATTAAATTAAATATAAATTTCATAGTGTACGTATAAGCTTCTTGGAAGAGATCGCTGTTGATTAACTATATACTGATTCCATTTTTTTGATAGACTGAAAAACTTTGGATTTTGCAGAAACGTCGATTCTGGCAACTCTCAAAATAAGTAAACGCATCTTTTTTGTTTGAGTGTGATGATTCCACGTTAACACAGCGGTAAAATAAAATAAATAGAACGTATGAAAACAGGTATAGAAAAAGTTTTGTTTACAAAAATAATGTATTTTCTATATAAGTGCGTGTTTTTGTATCTTTAATCGCAACTGATATAAAATAAAATAAAAACACTAATGTTTAAGAAAGTGCTAAACGGAAATAAATATTGCATAACAAATGTCATCATCATGTAATGTTTGCTGTGTAAACTGAGCTAGCTGGGTCTACAGCCCCCTTACCATGCGCACGTGTTAAAGCTGTGTTTCTTTGTTAAAGCCAATATGACAGCAGCACTATTCGGGCATTAAAAACCCGTGCGTGATGTGTATGTTCTTGGGAGACTTCTTGAATGCTGAGAAGGTTTAGTAGGTAAGAAGTTGGCTAAGCTAATTAGCTAATTCAGGTTAGCTTGACAGATTTCTTCATCATGTAGCGAATGTGATGGCTCATGAATAAATAATCACTATGCCACTAAGTAGTTCATGTGACAACACCAACTATTGTGTACATGGCGATTGGACCATTCATAAAAGCAGGTCTTGACATTGAGATTGATGTTTGTGTTTTCTGAAGACATGAGTGGCCAAACTTCTGCTCCTGTTGTCAGTCATGACATCACTCCACTCCAGCAGATGGTGGCGTCCTGCTCCGGAGCCATCCTCACATCTCTGTTTGGTGAGACTTAATATCTGTCATACGTTGTCATTTACCTTTACAGAGGACTGGCGTTTGGTTCTTGTTTAGTTCATGTACTTTATAACATTACACTGTTAACAACTCCTCATCATACATCATTGTTTTAACTTGGTCTCTGCTCTGTTGACTACTTTATGAAAATCAGCTTCATGTTTGTGACGTTTTTGAATTGTGTATTATATTGAGCAGTGTGTCTATGCAGTTACCTATTGAATTAAGTCAGTAATTTTCATCAACACTACAAATTACAGACTCATACATAGTCATCATGTTGTTGAATCAGCACTAAAACATTTGAACTCCCCATAAAACTAGGGTATATTGCAAATCAAGACTAGTTTTAACAAGGCGTGCCTAACAGACTGTAAGATGAGTGCTCTGTAAATCCACTCAGTGAATGCCTCTCTGTTTTGACTTGCTAATAAAATCTAAGTGTCCTTAACCCAAGATGAGCAATAAGCAAATATGGATGTGGTGAAAACAATATATGAATGTGGTTGTTGCTGTTTTACTGAACAAATGGCCTGCACAATTACATGTTATTAGTCTGCATTTCATTTTCAGTCACACCTTTGGACGTTGTGAAGATCAGACTTCAAGCACAAAAGACTCCCTTCCCCAAAGGTATAACAAATATGGATATAAACCAGTGTTATATTTCATATTGCACCATAGGACAGTAAATGCTGAGTGACCAAATTGTGTTTTCAAAATTTAGGGAAATGCTTTGTCTACTGCAATGGACTGATGGACCACATATGCGTGTGTGAGAACGGCAACTCCAAGGCCTGGTACAAAGCCCCCGGTCACTTCAGTGGCACACTGGTAAAAACTCTGACATAACTTTTGCTTGTAACCATTCACTGTTCACATGTCCCATTTGCTGTAGTTGGTGACAGAGCTTATTCTTGTACGTGTGGGTCAGATCTGTTATGACAGAAAATCCTCATCCTGCACTGACTCTACACTCTGTTCTCTCTGCAGGATGCATTTGTAAAGATAATACGCAGAGAGGGAATAAAAGCATTATGGAGTGGTCTACCCCCAACCCTGTGAGTAAGAAGTCTTGCATGTGTGTGTTTCTCCCTCCTTGCTGGGCTTTGCTCTGCCTACTCAATCATCTGAACCTGATGCACTCATTCAGGACACTTTTTGTGAAGTGTTATCATATTGCAACCCCCCATAATAAATCATGTTTATTCACCTATTGGTGTTGTGGAAGTATTTGTTAAGAAACTCTCTGTGCTGTCTCTAGCGTGATGGCAGTTCCAGCCACAGTGATCTACTTCACGTGTTACGACCAGCTGTGTGCAGCGCTCAGGGTCAGGATGGGCACCTGCGCTGAGGAGGCTCCTCTCCTGGCAGGAGCTATTGCTAGAGGTGAGCCGCAGCTGAAACACTATTTAATTTTGTCTATATTTAGTCAGTGTTTACTGAATAGAATATTTTCATTTAACAAAAATATATTTCGTCAAAATCATTTATCTGTATCAGGTAATGAGTTTATCTCACTTAGAACAGTGTCTTAATGATGTTGCCGGTTTAATTACCTGAATAATTTCCAAGGGCAGTCATCCATATTTTTTACCCTACAGGCTGTGTATATCTATAATTTCATCTGATGGTAGATTTCATTTTAAAAGCGATGTGTGCGACATTGTGACCCTGACTGGCTGAATTTGAATCTCTTTTTAATAACTGCCTGTAAGCGGTTATTAAAAACAGAATTAAAAAAGCAGTTGGCGACATGTTAATAATTTCATTAGTGATGTACTACATTTTCAAATAAAATGATCCACCAAACTGAAAAATGGTTTTCACTGCTGAAGCTTTTAATGTCATGTGTTATCTGGTGACTTTTAAATTGTGTTTTCTTCGTTTGGCCTTTTCTGTTGAGCACATAGGATAAGATGTGTCTTTATTAAACATTTCACACCTGTTTTGTCTTCATCCTGTGCATGTCAGTGGGCTCTGCGACTGTGATCAGCCCTCTGGAGCTAATCCGCACCAAGCTGCAGTCTCAAAAGCAGTCGTACAGGGAGCTGACGGACTGCATCCGCTCAGCAGTGGAGACAGAGGGCTGGCTGTCTCTGTGGCGAGGTCTGGGACCCACGCTGCTCCGAGACGTGCCCTTCTCAGCCATGTACTGGTACAACTACGAGAAGGGCAAGAGCTGGCTGTGTGAACACTACAATACCAGAGAAACCACCTTGACTATCACCTTCATATCTGGAGCTGTGTCTGGCTCTGTAAGTGCATCGGCAGGAGATCTTGACAGAAACCGTCACTGTAACTACGTGAACTCTCGACTGCTGTGTGCTAATTCCTATTTCCATCCGTTTCTTTCAGATTGCATCCATTGTAACATTACCTTTTGATGTGGTCAAAACGAGACGGCAGGTGGAGCTGGGAGAGCTACAAGCAAAGAATTGTAAATATGGTGTTAATTATTTACTGTCATTTTGTTTTAGACTGGGTAGACTGGGTCTGCAGTTGCCAGGGGATATTTTGACCATTTTTTAAAAATAGAAATTCCACATCCACATATTTTGGTCTAGAAGAAAATCAATTCACAAATAGAATTACAATGTGGTGTCATTGTACTCAGAGCCATAAGCCCCCACCTACAATGGGATGAGTTTGAAGCAGAAAATGAACTGAGCAACTGACAAACTGAAAATGATGACAGTTAGCATGAACTCATCTGACAGTATGCTGGGCAAAACAAAGGGCTGGGAACCACTGTTCTACACACACTGTTACTATATCCTTTGTGATCAGATGTCAAATGGAGTTAATGGGTTGACTGGTGTTCTTCTCTTGTCAGTGTCATGTCAGGTCTCATCCTCCACCTTCAGTGTCATGAGCAGGATTGTGACACAGGACGGAGTTGGAGGTCTGTTTGCAGGTAGGCACTTTGGTGGTATTCTGTGAATTATAGTTGTATTTTGCATAATGATATGCCAACCTCTTCTCTACCATCTCTCTGCCAGGTTTTCTGCCCAGACTGATCAAAGTGGCCCCGGCCTGTGCCATCATGATCAGCACATATGAGTTTGGAAAGGCCTTTTTCCGCAAACACAACCAGGAGAGCATACTCAGACCACTGCAGACCAGCAACACCTGAAAGCACCTCTTCTCTTTAAACTGAACACCACTATGACTACTGCGAAACTGTATCTGCACAGAAGATACTAATGTTGCCAAATTGAAACAAAGACAAGCAGAAATGGAAGTGGGGAAAAGAATCTGTCCTTTTCTGCATGATAAATCATAGATGGTTGAAATTTATATTGAAACCTTTTTATTATATTATTTATAATTTAATATTCCATAGTTATATGTTCACTGCTTTTAAATCCTATGCGCACAACTGAAAAGAAAAATATATATCTGTTCAGTGATCAAATCACGTTAGGTGCATTTAGCAGCCAGCAGATGGCAGCCACAGTCCTGTTCTGTGTATATATATATATATATATATATATATACAACATTGTATATGTATATATGTAATTTTCCTGATTCCTCATCCATGATTGTGCACTGAGCCTGATGTCCTTAACATTAGCAATAAGACCCATCTCAATGTTATTCCTCCATGTGTCAGTGTTTCTCCACTTCCCAAGAGAGGATCTCCATGTTTTTGCACTTACACTCCAATCCTTTATTGCCTATGTCAGTTTACAGTGGGTGTCAAGTGTTGTGTTGAATGTTAATTTTTCCAGAGACCACACAAGAAGTTTCACATTTTCTTTTTCCTTCAGTACCCAGTCATTGTGTTGAGCCACACAAGATAACAACAGCAAAACTTTCACTGTTTTAGCAAGTGGAGTTTATTCAAAATGAAGCATAAAAAGGCAAACAAAACATTAAAACATCTGCTGTATGTCTGTGCAAATGACTGCTGGAACGAGCTAAAGGCAAAGTCATGAGTTCAGTGGTGCTGAGGTACTTGGCTAGTCGCCAATAATTCAATTACTCTACACTGATAATCTGCAAATACACTTGTTTATGATGCTCAAGATATTTCTTGATAGATATGAATTACTAAGTCTGAACACAGGAGAGTGTTCGGAGTTCAAACTGTGGTCTACTGTTGTAATGAGCCATAAAAACAAAGTACTGCATTTGAATAGTTAAAGGGAATAAGACCTATTGTCTAAAGCTTAACCCAAAACTGAAGGGTGGATATTAATCATAGTGGTCATTACCTGAGAACAAAGCACGTGGTACTGCATTACGCACAACATCTGACAACATTAAAGAAAAAACTCATGAACATTTACACCTGAGAACAAAATATGAGACTACATTATGCAAAACACCGATGTGAAGGTACCGTCACCATCATGAATCAAAGAAATGGATTAAAAAAAAATGGCATCAAGTGGCAGCAGTAACGGCACACAGGATATTAAAGGACCCTTTTGACCGCAGGTAACACTTTGTGGTGAGAAATGAGATCAAACACTGACAAAGACTTTTAACACTGTTCTATGTTTTCTCCTAAACTCTGATCTGATACCGTCGGTATCTTCAGCATGCAGTAAATCCACTGTAGAGAGTCATGAAGACACACTAAGCTCATCATTGTCTTCTCAATACTGTAAAATGACAAGGAAATTCATACATAAACTGTCTATTACTTTTAATTCGTTTTCAAGAGAGAAAGAAAACTAATGCTCCACAGGTAAAAAAAAAAAACAAAGAAAAACAAAACAAACACCAACAAAACAATAAAACAACAAACACGAACTGATGAATCTTATAAAGCACACCAGACTTTGGGCACTGTCTCAACTCAAAGGTACATTTTTAGGAGTTATTATTCAGTCAGGATTCAAAGAACATGCTACGCCAACATCTCAACTTTCAGTTGTGTCGTCCATCTGTTAAAGCTCTGAGCTCCACATACAGAACATGAACCTCTACAAATCAAAATCACCTACATCGAGAAATTTCCTGGATTGTCTGGTCCTGTTGTTTCTAGCTCTATGCTGTCTTATGAGGGAGTGATGCCTGGGCTGCTGATCTCTGTCGCAGGACTGGCCAAACACTCGCTGGACTTCAGGCTGGCCAGAGACTTGTAGCTGGCGACGGAGGTCAGGGAGCCACACAGACCTCTTAGAGAAGGAGTTTCCTCTTTATCTGAGAGAGATGATACACATGGTTAGTGCTCAAACCAGAGGGGAGACCTTCCTGACAGCAGCAGCAGCACTTGTTGGGAGTAGATGTACCTTGGTGGAGCCACTGCGTGCCAGTCGGCCTGGACTCCAGACTCAGTGTGTGTGATGGTTCGAGAGACGTCTGGGAGAGACTCATGTCCGCAGACAGCTGCTCCAAACTCTGGAAGCTCTTCCTGCAAAAACAAAAGGAGTTAGGCATGTAACTATGAAGAATGAAACTGAAGCTTTTTTATTACTGATTAACTAATTTGAGTCATTTAATAAGCTAAAAATCTACCATCTGCTGAGCCAAGTTCAAAAATTAAAGTTAGTAATTGACATAATAATAATTGGCAGCAGCAGCTCATCTACATACTCATCCCACTGTCCTGTGTTCTTCCTGTACAACAGTGTGTCCAAGGCAACGGCGCTGGCATCCAGGGCGACAGGAGACGGCCACTGATTGGTCAGATGAGCTGTCAACTCCTGTCTGGACCGCAAATCATTGTTCTTCAGCACTGTCCTAAAAACAACAGTCAGTGTCCACACTAGAAACAGTTTATTGACTGAAATGAAATCTACAAATACCTAAAAAAAAAAAAAAAAGAAGTAGAAGAAAAAAAGTAGCAGTGACAAATATATGAGGTACAAGTGCATAAGACACAAAAGGGTTTGGATTGATAAAGCCCCTCCCTCCCAAACTGAGAGAGGGTTTTCTCACTCATGAGAAAATTTATGGAAACACAAATTGATGCATTTCCTCTTAGCTAAAAGCAGCTGTGAGTGCAACTGACTCAACAACACACAAATAACAAACCACCGGCAACCTCCAGAGTCTTGCTGTGTCCTGAATGTCAAATTCACAGCTGGATCCGCTGCCAAGTCCTCTCCACCTTATCGTCAGCAACCTCAATAAACTCATGGACAAACACACACACAAACACAAGCACAGAGGAAAATGAGCTCACAGTTGATCCTGTAGTTCCAGTATGATGAATTCAAGCTGTTCCTTCTCCAGTGTGTGGGAGAGATGTGTGTCTGCTAGGTTTTGCTGGAGAGCTTTGTTATGAGACACGGCCTCCGACAGCTGGGCTTCTCGTAGACGGACCAGCTCTTCCAGGTAACCCTGAGGTAAACAAACACATACACGCTGTTGTTCACTTGTTTGTTTAATGCCAGGAAGGCAGTGCTGTGTGAAAACACAGCTTAATTCTTTGTTTTGGCTCAAAGCAAATCACAGAGCAGAGAGCTGCAGCCACACAGGAAAAACCTATTACACATATTTAAATGCAAGAAATAACATCAGGCTGAGTGTGTGTGGGTTTAACCAAATGGCTCTACACAGGACGAAGTTCCTCCTGGCGTTTCACTTATTATTATGCAGGCATCAAGTAAAATGTCACACTGGCATATATTACCATCCAATTTAATCATCAAGGAATAACACTCATTGAAATACACTTGGGCGATACCTTCTGCTCCAGTGCCAAGCGATACTTCTGCTCAAAGCGTTTGCACTTGCTGACCAGGTTGCTCTGCTCGGTGAAGATGGAGGCGGCCGTGGCCGTTTTGTCTGGGGTGCTGCTCTCACTGCCGCTGCTCCCCAGAGTCCTCATCTCCTCCTCGTCACTGCTGATGCTGTCTGCGCTGTGAAGGGAACAGCAGCGTGCCTCATGTTAGAGCAAATCCTGCACAGCAGTGCCAAGTAAACAGCTAAATCTCTCGTCTCTGCTAGGATAAATGTCCCCTGAGCCAAGCTGGAGTTTTGCATTTCATAGATAAAACTAGTTTTTCTGCAGAAAACAACATAAACACAAAGCTTATGTTTATCCCCATAAAAATCTGATTTTGTACGATCTAATACTGCACCCACATGAGGAGATGAAGGCTATTTGACCACTGCCTGGTGCTGAAACTAAGTCCAATAAACTGACAAGATATGGGTTAATAATATAATTCATATTTATCTTAACAACGGCCCTTTCTTTTAGTTATATCTGCAATATCTATATAATGCAACACACAAAGCATTTTGTAAATCTTTGCCAAAGAAGGATGGACATAAAAAGCTGAACATCTGTTTTATAAACTCAGTATTATTAAATGAAACAGAAATCAAACATAATGAAAAAATCTTAGATTTCTTTTCCACCCTGCCTGCAAAACATGTGATAACCGATGAACGGTGTAACGGGTGTTATTTGACCTGACATACTTCTGAGTGAACTTCAGGTAAGGCGTGTAGTCAATCACAGCGGGGCAGTTGCCGTCCAGACCTTCCCCTTTTAGACAGAAGCTGTAAAAGAGAGGATGCAAGGGAAGATGGAAAATCAAAGCATTATAAACCTTCCATCTTACAGTATATGGCTTAATGTAACAACAGACATGTAAAGGCCTGTGGTGTAACAGCACAGGCTTTGTGCTGTGTTATCTGCTTCGTGCACAGTCACTCAGGTTCTAAGGACTTTTACAATTTCAATAACTGCTTTAACTGTGCTCAGGGGGATGCTCAGTGACTTGAAAATGTTCTTGCAACCATGATCTGACTTTTGAATCTCATTTTCAAACAAAAAAAACATTTTTTTTGGTTGCTTTCTCTTTGTCTAATACAGGTTATGCCGCAAAACTGGCAGCGATCTTCTTTGTGTAAAGAGAAGCAGTTATTGTAGCACTACACTGAGTGAGAAACAGCAGAACATGATTAGCACCTGAAGTCGATAGTGTTGAGGCCAATTAGCGTGTCCGCTAAAAGCCCTGCCTCTTCCCCCAAAATGATCGCTCCGTCGTCATAAAACCTCCTGAAATCAACACACATCCACTTGTTATTGGGATATGAATTCAGCTCACATTTAGACAACTGAGTGAAATGATAAGAAAGCAGAACAGATGAGATGTGATCACTCACGGCCTGAGGTCAAATATAAGACGTCTAAATTAACATGTAGCACACTTGCTTTGAGAAGCCATCTGTGGTGTGGAAATAACACCCCTGGTTAAGGGGAAATGTGTGTGTGTGTGTGTGTATGTTGTGACCACGTTAAGACCTGGTCGTTTTGAAGTCCCTTAGTGCAGATGAGATGTATTCTGACAGTCTCTTCTCCATCAGGACCACTCTGATCCACGCCCTGCCCTGCTGACACAGGAAGAAAATATTTGCCTGGTTGTAGAAGAATATACCATCAGCCAATAACACACTATACAGTCTACAAAATAAGGGAACATTTTTGTCCTGCCTGCTTAGTAGGATTTCTCCTTTGAAAACAATCAATGTCTGCACAAACGCTCTGCTGAGACATTTCAACCTGACATTATGCACTAAGAATTAAAGGCCAGAAATGCTTTGATTTACTGGCTGTTAATGACACGTCATGCTAAAACCATTAAACCCCCTTTTTTCAAGCTTCACTTGAATTAAAACTTCAGAAAGTCATTTGTAAGTTCAGCAAGTCTCATGACTGAAACCTCCACACGTGTTGGAATTTCAAAATTGGGTCTTTCTGTTTCAACACAAAGCTCTTGATTTCTACAGTTCATGACCCAAGAGAGTGCGAGACAGTGAGTCTTGCTCTCACCTTCACCGTCTGCAGAACCATATTAACTCCAGTTGTTTGTTCTTGTGCCTGCAGGGTAAGACTGAGTCACATTTGTGTTCTTTACTTCTTATTTTTTCGACTGTGTTCCCTTTCTTTTTCTAAGAGGATAAGGCAAAGTAAGCCAAAGTAACAAATGCCTGATTCTGCATCGTGTGTGTGCTGTAGGTCAAGATTTGGGCTCAAAGCACAAGACACAGCACTATGTATATAAAATGAATGTTGCTTGTCTCTGTCAGTGTTTGACTACATTTGCTACATAAACAAATGCATAATTTTACAGTTGTCTTTGCAGCTGTTTTAGAAATCCAAGTTCTTTTGTTCCCTGCTGCCCCGGGTAATTTAATTAAGGCATTAACAGTATTAAATCTGATACACTTCCACCTAATACCTCAGGATGGTGTTAGCCTCACCTTAGCTCTCGATGATCGCACATTCTCCATGCTCTCAATGCTTCGAATGCAATTATGAGGGACTTTACTGCAGGCTGTTTTTATGTAATCCCAGAAACTCCTAGGACTCTCATAGCCGAACCAAGTGGTCTGACCTGAGAAATAGGCAGAAATAGAAATGTATACATGTGAGAATCTGAACTGACACTGCTGTGTATCTTCACCTTTATTTTACATAAAAATTTGATATTGTATAAGTTAATCACCTGCTTGTTTGATAATATGTTTTATATATCTGCATGCATATGAACGAGGAGCAGTTTTTTTTTTTTTTTAACCTTTGAGTCGATGATTGAGGATGTGCTCCAGGATGGAGACGAAGTTAATGAACTCTGGAGATGAGTCATCTATTGTCTCAAAGCATGAGCGGTCCAGCAGAGTCTTCACTGAAAACCTAAACACAAGAGATGATGTGCACACTGGTTACTGGACCTGCAGCTTAAAGTAAAATACCTTCATTTTACACAGAGAGAATGTTGTAGAAGAAAATGAAGATTTTTTTCTGGGATGAAATAAAAAAAATGCCCTGGCATGCACCATGAACTGAAGGTCAGGATATATCAGCCTCTGCTGCCTTGACTTTTACCAGTGTTCGTAAAAACCTGTCTCTTTAATTCATAGAAGTGCATCGATGAATCAGTGGAATAATCTTTTGAATGTATAAGAGATCTGTCACATTTTCTAAGTATCCACAGTGATAGACTAATATCTCTGTTGCTGCCTGATCCCAGAGTGAATGATGTCAAATTAAAGTCAAACACACACAAAGACAAACAGACAAACAGATGAGGAATCATCCTAATTAACATAAGACAAACACTTATCACCAATCACTAGACAAAGAAAACAAACACAACTAGGCTCTACGGTGGTAATGAGACAGTGATTAATCTCCTGTGATTAAAGCAGTCATAATGTGCAGCCCAGTGCGACAGTCATGTGCACCAACTGATTCTGCTTAATCTGGTTTCAACTAATTAGGCAGGAAGGAGAGTTAATGGACGAGGCTGCAATGAGTTTGCTGGCGTGTCTGGCTTTGTTTCACTTATATCTGTGGGGTCCAAACAATGGTCCACTGCGCCTGTGTGCATGGACCAAAACGTTGGACTTGGGTCTTACAGACTTAGACCGACAACGAATGTAAGAAGGCAAGTATGTGTGTGTGTGTGTGTGTGTGTGTGTGTAGATCTAAGATCTAAGTCAGAATTTAAAAATCTGACTTCACATCTCTCCCTGCTTCTCTATCTCGTTGCCTAGCAGCAGGGTGACCACAGTGAGTGTGCTTCCTGTGAAAGAAGCCAAAAACTAATACTAATGTTTTTATTATCTTTCCATTACTCTAACTGAATTGAGTTGTTGTAAGGTCAGACAGCCTGAGATTTAACATGCGCTTATGTCCTGTAAACATCTAAAATAATGACCACCCACACCAAGCCTGTTGCTAAGCACCTGACAACAATAATCATCATTATTTCTTCCCCTCTCCAAAAAATACTGATTGAACTGATTTCTGAAGTTCACGCTGCGCTTATGGATGAGAGAATAAACCAACTTGTACATTTTAAACTGCACAACAAATGGTTTTTCTAAGCAACAGACTAAGCATGGTGCTGCTTTACGTCATTGTTACTTTATCTGATTTGATTTTCCCCCTATCATGGAGGACATTTTGACATGTCATAGCAGCAAAAGCACAGGTGTAAATAATAAAATCAATGATGGCCCAATGCCATTTAGGTTTACTGGGACACTTGGATAGAGGAGAGACTCCTGATGCCTTTCCTACGATGATATGTCAGTTTAACTCATGTGAGAAAGGACAGATGTGTAGGTGTATGCAAATTATGCTCACTTCTCAGGTAACCATGTTTTCAGGTTGAACAGATGTCATACAGACCCTCTTAGAGAGCATTGCTTCAGGTTGCTGCTCTTCTCTTTGGCTTTCAGCAGCAGCACATTTTGTCTTGAATTCACTCTCAATGTCCATGTTTCATTTCCCTTCACAGCAGATACATTGACACTCAAAATAAATCAGAAACTCTAGTTTTATCTGTACAAAGAAACAGTGAAACACTAAATATTAAAAAATTACAAATTTGTCTCCAGGGCTTTTAGATACAATACCCTCTGTATCTGATTTTAGCCCTGGTTAAAATCCTTTAACCGGGGAAAAAAATGTAAGAAACCTCATGAAGCGCCTACGTCACAGCCTCACATGAATAACCTCTATCCTCCATTAGCACCATGAGCTTGACAACGTCAGCTAATTCCCAGTACCGCTGTGCTCGGTGTCAACTTCAGAGGCTGCATAATCAGCCAGGAAAAGTGAAAACACCTACGCAGGTGTGCAGCTTATTAATACATGGAGATATAATAACAGACAGAAAAAATAACAATAATGATAATACTAATGCATGAATACTGGAGCAAAGCCTAAAGTGGCTTTGAGAAATTGTCAGGTAAACCAGCACTTCTCACAGTTCACTATAGAGACAAGTGTGATGCGTGGTGAAATATCTCAGAAACATTTATCACCAATTTAGAATTTAGAAGTAAAGACTCTCTCACACACACACACACACACACACACACACACACACACACACACACACGTTTTGGTCTACTGCAGGAAAAGGAGTCATTTTTAAGTTTATGCCATGCCAAGTCAAACATTCCTCAGGTAACTATCTGCTACATCTTCACATCTCAACATCAACAATGAAGATAATTTCTACTAATTTAACCTGGTGCAGCGTAGTGTGTCTATACTTCTGACTGAGAGCGTATACAAAAATAGAAACAGTGATGTTTGCAGTGTCAGTTAGAGCAAACACTAAAACCTGCAGGGTTTATGGTGAAATATGAAGTTGCTGTCTTCAGGCACGGCTCCTCAGTGTTAAATGTCTATAATGAAATTATTGTTCTTAATGTATTTTGACCCCTGCTGGATCTCATCAGCCATGACAGAACAGACGCTCTACAGACTATGAGATAAATAAAAAACAAGTGGCATCTTTTTTAACGGCAGCTGTGTTTAAGGCAGATACAACAACATCTTGTCCTCCCTCTCACATTCACTTCCAGCAGTGATCTAAGTGCAATTTCTCTGCAGCCGCCTGCTGCTGGGCCGGTCAATATGAACTCACACTGTGCAGACAAACACTGTCCAAATCCGCTGAACTTGAAATTCTAGTCAAGATCTACTATTTCCAATGAAACTGCATGTGTATAAAAATGAGCATGAAACACCCAGAAATAATCAGCCATGAAAATCTGTATTACAGTAAGTCTTTCATATTTAAACTGTTCATGATGTTAAATATGAAAGACTTACTGTAATACAGATGATGTCTGTTGCTAAGGCTGCAAACTAATTAGTCTGCATATTCTTTTCTGGTTTAATTATTTTATCCATGAAACACCAGAGAAGAGCATGAAATGATCACATTTTTATGGCGCCCATGAGACATTCAAAGTGTTTCCTCTAGTCAAACCACACCCTGAAAACTACTCACTCTTATGCATAAGAGGGGAAAGGATCAGATCTCCACATGTGCCAATCAGTGAGTTGATGGTTTGTGTGGAGACAGAAAGAGGTGGGAAATGACCAGACTGGTCAGCCAGGAGCATCTGTTTGGTGTCAGAAACGGAGGGAGACAGACCACAAACGTTCGCACCTGACCACACCGAAGTCTGAAAATGTTGTTAACGCTGCTGGTTTCAGCCCCATAACACCACTGAGCAGACTCCAACCGGAGCAGGCTGTAGGCTATCAGTTTGGTTTTTGATCTGTTACTCTTAACTTGGTGCCAGTAGCAGAGAGAAACACACACACACACACCTCCCTGTCTTCCCTTTTTCTCTAACTCTTTCTGCTTGTCTGTTTCAAACGCACCACAGGGACTGTCAGTCACTTACTGACATCTGCCAGCAGCACAGAAACGACCACAAATCAATACTCTGAGCAGAGAGCTTTTCACTTCAGCTGACACAGAAACAAGGAGAGAGAGAGGCCACCTGTGTATCGGCTGCAATATCTGTCACCCATCCACCAGTGAACTCTGTTTACCTTGTAGGTCTGCACTGAGGAGTCAAAGTATTCATGGCATCAATATTAGTTATCGAGATGCTTGTTGTACAAACACCAGAAACACCCAGTGTATGCAGTGATTTCTAGATCCTTTGTTTTTGAGTGTAAGACAAAAAAAATAGAAAGAATTTATACTCGCCCCACTTCCTGCAAGTGTTTTTGACAAGGGCTAAGAGAGGTGCAATTTACAGAAACTATCTTTGCAGTCACAGGAGTATAGAACTGTGAGAAAATATACAACAACATCTTACTTTAGGTGGTTAATGCAAAAATGTTTGCAGGATTTAGACTACCGCAGTTTAGTGTTAGTGAAATCCAGTGCTTTAATCCACATTTTTTGTAGGTAATTGAAAGTGAAATGTAATTGCATGCTTGTTTGATGGCTTGTTGTGGAGGCTGCTGTAAATGTGAATGAGTGGGAATGAATGACAAAGACTATTTTGGATATGCACACACGACCTGAGGTCACCCAGCTAGTTAAATCATAATGTAACTAAACACAGTGACTTTCTCTTCTGCACCTACGAAGTCATATGTTTAATAATTCAATCCTGGGGTCGGGGGTTGCAGACCAGCTCCCTTTAAAGCTGTGACCTCGGAAAAATGCTTACGTCTCAAATGATCACTAAATAAATCTGTCGTCAGAAATCCAGCTGCAGACGCTGTTTCATCCTCCCGGTCATGCACAGAGAAATCAGTGTGAGGAATTCCCACCTGCACACCGTCAGTAGGTTCCTCCTCTCCACCACGGTGCTTCTCACTACTCCCCGCTTTCGGATGAGGTGCAGCCCCACGCCGAGCGACGCCATCCGTGGCTTGAGGCAGGAGGACGGTGAGCTGCAGTCCCGGCTCCGCTCCCTCCGCACCGCAGCAGGCAGGGCAGGACCAGGCGTCTCCGTCAGCCCGGAGGAGCACACGCTGAACCGCCGGAGGAGGGGTAGCACAGGGAGTGTGTGTCAAGTCACACACAATGAGCAAGTGGTGGGAGGACTTCCTGGGGAAACTTTCAAAATAAATGCTCGTCTGCAAAATATAAAAGTTTTTGTTTACGCATTCACGCATTTGTTAAGAAGTTTCAATTCACATACCTATTTCAGGTAATTGCTGTTATTTAATTGTTAGTAAATAAATGTAATTGAGACACAGTGGTCCACAACTGTTAGCCTGTAGCACTGGGCTGTGCTAATGTAGGCGGCGTTTGTTGATGTTATGTGTTATATTTTGGAGTTATATGAATATAAATATGATTACGACCTAATAATAAGCATTTCTAGGGACAATATAGTTTATTTGCTAATTTCCACATATATTTAGCCTATTTTATCAGGTAAATTTTTTGAGATAAAATGGGCTACTCCTGCATTTCCCCATTAGAATTTCTTACAGTGTAAAAACACATATCACCTTGAAACTTTGACAGTAAAAACAAAGTTACAAAAATCTAAAAGTTTGAAATGAACTGAATTATATGAGTTTTTTTTTTTATGTCAAATTCTTGTCTTTTTTTTTTTTTTTTTTGCAAATAGGCTTTATAGATGTATCTATTCAAGGGAGTTCCACTGCGTCTACATAGGATTGTCTGATTCCTATGTTCAATTTTGTATGCCTTAGCTGGCACTTTTACTTTGAAAGTAATTTTGGCCAAACGGAAGTGCGATGGTGTAAATAACTCGACTTTACACTGACGGTGGACGCTGCTGTCATCGGTGTCAGGAGTCAAAGTGAGGTGCGTGGGTCTGCTCGTCATTCATACACAGAAGATGATGTTAATGGTGTTTTAATGATCTGTAGGATTTTTTTTTCTCAGTTGTGAGTAAAAAACTGATTCATCCAAATAAAATGAATGAAAAGCCTCTGTCTCTGTTTATCTCCTCTTTATGCTCAAATTCAAGATCAGTGATGTTAAAAGCTGTTTTTGCCATATGAATTACGTATTCACATGTGTTGCTATAGGTTTAACGTGGTCTATAATCAAACGTTTAGGAGCATCGTTTTGCTGTGTTGTATTGTAAAATGAGCTGTCAGCCAGTAAACAAGAGTGTCACAGTGTTACCACGGTCCTGTGTTTTGATTTTGGTCAGCTGTTGTTTACAGTCTAGCAGACCACTGATTGTGCCTTTGGATCCCTTTAAAATACAGTGAAGTCATCCTGAAGGAGCAGAGCGCCACCCAGTGGTCTATATTAAACAGCAGAGTCTGGCTTCACTCCACTATCATCGTCATGCATCCTTATCTCCTTCACTTCCTTCCTTCCATCTCCTCCACCTCACTCCTCTCCTTAAACCACAGCTGAATGAGGATGTTTGTCATTGTCTACCTTGTCACAGCTCTTGACCCCTTGGCCCCTAAGATCAGTACTTCAACTACACTGTTGGGTCAAAAATAAAGGTCCAAAAATGGGCAAGTTGTGATCAAGGACCATTTATTTTCCAACATTAAATGATACAAAATCAATGTCCCAAAGGATGTCCAACAGGTCACAAAAATGATCAGCAAAGTGTGGAGATAACCCCTTCAATATGATCAGAACAGTCAGAGCTCGGTGCAGTAGAGTCTAACCCACCGAACAGTGAGGTCAAACCCGAATCAGATCCGAACCAGACTGAACCAGGTCTCTGTACCCTTTTTTATTCTTTTACAAAGTGCACAACCTTTTATTTAAATTAGGGGAGGTTTCCTCCCTTATTTCTCTTAAAACTAATATTATTTGTCCAAAAATAATGATGTCATCATTCCCTTACTAGGTCCCTGCCTCAAACACGTGAGGCTCCGTTTGATTCTAATAGTGTCACGTTTTTCTACTTGTGCATTGTTTTTTCTAAGTTTATCATTTGCGCTGACTCCATTGTTTCTGAGCCAAGCTCAAGTTATATTTTAAAAAATTCAATATAAATGACAGTTATTTGTAATACATTGCTTTACCTGGCAATTATTTTTGATAAACTAGCTAATAAATTTTGCTCTGGTATCTTTTAATGAGTTGTTGGCACACTTCACCTGTCGCCCTGAAGTCTGCACCTGTTGTCTTGAAGTCTGGGTACTTTCCAAGTGGTCGACACTCACCCCTCCTTTCTCATTCTCTCTATATATTGTATTTTTCACTACAACATAGTAACAGTAACTAACATTTCCGATTATTATGTTACAAAAAATATACAAACAAAATCACCTTCTCAATATCTATCTATCTATCTACCTATTTATCTAGATTTGAAAGGTAACTAAGGTTCATGCTTTTGTAAAGATTAAACCGGTTTAAACTTTACAAAAGCACGAACCTTTCTTACCTTTCAAATGTCTGAGGTTTAAAGAGAGATGTCACCTGAAAACTTCTCAGCTCATTTCAATCAAATAAAGCAAATCGATGGTTAGGGTTAGCAACTCCCTCAACTCTTTGGCAAATTGGGGAGTCATAGTTTGTTTGAAGATTTTAGGGAAAATTACCAGTTCTTTAAAAAAAAAAATCAAGCCAAACCAGAAGAGAACAGAGAACAGCACTGCTTAGTATTCATGTGTTCTGGTTAATCTTTTGTCTGTGGTTTCGTGACCTCTGTACAAGTAACATGTGCACTCTGTGAGACGTGAATGAAACTGTACTAACAAACCACCGGGATGACTGTTCCCACAATGACACTGTAAGAATACACCTCACAGGAAACACATGACAGAGCAGGTCATCTGATGACCTTTACTTTACACATATGAAGTTAAATATAAGAAACGATGCAAAGAAAGTGAATATGCGAGAACTAAACGTCGCGGTTCTTCAGTTGCTCTGGAAGGACAATTGCACCAAGTTATGAGAGTGGGAAGGTGAAATCCATCTTTATGATCCTTTATCAGTGAGCAGATGCAATCACAGACCTAACGTGACAGATTGTTGTAAACTACCTCTAATGTTTTACAAAATCTTTCTCCAAGAAGACCGTCACTTTCCAAGATCCATTCACTGACATCTGTGGTGTCTGCTGCTGTGCCTTAATACTTAACACTTCACATTTAAACCATTTGACACCTAACACACACTAATGATTCATCTTTTGTCCTTCGCTTTTATACTGTATATGAAGGTGTTTTTTTGTTTGTTTTTTTTGAAAGAGAGAGATTTCTATCTATTTTGTTTTCTGGAGTTTAATAAAACAGAAAAACACAATAATATTTTATTGTCCTGTCTTCTGACTTCAAAAGACAGATGATAAAGGCCTAAAACATGGGCATTAAATGGATACTAAGTATCAGATTTTATAATATTATGATAAATATAACTTTATTTTTACCATCATTACGCTGTCAATAATACAGTATATTGTGCTGCAGTTACAAACACAAAGAAGTCACATGTTCACTCACTATCATCATGTCTGGTATCGTCGCCCTCATTATCTCTGATTGGCCAGATTGTTTGAATAGGGTGATATGATTTTAAATTAGTAGAAGGAGACATATAAGATGTATTTCAATAGATCAAAGGGCTTCCTGGTGCACAAATCTGTCTTCACATTTTTTTATTGTGAAATAATGGAAAATTTGACCCTTGTTTGATCCACAAATAAACATTTAATTAAACCTTATGAGAAGTTTAGACTGGGGACTTTGGTGGAACTGTTAACAGCTCAGACACCAAATGTAAATCATGACAAAGGCTTGAACCAGGCTCAACAAGCTCGGCTTCAAACTGTTGTTGAGATGGTCATCTGTTGATCTAACTCGCCTTTTCCCCCAGGCCATCAAAGCTGACCCACCCAATCAGCAGCTCCATGAGCACAGCTCACACAACCTGATCCTCTTCATTTCCATATGCATGGTTTACTTTGAATACATTTTGTTTGTTAAGTAGCCATATATCTAGAGTGGGCTCACTCCCCTGAACCAATGTGAAGTAGCCTATGTAAAACAGATAAAAGTAGCCCTGATACCCTTTGACCTTTACCAGTTTGTATTCCTGGTCTCAAAATTAATTTGCCCCCAGATGTCAGGTCAGATATGAGGAACAAGTCAAACCTGTGGAAAATATTTACACTATCAACAGGAAGGAAGCTGCACGTTCGCTGTCACAGTTTGACTCACTCTCCGCCCGTTACAAAACAAACAACACAGTGCAGACAAATAGAAAATAATAGGAGAGGCTACGCCTAATTATTGTGACACCCCCACCCCCCCAGCCCCCTGTCCTCTATTGTAAGAAAGTGTTTGAGATCAAATAGGATCTCCTTCAAAGATCCTCAACAGACAAAAGCTCCACTTTCTCCTCAGTTGGTGATGTTCTGATGATGTTTGTCAGTGCAGCTTAAAGACTGTTGTACAGAGATGTCACTTTGTATATTTTATTTGTGATCTATTGTAAATGATTTTCTGGATGGACCCTTGAGATGATCGATCATTTTCATCATTTCATTTCATCATTTCCAAGGGGGTCCAATATCAAACACAAACCACACAACAGACAACTGTATGAGCTCACACCTATGTGACTCAAGGACTCCTGCACCCATAATACTCAGCCACGCCCCAAGCCCCCCCCCCCAAAAAAATTCCAATGATCGTGCATGTCTGCGGTTTGTTTTACAGAAGAGGGCGACAGTCAGGAGTCAGCGGTCTGCTCCTGTCAGAGAGCAACACTAGCTGACATAAAGCCACGTGAGGAGTTGGGGGGCTGGAGAGAAGGGGGAGGAGCGGGGAGGGGTGGGAGGAAGGACGGACCGGACAGCTTCTGTTTCGGGCGCGCGCGCGCGTGTGTGATCTGTGCTCCGGGACCGTCAGCAGAGGCAGAGGCAGCAGAGGCAGACTGAGGCAGACTGAGGGAGAGGGGTCTGCAGCAACAGCGGCAGGAGAAATGGTGAGACATGGCCCTGGTTCCACTCTGTCTCTGTTTCCATTGTAGCCTGTTCTATTTTTAAAATGTGTGAGGCTGTAAAGTTTACACGTTTGCGTTTGATGATGTCCTTTAAATGAACCTACTTTACTGCGTCAATCAGTGTTCAGTCGTGGGCTGTTTGACTCAAGCACTGATGTCAGGATTTCTTCAGAAAAAAACCAAAACAGGCTTGGTTAGATTTAAGTGTGAGAGGTGAACAGGTTCTTCCTCCTCTTCTGACAGGACCCAGACATGGAGGTGAAGGACGAGATGGAAATGCTGTCTACAGGCAAACACGAGCGAAATGGGGATTTAAGGTAAACACACATTAAATGTGGGTGAGTGAGGGGTGATTTTCAAGTTTGTTCTTCGGATTCAGTTTTGATGTACCTGTTGCCATTTCTGCCACTTTCTGCTCTATGCTGTCATAAAAAAGCCAGTTCTATCCAGGTAGCTGCTTAAATGTTGATATGTTGGTGTAACAGGTGCCATATATACAGTATCCCTTCAAACAAAGAGCAAAAACAAATCTTTGCTGTTCAGCCTTCAGACTCTGTGTCTGAGTCTGACCCTGCCAGCACACCAGTAATGGTTGGCAGATTTGGTCACATTGTTTAAACTTGCCAGTGGTGAAGGTGCATCTGAAATTCAAATGATCCATGAACTGTGACCAGTTACTGTCTAAGTAAAAGTATGTCTTTATTTTGCCAAAGCATTCGTGTGACTGTCTCTGTATCATACAAGAGGTGAAGATGTAGCTGTGTAATATGTACCGACAGTATTTTGTGCTGAATGCTATTGGTTGTCACACAGATAAGATTGTAATTTTACCCTAAACAAACCCTTCGTACTTCTTTCAGGTGTCTTAGTTGTCCTCTTGTGTTGGGACTTTCTGTTTGACATCATGTTTTTTCTATATGATTCCTCTAGTGAGGGCAAGAGGAAAGGAAAAAAAAAGAAAGAGAAAGAGCAAGTGGAGAAGTTGCCCATGGTCGGCCCCATTGATGTGGTGAGTTCACTCATCTCTTCCTGTGTCTGTGTTTTTATGTTTGTGTGTCACTCGCTGTGTTTTTGAGGTAATTGATGTAGGTAAGTTTGTAGTTGTCTAAATATTTCCATTGCTATGTAGTGCAACTGAAATGCCATGGTGTGTGTGTGTGTGTGTGTGTGTGTGTGTGTGCGCAAACAGCAGGTGTTTTTGAGGTTGTCAGTTATAGGTTAATGGGTAAAGATGGGTGGTGAGTAAATGGTTTTATGTTACCGTACCACCAAGCAGTGTGTGTGTGTTTGTCAAGGTTTGTGTGAAGTGCAAGGGGAGGAGGGGGAGGAGAGGATGGGAGTGCAACACATCCTCCTGTTGTTTGGGTGGACTCCACCAGCCCCCTGCTGTGACAATATAATGGCTTCTTAGAGTTTAATGTTTTTTTCCCCCTGTTCTTATTTCGTAATTCAACATTTTTGCACCCGGCAAATTATCAGGTGCATCCCCCAGATACAGATACTGATTTCTGCTCTCTCTCTCTCTCTCTCATGTGGGTGTAGTTCAGGTTCGCAGACAGCTGGGACATTGTGATGATCCTTATTGGGACAGTCATGGCCATGGTCAACGGGACGATCTTGCCCTCATGTGCATTGTCTTTGGGGACATGACAGACAGTTTCATACAAGACTCTTCCCATCACCTCCCCAGTGAGTTTCCAGTTACACACATGTACCCATGTTAATCACAATGACTGAAGTAAATAATTAAGAGGCAAGTTTTTAACAGTGTATTTTGTTTCTTTCTGACCTCAGATTCCACTGTCCCTCCTAAAAACAGCACGCTACAAGAGGACATGAATACGTAAGGCTATATGAGCTATATGTACAGAAGAAAACATTAGATATAATTTTATTTTACTTTTTTAATGTTTGTAGAGTTTCAAAATTACATGAAGTTCAGACGATTAAAAATTTAATCAAATCAAAATTTGAGACTACTTACAAACTCATAAAATTGTACTGGTTTCCATCAACCTGCACTTTAGAGAGTTCACAGTTTTCAACAGGTTGAAGCACATCAAGTTTGAAAGTCACGCTGTGTCACAATCTTTCTCCTCTCCCAGCTTTGCCATTTATTATTCCATCATGGGGGCTGTCGTGCTGGTGGCAGCCTACCTGCAGGTGTCCCTCTGGACCCTGGCAGCTGGGCGGCAGGTCAAACGCATCCGCAAGTTGTTTTTCCACCGTATCATGCAGCAGGACATCGGCTGGTTCGATGTAAACGAGACAGGAGAGCTTAACACGCGTCTCACAGAGTGGGTGACACAGAAACCAGATCCATATGTACTTCATGAATGTTAAAGTACTTCTGGGATCATTGATGGAAATGTTTGTGTTTGGATCTGCAGTGACGTCTATAAAATCCAAGAGGGCATTGGCGACAAGGCGGGGATGCTGATCCAGGCCTTCACCACCTTCATCTCATCCTTCATCATCGGCTTCAGCAAAGGCTGGAAGCTCACTCTGGTCATCCTGGCTGTGAGCCCTGTGTTGGGCATTTCAGCTGCGCTTTTCAGCAAGGTCAGCTCCCGTTGTCTCTGTCTGTCTTCCTGCTCTCTCTCTCTTATCTCTGTTTTTTGATGTTGGTCATTAGGACACAGGCCTCTGCAGGTGCTCTTCATATAACACCATGTTCTTGTCTGAAAAGGTGCTGGCCTCCTTCACCTCAAAAGAGCAGACTGCATACGCCAAAGCTGGAGCTGTGGCAGAAGAGGTGCTCTCATCCATCAGGACAGTGTTTGCCTTCAGTGGTCAGGACAGAGAGATCAAGAGGTGTGCACACAGTGTCATATAGCATAATGTGTGTGGGCGTGTTTGCACCTGCACCCAGGCTGCAGTTGTCTGCAGCTGTCACATCGAAACAGGCTCAGAATCCCTCAGAGGGTCTGGAAAACATTCAATCATTAGTCAGATGCAATACCATGTGTTACATGTGGAAAAGCAGCCACAAAGACTGAAACTGAATAAAACCCATTAAACCCATACAAAAATTGAATTACAGCCCTGTTGTCATGGGAATCTAATTGTGTGCGCATGTGTGTGCATGTGTTGCATCACAGATATCATAAAAACTTGGAGGATGCTAAGAGAGTGGGAATAAAGAAGGCCCTCTCTGCTAACATCTCTATGGGCTTCACCTTCTTCATCATCTACCTGTCTTATGCTCTGGCCTTCTGGTATGGAAGTACACTTATCCTGAGTAAGGAGTACACCATCGGGACTGTTCTCACTGTGAGTAAACACCCCCCACCCCCAAAAACTAAAAATGAACAAGACCCTGAAAAATAGTTTTGGTGCAGCTAACACTGACATGTGTGTGTGTGTCTTCAGGTGTTCTTTGTTGTGCTTATTGGAGCTTTTACATTGGGACAGACGTCTCCCAACATCCAGACTTTTGCCAGCGCCCGGGGAGCAGCACATAAAGTTTACAGCATCATCGATCATGTAAGAAAACCAGCACTTTCTCCTCCGAGCTTATGCTATACATGTCTGTAGAAAATACCATTGCATTTTTTAAATATCTCTTGCTGCTGGAATGGTGTCAGTTTGTGTTACTGAACATGCACCGCTGTAACCTGGCGCTGCAGGAAGTCGCTTTGATGGATTCTGCACTCAGTAGTGAGATGTTGGATTTTGCTCTAATTGGAGCTCCTGCTGTGTGACTCTCCCCCTCCTGAACTCACTTTACCTCAACTGACTGAATCCAACTCATTGACTGAAAAATAATCCAAACCTGAGCAATGTGACAAATATAACATGTGACATTCAAGCAGGTATCAGTTTAGAAAGTGTTGTACCAGTGTCTCACAGATTCTTCCTCATCATGAAACTGTCATCTGTGCTGCTTTTAAGTGGTCTTCATACCTGCAGAAACATGCAGTGTAACCAGCCTTGCCTGCAGCTATTCTGGGAAAGACCTGTGTTTAGTTTATAGTGCGCCTGTTAGTATTTCACTAGGACAACATACAAAATTCAGTTATTCTCAAATTATAAACACAGGACAGGATGCTACTAGTGAGTGAGTAGCACATCTGTTTACATGTGAACACAAATTAGCATTCACATAGCCTGGAGCAAAACTGAAAAAAGCATGAAATCTCTTCTCAGGGCTTTTTAGCTTCAGAATGACCACCGAGGTCATGATTCCTTTCCCTGGAGGACATGAGATCTTTCTTTACACATTTATTTTTATATTCTTTCATATTGTTTCAGTACTTTATATCTTGTTTTTTGTGTTTGATAGTGAACAACTTGTGTGATGTGAAACCTCACTGTACAGTCTGAGGTACTGCAGGGTGAGGCTTCCAAGTGAGACATAAAACAGTCTCAAATTCTGCGTCAACATGGAGCTCAGCCTTTGTCAGTGGCAAAGCAGGGGAGAGAATAACCAACATGTGTGTTTGTGTGTGCTAAAGCAGCGAGAGAAGCAGTGGAAACACAAAGAGCTGTGGAAATAAACACAAGCCTTGTTAAATACGCTCACCCTAACCTGGAGGGCTAACAGCCTTCCTCCCATTGTCTATTTGAGGTTATGATAAGAATCAGATCCTTTATCCCAAACTGCAGACCAGGACAGGAGCTGAGTTTTATAAGTGAATGAAACATGGTTGACTTGTCTATTCAGAATCCCAGCATCGACAGCTACTCGGAGGCCGGCTTCAAGCCTGACTTCATCAGGGGAAACATAGAGTTCAAGAAAATTCACTTCAGCTACCCCTCAAGACCTGACATCAAAGTACGTGCCCCCACCGACACCCATGGACATCATATCACATCAAACTGTATTAAAGACAACCTACTTGTGCATCAGCCGTCAGAACTGATGTTGTTATCTTTTGTAGGTATTAAATGACATGTGTCTGAGCGTGACGAGTGGACAGACCATTGCCTTGGTGGGCAGCAGTGGCTGTGGAAAAAGCACAACAATCCAGCTGCTGCAGAGGTTCTACGATCCTCAGGAAGGATCAGTAAGTGAGACTTCAATAACTCTGGTGGCCAGTTAAAAAAAGATTATTTTCCATGCTTTCTACTTCCTTCTTCAGTGACGGTTATGCTAATGACAGATACTGTAGTCTGACAGCAGATATCTAACCTTTAACACAAAAGTTTGAGGCACTTCAGATGTTTAGATTCTTATCCATTATGTAATACCATCTGAGAGGCCTCTGAACAGTCCCAAATTTATTCTGAGGAATGACAATGCAGCCAGTGTCAAAAGTAACTGTTTTAATTCACAAGAAGAAGAGTTCTTGAACTGCCAGTGAAGTACTTAAAAAACCGTGTGCAAGTGTATCTATGAGAACTGGTGCTGTTTTAAAGACAAAGGTTTCTTCTCTTCACTGAACTTGTATGAAGTGGATAAACAAAGACTATTCATGGCATTATTTTTGAAAGCATCCTCACTTTACTAATGCCTAAAACTCCTGTTCATTATGGTCTCCGCTAGGTCCTTTAGATGGTTTGATTTTTTTTGTCGTTGTTTGTTTTTGGTCGTGTTATAGGAGCAGATAACACACAGTAAATAAAGGATCAAGAGGTCATTAAGTCATTTAGTCACTGTGCCACTGTCCCTAAGTTCTTTCTTGCTTTCTAGACAGCCATTGGTGTCCATTTGCTTTACAACATATGAAAACCAGCTTATAGACTTAAAAAAACATTAAACTGCGTACAATACAGTAGTATTGTATTCGTAGTAAGTGGGACATGGAATAAGATATTAATAAATGGACCCACTGAACTGCAAGGATAGTAACCAAAACTTGTACTGATTCCTTTACCAAAAGAAGAAGACACACATTAAGTGCTGCATGCTCTCGTTGTAGGTGTGTATTGACGGTCACGACATCCGTTCTCTTAACATCCGCTACCTGAGGGAGATGATCGGTGTGGTGAGCCAGGAGCCCATCCTCTTTGCCACCACCATCGCTGAGAACATCAGATATGGCCGACCTGACGTGACACAGGAGGAGATCGAACAGGCAGCCAGGGAGGCCAACGCCTACGACTTCATTATGAACCTTCCCGAAGTACGAACACATTTATGGCTCCCTGAGTGTCTGTGCTTATCAACAACTCTGTTTATTATGTTGAGAGTAACACTGGGACTCTTGTCGTTGAGCAGAAGTTTGAGACGCAGGTCGGGGACAGAGGGACTCAGATAAGCGGGGGACAGAAGCAGAGGATTGCGATCGCTCGAGCTCTGGTCCGCAACCCTAAAATCCTTCTGCTGGATGAAGCCACATCTGCTCTGGATGCCGAGAGTGAGAAAATTGTGCAAGCCGCACTCGACAAGGTACAGACAGTCAGATCCACGAACAGTTTCAGGGGTTTCTCCGCTCTTTGACACTGATGCAGACATTGTGCTGCCAGTACAAGCAGAACTACTGGCAACACGTTGTATGTGCATACGTTTACATTTAACTCCTTATAGACACAAACTCAGCTACACATCTTTGCACGCAGATCCAACTGGGTCGTACCACCATCATTGTGGCTCACCGCCTCTCAACCATCAGAAACGCTGACGTCATTGCCGGATTTCAGAAAGGTGAAGTTGTAGAGCTGGGCACTCACAGCCAGCTGATGGAAACAGAGGGAGTCTACCATACACTGGTCACCATGCAGGTAACACACACACACACACATCACTTTGCTCATCACTAGACCGGACTTGTGATGAATAGGGAACAATAAAACTTGTATTTATGCTTTCCTCTCTCACTGTCTCCCTACTGCAGACTTTTCAGAAAGTGGAGGAAGGGGAGGAGGTGGAGTATGAAGTGTCTGCAGACGAGAAGAGCCCATTAGTCAAGTCCTTCTCTCAGTCCTCCCTGTACAGGAGGAAGTCCACGAGAGGCTCTTCCATGACTGCCTCAGAGGGAGACAGAGATGACAAGGATAAATTCAAGCATGATGAGGAGAAGACAGAAGAAGAGGTGAGCTGTGGTGCAGCATCTCACTGGACCAAACAGACATTGCATTATTTAGGAGATGTGACTCAGCTATTTCTCTCTCTCTGTCTCTCTTTGTTCAGGAGGAAACCGTCCCCCCCGTGTCGTTCCTTGAAGTGATGCGTCTCAACACTTCAGAGTGGCCGTACATTTTAGTCGGGACCATCTGCGCCGTCATCAATGGTGCAATGCAGCCACTCTTCGCCGTCATCTTCTCAAAGATCATCACTGTAAGTTACTTTTAGTATCTCGGCACCACAAAACTTAACATTTGATTTTGTAGAACACAATCAATCATGTGTTTGTCTTCTTTTCCCCTCAGGTGTTTGTGGAGCCAAGACCAGAGATAGTCCGGCAAAACTCCACCTTCTTCTCCCTCATGTTTGTGGCTATTGGAGCTGTATCTTTTGTCACCATGTTTCTACAGGTACGCACCTATATACTTACACTAACAATTATACTGACAGTTTCCCTGTTGTTTACTGGCCTCAAAGTAACAGGCACTTTGGAAAACAACCTTATTTGTTTACTGGGAGTTAGATGAAAGGAATGATAGCAGTCTGTTGTTTGTATGATAGAACCAAACCAGCTGTTTCCCCTCTGTTTCAAGTCATTGTGCTAAGCTATGCTAACTGGCTTTTGGCTGCTCCTGTATTTAACTCTCAGCTACAAAGCGAAGAAGCACAATTCCCAAAATGGTGAACTAAACCGCCTCATTTAACCATTTCTGTCTAAACCTAAAAATTACTTAACGAGTTCATGTCAAATTGAAAACCAAAAATATAGTCTATAAACATAGTTGTGTTCATGTTACTGTCCACATGCACTAATATCTTCTATTTGTTGCAGGGTTTTTGTTTTGGTAAATCTGGAGAGATACTGACCCTGAAACTGAGACTTGGGGCTTTTAAGTCCATGATGAGACAGGTGAGTGAGACAAATTGAAATTCACTGATCCTGAGCTCATTTCTTGTGTGCATGTTTTTGTTGAATACATGTGGCTCATTTGGAAAATGCTGAATTCATGCACCAGTCTCTTTTTAATGGCCATTGGAGAATTATTGTTTATCCCTATTTTTTTATATCGCAGGACCTCAGCTGGTATGATGACCCTAAAAACAGCGTTGGAGCACTCACTACAAGACTGGCCGCAGATGCTGCCCAAGTGCAAGGGGTGAGGCTCAGCAGCTGTGGACACACACAACAAAGCTGTTTACTCCAGGCAGTTCAATTCTTGTACAATCACTGACCTCATCGTCTGCTTTGTTTCCCATCTTTCTCATCCCCTCAGGCTACAGGAGTACGTATGGCCACGCTGGCACAGAACTTTTCCAACATGGGCACCAGCGTGATCATCTCCTTTGTATATGGCTGGGAGCTGACTCTGCTCATCCTGGTTGTGGTGCCCATCATGGCAGTGGCTGGAGCCGTGGAGATGAAGCTGCTCACCGGACACGCTGCTGAAGACAAGAAGGAGCTGGAGAAAGCTGGAAAGGTGAAGATTCAGTGCGGGAGTACGACTCACGTGCAGTTTCCTTTTCTTGCTGTTTGCTGAAACACTGTGGTGTGTCTCTACAGATTGCTACAGAGGCCATTGAGAATATCCGCACTGTCGCCTCTCTCACCAGAGAACCCAAGTTTGAGTCTTTGTACCATGAAAACCTCACAGTGCCATACAAGTACGAGGAATGACATAAGATCCATGGGATACATAAATAAAATTACTTTTTATGACATTCATTATGTATTATGTGACACCTTGAATTAATTTCAGGCGTTGTCTCCCACCTCTCTCCCACTCATTACACAGGAACTCCCAGAAAAAGGCCCACATATACGGTATTACCTTCTCCTTCTCCCAGGCCATGATCTACTTCGCGTATGCTGGCTGTTTCCGATTTGGAGCTTGGCTCATCAAAGCCGGAAGAATGGATGTTGAGGGGGTGTTTCTGTGAGTAAATACAGTCTTTTCTCTTAATCGGGACATTAACAATGATATTAATGGCTTTTCCAGCTTATGGAAAAGCCATCCAGTCCAACAATAGTTTTGTGCACTACAGAAGGTGATATGAGACCAAAACATTCCTGCTGGGTGGAGAGTCTGTTTATTTGGCTTTTAATCATTACCTTGGCCTGAGGCATGTGAGAAGCCGCTGTGAATACAGAGTACATGGTCATGCAAATGACCTATGCCTTAGGCGATTCATCAGAAACATGTTTAAGTACAGTAATATAATTCTCTGGCATTGTTGGGAGGAGCCACTGACATCACATATTTCCACCCATCACATAAATATAGTCCAAAGTTCACTGCACCTCGAGCTTCTGAAAGACCATAAAACTATAAAACACACAAGTATTACCTCTGCATTGTAAAACCCCAGATGTCAACTTGGTGTCTGTTTATATTTGTTGTATATGATATTGTAGGGTTATGACAATGGATGGATGGATGTTCATATCAGAGGAAAAGCCATGCATGTTTGTACAAAAATACGGTCTATCCATGCAGTTGTTATATTTCAACAGAGCAGTGTTACTGTTCTTAGATGCTACTATGCTTAGAAATGTGGAGTCTATCTTGGGCTGGTTAAAGGCAAAGTAATGGGGAATATTTAATAGTTAATAATTAATGTCAATAGTTAATTATAATTTATGTTTGCCTTCATCCAATCTTCAGTTCACCTCTTCCATTTCCTCCTCACCATTTCATCATTGGAATTTGGCTTAATTAAAAAAGAGAATAAAAGAATAAACACTGCTTACAATGAAAATTTGGTAGCACCAGATTTGACACTTGACATTTTGACGATGTCCTGTACATCTTTAACAAACGCCTGGTTATTGATTATATTTAAAAGGTGTAAACATAAAAGCTAGCCCATCATCCCACTTGGGCAAACAGACTGACTTGGGTGATTATCAAGTGATGGTGGTTTGTTGCACATACCAACATCTACAAACATATTGTACACACAAAGGTGACAGTGTCATTGCCTCATGTTATCTAAGCCTTATGCAACCCCATTTAACACTCCACTGACTCTTCGATATGAAAGGTAAGACTTCTGCTTATGTAATTCCTCATGACTCCCTCTCCCAGGGTGATTTCAGCTGTTCTGTATGGTGCAATGGCCGTCGGAGAGGCCAACTCCTTCGCTCCCAACTACGCCAAGGCTAAAATGTCAGCCTCCCACCTCATGATGCTGCTGAAAAGAGAGCCTGCCATTGATAATCTCTCACAGGAGGGAGAGTCACCAGTACGTAACACAAAGCCAGCCACACGACAGCCCCACTGCAGATCTTTACACGCAACTTCACATCTAATTATTATCCCTCTCACTCTCTCTCCTCAACCTCCAGGACAAATTTGATGGTAATGTGGAGTTTGAGTATGTGAAGTTCAACTATCCTACACGGGCTCACCTGCCCATCCTCCAAGGGCTGAACTTGAAGGTGAGGAAGGGAGAGACACTGGCCCTGGTTGGGAGCAGTGGCTGTGGAAAGAGCACCATCATCCAGCTGCTGGAGAGGTTCTACGACCCCAGAGAAGGAAGAGTGGTGAGTAGACAAATACACGCCCTCGTCTCTTCACCCACTGTCACTTAGCTAATGGTTAGCTGGGCAGAGGATTTATGACTGCCTTACAGCACTGTACAGGTGAGACAAGGACCCAGAGGCCTGTGTAGCGTGACTGTTTTTATCTAGATTGCACTAACCACTTCATTTTATCATGATGGGATTACTGTTGTCGCTGCCAGTCCTGTGAGAGCAGAACAACTATTGATATCCCCTGGCCTCCGATGTTATCACACCAAAGTTATCAATACTTTCGTCTCTCTAAATAGAGCCAGAATCGGATGGATTGAGGCACTTTCAAAATGATCAGCATTTTTAAATCAACAATCAGCCACAAGATGAGTTTTATGTGAAAGAAGCTGCACTTGGTGATCAACTACTCTCAGATGATGGTCATCCATCAGTGTTCTTCAGCAAATTTAAACTCATTATTTTGGTTTATCACAACTTGACAAATTCACCTGTGGCCAGAAATACTTAATTTAATCGTTTAGCAGCTTAAGAACCTGATATTCCCCACAACAGTAGGTGGATATATAGCATAGCCAACAAGCTAATGCTAAAGCTACCACCTTAGTTCAGCTTTAAAGAGAACAAAATATCCAAGGTTGTTAAGCCACACCATTTCTTCTGCATTAATTCTCATTCCTGTTTTATCCCTCAGATGGTGGACAGTGTAAATGCCAAGCACCTGAATATCTACTGGTTGAGATCCCAGATAGGCATTGTGTCTCAGGAGCCTGTGCTGTTCGACTGCAGTATAGCTGAAAACATCGCCTATGGAGACAACAGCCGCACTGTGACCATGGATGAGATCAGGGCGGCTGCTAAAGCGGCCAACATCCACAGTTTCATAGAAGATCTACCACAGGTATAACCGCCATGTGTTTCAGCAGTGCCCTGTTTTCAGTGATGATAACAGGCATGGCAGCCATTGTTGATTCTATTGTTTCCTCATTTCATTTTTATATCAGTCAGATAAATGTCTTTACAACACCTCAATATCACGCAAGTGACACAGATCAGCGGGCCAGAGGTCATACAGCAACCAGAACAAAGTATTCATTTATAACAACACACACGCCTGCATTTGTCAAGTTTTAGTTCTGTGTCTGTGTTAGTGTGAATAAGCCACACCACACAGTCTATAACAGTTCAGACCTTTGACCTTTGGCCAAACTTTAAACTCTAAAACCAAGATACTAGGAGCTTAGCCAGATAATTAAAAAATGAGTGCATTTTTCATCCATTCATTTCAATTACTGCTTATGGGCTCAACTAAATGAATCCCAATCCAAGTCTCTAGTTTTATCTTTCCATTACCTGTGCAATGTGTAGAAATAAGTAATCTACTGTAACACCTTTACATGGCCTCTCTTTGTCTCTCTCTCTGTTTGCATGTGCAGAAGTACAACACTCAGGCAGGTGACAAGGGAACGCAGCTGTCAGGTGGACAGAAGCAGCGTGTAGCCATAGCCCGGGCCATCCTACGCAACCCTAAACTGCTGCTGCTGGACGAAGCCACCTCTGCACTTGACACTGAGAGCGAGAGGGTGAGTGACTCCTTCCCATGAATGATGCCAGAGGCAGTATGACCAATAAGCAAGAACAGGGGAATTACAAAAACAAAACTGCACAAAGTTTGCAATTGTGTTTTACTGTGTTGACTTACTTGTTTAAGCAGAAAAATCAGATCAAGTAGAGAACGCTGTTGTGAAGCAAAGAGATGTGAGGTCACTGATGACTTTCTGTTGTCTCTGCAGGTGGTGCAGGAGGCGTTGGACCAGGCCAGGCAGGGCAGGACGTGCATCGTGGTGGCCCACCGTCTGTCCACAATCCAAAACGCAGACCGCATCGCTGTGCTGCAGAAGGGAGTCGTGGTGGAACAGGGGACGCATCAACAGCTGCTGGCCAAGAAGGGAGTTTACCACACACTGGTCACCACACAGATGGGCCACAGGAGCGAATGAGAGGACATGGAGAGGACACAGGGAGCAATACTACACCCATTTTTTTTTTTTTTGGTTTTATGTTGTCATGGATGTACTTGTGCCTTTTCTCGTCAACTCCCTGCCTCACATATTAGTTCTTCAAATTCAGACAAAGCAGCTGCAGTGAGACAGTCAGGGAGTGGATGTGCTGACAGCATCTCGAGCTTGTAACCTTTCAGACTTCTGGTCATGTGGCTGTAGCTGATTGGGTCATGTTGTTTGGTCGTGTTCAAACAAAAGTCCAACTTCTTTACTGCTGTTCGTTAGTTAGCATGTTTAACTGCACCTCTTCCAGGGTCCTGGTATTGTTCATGGTGCCTCACTGTTATGACAGACTGGGAAAATCTATTAGCAAAAAAATCAAAATGTCTTCTGTGAAAAAGGCCAACTGTGTCGTACCCAGTCTTGTTTCTTTTTTTAAATCTTAGACTGATTAGAAAATATTGTTTTTATACACAATAAGCTGGGACACAGCCAGTATTTTATATCTCTAAGGTGGAGCTACTGAAGGCGAACAAACAAAACCACCTACTGTTAAATGTAAAATACTTATGACAAATACACTGTGATTAAAGCTGAGATTATGCTGATGTATTCCCACCTATTATGCAGTGTGCCTTCAACACAGGAATCATCATCACATATAACTTTTGTTTTACAGGAAATGTATTTGGGAAAATCTCTTGCTGAATACTTTGATTGTTCACTTTGTGACATTTTCTTCAGTCGGGGTTGATAAAGACACAGAGGTGTCTGAGGAATTTCACTTAAGGAATATATTGTATACACAGCGGTGTACAGAAGTGAATTCTCATCCACTCTCTTTGGCTGCGATGATGTAGAGACCTACTTTCTTTCTGTAAATGCACAGATTTACTAACTTTTTTTGAGGACATGCTTATATATTAAAGTTTTATACGCAATCTTTGAGCCATTGTTGTACGTTTTTGCAGTTTTTTCCCTTCACTATAACATAATTATTTTAACTTAAAGGACGGACATCTCTTAGCTTTATTTGTCTCAACATTCATACAGTTTTACACTTTATTACATTTCAAAAATCACATTAAGTGCTGCATTTTTCAACATTCATTATCACAGTTAAAAATATTAGACTGCTTTTCATTTGGGTATTTTAAAGATGTTTACAAAAGATCAGTAAACAATAAAACTGATGTAAGGCTTTAAATTCTGAAGAAATGTGGTTTCTAAGGCTCAGTGATGTGAGTCATCTGAATTTAAAACATTAAACCTGTTTAACATAATGCATAGTACGGTGCACAGAACCCATGAGGAGTGACCAAGTTATTAAGGTTTTGGTTCAAAGAAACATGCTACAGTCAGCAAAGAAACAGTTCCACTGATGTAGATAAGCAATGCAACATAATGAAGAATACCACAGACACATAGTGGGCAGGTTTGTTTTCAAAAACTGGACTGAAATTTGAATTATTTCCACTTTTTTAGCGAAGTCATAAAAACCGGTGAGTTCACCAAAATAAGCTGCAATTATTTTTAGCCATATTTGTCCATATATTAAATAACAACCTTCCAATATCAGTGACAGGATCAAATCCACAAATGTTGTTCTGTGCAGGTTGTTAGATGGACGTGAAAAAACTTAAGTTTTAATGCTTAATTTTTGCTTATTTATGTAATTTTTACAGGGAGACCAAAACCTAAAACAACTTCTTTCTACCAAACTTACTTTTTGTGAGTTTGATTATAATGCCCTTTATTATATGAAAGTTAGGTCTAAGGCCAAGAGTAAAGATAGCAGCAGTTATAACCAATCATGTAGCAAGTATTAATGTAAATACTGAGTACTAGTACTACTGACTACCACTGAGTACCCATGGGTGGGAATGTCAGCATGTTGACGGGCGTCCAGACTGATTTCTGATCCCATCACAAGAAGGTTTCTATAATTCTCAACATTAGAACAGCCGTGGTTCCTGTTAAATCAATACCCACTGGGAGCAAACATCATCAGCTCAGCTTATAAATTTGGATTAAACCTTTCATCCTTTAAAATAATAATTCGAACATGTACATATGCACTATAAAAATCTAAGAATCAGGAAAAATATATACACCTAAACCAAAACAATTTACATGAAATACTGATTTGTTGCCGTTGCATTGATCTGTGCTGAGAATAAACATGCCATCAGCAGCTGTCGGTTATAAACTGAGGCTTTGTGGACTTCATGTGCATTAAGGCTCAAGCAGAGACAGAGGTAGAAGCTGAGTATGTGAGTTAGCCTGTGTTCAGCTCCTGTGCCTGCTGGGGTGAATATTTATAGCTGAGATGTGGTGGCCACATGGAGCATCTCATGCATGGAGCTACAGAAATTGTTGAATAGAGATGCAGCATCTGTTTGGTAGCATGATTTCCAGGCTGAGATGGAGATCACAATCCTAAAAAGAAGGACATCAGCAGTTTCAATTACAGCTAGTTTCAAGGAAAATGCACAAAACATAAAACATTTAACTGCTTGATGAATTCAGACCAGGTACAAACTTGGCCAATAAATAATCCGCAAGTACAGAAAAGGTTTCATTATGATGGTGAAAACTGTGTAGTAATTAACTTAAACCTAAGAACAAGTGATAACACTTTTATTTTATTGTTCATCTGACCAAAGGTTTTATAATAATGTATTAATTATTCAATTCAAGTTTTAACACTCCACAGAGAAATCCTGAGCAAAGTTTTACAGAAGGGAACACTCTCATGGAAACATGTATATGTGGTTTTACCTGTCATCTCTGATACGATAGAAGAAGCCATAGCCATGGTGCACCATGGGAGCCACCGCCCCCAGAACTGTGGTGTAGCCCACCAGACTGGATGACAGCACAAAGTTACCACCACCACCACTGCAGATACAAACACAAGCCAGTTAGAGACTGACAGAGAGATGTTTGAAATGTTAAAATTGACCATATCAATATGTCCATTACACTTGAATAGCATTTGAATATACAAAAACAGGTCTTTGTGCATCTGCACATGGTATTTAATGTCACTAAGTAAGTTACTACACTAAGTTACAAAACAGTTACAAAAAGATTACTACAGACTGCTTTTTCTGGGCAAGGCATAGTGAGGCAGGAGGTCATTTTACCAAACAGTCCACTGTACCTCTTTGCATAGAGGGGATCCATGAAGAGCTCTGGAGTGGGAAGTCCCGCCTCTTTAGCGATAAGATATAGGCCGAGGAGATGCCTGTCAAAACCTGGCAACAGTATCATAAAAACAGTATAAGCTGATATCAAGAACATAAGAATACAATTCAAATAGAACCTGGTCAAAGACAACCCTCCATACCCTACCAGCGCTCCACAGTACTACTACCAGTCACAAAACTCATTGGGGTCATGTTGAAGTTGGTGATTTATTATTATAGGAATAGAAGAAAAATCATTTCCATTAAGTGGATAATGAACTGAACTTTGGTGGGTGGTGTATCCATTGAACAGTGATATAAAGAAATATCAATAAATTGCTAAAGTGTTTAAAAAACAAACCTTTTGCTTCCTGGGCTTCGGCCATTAGTTTGTTGTGTTTGTTGAAGGCCAACAGCATGGCTTTTCTCTTGACATTGACCTGTGAGAAAAATGTCCCATGTCAAATAAAAGACTGTATCCACCCATTCCCTTTGTGACACTTCTCCACAGCAATACACACTCACATCACACGTGGGGTCCATCATTGCTTTACACCAGTTCACAGCCTCCTGGGTGCAGGGTCGCATTGTCTCCGTCCTGCCATGGTAGAACTTGCGAGTCATTGCCGTCTCATAGCAGCTACCTGGCCTGAGAGAAGGAGGAGACTGTTTAATATTGTTCAATTGTCAATAAAGACTTGAGCATATTTATAACCAGGACCGTACCTTTTGTGGATTCTGTAGAAGGCCAGCTGCATCGCCAGCTGAATAAAGGTGTCAGGATGCAGCTTCTTCTGTTTGATGACTGATTTTCCGAATGCGGTGAAGGCGTAACACACAACCTGGAGGTCCTGCGTCTGTAAAACCAGAGACAGTGGACGGTCAAACAGCTGTGATGAGAGACAAGTCATTTTGGAGGCTTTTGTGATAGTTTTTAATTCTGGCTCACCGACTTCAGGTATTGCTGTTTGGCCTGGCTGATGTCTCTCTGGATTTTCTCATCCACAGTAAACACCATCTCCTCGGGAAGAGGCATGGGTCTGACTGCGTCTGAGCCCTAAAAATTACACACATAAATGTGCGGTTCACCGAACCATCATCAGCAACAACTACTTCATTTCATGTTTATGCACAAGTAATAGTCAATGTTTACCTTCCATTTGCCTTCTGTTGCTTTGATTTGCTGGTCCACATACCAACACATTGACACCAGCACCATGGCATCATATGGAGCATGCTGCAAAACAATTGAAATAAAGTTTTGTAAGAGGATCAATCCAAGACATTGAGATGAGCAGAATGAAATTCTTGAATCTCAAAACATCTTGTATTGTCTGTAGCACTGCACACACACACACAAACTCACATCACAAGTGGATCCAAAAGTGCCATCTGAGAACACGATCGAATTGTACGACTTGTCTCCCCAGCGGATGGTGGGGTTGCCTGTAAGAGCTTCCAGGGTCATCTATGTTCAGAATTGCAGAGTCAGAAACTCAAACACACGCTTTTCCTGTAATCAGAGCACTCATGAGGTCATAAATAATTCATGTGGGTGGCTAGTACATTTGTGTAGTTCTCTGGAGTGGAGTAGGGCTTCGTTTCATCCAGGGATATGACAAACAGGCTGCTCTGGATGGTCTCCAGGATGGTCTTATTGTGCGGATCAATGCTTATTAGATGTTCCCTGGCCTGTGGAGACAGTAAGCAGACAGTGTTAACTGTCAGTTGTTCTTTTGTAATGTCAGAATTTTTTCACTTTCCTTTTCATGCCTGACACATGTCTCCAAACGTGGTTCCCCTCACCTTTGCCCAGCGAGTCCTCTCCTCTGAGGTGAGAGCAGCCACTCCGTCTCCCTCTGGCTCTCCCTCACAGCGTTCCTTCACATAGCTCAGTTGCCTGCACAGATTAACACACATAAAAATATAAAAAAGTGACTTTGAACTGTGAGAGCTTTGCATAAAACCAAATTAAATTTAAGATTCTTTAAAATCTTTTACATGAACAGCTTTGCACAATCCATTGGCAGCTCACAATGCAAATTAAATTATCAAACACTTAGCCACAAAGCTCTCTCTAAGGACAGTGAACCGACTTTGCAAGACCTGCATACACATTGTATTATCCCTGAAAGCAATACTGAAGACCTGACAAACTATCCATTACAGAGGAATATCAGCACACCCAATGAGCAGCCCAGTTTCTTCATGACTTTTTGTACTCACCCTCTTTCACATCACATGGGTCTAAAATTAGATATTTGTTTATACTGCACAGTCAGTTAAGATTCAGTCTGAGCCTGAAAGTGACACACTCACCGTATCTGCTGCCGTCCACAAACTAATTATAGATTGTATTTTTTGACATTCATAGATGTCTCTATTTTTCCCCTCAGGCCTCTTCTCTTCTTCCCATTAAGATAATTTGAATTGAACTGTTTTGATATAATTTATCAGTCACATTCGGATGATGCAATGAAGCCACAATAGGTCTTCATTTATGTAAAGCACCCACTGTCCCCTTCCTTCAGGAATATAAGTATAGCGCCCTCTTTGGTCCACTTAGTAGAGCATGAACACACAGTGAACAGTTTCAGTAGACATGGAACCATGGTCACAAACCAATTAATGGGAGGTTTCCTCTCTTCGGTATTGGGCTTGCTAGTGTGATTTTATTCTGTACTTGTGTGTAATAGCTACCTGAGAAGCTCTGGAGGAGTGAGGATCTGTCCATCATAAAGTGCATCAAATGTGAAGATCCGCCCACGACACATCACGACCAAATGGGAAGGACATGGTCCCTCTCGCTCTGTGACACAGCAGAAAATGCTCATTACACAACACAGAACAGTTTACACAGGTGTGTATGAAGGTTAAAGATGAGTGATTTTTTCCACCTGTCTTAAAGTAGTTGCGAATGGTATCCTTCTTTACTCCAGGTACTTTGCAGGTGCAGAACAACATTCTGAACTGGTCCATATCTAATGGTGTTTTGCCAGCTTTCTGAGGAGCCAGCCTCTCCCTAAAATACAAAATACAAAAAAAAACAACACATTTTTATGTGATGTTGTGTAAAAAAGCTGAATAACTTATATTCAACATGAAAAAGCCTGTACAAGTTTCTGTGAGCTTGTCTTACATGCGGATCAGGTTCCAGTACTGTAGTGTATGCCATGTGCTTATACTGGCCCTCTGCAGATGAAGGCCCTCAGCAGGGGGCCAGTAGTGCTCCAGGTAGGGTGCTGGGCCGCCAAAGTTCACATTCAGCTGGGAGGGGATGCGGACCTCCAGATACGCTGTGTCTAACCACCATTCTTCCAACTAGGGATGAAAATCAACAGCACAGTTGAACATCCAGGTCCACTGAGGAAAATTTCCCAAAAAAACAACAGTAACAGCTCAGTTACATACCCAGTTCCTCTTTGTCTTGGCTCTTTGCAGTAGTTTTTGGTGCAGCTCTTTACCAACACCTTCTTGGAATTTCCTCACAATATCCACTGTAGCCTTAAACTCTTCATTAGATGCAAATGGATGAACTGATGGAAAACATATCAACACAAAATGAATCAGTGAATCTGTGCTAAAGAGCCAAGTCAAAACACCAGCTTCTGCTCACTGTGAACATTAAGCAGCTTCTGCAGGAAAAATGATGATTTTATTCAGCACATGCAGAAGTACACAATTTATATCAGAAACAGAAACAGTACCATGTGCATTTAAACTTCACATTTACAATCAATAACAACATTTGGTCAATGTGACACTATTGAATTTACACATTCACACAGTTAGAAATAGAAATCTGGGGAAAAGACATAAGATATCCTGATAAATGGCAATGCAGAGTTTTACCTGAAATTCTGATGTTACATTTTAATTTACATTAACATTAACATATTCATTTTTCAAAACTCACAAGACCGAATACACAAACGTCAAGCAGTTCAGTGAGTACATGATGTCTTGAAAGTCAAAAGTCAAAATGCTGAGTATCATACTCATGGATTTGTTTTTTATTAAAAACAGAAAAAAAATAAAGACAAGCAGCAGTGAGCAGTTATGGGTCTGTGAAAATGTCCCACTTACTGAATTTGTTTGAATAAATATTTGAATTTTGCATTGTAAACATTTACAAAGCCTGAAAGAGAGGAACTCTGTGACACAGCAGGTTGCACAAAACTACCGTCCCACCTGAGTCCAGGTACTTGGAAAGGCTGCTCTCTAGTGACGGCACAGGCAGGGGAGGCAGGCTGCTCTGGTATTGAAAGGTCTGCTCTGGCAGAGACTCTGACAAATGATTAGCCATTTGTTCCCTGTAACACAAGCAGAGGTTGTGCTGACATGAAGCTGAGGCTGACTTTGCTTTGTGTCACTGGTATAACAGGATGTGACTCACATCAAAGCCATTTTTGTAAATTGTTTTGTAAACTTCCAACCACATGGAGGAGCAGTGCTGCTTATGATCCAGAAGTTATTTGACACAAACTTAGCAAACTTGGGAGAAGCACAGTGGTTATGTAAAACAGAGAAGCAGCAACTCCTGAATGAATTTTAATAGATTATTCAATTAATTATATATCAACGGACTAATCTGATCAGATTGATCAGTTTTAGCCCTTCATTTTAGTTGACCTCCTCCCGCTGATCCATTGTTGCAATTAATGCTGCCCTGTGGGTTTTACAAGGTGGAGTACAACCACCTTCTCTATAATCAGTGTATTTTCTAAAACATAGACAAACTGTGAGGTATAGACTGCTGCTTGGACTGAATTGAACATAACAAGCAATACTGAGACAGCTTTGGTGCCTGGAGGCCATTTTATCATCATTTTCATACATAATGGACTAACGGTGAATTATGAATCAAAAGCTATGCTATCAAAACATAATAACTGAACAACGAGGGCACTCAGACTTCCGCCAAGGCTAATATCCAACAATATACACCAGACTTCAGCGAAGAAATATCTGAATCATTTTAAATGACGCAGATCTGACTCAAACTCATGAGCCACACTTCGGTGTAATTCAGCTCACCACCTGAAGCGAACGAACGGACACAGGTGAGAACATGGCGTCCTATGGGGACGTTATATACCTGTGTAAATGATATAGTCACTCACATTCAACTTAAACAACAGTGACATTACAGGCTAAGCAGTTGAGCTAACCCCACTGAGGCTCCTCTGTCGGTCGGTCTAAGTTTGAAATTCACCGTAAACCGTATTGTTGAGCATTTAAGGAGGAGACACGTAACAATATACCTTTTATTGTCGCTTAAATAGATTTACTGTGTATTGTTAAGGCGTTTAGTAAGATCCTATGTTAAGTTGCTAATTGTGTCACAGCTAATTTAATTCACAAACTCCTTTTAAAACCACAGAAGTCGATGGTCAAACAGAGATAAAGAAAAACAAACGGTTTGAAACAGTTAGAGAGACCGGGCTGGAAGTTACAGTTCGTTTAATTATACTTTCACCAGCTCAACGGTCATTAACTGTCCACAGTAACACTGAACAGTTATAAGTTAGCTAGTGTGCTAATGCTACAACAACAACAACTACTACTACTACTACTACTAAAAGTACATTTACACCAATTTAAACACTTTCTAGTGACAGCACCTCTGTCAGCTCACCTTCTTGGAAATGTTGACTTCAGTGTTGCATTCAGGGACGGCAGAGACACTGTGAATGCGGCGTGTTGTCAGACCGCAGTCCGCGGCTGCTTCGGCTCACCTTTACCCCACTGAACCGCTGGTCCGCTGCCAAGTGGGAACACGAAGCTGCGCCTGCGCGAACTGGGAGTGTGTTTGAGCCCACAGACCATTTGATCCTAATGTTGAGAGTGAAAAAATGAGGTCAGTCTGTCTGCAGTTTGAGAGTTAGAAACTGATTCTGTGGCTGGAACAGCAAGCAAACTGCAATGGAGGAAGAATTTAGTTAAAGTAAGTGGCTCCAAACAGGAAAATAATGCAAGAAATATTAAAACTATTAAATAGAAAATGTTCACTGACTGTTTTACAGTTATTATTGTCTGGCTTTTTGTTATTTGGTTATTTAGTCGACCTTAACTGGTATAAATGGGCTGAAAAAATAATAGATGAACATGTCTTAGTAATAACAACAACAACAACAACAACAACAACAACAATAATAATAATAATAATAATATCATCATTACAAAATGCATTCTGTTCACTTCACTTGCAGCTCTGCAAATGCAAAGGAAAGGTCAATACCCAGTGGAGAAGAATAAGAAGCAGTAGAGACAAGAATGGTCCACAAAGAGGTTTTATTTTCAAAAGGTTTGCAGTAAGTGTGTTCACATTTAGTTCATCCTGATTTGATTAAATTTAAAGATATACATTAAAGTGCACGTATGGATTGCATGTGGATTGCAAATATAAATTAATTAATTTTGATCGAATGGTGACAAGTTACAAAACTTTATTTCAATTGTTTTGCAGCATGCTCCATATGATGCCATGGTGCTGGTGTCAATGTGTTAGTATGTGGACCAGCAAATCAAAGCAACAGAAGGCAAATGGAAGGTAAACATTGACTATTACTTGTGCATAAACATGAAATGAAGTAGTTATTGCTGATGATGGTTCGGTGAACTGCACATTTATGTGTGTTAACTTTATCAAGTTTAGTATATTACCCTCAGAGAATGCATAGATTTGTATTAGTTGTACAAATTAATGGGAATAATCTAAGTTAAAAAAGAAAAAGAAAAAGACATAGCCTTCTAAAAAGAAAGAATTCACAGCAAGTTTTTAATAAAAATCTAAAATGACACTTTGACCTGCATAATTATGGCCTCTGACAGCAGAAGGCTGCTTGTTACATCGGGAGCAGCATTGTTTGAGTTAGTGGTCTTTTGCATTAATTCTGCCTCCTCAGTTTCTTGCAAGTCTTACATCCCATATTTGCTGATGATCTCCTTCGCAAGCGTGATGTAGGCTGACATGGCATCATCTTTGGACGTTCCTGAAAGAGTGCATGAATTCAAAATACATAAAAAACACAATAATCTGTTTTTTGTATATTTAATCTTTCAATTATTCTGCCAGTCTGTCACTTGGGTCCTGACTGAAACATCTCAACAGCTTTTACATCAGTTACTATTAACTCTGGTACAGATGTTAAAGGTTCCATTGCACTTATGTCTGTATGGTTGTACATTGTGCACATAGATCTGTATGCTGTAAACATGTTACTGCCTAACAACGTGCTCTAGTAAAAACATTTGACAACAGATGTTAAAGGTTCCCACTTTTCCTTGATCACCACTGGATCAAAGTTTCCACAAATCTGTTTGGATTGGAGCAAAATATAATACACATTCAAGCATGCCGCTAAATATAATCACTCTGGTGATCATGAGCATGGAGGATATGATGTAAAGGCTGTGCCTAATTGCAGCCTCATGCACCAAGCTATTGATAGCATGAATAGACTGGGAAGACTCCATTTCACTCCTACAGGCATTTTTAACTGGTTACCTTTCCTGGAGTCCCAGGCGTCCCACTTGGCTTTTCCTTTTAAATCCAGTAGTCCTGGTTGAGCTACAATATTGTGAAAGCACACACGGAGAGGAAGAAACATTCAGAATTCACAAAACATTTCATAGACACTCATCAGAGAAGTCATTCATCAAGTCATACCGGTGTTAACGTCTCCAACGACCACCTGCTTGTAAAGCCCATAGAGGTCCAGCAGCTCCTGATCTGTGGGCCGCGTCTTCACTTTCTTCACATCCTCTGCCAACTTCTCAAACTCTGCCTGTAGGTTAAAGATGACCAGGGAAAAACACAGCCAAGTCAGTTTTTTGTATCTTTAACACTTCCTATGATTACAGCAGTTACGATATGCAATTCTGATGGGTGACCCAGGGTTAAGGTAGGCTATTTGGTGCAATGAGATTACTCACTGCGTATGAGAATGTGCATATTAATTGGTTACACACAGCACTGAAAGAGAAACCTTAGCCTAGTATTCCAGTCATGGTGAGGAGCCCGGGAGACTCATTGTTGCTCAAGCTGGAGATAAACAATGGGCTTTTATTCAGCACTCTTGAGCTTTTGTGTACTTGAATAATCTACTTTTCAAAGGATCTGGGGCATTGCACAGTAGATAATTATAGACCATAAGAGAGACGTTTTTGCACAGATTAAAAAAAATCCTATGGACTCTTGCAGCAAATATTAATATCTAAACTTAAATTATTAGTCAAAATAGACATCGCATGAAATGGTCGAATATCATAAATCTTCCACATCCTGCTTGTACCTCTCCATCCTGCAGGTTATTTTCGTTGTTAAGCAACGGATGTGCAAATTAAGTGCAGTTGGACATCAGAGCTACCAGAGAACCAGTGATCAAGATGTTAAGACTTTACTTCTTCTTCCTCTTGTGCGCCTCTCACAGACTGTCAAAGATGGATGACACAATATACTACTGTAGACTAGAGGGCGTGAACACCGGACCGCTACAAACGCCGCTATTCATTTCACAGCGATAATAACCAACCTCCGGTGATTTCTCTCTGAAGTCATGACTAAACTGGAGTCAAAGGAGGTGATTTTTTTTTTTTTTTTTTACCTGAAGAGACATTTTCGCGAACGCAGCTCCGCCGTCGAGATGATTATTTCTTCTTGCTTCGCGCAGCTGTAATTGCAGCACAGCTGATCAATGCGGTATTGTCGGCCAAGGACAGGCCTGCAGAGGAGGGAGCAGGGAGCTGATTGGCTGCCTGGAAACCTCACTCATTCACTGCGACACACACACACACACACACACGCACGCACACACACAGTATCATTTATATCCCTTTATTATGCCTTATCGTTAGCCTATATAATCATATTATTGTTTCAGTGTTTAAAACACGTGTTTTTCTGTAATGTTAAGTGAAGTGTTTGAATGTTTTATACAAATGTACAGCTGCACTTAGGACACCGGTCGGCGCTGTCGCTGTTTATGGTTTTTTAAATAAAGTTATGAGGATTCAAGCCAACATGGCGGCTCGCTGCGGTTCATCCATGCTGCTGGACTGAAGGTGTGAAAACGAAGAAATTCAAAGCAGAAACGTGATTTTTTGTTTCCCCGCATTAAACGCCAGGTACAGTAACGCAGAGGGTCATTGCTGTCAGTGGTTTCTGTGGTTGACTCGTTGATCTGTCAGTGGAAGCGATTGTTTTTACGTTATTGATAAGCAGCAGTGTGATCCGTGATCTGTAAACAACACCAGAGTGTAGAACCACTCTGCTACACTTTAGGTCCTACAGATTTAAAGTCTGTAGGATCTAAAGTCCTAGTTTTGTGCAAGTTAAAGTACAAAAGTATTAGCACAGACATTTATTTTAATCACCAAAGAATATGCTCATCACTGTCATGTTTCAACTGACAAAAGAGAGGGAGACGTTTTCCATATGATAATATATATATGTTGATTCTCTACGAGTTGAAAGTAAAATATTCCCTCTGAATGTCTTAACACATTGTACTTAAACCATTAGTGCTTGGGTAAATGTACTGTACTTAAGATAAGTTGTAGGTGCTGATGTAAATTATGTTCCTGCACTGTTGAAAGAGCCGACTCACAAATATAACACCTAATCTTGTTATAAGGCTTGTACTGATATCTGCATTAGAGAGTAATCTGAACATTCTGTAACTGAAATCCTTGTAACTGTTTAATATTGTTTAATATTTCAGAGCAGGCATGGTTTCTCAAGGGAAGAAGGCTAAAAAGGAAGTACAAGCGTATATTCCAGCCAAGATCTCCTTCACGTCACCCTTCACGCTGTCATGGAGCCCACTCCCCCAGGAGGACATGCATTTCATCCTGAAAACCCTGAGGGACAAGCTCATCTCCATGGGTCTTGAGAAGAAAGAGGTGAAAGTGTATCGACCGTGGAGGACAAAGAAAGACAAGAAAGCTGCTGCTGCTTCATCAGAACCTGTTCCCCAGGAGCGGGATACTCCCCAAAACGGCTGGACAGATGAGGCAGCCAGACGACAGCTGGCCATTGGCATCAATGAGGTCACAAAGGCCCTGGAGAGAAATGAGCTCAAACTGGTGCTGGTGTGTAAGTCTGTCAAACCAAAGCACATGAGCAATCACCTGATAACACTGAGTGCGACGAGAGGCGTGCCGGCCTGTCAGGTGCCTCGCCTGAGCCAGAGCGTGTCCGAGCCACTGGGACTGAAAAGTGTCCTTGCGCTGGGATTCAGACAGTGCTCCTCCAAGGACGAGGAGGTGTTCTCTGACACTGTGGATGCCATTAAACCCAGAGTGCCCTCACTGCATGTCGCATGGCTTCCAGGTGCCGCAGCCACTGAGGAGGAGGAGGGGGAGGAAGATGAGGAGGCTGCAGAGAAGAGAGGCCAGAAAAGGAAACTGGAGAGTGAATCTGAGGAGATCACAGAGTCGCCCTCCTGCACTCTGCAGCCTCTCCAAGTGAAGAGAGTAGTCCCTAACCCTGAAAAGAAAAGGAAAAACAAGAAGACGCAACCTGACAAATGAACTGTATAGATGTTTGCAGAACTAACTCTGTGACTCTGTATATTATAACTCAGTGGGTCCCAACTTCTTGGCTTGTGACCATGTATGAGGCTGACGTTTTCTTTTCAGATTATTTCAATATAAGGCCTGAAGGAGCAAAAATATTGTTCTTTTTTTTTTGTCCAGTTGATCATCTTGTGACACTTTAAAGTGCACATTCACCATTCATCCTCTGACATTATAGATAGTCGTTAGTTTATAATCATTCAACACAAATTGCCTTGCAAAGACTCAAAACTTGCTTGATATCCATGGCAACGAGTTAGAGCTGAGACAAGTAATTGATTGGTCGTTCAACGAAGCATTCTCTCCAGGCATCAACTTTTGGATATGTTTAGATTTTCAGCCAATGGTAAAACTCTAAATATGACTTAAGCCATTTAAAGACGTCACCATGTGCTCTGAGAGGTAGAATTTTTTTTTTTTTTTTTGAGTAGTTACAGCTAATTGCAAAGATCCCAATCCATAGCTACAGAGAGATTTAATATTGTCAGAAAAAACAAAACAGGTGCAGATATGAGCCATTGGATTGGGCCTCTGTTATTAAGCAGGTAAATCCCTGTTTTCACTCCTCACTCTGGCACCGACATGAATAATAACCAGCGACAGATGAATAATTCATGTATCCTTTGGGGGAAATTCACATTTGGCTGCACTGATTGCTGGTTCGGGGGATAAGTCCATGGTCTGATCCTTTAAACTGAGGCAGTTGGAAGAAAAATGGAATATAATTGATGAGAAACAGGGACAACGTAGAAAGTTTCTGATTTATTAATCACAATAGTGGGGATTTCAGGGATTGTTTTTCATTATTTCTTGGTAAATATGACAAAACTCACCAAGTATTTATGATCCTCCCTGTGCTGTCTGTGGTCAGATTGTAATGAATACGGCATCACTCATGTTCCTTTTTGAAGTGAGTTTATTCAATCAAACATCCATGCTGGTATAGCTGACGTGTGTATTGAAACAGATTGTTATTTGCATGGGGTCATGTCTAAATGATGCTGGTACAAGTTCTTCAGCTTTTTCACAGCTTACAATGGATCTGAATAAAAATATTGTTCTTCAGTTAGAGAAAGCTGTATGTCATTTCAAAAGTACACCCCATTCACCCTATCCCAAAATCTTAAAAAAAAAAAAAAAAAAAAAAAAAAAAAATCTTTTAAATAAGGCAGGTACTTCGGGTTGAGTTCTCACTAAAGGGTGTAGCTAGTAACATCAACGCTAAAATCAACACGGCAGCAAAACTGACATGCTCAAAGTTCATTCAAACAGCTGCAGGCAACACATCATGACAACATCCATGAGGCACACCGTTGACTCAGTGACTGATTTTCAGTGTTAAAGTAATCCCGCTAACTCCTCATTCAAACTTTCAATGGTAGGAAAAAAAAAACAAAAAAACTTTGAACCCTGAAGCACTGACTGTCCATTGGTTGCTCTTTTCTTACTAATCTTTTAAGAGATGAGAAGAAAATTACATCACATACAGAAAAATCAACAACAAAAATGGCAGCAGCCTTTACCTCTTAAGTTAATGCAGAGCCACATGAACAGGAACATCGAACATAAAGTAAACTCAGAGCAAAGAAACCGTTTAAAATTACTGAGTAAACCACCAGACAACGAGCGCCCTGACAACAGGAAACCGTCAGATACTCCGAACCCTCAAAGATGCTTGTGTTGACGTCGCCTATATTTAACTGGAAATTTTAAGGGAAATACTGGAAAAAAAAAGAATAAGAATTATGTCTTAAGACATGTTGCAAAGTACAATTATAAATATCAGAACAGTTCCACGCATTTAGCTGCACAACACGCTAAAAAAAATAACCTACAGTATATTTTTCAGACACACAAAAATACAGTACCATTACAAAAAAACAAATTGAGAGAAGTCAATAAAAACGGACCTGGAAAAACAGGAAAAGCTCACATTTCAAACTGATGCGGTTACTGTGATACAGGCTTTTGTTGATTCAGCCACTGTACTCTGACTGCACGCTGTCCTGAATTACTCCTTTCACCTTTTTAACCCTTGAGTGTTGTGCTCAGTTCAATTGTTTTTTATTTAACCGAGAGTCTGATTAAGAATGCGTTTTAACATCCTACAGCAGGTGAGTGGATGGGTTGTCCCACACACGTATGTTCATAAATGCTTACAACCACAGCGTTGTACATCTGCAGTCTTACAGAGACACAGAGCTTATTTTCTGCTTCACAACAGGGTGTGTATAGTAGTACACGAGAAGTTCTTTGCACGTGATCTGAGTGGCAATGGCAAAAAAAAAAATATATAAAACTAACCTTGGCTGTTTAAAACATGACTTAACTGAGAACATGTACACCAGAGCTAATAAGCCATTTCTACACTATAAAACCGTCTCTAGATAGAAATACTGACCGTTTTCTACATTTTTAGTACAAAATAAAAGTCAAATTTGCTTGGCTATGGGTTAATTTGTGTTTTGTGTGTGTGTGTGTGTGTGTGTGTGTGTGTGTAGTTACCAGCCTTTGGTACTTTATTTCTCTCAGCCCTGCTTGTGCACTCAGCACAACTTCCCTATTTAATTTTTCTATGGTTATGTTCCCCCCACTTATTCAACAGCCTCGCCAACAAGACAACACGCCACTGACATGCAACAAATGTATCAGTCAATATAACCAAATGACACTCTGTCTGGGTGTTTGGCTATTAAAAACACCAGCTCTAGAAACAGGTTTATGATGTAAAAACAGCTCACATCCTTTGTAAGAGGAAAAAAAAGAAAAATGAACCGATTGTTCTCTATGCACCGCAACCCATCTGTTTGGAAACCTGGGCTAACTGACCTTTTAAGGACCTTTTGCTTGTTTAAGAACCCAAAAATTGTGCTTCATTGATGCAATACATTCTTCATCAGAAACCATTTAAACCCACACTGTCTGAACAAACTCAGTGACATCTACACTACTTATGAGGAAAATACTTTGGATCAGCCCTCCCAAACCCCAAACTCACACTACAGGAATAAATATGATCTGGCTTTAAATGTACAGGTAACTATATATTTTTAACAAAAACATGTATTTCAATGCACCGGTTGGATGAGTCCTTCCTTTTTGTGTATGTGTTATTTGACAGTGTTTGTATTTCTATGTGTTTGACAGTGTTTGTCGTTTTGAGATTTAAAAGTTCAGATATTTTTGTCCAGAACAGTTGAGAGGGAAAAAAAAATCTCTATGTCAGCTATCAAAGAAACTCTTTCTCAGCATTTCTAATTCTACTGAGGCTCCAAAAAAGCCAGCAGAGACAATTCAGAACACAATGATATGAGAACAGATGGGAATAATAATAGTTTGGACAGGATGAACAAAATTAGAAAAGTTGCTAATTATAGCTAGCCATATTTAATTGCTGATTATCATTTACATTATTTCCATGTCAGTGAAGTTAATGACATGCCCATCCCTTGTAACAAAGTTTCTGACGAGGAAGAGCTAAACAAAATTCACAAATGTCAAGGCATCCTCTTGAATGTCAAATTGGTGTGTTTTTAAATATGAGTGTTCATGTCAGGAGCATTGTACTGTATGAGTATCTCAGGCATAGCATGATTTCACATTCAGGATGTTGATGATTTTAAGAGTTTTCACCTCCAGGTGAACTGAGAATGTTCTTGATGACACAAGTGCCGGGTGAACCGCCTCCCGGTCACCAGGTTGTTTTTTACGGTTGTAGTTCTCATTGTCTAGCTTGGGCTACCTGTATGTCCAGGTAAGGAATAGGCAGAGGTCGCTGAAAACCTCTCAATCAGTATTTTGTGTAGCAGCCGTGATGAGACCTGCTACTGAAGGACGAGGCCAACCTGAAACAGAGATTCACCTGATGTTAGATGAGTCTTGACAAGAAGATCAAACAAACATGTTGAGCTCTATGTTGGAGCAGGCTACACTGACTTCTCCTGTTGTAAATAAAGACTGTTGTTCATGACGGGGGCATTTACACAATTTACACAAAAACACTAAGAATAATCATTGATAATAATGTTAACCAGTGGGACTTTAAATTTCATTCCAAGTTCCTCATACACCTCAAATTACAAAACATCATATTAATGATAATAACAGACAACTAATGATTTCTCCATGTTGGTTGATAAAAACTCAGTGTTTCCTACATTCACAAGTGTTTAGGGGTTAAGTTTAATATTTGGCAACCAAACAATGTTACTATTGACGGTTATATTACAGTTTGTAATACAACAGCCACTATTTTTATTATAGGTAATAGCTTTTGATTGGACAGTGATGCAGGTTTTAGCAGCAGATTTACATGTAATTCAATGCTTTGCGAGATTGCTAGCTGTTATTATTCTTGCCTCTGGCCCAGGTTGTCATTGCAAATGAGAACTGTTTCTTAACTGATTTACTGGGTTAAATAAAGTTTAAATGAAAAAAAAATAATAATAATTAAAATGCTTCAGCAGCTAAGATGTTTAGCACACACATCTACTGTTAGTGTTGAAACCTAATTTAGTAAATCACTGGTTTGAAAATAGCTTGTTGGTCTGGGAACTTGGGAAAGACTTGAAAAAATATAGTCAAGGATTTCTTCAATCAATCCAAATGGAAAATAACATGACCGAACACTACAAGGATTAAGAACAAGAGCTGAGTCTTTGCAGATTGGGAAGCAAATGTAACCCCCCCTTCTTGTTCTTCTTCTTCTTTTTTTTTTTTTTTTTTTTTTACACACACATTATTATAAATTAACTTAACTGCAGCATTTAAGGTTATTTAAATTTACTGTAAACATACAGAAGCTGTGGTATAACAACCAGCAGCTTCAGATAAAACTGAAATGCAACTTGCACTGCCACACTATGTATGATGTAAAAAACTGATCTATGAAGGATGCTGACCACTTCCTGATGTGGTGTCAATTGTTCTCTAAGACAAACCAGGCTCCTGACCTTATCAGGGTCCATCGGGGGACACTTCCAGTTGTAGAGGTAATACTGCAGATTTCCGTCTCCTATGCCAAACTTGAGCTTCTCCAGGAACACCTTGTTCTCCATTAGATCCAAGGCATTGAACACATCAAAACCTTTCTGTTAAATGCACAAAATTACAAACAGAGTTCACATTAGCAAAAAAAATACTTTTCACTTTCCTTGGTAGTGATATGAGTGTCACAGTAAAAGGGCAACATTACCAGTTTAGCCAGGATCAGTGCATCATTCATTAAGTCCAGTAGCGGAGTTTGTGTATGAACGTTGTAAAAAGAATAAGCAGCCTTCAGGCTCCTATGGAGAGGGTGATGCATCACAGTCGAGGGCAGAGTGTAGAAACTAGCGAAATCTGTCAGTACACCACCAGTGCCCTAAGAAGAGAGAGAGAGAGAGAGAGACATATCAGTTGTTTGAAAGAATCAACAGACAAGCACCGAGTTATTTTGAGGGTAAAACCTAAATCCACATACCTCTACTACATATGTGTCAATTATGTTGTCCTGTGGCAAAAACCAGTGAGCCACCTCCTCTTCTCCCATAGAAGGTGCAAGCTGGAAGCGTTTCAGGTATTTCTGTAGCAACTCAGTGACCTGGCGGATGTCCCGCCTCTCCATCAGCCGCAAACCTGGAGTCTTGGTGCTCTGTAAGAGGAGTGGAGAGTGACAGAAAAAGGTGATTTAGGTTTCTGCTGTTTATCAGAATTGTAAAGAGAGATCCCACAGTGACAGGTGTTATGTGTTTACATCTGGTAGTCGGTAGAGTTTCATGGTTCTTTGCAGGGTCATGTTTCTGCTCAGGTGGGAGAATTTAACTTCCACAAGCTTTCTCGGGTTCAAAGAACGATGCCAATACCTGAGCAGAAAAAAGTAGAGGAGAAAATCAAACATCAGTGAACAATAGGGAGCAATGGATTTAAATGACTTTCTGACATCATGTCTTGTGTGTTTCATGCCTGAATACTGCACAGTATACCTGCATGTGGACACAGGTTTGGGCAGCACAACTCCTGCTGTGTATACTGCCTGAAATATTCCTTCTAAGTTCACCCTCCGGGTGATCTCTCTGATTAGCACAGGAGCGACACGCTTTGAACGCAGCTTCTTATGGACACAGAGGAAGTTGATTTCTACCATCCTTTTCAGCCTGGAGCAGCAGAGACAAACAGGATGGATTGTGCACAAGTGTAAAAGGATTTCCATACGACTCTTTCAATGCACAGTTCAGTAGATTGTATACAATCAGCTGCAAGCACTCACGTGTCGTAGATGCGTATATCTGCAGGGATGGCACTGATGAAGCCAACAAGTTTCTTATTTGAGGACACTCTCACTCCACAATGCCACTGTGGTAACCAGCCAGGTGGACGCAGAGCCCTGAGAGGGAAGAACATGCTTAGTCAGAGAAGACAGTTGAATAGTGTATGTATACCGATGTATTATCTGAACTCAGCACTGAGAGCTTACCATTTGAGAAAGCTTGGTGAATAATCAAATCTGAACATGTTATCATCGTCCTCCACATAGTTTTCATTTAAGAGTGTGTACAGCTCTTTCAGCTGGAAATGACACAGTCAGTTATTCATTTCAACAATATACATTTATTGTTTTTCTGTGTGTAAGACAATCGATGTACTCACCACATCTGCATTGCTGAGATCCAGAGTGTCCCACATAAAGCCTTGAGGTAAGGAATATGGCTCCTGTCTGATGTTTTCTTTGTCAGCCTCAATCGGCCCATGACTCGTCACAACTTCATCTGTAAAAATAGCACAGAGAGATGTCATACTACTTTTGCAATCACCACAGCACACCTATAAAATTCTTGCTCTTGCATTTTGTCACTGATCCTGGGCCAATACCAAACTAAAGCATCAAAATAGAAAAAAAATTACAAAACTGCTGACAGCATCTCTTAGACATTAATGAAATCTGCTCTGTTGGTCTTATATTGACCAGGCAAGTTCATGGCACTAGCTCTAGCTCTGGCCAGTAGTTGTCATGGTAACGGCTCAATATAATGCCACTAAGCTTGCACAGTGAGTGTGCCTGGACCCCCACTGTACTTCACAGCTGACAGGGTTTTGGGAAAGCTGGGTTCAACCAGAAAATACTATGACAATCTAAAACCAGCAGATGGCACCGGTGCAGAGAAACAGTGTTGAAGAAAGATAATAAAAAAAACCCTCTCTTGACAGCTGAGATAATCATGTCTGACTTAGGGACACAAATATTAAGCAATTTCAGTATTCAACCATTTGCCAAGCAATAATATTTGAACTATTATGAGCTCATGAGTTACCAAATTAAAGATCAAAGATTAAGCAAACAATATTCTTGCATTGCTCTTGCAGTACTTACTTAGCTTCGGCACAGGCTGAGTGTCCCAGAACTGGTACTTGTGCTTGGCTGCCTCATCGATGCTCTTTGCAGGACCTTGGCAGGACAGCAGCTCCATGGCTCTTTGGATGTCCTGCAGCTTCTGAATGGGTAAGCCAGGGTTCTGCATGGAGAAAAAAGGGGGTACATGCACTGAAAAAAATGGCAATAACATACTATGTGATATGACATGCGTGTCAAAGACACAAATGGTGAATAGGAATCATCTGGCTAAAATCAAATAGTCTTACACCATATAAATCTGGTCACATACAATTAAAAGAGGGCCTGTGTGAGGTGAGTACCCTCACAAAGTTTTTCCTAGCTTCTGGACATAACATTGGGTCATTGTGTCCTTGTGTACATGAATGTAATAGTAATCAGATTTGTGGAGTCTTTTTTTGTAGTATTTCAAAATGCATGTCACTTCTATTTGTGCCTTTCACTCGTCATGAATGAAACCTAAAACTGGACTATCTGGATGTTTTAAGATAAGAGCAACAATTTAAATGCATCATTCTCAGATCTTTAGATTCTTCAGATATACTCATATTTTATTTTACATTACATCATGTCATGGTAAGTCAAGCTGCCCTCATGATAAGTGTAGTACTTAAGGTGGTATGCAGTATTCATGTTCCTTAACACAGGGATATGGATATTATCCATCACCTAACAACACTTGACAAGTGGGATACCAAAATCCATAGAAATGTGCTGTGTTTCATGGTTGCTTTGATTAATAGCCACTGTCATTACAGAGTTGGCCCTGTAACTCAACATGAGTGCAGATGAGGCTGAGTCTTGATAACACGTTCACACGTGACAAACATGTAGGTTTGTCTCAGGTTATTATTATATGCTCCTACCCTCATCTATTCCTGATACCCCCCCCCCCGCCACGTGACTCCACCAGGTCAGTGGGGTACGGTGTTAGATTTTAGCCCCAGTCTTCAAAGTGTGTTTTTAGATTTCATTTGGGTCATCATCGCACCTTGATCTCCTGAGAGTCGGAGGCAGAGTCAGACTTGGCTCCCCCCGAGCTTGGCTTCTCTTTCTTCCTCTTCTGCTTCTTCTTCTTCCTCTTAGCCCCCAAATCCCCCCCGGGACTCCTACACACACGAGGACAAACGCACAGGACATCGTTGAACGGGGTCTGACTTTGTTTTGACTCCTAACACACATACACACACACACGTACACACACCCAAAGCTAACGTTAGCTACCATAGCAACGAATGACAGCTGAGCTAGCCTAGCGTTAGCCAACTAACGGTACGTGTTAACGGTTGGCTGTCATCATGTCATTCAGCAAGGAAGCTAACTGTATTTGTACGCGAAGGTACACACGCATAAGAAACCCAAAATGACAATGTCTCACAGGATTCAAATTAGCATTCCTGCTTGTTTAAAATGACGGCCTTGTGGCAAACAGCCTGACTGTGTTGGTGTCGGCTAACGTAAATGGCTAACTGCGCTAGCCATCCCCGACCGAGCACACACACATATAAACAGGCAGCGCACAAACAGGCAGCCTGAAATAACGTTACTGCGTTTCCGAGCCGGACCGGACAGGCCATCCTTACCCCTGCATATGTTCATTCTCCTCTTCATTGTCTCCGTCTATCCCGCATGTGTCCTGGTCGTCCAGCTCCAGGCTCTGCTGACTGGCCGCGGATTCACTGTCCTCCGCCATCATAAAAGTGTTTTTAAAAAAATAGTCAGCCGCCGTATGATAGAGATCACGGGCAACGGGCGAGAGATGGAAAAAACAAAGAAAATGCCTGAGGAAACCGCACCACCTAGAGGCCAGAGGAGGGACAACACCTACTTTTAAAGTATGAAGCAGAGTCCTGTCAGTGGTACACTGGACATCTCCTCTTATGATGCAGCTCCTACTGCTTAACTTTAAACACACATACATGTGGGATATAGAGCCTGTATTAAGGTTTGCTGTAAGCTTTTCAACACCGACATGCACGGATGGATAATGCGTTATTTTGGCATTATAAGCCCCCCACTCCACCCTACCCTACCCACCCCACCCTAATTAGCCTACACCAGTAGAACTTGGTCTCTCCTTTGTGGTTGATTTGTCTGTGTGGACATGCACCTCTCTTGGTCTTCCTGTGGCTATTTTGTGTCTCATTATTGTTTTGCTCCCATGTGTGTTGTTTTTGCAGGGTCACAGGGACTGGATCAGCCCCAGCTGACATAGGGTGAGGGTGGGGTACGTCCAATCACAAGACTGGCATCTAAGAGACATCTTGTTGGGGTGCTCTGGTGGGTGAGTAGTTAGAGAGCACGTCCCATATGGGTTATGCCCCTTGTGCAGGAGATCACCTGTTTCACTGCCGAGGATGATCATATACTGTTTCCCCATTCTCTCTCCCAATTTCCTGTCATATTGTCACTGTCATAGTTGATGAAAAATAACTTCAACAAGTCAAAATTAGAGAACCTGATTATTTTAACATGGGCAAATGGCTGGAGGAATTCTTGAGTCTTGTAATCATGGAAGAGGCTGCGGATCTATGTGAACCTATCAATTAACATTTGTTCAGGTATACACACAGACAGACACACACACACACATATCCTTCCAGTTTGGCTGTTTATTTAGAATAATAGGCTTCAAATATAATGCAAGCAACCAATTTACACAATCAGGGTGCTGTAGTGTAACTCCACCCTCCAAGTGGAGGTCGCTGTGGGATACTAAGAGAGAAGAGGTCATTCACAAAAACTCGCACAACATTTTGACCCGGTAGAGGAAAGAAAGAACTATACACACTCCATAATGTGATTGCTATGACTATATGATCCTTGAGTGGATGTATGTTGATTATTTCTCAGCACTCTCACGTGGACACAGTCTGACAACACAAACTCACAGCTAGCAGCATCGCATATGACACTACCACCAACCAGTTGCACGTAAGCCATTTGAACAAGCATTCACTCTTGAAAAAACAAAAAACAAACACAAAAATAAAGAAAATGTACAGAAATGACCTGCAGTTTAGCTTCACATACAATCGCACTTAGCTTTATGTATCCTATGCTACACTGAAAACTTCTGCAAATCCTTAACTCCTTATTCTAAGAGGTTGATGCCTGTTGATTGCTGTGGAGGATTTTACGATTGCAGCAGCTGGTAGACATTTTCTGAGATGTCTGCAGTGTAGCTTTGTAGTGCTGAGTAAAAGTTTACTGCATGCTTTCTTTCACATGTGGGAGAGAAAGGGAGGGCTGAGGTAGAAGAGGAAAGCTGAAGGCAAAAGAAGGTGAGAAATAAATAAGGTAATCTGTTCCACAAATTTGTTGTAGAGTCAGGTTGTTCAAAGGCACTTGGAACATCTGGAAATGGTAAAGATTAAGGAAGATTAAGCAAGCGAACACAGTTTGGTTTCAGGTAAAAGATGTGTACTAGTATGCGTGGTTGTTGTTGTAGCTAACAATAAGGCGGGTGAAGAAGAAAAGCCCTTAACATATTTGAAGATAAAACAAACAAACAATAAAAGCCTATTTTCAGATAAAATACTTCATGTTGGCAATTAAAATTATAGTGATTAAAATTACAAAAAAAGGCATCTTAAGCAGACATATAAAAGTGATGCATAGCCTTCAGAGCAAAAATATGCCGGTCAGTGGTTCAACAATTACAAAACCCTTCATATTATTACACCTCACAATTATTTGGGGTAGAACTACAGTTTTGTAGTGGTATTATATCCTTGCCCACCAGCATAGTGGTGTATCACATTATCTGATTGCGCTGCAGAGCGGATAGTGGTTTCGTTTCTTCGGTCCGAGAACTTCACCCCCCCGTGGATTCATGTAAACACCCATAGAGCTTTTTGATGAAGTTCTAGCGAGATACTCCAAACCATGCAAAGCACAGGTTTTACACGTTCCTATCAGTGATTGTTGTCTAAGTGCATCCAACAACACCCGTTGTAGTGCTCTCTCTAAACCCAGGGACACATCAAAAAGACTTCTAATTTCCAAACCAACTGTGAAAAGGCTGCTCCACAGTCTTCAAACATCAGTGAGAATGGCTAAATTAGTTTGCTTTCAGTGACTGTAGTGTGTTCCTGGCTCCCACCAGTTGATTGAGGCCAATATGGCTCAAGAGAAAAAGGTTCCTGTAGTCTTTTGTTTAAGAGAACCACCATCATCTGTTTCTACCACAGTTCATTTACACTCACAAGGCTATTTATACAAAAAGGCATATATTTGTTGTGCATAAAATTCACTCATTTCTTGCCACCAAAGTCTATTTGTCTCCCTCTTGATGTGTACATCATGCCAGATGAGTGTTCAGTTTGTGTAGTGTGCAATGTGAGGATGACAAAGTGGACAGTGGTCATTTGATGAATGGGAGCTGGAAGTTTGTGAAGGTTTTCAGTCGCCCCTTCTTGTTCAGAATCAGAGGGGATCCCAGTGCTGAAATATATTCTCAGTGCTAAATTAAGAACAAAGGGCTTCAATCTAAAAGATCACATCCTTCACGGTATCATCTGGGCAGAGGGGGAGTCGGGGGATAGGTTCACATTTAGTTTAAGTCAAAACAAATCTGACATACCCACGTGTACTATTAAACAGATCATCCTGTCCACACTGACTGAAAAGACATCCCTCCCTGAAGTGATTTAAAAGATGGAGGCCAAAATCCACAGCCTTGTTCTGTGCAAGAACTATTTCTTAATTTCATCTTAAGCTAATATGAGGTCAATGGGTACCACTGAACGTATGCCAAATTAGCTATTAAATGCGTCTTCTTCACCATCTATGCATGGATATAGAGGTAACTACGACTGGATTACTTTGATACTGAAGAAAATTAAAAACACAATGATCCTCTGGCAAGTTCTGGACATAAATGAATGTTTTTTCTAGGACTTCAACACAGATTTATGGACATGTCTTTGTGATGGACATCAGTGGTTTTGATATTGGGAAGTGTTATATTTGAATAATGTTTGTGAGAAGTACAATTATTTCCTTTTTATGCAATGCCTCACATCTCTCAGCACTTCCCCTTTAAATATCTCCTGCCTTCCTCACACCTGAGAGGAGATTTCTTTAGGGTCAGTGGGGACAGGTGGAACAAGTACAGTGACAAAAGGACTTTCAGTGCACATATGGGAAGCGTGTATTCTATTAAGACCTTAAAGGAAACGTGAATCTATCCTTCAGGGGGCCATCTATGGATCATTTCAGGTTGAAGGCCAGTAGGGGTCGCTCCTCTCTCCTCTGCCAGGGACTCTTCTTCTCCTCCTCTGCATCCTCCTGTGCTGCATCATCATCTGGAGAGACCGACAGCAGCGCATGATCAGTCCTGAAAGTCACTCCCTCTGGTGTCGGCAGGGGAGGAGGAGAAGCAGGGGATGAAGAGGAAAGTGAGGGGGGTTCCTCTTGTATTTGTACCCCCTCTACTCTTTCCCCCTCCAGACCCCCCTGCCCCAGATCCTCTGTTTGACCCTCTGCTTTGTCTGACAGGATGGGTCCTGTTTTGCTGTCCTGAGGGCTGCATTTGGCTGGCTCCTCCTCGCTGCCTCCCCGGTCGAGATCATCCACGTATACCAGCTGAGTGTAAGCCGAGGCAGGTGTTGTGCCCTTTGACCTGTCTTTCTCAATTTCTCTTTCTTCCCGTTCCAGGTCTCTCCCCCTGCGCCCCACTCTCGGCTCGTTCAGGTCCACGCCTGAGTCCAGACTGGCATCGGTGCCATTGCCATGCCTCCCACCGCCGCCGTTACTTTGCTGACCTCCTGTACTCGGCGTGTTACTTTGGCATCCTGCCCGTTGGAGGTCGATGTAGGAGTGGCGAATGTGGGCATTGGAGCGTCCGTCCAGTGAGACAAACCAGGCTCTTGGGTGAGGAAGAGGCTTCCCTCCTCTGAGCTCCATTAAAGTCTTTTCAGCCAACAAGGTGTCCTCACTGTTTATTTCCACTAAAGCCGTTTCCCCAAGAGCTGCAGGAATAGACAGAGACTCTGAGAGGCCGAGCCCCTCCCCATCACTCTGCTTGGTGGGACCGGGGGAGCAATCTGTAGGGGTTTGCCCCAGGGGCTGCTGGGAATGTGAGGCATTGAGCTCAGCCTGAATGGTCTCCAGGTCGCTCTGTTGGTCAGTCTGCAGCAGGAGGGCCTGACCAGACAAAGGGTGCTCCCCAGGCAGGCGCATGTAGTGTGCTGGGATCACCAGTGTGGGGCGCACCCGCGGGTAGCCTTCTCCACGACTCAGCAGGTCCACAGATCCGCAGCAGAGCAGCTGGCCCGGCCGGGAGAGCGATGGAGAGCTAGGGCGCTCCAGGTGGTCCACAGAGCGGGACAGAAGGTAGTCAGGAGCCCTGCATTCACTTCCCTCCCCTCTGCTGGGGGAGTGAGGAGGAGAGGAAGGGGAAATGCAGTCCACAATCCCAACGCTGCTGAGCTGGTTAGCTGATATCTGACCGTGATTAGTTGATGACAGTGCATCTGAAAACTGGTTGCTGGATGAGCAGACCGAGGTATATGATTGACGGTAGCCTCGCTCTGTTCCAGTTGAAAGGGCGGTCTTTAGTTGGAACGTCTCCACAGACTGTCGATAGTCTCTGCTGCGAGGCGTCAGATTGCCAAGAGATGAGCCGTGGTGGCTGTTGTTGCCGAGAGAGGAGCGGCTGTGTTTGCTGTGATGGATTAGGCTGTGTTGACGCTGATTGTCTTGGTGCTCGTATGAGGAAGGCTTCAGCATTGGTGTGGTCATGTCAGGCTCAGTTGCTGTGGATACAAGTTCCAGCTGCACCTGGAGAAAACAAAACAAAAATTGACTCTAAGAAACTTTTATTATTATTATCACGTGGGGTTTTGTCATGCTTCAGCAGGTTGACTGCATAAGGATCATGGGCAAAGCTGCCGAATCTCAACTCAGACCTCGTTGCTGATGAGGTTCAGGTGGGACATGGAGGTGGCTTGATCCTTCTTACTGCCGTCCAGACCAGAGGACAGTGTGAGCTTGCGGTGGGACCCTCGAGGCTTCAAACATCGACGCCTGTGCGATACAGAAAAACAGCAGAGGTTAGTCAGAACGTCTAGTTCCACTTTGATTTCCTTGGAGAACCAAACATTTTTTTTAGAAAAAAAAAAAAAAAACATAGAAAAAATCCTGTTTTATCTTTTGTTTGCACCAACCACCAGGACTAGATGACAAACTTCCTTGAGCAGTACTGTAGTATATATTTGCAGTATAGAACATCTATCAGACTAGTTAAGTACCAAAAGTCTCCTTTGTTTACATCTATATAACCTAAAATTCGCATTACACAATTTTACTAGTTTCCCATGTGAATATTGATTTATTTGGTACTGATATTGCAACAGAGGAACTGATAATGCATTAAAAAATGAGGCCACAGCAGAAGAACACAATAAATCCTTTAAACCCATTCATTATGTTCATGTTTCTAGGCAGACAACAGTATCAGAGATGGGGCTAGATGATCTTTGTAAGTTAAGTGGGTAAATGAAACTGACTATAGTCCTGACACTGTCAAAACAGTCCTATTTCTATTTGTGGAGGTAAATCTCTTAAACAGTGTTTCACAGACCTGCAGTAATACAACAGGAGGCAGAGCAGGCACAGCAGGATGAGAGCCATCCCTCCTAGTATGGCCAGCAGAAACACAGTGTGGTACGTGCTGATGTCCTTCGCAACCACTGGACCTGTTGAGTGAACAAGAAGTGAGGAAAGCAGAGGAAGCATACAGGAGCTCCCAGGGAAACAGGAACAAGTCGCTCAAAGCATCTTCAGTTTTCTACTCTACCCAGAAATACCTCAAGTGAACGAATACATATATATATATATATATAAATTCATATATAATCTGTGTCAATGCAGTGTCTCACCTGAGTGTAGTGGCGACATGGCGGCCACCCAATATCCCAGCTGAGGAGCAATGTAGGTCAGACTGAGCTGGTTGCCCTCCTTCTGCACATGACCCCAGCTGCTCTTTATCCAGGCGCCTGCAACCACACACACAACAACAGAGCCTCAAATCAAATTTCGCAACTATCATTGTTTCTTACAACCACCTTCACAGTGAGGATTAGTGACAGCTGACATGACCTGTGGCAACATCCCACCTGACTCATTAACCCCATCAAGATAAAGCAGCGCTCCACTTAGCTGCATTTAGATACGTGAGATACGTGTCAACTGTAAATCATTTATGTTAAACGCTGAACAATTTGATAATGTGGCAGAGGTAAACTTCATTAAACAGGGTGTCTGCACAGTTGGCTGAATTCACTTTTATAAAGGTTTTTTAATGCTACATAGAACGCAATTTAAAACCACTTTTACCATTATACCAAACATCGTATGAAAGTATGATGGAAATTTTTCAGTGATCCAATGAAACAAGAGGACAACTTTTTTTTTTTTAAGTTACAACTTCTTGCCCTGTTTGCTACATAACAACATCAACCACACATCTGGATTCTTCAGAGCTGCCACTTCCTCCGAATACATCGAAATATGTACAACTCTTATACAATCATATAAACCAACCATTGTGTATATTAATATCTAGAACACAACAACCAGCAGTTTGTAACACCAATGGAATAAATCAAATTAATTCAGCATGGAGTGATCATTTCATCTATTTTATGTTTTTGCCAATATCGACTCTTTGTTCAACAGTGTCTGTGACTGTTGAATGAAACTCCAAAAGGAAAACCCACAATCCCTCTTTTAGTTTTAATGTCTGTTATATATTTAGGACTTTTACAGTCTATGACCTTTTCTGAGGAAATTGAATTCATTGCTTTTTATGACTTTTCAAGACCTGCAGAGACCCTGATTATGGGTTGGTGAACCACTGGTTTCAGTCACGTGGATGAGAGAAGAGAGTGTTTTGGCAGTACTTCGCCACAGGGAGGCAGCATGCTCAGTTAAATGTCAGTGGGAGCCTTTGAATAGGAGCACAATAACAGCCTGAACCATGCCAGTGCCCAAACCACAACAAAGCCAAAGGCACTGATTGATTGGCTCACATTAAATCTGCTCCAAGAGGAAACATTCAGTTGGGCCTTTACACTTCCCCTCTTCTCAGGGGCTCAGGGCTACCATGGTGAGAGCTACTTTGTTCCTATGTTTATTTGTAGTAGTAGTAGTAGTTATCAACATTGAGCTGTCACGATTCTGCATCAATCTTCAGGAGGAAACGAAACAAGAAGGAGAGGATACCAAGAGGTGGTGAGAGGGGAAAAAATAAGGAAACAAGCAGACAAATGGTAGGGATGGAGGGAGAGATAAGAGAAAAGCCAGAGAGAAACGGGAGAAGCTGTGTGACTCAGCACCACACACACGCACGTGCGCACACACACATACTCAGGCCTATGCCCAGCCCTGCCCAGATTCACCCTGTTACTCTCTGTGTTGTTTCCACAGGGGACTCCTCTCTTTGTGATTGACCTGTTTAATCAAGACATTTAATGGCTCTTTTCCCACGCTTCCATACTGTACACTGCTGACAGACTGACCACTGCTCAGACACAGTGCAAACAGACATAACGTCAATGGAGTTTGTATTTAACTTCTCCTTCTCGCTCCCTATTCATGCAAAGTCAACACAGCTGACAACGGTTCTGATTTCCTAGTTCACTAACATTAGTGAGGTCTGTCCTTATCTGCATCACTACAATCCCTTCAGGATGGAGGTGCTCCTGTTTTTTGAAAACACACACACGTACATAAATAGATGAACTTGATCTCTCTGTATGTGACATCATTTTACCTGATCCTCCCTTGACATTGAACAATACATTCAAGGTTGTCAGTTGTACAAGAGAAACAGGTTTTGTGTGTGTGTGTGCATGTATATTGTGTGTGTTTGTTGTCCATGTGCACACTTTGTAAACAAAACTGGCTTCAGTGTGAGGGAGCTTTTATTAGCCTGAAGTATTCTTCCAAAAGGCACCAGACAGATTTCAAAGTCCTTTGTCTGACTGCGTTTTTTTATCCTCACTTTAACACACTTACAACACACACACACACACACACACACACACACACACACACTTAACCACTCAGTGAAGAAACTCAATCAGGAGCTGGGCCTTTCTGTTGTGTTACTTATTTGGTGGGTTGCTTAGGAACACGAGATGTAGCCCGGAGAGGAGTCCGGGGATGGCTTCTGTTGTGGAAATACTCTCTGCTACAGGCTGTGTGTAGGCTATGAGTGTGTATCTGTGTGTAAGTGTGTTCTTTGAGCTTTTATCAAAGCCCTTTTTGTAAGAACTGGATGTTGATACTTTGGGCGCTTTAAACTGAGCCCTGCAATCCTTAAAACTGTCACAAGAGCAGATTGTAGACAGTGATCAGATCAATATAATTTTTATTTCTTGGCAGAAATATTTTGAAGATAGATCTAGTAAAGTGGTGGACTCATAAAACATGCTAGACATAAAATGTGTTTAATACAGAAGACATGTTTGTCTGTGACAAGTGGCCTGTTGTTCTTGGTCATGTAGTCTGACTCAACATGTGGGCCGCAGGGATACAAGATACTCATCAGCTTAAATCTTGTCTTTCCACTTGACACCAAATCATTTTCCTGTAAAAAGGGATTTGTACATCTTGTATATAAGAACATAATATTATCTATCTCTCTATTTTTTTCATTAACTAACCTGTCATTTACTTATAATTATCTGAGCAACTGGTCTATAAAATGTCAGAGAATAGTCAAACATGCTAATAATAATTTCTCCAATCATCCTAAATCCAAAGTGAGTCGGTTTCGCATAGAAGACTCTTAGATCAGAAAAGTAGAAACTAGTGAATTGCTGACATTTCTGCTTAAAGCAGCTATGAGACAAGCTTCTTGTGAGCAATCAGTCATTGTGATGATACCACTAATCAGTTGACTGTGCTGCTCCCTGGTTGCTTTTTTGCAGCCAACATCTGTTTTGGTTCCTCACATCTGTTTCATTCTTGGTGTTGCATAAAACTGAACATATCTAAAAGCCAACTGTACACTACCACTAGCCCAGCATCAAACATCACACATACAACATCAGTGACTAACTGGTGCACACAGTGTCACGCTTCGCAGCTAAAAAGCTGTGTTACTGTGTGGACGTTTAAGTATTTGCTGGATATACATTAGCAAGAAAAGGTATGTAAACCCTTTGGAAATTTGGAGTTTTCTGCATTAATTGCTTTACAAAAAAAAAAAAAAAAAAAAAAAAAAAAAACACATCATTGCAGGTCTGAAGTTTGCCAAAGAGCACCTTGGCACTGCACACACTGCTGCCTGAGGAAGCAGCACACCATCACTGAGGGGAAAATGACTTTGCAAGTTTATCAAGGCATCCTACAGGATAAAGTGGCTTCAAATGACGAAAATCCACCTTTTGGAGTGGCCCAGTCAGAGCCCTGAGCTGAATCCAGTAGAGATGCTGAGGAATGACCTGGCAAGAGCCATTCACACCAGACATCATAATGTATATGGCTGAGCTGAAGTGGTTCTGTAAGGAAGAACAGTTCAAAAATCCCTCCTGAGCGTTGCGCAGGTCTGATAAGCAGCTACTGGAAGTGCTTGGTTGAGGTTATTGATGCAAAAGGAGGTTCAACCCCAAGGGTTCACTTACTTTTCCCACCAGCACTGTGAATGTTGAATGGATATGTTTAATAAAGACATGAAATATTATAATTGTTTGTGTGCTATTAGGTTAAACACATTGTGTTTGTCTATACTTGTGGCTTAGATCAGATCATATTTTATGACCAATTAATGCGGAAAACTAAGAAATTCCAAAGGGTTCACATGAAAAAAGCTGATAATGTGTCAGTATCACTGCTCATAATCCAAACATCACTTGCTGCACTGCAGGGTTTAAAAAATAATTAAACTATTTATTGATCATCACAATTGCTGCACATTTTTCTGCTGAACTACAAGGCGATTAATTGACTAATCTCTTCTTCTCCAGATCGAACAATCCAGTACATTTTGTTTCCACAAAAGAATTTTAATAGGTCCTAAAAGACCTTCCCCCCTGCAGCAGCACAGCACAAACAGAGAAACAGTAGATCTGGAAATGTGAGACTAATGTACACAGAGATGGATGTTTGCTAGTGTGGACACATCTGACTCAGCTGATGATCTAATCACTGTCTTTCAGAGCAGCCTGTCCAAGAGGAGCTGGGCGTGTCACAGTGTGGGATGTCTGACAACACAGAATTAAGACTGCTGAGATAAATCTTTGGGTCAGGGTCTCTGCTGAAGGAGAACAACATCACAGAGATTTTTGCTCATGTTTGAGATTTAACTGAGCTCCAGAAGATTATGCATCCATGGTCCAACCTCGTGATCTGAAGCTGTACTTCTGTTTTGAATTGCAGATTAATGTGGTGCCGTATGTTGGTCAGGTTTTTTTTTTTTATGACCTTATGAATAAATTCATTCATTTCTCTGAGCACAGGGCATTGTGACCTGGCTACAGTGTGTGAATGTGCAGTGGAATTGATGCAAGAACAGAGGTGTAAGAAAGAGAAAAATGCCTGGGAAGCTGAGAAAGTCAGGGAAGCTTTTGTTTTTCTGTCAGCACATACCCAAGCGCGGGTCAAATCTCCAAGCAGGGATGTGATCATTTTCCTTCAGGCCGCTGTCCGCCGGCAGCGGAACGGACACTGTGATTGGCTCGTTCACCTGCAGCTCTGAGCCATCGCTGGCCAATAGATGAACAGAGATGGCTGCCACAGGAGTCAGCTCAAACTTCTTCTCAGTGCCTGTGAGAGAAGCAGGAGAGTGTTAAGTAAGGTGCACAGGAGGGGGAAGCAGAGAAAGGAGCAGGCGGGGGGGGGGTGGAGAGTAACATAAAACAGCCGAGATAAAAGGAGAGTTGTCAGGGGAAAGACAGACAAGAAAGAAAACATGGAAAGACAGGAAAGAAGGAAACAGGGTGGAGGGAGAAAAAACTGAGCGACTGAGGTTGGAAAGTGTCACAAAGCGCAAGTACGCCTGTGCTACCCGGAGGGCACAGATACGTGCTGTGGGGAGGGGGAGCTTTTGAGGGGTATTCAACCTGAAGGAGAAAGGACACAGCAAATCATATGACACACACATACACAGAAACACACACAAACACACACACACACACACACACCAGAGGGTGCCTGAAAGCTTGCGGACACGGTGCTTGTGTTTTCACAAGAGTGCACACACACACACACACACACACACACACACAGGGTTATTGTGTTTCAGGATGTCAGATACAGAGGCCTCTCCAGGGTAGCGTCTCTCTGATGTACCACTGCTCCTACTCTTCACTCCCCAACCCCCCCCTCTCCCACCCCCTCTGATTCTCCTTGGCCCCCTCTCTACTATGATGTCTTGAAAATCCCTTTGTGCCGCCACCGTTCCTCAGTTCAAAACCCTTACCTGTGCCGTTGCCGCCGAGGACCTGCAGGTGAGGAAAGTGCTGGATGTGTGAGGGGGAGCTGGCCACGGTGAGCAGAGCAGTCAGGTTGGCATAGGAAGTGTTGGAGGGAAGACTCAGAGCTCTGCGCTGGAAATGGACACTGGGCTGTCGTCTGAAACCTTGAGGAGTAACAGACACACAGTGAATACATATCCAGTGTTGATAAATTTACAATATTCAAACCATTTCAATTTATTCTTCAAAGTTTTTTTTAAACATGACACATACAACAATGACATGAGCAGGGGTTACCCTGCCAAAAAAACAAAGTGGGAATATGCCAATCGACTTGAATACATCTTTGACAACAATGCCAATAGAATTTGTCTCTCATTTTCTAAGATTGCCCTGGTGACCTAGATGATAGCTGGCAGCAACCATGAATCATGACGCGCCTGGTTGGAAATCACCGTTGCACTTTGTTTCCTGTCTCTCTGTCCACTTGTTTCCTGTCATCTCTCTACTGACCGCTCTACAACACAAAGGCATGAAATTCCTCAGATATGCTGTTACTGAGTGTGATTTTGTTCTGAAATTGTTCTGTGGATTATAAATAACACCAAGATTAGTTGTGTATTTAAACTGATTTGTGCACTAGATACAAGAATGCAATCTTCATAAGTGATCGAGATCACATACTGGTATAAACTTCACATCGATTTCATCTTAGGTCAAAAATACCAAAAACCACAATGTTAACACTCACTAGAAGAACAAATGTGTTTTATTCCATGCATTTTTCAGTATCTAAAGTCTAGATGTCAGAGTAAACAAAAAATGTATACACATATCAACTTACTAAGATCATTCAGGAGAAATCTGGACTTAAAGTGCAGAGACTCTCAACATTAACAGACCATCCTACACACTGATGTTTAACAAGGTAATTTTCTTCTAATGCCTATATATATAAATCCAGCCATCAAGCGGGGCTTAATGGAGGTTACGCTGGGTCGATACATTAAAGACAATGCCTCGCTCAACTTTTTCTCCCAGCCAGCGCGATGCCTCTCACTGCTATTTTTCCCCCCAAGTAATTAATTATGTCTTCGTCATTTCTCCTCTTGGCTGCATCCATCCAGTCTCTGCCCGCCATTAAAGGATCATGGATTAAGTGCAATAAACAGTAAAAAAAACTACATGTGGCTGAACTCAGCAAGGTGAAGTCATTGTGGTCCGACTGTGCCGAGTGCACATTCCTGAGCAGTGAGACACAGACCCAGCTGTATACGAGTGTTCACTGTGTTTGTGTCTCTGGTTGTACACGACATGAATTCAGGCTCTGCAGTACGAGTCCATCTTTTTACTTCCATATTTCTGTCTGGAAGCTCGTTCTTGAAATTCAGGTGTGAGTGTAGTTTCCCTTCTGCGTCTCTGTTTTTGTGAAAGGAAAAGACTCTGTTTCTGTTCTTTGTGTGTTCGCTTCCTCAACTCCTCTTGTCTTTTTTCCCTCCACTTTTCTTTCACCTCATCTGTTCCTCCTTCTGTTGGACACTGCTCTGCCCATCCCCCTTTCTCCCTCTCTCCCCTACACTCCACCCACAACCCCACTTCCCAGTACCTACTGTATCATCTCCTCCTCCTCCTCCTCCTCCTCCTCTTTTATTCTCTTTCCTTGTGCCACACGCCAAGGTTTACCACTCCCCTGGGCGCACAAGTTCACAACAACATGACAAACTGCGCGTCGGACAGAGAGCAGAAATACCGCTCCGCTCAGGCACGTGCTATAGGCTGTCTGTCCTGAAGAGGTTTTAACATGTTAACGGCGTCTGTGTATTTATGTGTGTGGCGTCGGTGATGTTTTTTTTTTTTAGTCAGACTACACAGCTGACACATTAAATTACACCCTTGTCAGTCACAGACACACAACAGCCCCAGCAGACAAAAAGACTAAATTGATTTTGCCTGAGTGAGAAAACCCTATCTAATATAATTACAGGCACCTTAACAAAGAGACTGACTAACAAAGAGTACATGTGGACGGAGGAGGGTGGATTTGATTATCCAATCTATGAGAACTTACATGACAATAGGTCATTAATTGTACGGGCAGGGATAATTATCTTAAATCTTTATTAAAAACAAATGAATGAATATGAATTGAAAGTGCTAAGACTGAGAGAATGCGGACATGAAAACCAACATGAAGATGTCAGGCAGGTGCAGTTTTTGCCATCTGTTGACATGCTAATATTTACACTAAACACAAAGCACAGCTGAGCAACTGGTGAATACTGGTGATACAAGCCAGAAACCAAATGACGCTGCAATATGAGGTACTGGATGGTTACGTTTTTATGACACAAATGCTCTTTGCGGTACCCATGTTCTGTAGTTTGATCTGAATTCTCTTACAAAGACATCACCATCCATATTCTTCACTGTAAATTTCCTAAAGCATACTCTTAGCAGCTCCAGTCCTTTTTAATAAGACCATGTTCACTGTAAACCACAGTGAACAGTGTTTTCTTGCAGTTAGTAGCTTTTGGATGCATGGAAACATGAAGTTAAAGTGAAAAACTTATGAAAAAAGCATCTGATCATAGCATACATTTTGCCTGGGGTATGATGAGTAGGAAAAGCAACGGTGTTACTAGTAACATCGACAATGACTGTTCAAGTGTCCTTGTAAAATATGATGGTGTGACAGCGATTCAACACCAGGACCATGAAAATGAAGCAGCTTAAAGCAATTGTGCCTTCTTTCATTTCATTATCTGCACCTGCACTTTTATGACTGTGATGCTTCTAATTGTGTCTTGTGTAAAAAGGCCCATTGTTAAAAAGCAATAACAGGCTGGTATGCAAAGCTGAATGTGCGCACACAAAGGCAAACACCAACGTATCAGCGTTTATGCAAACGCTGCATTTACCTTGTAAGCCTGACGCAATCTCCACAACATCTTCGTACACTATCAGAGTAGCAGCTCTTTCTGGTAGCAGGACCAGGCTGATGGAGGAAAACACTGAAACACAAACACAGTGCATTAAGTGAGAGAATAAATACACAATCACATAGGAAACAACCTGCAATTTACCTGGCCACTTTACCGATTGCTATCAGACATAACAGGTCATTACTCCATCTTTATACATATTTAATAGTGCAGCTTTCATCCTGTCTGCTGTGAGGGACACAAGTCTGACCCAGCAAACTGCACTTCTCTCCTCTTCCTTCCTTCCTTTCACTCTTCCATTGTTCAGAGCTGGTAAGCGTGATAATCCAATTGGCTGCCGTTCCATTGGCTTATAATAACCCCCCCTTTATTTTGACCCCCCCCCCCCCCCCATCACAACACACACACACACACACACACACACACACACTGTCCTGCAGCCTCCTGGGAGGCATTTCGTGTGCACGTGTGTGTTAGAGAAAGGGAAGCTTAAGCAGACCCCATGCTGTGTTTTGGCATCTACTGTAATAAATTAGTAATGGAGCACTCCACTTATTAGCTCACACACCTGGCACAAAGTCACACTGTGTTACACACCCACACATAACACACTCAGACACACATAACACCTAAAAAGCTGGCAGCTCAAGCTGAAATCAATAACCTGAAAGCCAACACTCCCAATCTAAATGTGGGTATTCCATAACATCCCCTCTGCATTTGTCCTAAAATCTCTCTCTCGCTCTCATACATGGACACACTCAGACACACACACGCACACTTACCAGGTAATCTGGAGGGAGTCCAGGGCACAGAGTTTGGCACATATCCTTGCTTGGTTGCGGTGACGACCAGCGGTGTCCCGAGGCGGTAGGGGAAGCGCAGGTACGTGTTGCCATCAGCCGATGAGGTTTCCGTGGTTACAGATGTGTGGTTGGCGAAGAGCTGTATGGTGGCTCCTCCCAGGGGCTGGTGAGTGCTGGCATCGCTCAGGTGAACCTTCAGAGTCACCTCTGTGAACAGACAGAGCCTTTACTGAGCCGTGCACACAGGATCTGTTGGTGTTTGCATGAGGAGGGGAAAAAAAGCCACTGCAAACTCTAAACCACCACAACATGGAGGGGATAAACAGGCACAAAACACAGTGGTGTTATAATTATGGTCGTCTAAAGTACAGTCATCTCTTTAGCTGGGTTTTGTTTCAGTGCCAGGCCCTTTGCCTCCAAACCAGGGACGACATTCCACATCGCGGCAAATCATAAAGAGACGGCCATCTGACCATTTCCTGGACTCCTGCCAGTGGCACTTCCCCTCTAAAACAATGGGCCATTTCCCTCTCTCAAAGAAGCCTTGGACCAGAGGGGGAAAACAACTGCACATACGGACACCTTCTCTAATCGAGATGAGGAACATAAAAATCTAACACAGACTGCCTGTTAATTGAAGAAAGGTTCACAGACACGCTGGGACATCAGGATTTCAACAGCCTTACATTAACTGCCTGTTCCACTGAGCGAGGTGGGTCTAATAAAGCCTTGGTCACGATCTGTGTGACTCCAGATTTCCTCATAGTCAGTGATTTAATTCATCAATGAATTGTATGACAGAAAAATAAGCTACCTTTATTATCAATGAAAAGCAAAAATGTTTCAGATTCATATAAAAAGAGAGGGATCAATATACGACCAGCTGAAAAACAAAGAAATGGCTTTTTCAACCTCATATTTCAAAAGGTATGAGGAAAACAAAACGTGTATAATTTAACAACCACACAAACTCAAACTGTCTCTCTGTTTTTGGAATCACAACAACAGGAGCCCTGTTTGATCATTGGCTGCTGATTGACCCATGGTGACCTTTCAATTAAGGCTGAAAGAGTTACTACCTCCCTCTCCCTTGACCTAAACATACCCACCTCCCCCACACTCACTTCAGCTGAATTTGGTTGTAACTCTTTCTTGTAACCCCACCCTCCGTGACACACACGCTAACACATACATACCCCTGGCTAGACTAATCCCCCCCCCCACCCCCCGTGTGGTCAGCGAGGAACCACTCAGACAATATCTGGTAAGATGAAGAGTTCAGCCTGAGTGCAGGCTCCACCTAAACACAGCACACACACAAATAATACCTTTCACACAATGGGAGTTATGTGGTGCCTTTGTAAGTGTTGGGGTTTGGCAGAGCAACATGTCAGTCTCAAACCAAAACACATCATTAACCTAAGAGGTCTGGTGTGAAGACCTGTTCCCACTCTTCACTTCATTCCTCCTCATCATCGTATTATTGCTGTCACAGCAGAGGAAAAGAGGACTGGATTTCCCCTCAATGGAGAATCCCCACAGCATATTTGTATGTCTCTGTGTGTGTGTGTGTGTATGTCTATGTGTGTGTGTGTGTATGTCTATGTGTATGTGTATGTGTGTGTATGTGTATGTGTATGTGTATGTGTGTGTGTGTGTATGTCTATGTGTGTGTGTGTGTGTATGTGTATGTGTATGTGTATGTGTATGTGTATGTGTATGTGTCTATGTGTATGGGGGTGTGTGTGTGTGTGTGTGTGTGTGTGGGAGAGATCATGACCTCACTTCCTGTCCCACTCCCACTGATATGCTGTTAGGGGTACCAGCTGTGCTCACTTTAAAAGATCTCCCCTGGGAGACTCCAGACTGACATGCATGCACACAAATGCAACAGTCCCCTCCCAGTCCTCATCCAATAAATCTGTGCTGTGGTGACATCATTGTTAAACAAGCTAGGAGTCTCCTCTCTGCTCACACACGCAGCAGAGAGGAAGACGGTCGGATTGAACAGTGACAAAGACTTCGATTCTGAACCAGCATCTCCGTAACCGCCTCTCACTGTATTGACCCCTTATCTGTTTGTGTTGAGCACCATATGGAGGATAAAGGCATCAAAGAGAGTTCTGCCTGACCGACGCTGCCATCTCAGACCAATTATCTCAGGCAACAGCCGCCAAAGCAGCAGGGTGGTTGTGTGTTTGTATGCAATGGAGAAAACAGCGAGGACAGACCAGACCGAGTGTGTGCGTGCTTCTCAGCCCCACTACAGCTTGAATTAATGCATGTTTGGTCTATTAATCAGAAGTTACACAGAGGCAAAGCATTTCTGCCCCCTTGAAAGTGAGGTGTGATAAACTGGAAATGTGTGGCATGGCTGGCCTCCACTGGGTGTGTGTGTGTGTGTGTTCCACACGGAGGACGGGGAAACAGATGCTTTCTGCACACGAGGCTGAGTGGAAACCTCGCGTGTACACAACACTTAGTATTATAGCTGCAGTCACACTCGTGCTCACGCTGCTCAATAGAATCAGTGCTCTGTCACAAGTTACTTGAGGTCAAAGTGATGCCAGTGAAAACACCCACAGCATTCAACCCATAATGAAATTAGATGGACAAATGCACAGTTCACAAGCTGCAACAGGGAAAAGTTTGTTATTTGTCCTTAGCAGATTATTGAACTTATGTCATTTCATATTATATTGCTGATGATAATACTGTATCACACAGGGCTGCTTGCAGCTAATAACTATTTTCATTATCAATAACTCTGCTGCTTTGGAAATTGATTTGCTTTTTGTTTTAAATTGATACTAACCAAAAATCAAAGAGAGACACACGTGCTTATATCTATGGTGAAATTTGGTAAATATTACTGAGCTGTGCAGGGTCCATCTTGGTCTTTATAATTTACAGCTAATTCTTAGGAATGAGGATGCATGAGGAATGTTTCCAGGAAATTATCTGGAAAACTTGGGACCCGTAAAAATAACGCGTTACCTAAGAAACCTGTAACAGCAAAAAGGGGTAATGTCACTATCTCAAGCAGAAACACATGGCTGATTATGAGAGGAACCAGAAATCATGTGACAAAGAGCGAGAGAGCTGAGGTCTGCATAATAAAAACAGACAAACTACTCTGACACGGCCCTGAACGACCAAAACACTGCAAGAGTTATTTGAATAATTAAGCAAACAAATGATAAAGCATTTCAAATATAGTTTCTTTAAAATCACCCTGTGAGTTCATATTGTCCAAAGGGCATCTAACCCATATCTGCTGTCACCATGTCAGTGGTGCAAAAACAAAGGGACCCAGCTTTACCACCATGAGAACTATGTCATGCTTTTCAACCTTAAGCACCAACAGACGGCTGTTTGTGTTTCTGGATTTAATAACTTGTTCAGCCGCAGCAAAAGAAAACACAAAGCCTGGAGCTTATTTGTTTACCATTCAGGCAGATAGCAAACATCTGATTTTCGGTCCGTTGATCTTACAAAAGAAAAGAAGTAAAAACAGGCAAGATAAGTGTATGAATCACCAAGTGGGACAAGGGATGCACAGAGTGGCAAAACAAGCTCTGAACATGCCACAGCATGACACACACAGGTGTTCAGACAAAATAAGGCAAATTAAAAGGACACATAAACACACTGTGGTGAACCAAAGCACTGCCATTATAAACAAAGAAACGGTCTATCAATAGATGTTCAGCCTGCTATTTTCTTTCATCTGGATTAAAAGTAAGATTAGACTGCACTGGTCAATCCCATTAACTCAGCAGGGAACTCTGCAATTAGGGTTAGATGATTAGGCCGAAGAGCAAATGGACTCTCTTCATCTTAACCTCGGTAAATATTCCTGTCTGAATACTGCTTACCATTACTGGTCCAGCTCCTTGCTCTGAGAGCTAGTTGACCTCGTCCCTAAATGCGTGGCTCTCTCATGACCCGGTGCTTGTTGTTCCTCAAAGCGGGGCCACTGTAGGCGCTCACACCAGCATCTCATGATTAACATTAAGCCTGGCTGGTATGGTGACAATATGATTTGACTGGTCTACTTCCTGGCAGCTTTTGTCCAGCATCAGCTGAATGTTTGTCTGTTGGAGATGCACTGCCATGCCTATTATGGGCAGCAGTTATGTGAGTGAGATCTATATCTGCGGGTAGATTTCTGTCTGGCTCCACTCATCCATACAGACTGCTGGACACACCAGGAGAAATCCTCAGTATCGACCTGAACACACCCCCCTGGGGACAACTGAAGGTCAATCTGAGGCAAAGCAAACGCCAGAGAAAGAAAGGGAAAACAGAGAGCACACGCAGAGGCTGGGACCGACTTCAAAGCAATGCAATCTTGTGAATTATCAAAGCATTTATACCTCGTTTTATACCTTTAACAGAGTTGTTTTGTGTGATTTCAGGTGATTTTCATGCCTGATGACAAACCCTAAGTGTAAAATATCAGGACCATCACTGCCACTTAGCTCTGGCTGATTTCAGGGATCGTTACTGTATGTTTACATTCATACTCCTACTGTAAACACAGTTGCAGCGTGAGGATCAAAGGCGGGCCGGCCAAAAACTAAGCAAACACAGACAACTGAGTATGTGAAGATGTAAGTGAGACATAAAAGTGACAGATAAAAACAAGTGTGGCTCCACTTTAGCAGCAAATCTGACAGAGCAGCTTTGAAGTGAGTGACTGAATGAGATGCCAGCAGATGATTGTGATTCATGCTGGTTTTCATAACTTTGCATGTGTCTGCTGCTGTGGTGACGGGACACCCTCCACCAACCCAGTCAACAAAAACTCGTGTAGAGACCAGAGTGAGGGTTTATGTCAGCTTCCTTGTCTTCTCATTATTTCTGACTCAAGTTGTGTCAGGTACTTACTGTTATTGTGTAAACATCCTGTCAAATACACGTTACAGCACTAGTGTATATAATCATAACAGCAGTACTTATTTACGCTGCACAGTTTTTCCTGTACTTTTACTGCTGTGACACTTGAAATGAATAAAATCTATCTTTAAAGCTGCAACTTAGGATCATTTTGATTATCAACTAATCATGATGATTATGGTCTTACTCAATGACTCATTTTGCCTGTGTCATAGCATAAGAAGCAAATCAAATTTTGACATTTCCATGACTGAGACTAATTACTGGAGCCATTTGTTATGCAAAACATCTATCCACCTCTGCTGATGACTGAACAGTCTCTATCATGTTATTGACCAGATGGTCAATCAAATGATCAATCACAGCTAATAAATCACAAATGTTGGTATTCATCTCCTGGCAGTGGGACACCTGAGCAAGGTGGATGGCTGCAGTCATTGTGGCTTGAACCAGGTCCAAACAACGCACAGACCAAAAAAAAAAAAAAAAAAAAAAAAGGAGCATCCTTTTGAAATGTAAGTTTTGAACAGTGAAAGCTTTGCTAATGAGAGGAGATATCAATATAATGACGGGCGTGTTTATTCAGGATATATATAGAGAGAGAAACATCGTTTTCTAAAACATAGCAACGCTGAAAATGACAAATCACAGCAGCTGGACTCCTGCTCCTGCTCAGTTATTCCGGACATGCGGGCATGTTTTCAGCCTCTAACGACATATTTATTTCATGTTTAACTACAGCAGTATGAAATATCGTTGGTTTAAAATGTTTTCCAGCTGTAGAAACATGCAGTTTTATCACAAACAGTAAAGTTTTCGTGCCCTCCCTCTCCCTGTGACACCAGCTAACTCGCTAACGCTAGCTAAGTTTAGGTCACATCAGCATCCGAGCTGGCTAGCGGCACCGTTAGCCACCAAAAATAGCCGCTAACGAGCCGGTTTTCTCGGACAATGCGGGAACATAAAAGCCTTGAATGTACTTTTACCTTCCGCCACGGTGTCCTCCGGTAACGTTTTGGTGAAAGCTTGGGAGACCAGGTATCCGAGAAGGCAGAGTATAATCGCAGCGGTCCTGCTCCAGTCCACAGCCCGCATCGTTGCAGATGTGAGTATCAACGCAAACGATTAAAAAAAAAAAAAAAAAAAAAACCAAAGTACTTAGTAGAAACCAGATCTTGTTGCCTTTACTAACTCACTGACCGGAGCACACACGGTTTATTCCGCAGAGGAGGCCACACTCCATGTTCAGCAGCTTCAGCATTCCTGTTTTTTTGCCCGTAAAGCTGCGGTTCCTCTGTCCCGTTGTGCATCCCCAGCCCTTTTACCGCTCGCTCGGTTTTTTCATCGACTGGCCAGGGTCAGGGAGGAAGACGGCCCCATTCCTCTGAGCCACATGCCCCAGAACAGCACCAACAGGCGGCCTCTTCCACACGCAGCTACCGCTACCATCTGCAGAGCTCCGGCGACACCTGCAGGCCAAACCATGGAAGTGTTTCTTTCATCTTTTAATTAGTGATGTGATCAACAGGGTGCAAAACGCTCCATACACATTTTCATCTTGTAATTCAGTAGTTTAGTAGGAAGTATGGAAGTTAAATTGTCTTTATCACTTGAAAACAACAACTTAAAATAAAAATGAAAATAGAATATAGTGGAATTATTTTGCTTATACTTATCAGTCCATTGCTCTTGTGAGTCTGAAGCTTTTATTTGCACCAAACCTCACATGAGAAGGCATTCACCTAAGTTTTAAAAATAGCTTAATAAACAAATCGGATGAAGTTAAGGAAATTTCAATCCAATAATAATCTCTCACAGTTTTATAGGTCAAATGGGCACGTTTTAGAAATAACAACCTGGTCTGAGTCAGCTTGTATGGCAGGCAGACTAAGCCAAACTAGGAAGGCAATAGAAAAAGAGTGCACGTGTTAAAATAGTTGGTGACTGCTCCGTGTATGCAGACTGCCAGGGTGACAGCTGACTAGACCTGAGCCCTTGTAAATAATAATAATATCACCTTTGCTTCTCCTCCACTGTGACAGGCTGGACTGTCTGCTGTGGAAAAACAGACACCGTGTGCTACCTCCATGGCTTGGCCAGATTAAGATCTCTCACTGTGCTGCATATGGTCAGCAGCTAAACCAGTGTTTCTTCACACGATATTTTAAACATTTGTGTCTTAACAATTTGCTCTTCACCAAATTAATCACATTTCCTATTTTTATAAAACACAAATGAAAAGAACTTGTGGATGTGCCATTTGATTGCTATTTGTCTCCAGTTGTCTTCCCCCTCTCTATTGAGTTTCCTCATTCTGTGCAGTTTTTGGCAGGCATTAAACTGTTTTTATTTTATCTGGGAGATTACATGTCTCTGCTGCAAAACAAGTTAGACTACTGTGGTCACATGAACATTTACATAGTGGAAAGTGTGGCCTCTCTGAAATGGACTTTACCTTTGAATGAACCTACTTCAGTCTAATCCATTTTTTTAAGTGTATGGGATGAATTAAATTATGATTCACTTCAGACCAAGAATCCACTTAATCACTTCATTTCACTTTGTTTGTTTGTTTTACTTAACTCAAGTGTAGCACCTAATGTGGTCATGTGATGGGTGTGAGCTTCCTTGTTGGCTACAGGTGTAAGAAATCTAGAAATGTGTCACTTCATCAGGCAACATTCAATCTGCTGCTCAGACATGACGCGTCCTGTTGTTTTAATCCTGATGCTCAACATCTTCTGCGCCTTCTCACAAAGTAAGAATGAGTTCATTTTGCTGTCTTTTGTTGTTGTTTGTAATTTTAACAGTAATTTACTGAAATATAAAGATATGAGGAAGTCTTGAGTGTTTAAAGTTTATGCCTGTAACACATGCTATGCAGTATGGCACACATAGGTGGTGTATTTATATATATCATTTTCTTGATTTTCCATTGTTTGTTTTTCAGTTCCCCATGAAGTGATGTATGTCGTGGGCTGCTTTGTGAATGGCACAACGGAGGTACAGTTTGAGTTTGACTCTGAGGAGCTTCTATATGTTGATTTCCAAACTGAGGAGATCGTATACACTGTGCCCACTTTTCTTGACCCTGATCCAGGTCAGACACTGCTAGGTTTGTCTATCCTCAGAGATGCTTTGACAAACAAGCAATTCTGTTTAGAATTTACAACACTCGCTGTAAAGGAGGAGGACCACCAAGAAGAGGAAAAAGGTAAAAAATGATCCTCATTATTAACATCTGTGGTGATATGATAGTTGAAATGTTGACAAATCATTTTATTTATCTCTTGGCCATCCATAGACCCCCCTGACACCGTCCTATACACTGCAGAGGACGTTCAGGAGGGAGTTGAAAACAGCCTCATCTGCTTTATGAATCATTTCTACCCACCTGCCATCGAAGTCACCTGGACTAAAAACGGCCATCTGATTTCAGAGGGGGTGTCACTTAGTCGATTTCATCCCAATAACGATCAGACCTTCCACCAGTTCTCTACCCTGACGTTCACACCAAAGGAGGGGGACATTTACAGCTGCACTGTGGAGCACTCGGCCCTGGGGAAGCCTATGACAAGATTCTGGGGCGAGTGTTTTCTCTTGTTGCTTCACTTCTTTAGTTGGAATAAAATGTTTTGTTGTCTCTGCAGTAATTCATGTCCCTCTCATGTTTGTCCACAGAGCTCAAATCGAGTCATCAAAGTCTGGCACCAGATATTTTCTGTGGAGTGGGCCTGACTGTGGGCTTATTGGGAATCACAACCGGAGTATTTTTTACTCTCAAGGGTCATAATGGACAATAACGTCTCACTGAATCACTGCATGTGATCAAGTTCAGTGTTGTTATTCAGTCGTGCACCATATTTACTCTTCTAAAGCTTTGCTTTGAAAGGAAGAGAGAAGTTCAAGTTATTCTTGAAAGCAACAGAGGGATGGGTATAAATGATGAAACAGTAAATGCTACTTTCATTGTAAAAGAAAAGACATTTGCGTGTGTGTGTGTGTGTGTGTGAACAGTTTTTTTCTGTTACATTCAGTAATCCACACATATAGTACCGGATGTTACATTCACAGCAATTATCTGTCCATAAGAGCAAATTTCAGGGGGCACACTGTTCAATAAATATGATCATACTGCAACACAGCCACAGAGCTTCTTTGACTCACTTGAATTTTGTGTCTTGTTATTTCATTTATCTCAGTTTCGTTCTGACATGATCCTTGATGATAGGGTTTGACTTACGTAACATATTACGTGACACATTGTGATTGTCCTATTTTCCTTTGAATATTATGTGAATACGTTTGTCTTGTTTTTGTTTTGCTCAGTTGATTTTTATTTCCAGTTCTCATTTTTCTTGTAATCATCATTATATTTTTCATCATTATACGTTTTTACATTTGATCTTATTTATCCCTGGGAACTATTTTGTCTTCTGTCTTACTTGTACAATGAAGTAACTTGAGTACTGTGCTACATTCAAGTGACAGCAATGAAATTTTTACATATAAAACACATCATTTTACTTCCTCTTCCACTTTGAATGCCCTTTAACAAAGGAAAAAAACAACATGATCATGTAGGATATACACCAAGTGCTACACCTACGCAGAACGATACTGTTTATTATTAGTCTGCCACTGAATTTCCTCATTCCTTTATCTCACGATCAACTTTTTTCTGTTTTCTCAGACAAGTTGTAACTCAGTCCACTCTCTCCTGTTTACCTGGCAACTTGTCTCATGCTCACAGTTTCTTTTATTTCCTCTCTCTGTTTTTGTCATTTTCAGCAGAAGGTAAGAAACAACTATGAAACTTTGACAGTAACCTTTTACTCAATGTGATATGGAAAATTTATCAATATTAACAAATAGGTGTTGGAATTCATTTTTCAGGTTCTTTCTATGGTCAGTATTTGGCTCATTGCCAGAGCAGTGCCTATGACGGGCATGATGCCATATTTGTGGAGCAATACTACTTCAATAAGGTGTTGGAGCTGCAATACAACAGCAGTTTGGGGAAAACGATCGGTCACACAAAGAAAGCAAAGGAAATTGCAGATATGCTCAGCAACATTCCCAGATATGTGAAACATCAGGTATGGAAAACAGAGCTTTGCAGGAGAAATTCAAAGCTGGCACACCAAGGCCTTTTGAACTCAGGTGAATATCACAACATGTAATGTAAAACTGCCTTAAAGCCTAAATTCACCATTTAATAGAAAGAGGACATGGAAGCACGCATGCAACCCAACTCCAAGAAGTCACTGTCATCATCTGAAAAAATATATGTCCTCAAATGCTGAATTTTTGCTTTAAAGGTAACATGTGTAATGATAAATCTGTAATAAATACACTAGGTAAGTGTGTGTAAGTGTGCACTGTTTTATGACAGATCAGTGTATTGTGGCCTTGTCCTGTATAGTTGAGCCATATGTCAGGCTGAGGTCAGTGGAGACAGAGGGTGGAAAACATCCGGCCATGCTCCGATGCAGCACGTACAACTTTTATCCCAAAAGAATCAGAGTGACATGGCTGAGGGACGGGAAGACGGTGACCTCGGATATGACGTCCACTGATGAGCTGTCTAATGGGAACTGACTCTACCAGATCCACTCCTATCTGGAGTACACACCCAGGCCTGGGGAGAGGATCACCTGTATGGTGGAGCATGCCAGCCTCAAGGAGCCTGAACTTCATGACTGGGGTGAGAGAGTGACAGGAGCATGAACAACTGGATGATTCATTAAAAGACAATTCAAGTATTTAAGGCTATATTTAGAGGAAATCCTGCTTTACCAGATTTTTATTATTTACTTTCTCAGATCAGACTTTTTGCTTCACTATATTATATATTTCACAGTTTTAGTTAAAAGTTACTGTGATGATAGATTTTACAAACAAAGATCAACTCAATATTGACACAGTCATGTCAAATTAGCTGAAAGAAATAAATAAATCTTCAGTAATAAATATACAAAAATATGATGTAATAATATAAATGATTCTTCTTCTCCAAAGTGAGGACGAGTTTTACTCATTGCTCATTTTATACACTAAAGTAAACAGTCTACAACTTCAGTGTACGTTTCTATGCCACACTAAAGATAATGCTGCAAGCCTTGGCTGAGACATCGATGTTTAGATATCTGACAGCTACTTCAGTACCTGTGACGCTGTTCTAACTACAAGATGAAATCTGCACAGTGGCAAACAATAAACTTATTACTGGTACACATGTTAACAACTGAGGTAGATTGTTTATCTGCAAGTGTGGAAACATGTGTGTCTGTGTATCAAGTCTGTCTTGTCTTGAGACATGGGAATTCGATGATCTGACCTCTTTTGAGATCATCACATGAGCGAGTGCTAAATCAGAAGCAAAAGAATCAGGAAGATGAGAAAACCAGGGAGAGCACAAAGACCTCTTCCAAGGCCATGTCAAACAACATGCACCACACTTCAGAGAAAACTTCTATAGTAAATGATAAGGATGTAAAATTGAACGGGCTCTATCCTGGACCGACATTTGTGATCTTCCTGAATCCAGGAGGAACAGTATCTGAAGGCCAGATTTAAAGCTAACAGAATCTGCTCCTACCTGTGATTTTGTGCCTAATGGTGAATTATGCTGCACACTTGTTGTAACTAGACAAGTCAGCAGTGTGAATTTCACTCATGTGTGATCTTCCTGTCATAGTGAAAGCAGGGGGAACTTAACATGACTTTTTAAATCTGTGAACATGCTGCTTTGGCTTCTTGCTGATAAATCTGAATTAATCATAAACTTATTTGCTGTAATACTGAAAACATCATTTCTGTGTGTGTTGAATTAAAATGTTTGGAGGCGAGACGATGAAAACGAATTCCAGCCACCAGTTCTTTGCAGCCTAGTAGATACAAAGTACAGTATACAAAAGGTGAGGGTTAGAAACTGAGAACAAGGCATCTTTTCAGCATGGCTACAAGAGTAGAAAGGAGATTTCCTGCCGTGGCCTTCATTGTCAGTATTGGTTTGTTTTGCTGTGTGCCAGGCTTGTAGAGAGTGTGCAGGTGGTGCTGCACTGAGGGACATAATGAGGTGAGAGGGTCTAGGCCTGGACCCCCAACAGTGCTTTTGCCCTGACAGAGTTTGATTTCATTCTTTTGCCTTGTACCTTGAGCCTCATGACTTTGTTGATCAGTTCATTTACACTGATGTGAATTTAGAGTAATGACGAAGACAACTTCCTGCATGATGTGTCACAGTTCAGTCGCTCTCATTCCTCCAAAAGCATTTACAGGAACCATACAGGCCTTTACTTTATAACTAATGAGTAACTCAGCTAATGTAAGTTAAACATTCGACTTCTTCTTGATTTATTTCAGCACCACTATGACATAGAAAAGCTCGTCCACTTTTGCTTTGACGCCTTTATTAACAAAACCTGGGCTTCCAGTGCCACCTGCAGTCTAATATGGGAAATCATGCTGCTCTCTCCATTTGTTATTTTGTACCTGATTTTGATGAATAAAATTAAATTATGTAACTCACTTGAAGAGACAAACCATGTGTTGACTGTTTTCTCTGAAATAAAGTAGATGCCAGTTTGATTTATGACTCATATCAATCACCCAATCACAACTCCAGTAAACATGAGGTTAAATAAAGTGGTCATGAAGTTGATATGTTATGATTCCATTAGTGCTCCAGATACAGATCTCACCATCCAATGACATTCATTTTCTCTTTACACATGAGCATGAATAATAACTCTCTAAGTTCCTCTCTTAAAAAAAAAAAAAAAATCATATTTGCGTAATGATTTTGATTTCCATAAATGCACCGACACAGGATTGATCAATATTGGGCAGGTCAGTTATTTTCCGGATGCTGACACATTTATTGTGTCAGTGTCTTAAATCAGTTACTCTCATAAATCAGTTTTAACTTACACACCACTTTCACCAGGCTGTCTGATCAGACACACCTGTCTCTCTTGCCAACAGAGAGGCCTGCCACCCTCTATGTGTGTCATATAACTTCCTTTGTTATACCACACAATCAGGTCATGTGATCTAAGTTTCAGACAGGAAACAGGAATACACATTTTCATAATCTGTTGTTGAGACTCCTGTCAGCGCTGACGATCCTCTGGTGAGACATGAGGCACTCTGCTGTTTTAATCCTGATACTCCAAACCGTCTGTGCCTTTTCACAAAGTAAGAATTCCTTTAAACTGACTCATCTGTTCTTGTTAAGATGTATGAATTACACTCTTGTGAATATTAATGGAGGGTTTTTTTTTTTTTTTTTTTTTATGTTTTTGTTTACACCAAAACATATATATTTCTATACTGTATAATGTATTTTTCTTCATTTCACTTTATTGTTTTTCAGTTGCCCATGAAGTCACACGTTTTGTGGGCTGCTTTGAAAACGGTACGACGGAGGTGCAGCTGGGATATGATGATGAAGACATATTGTACGTGAATTTTGAAAAACAGGAGCTTGTATACACTGTGCCCAAATTTCTTGTGCTGGACCCAAGTCAAATGGTCAGTGGCTTACATGTATATGCTAATGCTTTAAAAGCCAAGAGAACGTGTTCAGGAGTTATTGCATTCTTCACAGTGGAGGAGAAACATCCAGCAGAAGAGCAAGGTAACTGTAACTGGGACTGTAAAGGAAACTAACCTTAGCATTGACATTTGTAAGGTTGTGACTGATGAAATGCTGATAAAGGGTTTTATGTGTCTGTAAACCCACCATAGACCCCCCTGACACTGTCCTATACGCTGCAGAAGACGTTCAGGAAGGAGTTGAAAACAGCCTCATTTGCTTTGTGAATCATTTCTACCCACCTACCATCAAAGTCGACTGGACTAAAAACGGCCGTCCGGTGTCAGAGGGGGTGTCACTTAGTCAATATCACCTTAATAACGATCAGACCTTCCACCAGTTCTCCACCCTGACGTTCACGCCGAGGGAGGGGGACATTTACAGCTGCACTGTGGAGCACTCTGCCCTGGGGGCCTACGACGAGATTCTGGAGTGAGTGTTTCATCTTGCATTTTAATTTTAAAATATTACAATGATCTGTTGATGATCACATCCCTCCCTCCACAGAACCTGAATTTGATCATCAAAGTCTGACACCAGATATTCTCTTTGGAGTGGGCCTGACTGTGGTGTTAATGGGGCTCGCCGCACTCATCCACACTTTTTTTTCTTTTTGAGTCTAATGCATATTTGCCCCATTTTATTGTCTAGTAAATCCTGATTTTGGTCCAGAGACATATGAATGTAGGGCAGTTCTGTTCAATCTTAATACACAGTACACATGACAGATTCATGTCTGTTTGACTTATTGTTATTTGTACCTTTGGTATATATTAAGAAGGTTTCTCTTAAGGTTTCTCATAAACATGATATTTGTGTATTTTACATATTTGTATAAAATGTGCTAAAGGTGCTGGGATATAGCTAAGAACATTTTCTCAAACACACAGAATTCGAAGTTAAAGCCCCTACAAGGAACTTTTAACTGGATATGCAAAAGTCTCTTGTTTCTGCAGATGCCTCTGTGTGACCTACAACAGCAAATGAAGCCATCCGTGGGAAGATAAGCTATTTCTAAGTAGTGTAACTCTCCATCTTCCGGAGGCAGTGGACGGGTCGGTCCGATGTACGGCACTCAGACTGGAGGAGACGGCACATTTGACGAGGGTATAAATTAGCATTGAGTTGTTGCTACGCTAGCGAGTAAAAACCAAGCTCAATTTCAGCACTATATTTTCCTCATGGCTGATATTGGAACGGGATCTGCAAAGAGAAACCTACTGCCTTTGTCCACAGGGGTCACCAAAGTCAACACAAGTGAAAGTTGCTTATAGTGGCTTTAACTTATTTCACATTCTTGGTTCTATTGTCTGTTGCTTTGTTTTTCTACTTCACTACATTTTACACCTACAGCCAGAAATGTGTATCGTTAGAATCTGAATTAGGATCATTTGTTTGTGTTGTTCAGTTTGAATAGTTTAATCACATAACTTGAATATGTGTTATTCAACTTGAATACTGGGTGAACAGTGCACGCACATCCAGTGCGTGAGCTCAGGTGCAGAACAAAAAGCAAAGTGAGCCAACGTCCGGACACTGGTAAATGCTGGAGAAGATCTGAAAAGATCGATATGTTGACCCTCCACTCTCAATAAATTTTGGGGGGAGCATTTACCAGTGTGCGGACATTTTTCCTCTTTTTATTCAACATGAATAACTGCACTGGACAACTGACCCTGAACTGAATGTATTCTTTTGGAAGTAAAAACCAATAAACTTGAATCTGAAGGTAATGTGAAATGAATCGGTTTCCTCTGAAACCATGTTTGGTCCTCATTGAAAATCCAGCCCACCATGCACTTCCACAAACAGCTCTCACTATTCAAACCACCTTCTTATATTTTACATTTCATCATCACATGACACACAAAAGCCCACTGTGGATTCAAAACAGCAAAATCTTTTGCTGAAGTTTGCATCTGTGAATGAAGAAGAAGTCACATCTGACTGTGAAACTGACTGTCAGTCACTTGTCCCTAAAAATTTGATGGAACATTTTTAAACCCCTTGAATTCAAGCTGAAAGTCTGCACAACGTATAAATCATGACGCCTTTGTTTCAGTTCCATGTTAGTGGTGGACGGAGGAAGAATTACGAAAACTGTATGGCCATTCAAATATCTAAGGAACTGACTGTATTTGATACTTGAGAAGTGCCCCTTAATAAAAATGAAACTGGAGTCAGAGGGATTGATGAACCAAACCGATCACTTTGACACAGAGAAGTTCCAACTTCCATCTTCCATTTTCAACATAGATTATCCTCTATCAGCTTCATTCTGTGGCATCACACAGGGTTATGATGCTGTATGATGTTTGTAATAAGTTATTGTGTGAACTTCCCTTTTCCTACATTTTAAATTTTTCCTAGTCCATCCATATATTATTGCTTTGTTCAAGTTATTTTAGATAAACTGAAACACTTTAAGAGTGACTGAATAAATCTATACAATATCTAGAAAGTAGGTAACAAGAGCACCAACTCTGCTGGTAACAAGCAAATCCGTTTTGAGAAACAGTGGTCTCTGGTAACCAGAGAATAAATGCTGGGCGGTCTCTACTGCTGCTCCACTTCCTCATGTTCCCAGTGAGAGATCAATTCACTTCCAGTTTTGTATTTCTCATTTGACATCAACCATGCACGTTGGCAGCTGCTTTTCTCTGCTGTGTTTCTTCCTGTTGTTTTTAAGAGCCAGTAAGTGACATTAAAACTGCACCTGTCATTATCGAAATATGTTGCTGCTCCAAAGACAGATATTCAGTTACTGCTAAAAGTCGTGGACCTTATATTTGGGTATTTGAGGAAGTGATTTACTGAATAGACACAGTTTGCTGCAGATTTAAACTGCTACGTTGTTAAAGATGTGTACAGAGCAGATAATGGTCTGAATTACAGCTTGTGATAGTTAGAGACTGACTAACTCCTGCAGTAGCCTACCTGAGAGCGCTCTGAGCCATCCTCCATTACCAGTGTTACATTTTTATGTCCTCATATGTAATCTGTGTTTAACGTCAGCCTGCTCCTGTAGATTAACACTGGGGAAGTGGGTAGCAATCAACAAAAAAATCTTTGTTGTGTGAACCTTTGCTCAAATACTGTTTGTCTGGTGCTACAGAGGTGGGGTACATTCTGGGTGAGGGCGCTACACCGTACACAATGGACAGGTCACCAGTCTGTCACAGGTTTTAATAAACTTGCATAAATTGAATTTGATTTCAATATAAACATTTTTCAATATATTTTCAGTAAAAGTAGGCTCTACCAACAAACATACAGAGGCTGTGTATTTGTGACAGTAGGTGACATGTTTATCAGCATCATTCTTAATATGTGCCAGGAACTTATTTGGCACATATTGTAATGTTGACAGAGATGAAGAAGGTTGGCGTCATGTGAAGCATATAGGATGAAGGTTTAGTTCAGGTACTCTTTCTCCTACTTTCCCCATACAATGCCAAACTTTTGTCATTTCATAGTATGTGTGTTGCATTCACTGTCCTCTACTTTGTGGCTTTGTGTTACAGGTGCTCTCTATGGTTATGGCTTAAGTCGCTGCCTGTTGACCTCCACTCATGAGACTGTTTATCTGGAACAAGTCTACTTCAATAAAATGTTCCTCGCCCAATACAACAGCACATCAGGAAACTTTAGTGGCTTCACAAAAAGCACACAAGAAATCGCCGACAGCCTTAACAAGAGCCCATCTTTTCTGAGACAAGAGGCAAAGAATGCAGAGATGTGCAGAAGACTAATGCCACAAGCAGTGGACGTCCTTTCAAAACCAGGTGATTTTTAAAGTTTATATTCTGGTAATGATTCAGATTACAGCCCGCAGGTGTTATTATCTACGGCTTTAAATCCAGATTGGTTTATTTATACACTGTTAAATATTTACACTGTTAAATTTTCATTGTATTATACATATTGCATAAACAAATGAATCCCTGAAAAAATATAGGCTATATATATTTACACACAAATCATGGGCTGGAATCTGCACCATTACAGACACACAGAAAAGTGGATGAATACAAGATCTATGATTTCAGCATGTGTTTCATTTGTGTACGTTGTCCTATAGTTGAGCCCTATGTCAGGCTGAGGTCAGTGAAGACACAGGATGGCAAACATCCGGCCATGCTCCTCTGCAGCGCATACAACTTTTATCCCAAAAGAATCAAAGTGACATGGCTGAGGGACGGGAGGACAGTGACCTCAGATATGACGTCCACTGATGAGCTGTCTAATGGGAACTGGCTCTACCAGATCCACTCCTATCTGGAGTACACACCCAGAGCTGGAGAGAGGATCACCTGTATGGTGGAGCACGCCAGCCTCAAGGAGCCTAAACTTTACGACTGGGGTGAGAGAGTGACAGGCAGTGTTATCAGACCTCTGAAAATCATCAATATTACCAATATTCATTAACATGAATATGAATATACAGTATGTAAATTTGTATTTGTGGTACATGTGTTCTCAGGGTCCATGCCTGATCCACAGAGGTTTAAGTTTGCCTTTGGAGCAGCAGGCCTAGGCCTGGGTCTGATCTTCTTTCTTATTGGGGTGATTTACCAGAGGAGGCACGCTACTGGTGAGAGACAGGGGGGAATCAGGGAAATGTCAGCAGCTGAGGCAACAAAATGAATCTGTTACTTGTGCAACCACATGTTAATGTAAGGACGAACAGCACAGAAACAGAAACTGCCACAGCAGCACTCCTGAGACCTATGTGAAGTGAAACTCAAATGTTGGTCTAATGATGATCTCTTCAAGCGAGAATTTACTGTTTCATTACTATTTAAATCATAGAGCAAGGAGGACGGCCCACAGACTATTGTGCAAATCTGCTCGATTTAATGTATCACTTTGAGCCTCCATGGAAACAAAGACTACATTGTGTGACTCTGTTTTTCTTGTTTTTATTCCAGGTCGGGAGTTGGTGCCATCCAGTGAAATACATGGGGCATTGTGAAGTTATCCAAACCAAGCGTGAGGATAAATCATACAGTTCTCTGTGAGAAAATGAGCCTTACTCAGTTCCTGAGGATATTTATATACTGTTTTAATATGAATGTATTAAAAGTAAGCTTTTATTGAAGATGGAAACATCTCGTCAAAGCCTAACTGAAAGACACATCTACTTTGCTCTGAATCATATGCACCATCTCTATTATTTTATTATCTTCAAACAATTCCTTAGTTGCACAGTTAATTATAACCAAGTTAAAAATATTCAGGAGAAAGACTTGATGTGTCGTCTGTGTCTTCAGGGCAAAGTGGAAAGTAGGACCCTCTTTTTTTTCTTGGACGGTGAAAATCTGTGCTTTTGACTGTGAAAATTATTTTCATGTTTGAAAATGTGCACACTATACACATTACACTTGGATTCTGGTTTCTATAGGAACTGCTGGTATCTTGTAAGGCCTTGCAGGCTGTGCGTAGTTACATCATTTACTGCCCCAGTTATAATGATCTGATACATATTGAGGACAAAGGTTCACTCGCAGTCCCCAGAACATATCAAACTCCGAGAGAATCTAAATTAAAAGATAAATGACTCCTTACACACATTGTCATTTGTCTTATTAACATAAAGGAGATAAAAGCTACTGCTGCAGCATTTCAATGTTGCTGTGCATTCTTTGTCTTCTTTCACATTATTGGTTAGACTAGATATGAAGTGTTAACCATTGCAGTAATTGTACATTTTCTAGTTTTAATGATTATGCTGAGATAAAAGTGAATGTAAAATGAATAAATAAATAAAAACCAGACATTTTCCATATAATGAATGAATAAGAGTGGCACATTTACTGCTCATCTGTCTGAGACACTCTTGTTTCTTTTTGGAAAGTTTATCTGTTATCCTCAGTTGAGTCGACTTGTTTTCCCTGATCTCCCTCATAAACATGTAAAAGACATCTTTAACCTCCTCTTCTACGCTGCTCCTGTGACTCTCATTTTCTATAGAGGGGAAAATAGCATTAAAATTGGAGGAGACTGTCATTGTGGTACTCTTCAAAGAAGGACATAGGCATTATGTAACCAGACTAAAGCAGCTGAAAGCTTTTTTCAGGCGGTGACATGATATCATTTAGCATCAAGAGCAGCTGCTCTCTTTCAGCTAATTCTCCAAGACATATATATATATTTTTTATCAGTAAGGCATTATTCAATTCAGCCATATTAACCCATGTGTATGGTGTAGGTAATAGTAAACAGGAGTTATGTTATTTCTTGGCTTTGTTCATTTCTTTCATGTGGGGTTTGCTCTGCTCTGTCTAATAAGATCTAGTTTGGCAGGTACATTGCTTCATAGTCCACCTACACCAGTTTCATTTACCAAACAAACAATGAAGAGAACTAGCACTCACTGACATAATTTTGCGTTATTTCTCTTTACTCACACTTCAATAATGTTAGTGTAATTCCAGTGATAGTCATCATGCTGTGTACCTGGAGCAGCACCACTGTGACAGACGCTTAATGGAACAATAAAACAGCACTTCATAAAAATCCCTGACGTTGCCCACAAAGGAAACCGCAGTCACATGAAACAAAAATGAGACTGAGGTGCTGTGACCAGATGTCCTGCTTTGTGCAGGACTGCACAGCATCATCTCTTGTCCCATGTCATGCATATGGAAACTGGCTGTCTCTGTTCTCCTTTTAAATACCTCATTTTGAACGTATTTAGTATGAACACACTCAGAACGAGCCACATTATGTATTCCTTCTGTCCATCCCCTGTAAACCTATGAATCCGTGAGAACATTTCAGATCGACAGGTGTTGGTGTAACTTTGCAGTATCTCAGAAACACATGGGTTCAGCTTTTGGTTCCCTCTTGTGCCAAGTTTACTTGTGAAAGTGATACAGAGGCAGAGCTCAAACCTCCAAACAGCATCACTTCATCAGCCACTCCTGGATCCAAGTGCATAATCTGCAGACAAACAACCAATAATGTTCTCCTGTTTAATGACACAAACTTTAAAAGCTGAAAAGCTGTGAGCTGCAAGATGAGCACTTCTTTGTCTGAGTCAAAGTCAATTCAAAACCAAAGTTAGTCTATTGCAATGCATTTATTAAATATTTTCTTTACAACAATCATACGTATGTATATTTACTCTTCGTCTTCATTTTCAGTTGAATATGAAATAAGGACCTCAAATGACAAAGTATTAAGTTAGTAAACTGAAGACATGAATAACATTTGGAGGGCAAAGGTAGGTACTTCCCACTGCAAATCTAATTAGTACTGAAGGGGTCTTACAAGAAAGTCAATATGAAACAAATGTAAATGAACATTGGCCTATAATATATAGATTTTATTAAATACACCATGTTTGCAAATGTAATAAAATACATAGATCTATAGGTCAGACAACACACATCTATCTCTAAGTGCTTAGAACGGGCTTCATGTGGCAGCTAATGAAAGACCTGGCAATCCTCAGCAATCTTACTCAGACTTAGAAAGGAAAAGTCATAAAAACGCTCTGGGTTTAAAGCAGAGAAACCTGCACCTCTCTGGGTTGTTTTGTGTCATTATGATGTCATTTATTTGCATAGGGGAAATGAACCACAATGTTGGCTCTGTGTGCAGGTCACCACACTCACAATTCACAGACTGTCTACGTTGTCTAATCCCTCCGACACAGGCGCTCTGTATCTCTCTCATGTATAAATAGGCACTGTCTGTTATTATTGTATGAATCGCAAGAAACTGCCTTCTCCCCTCCAGGGTTTAACCGTCTTCACAATAAAAGCCATTTCTGGTAACAGGAAGCAGCGTGTCATATGACCGAACAATTATTTTCAGCTGTCTCTTGTTTCTATGTGACTGAAACATAAGGTACCTGTGAGTTGTGTGGAGTTGATCTACACGTAGGTTTTTGCAAACGATCATCATTAGCAGAGCTTTTAGGTAGAAGATTTACAGATTTACTTAGAGTTGTAATTTCACAGCACATGTGTGAACTTGAAGTTGAAGGCACACTGTATCTAAAACAAATTGACTACAATATATTTACAAAGCCAATTCAACAGGTAATTATATAAAAACAATCATAAGGCAACACTTCAGCGCAATATTCAAAGTAGGGCTTTGGTGTATTACTATACTTCATTACTGGGCCGTAACCTCTTTCAGTTTTGCATAATGGAGACTTCATTGACATCCCTGTTGAAATACACGTCAAACCGCAGGCACTAAATCCATCAATCCTCTACAACAAGAATTGTAAATCCACTTCTGTCCACTCTCTGCAAGTTCCTCCTTAGATCCACCAGGTGTCTCCCTTCACCTGCAGCAGGGTTAGTAGGAGGCGGCCGGGGAGATGGAAGAGGAGCTGCCAGGCTCAATATGCTTCAGGTGGCATGAGTGGCAGAGCAGGTGGCCGTTGAGAGGGTAGCACCGGTGTCCCTCCTCGTCGTTCAGCTCCATCTTACAGTCCTAAAACACACAGGGGATGAGAGAGATGAGAGGGACACCTGAAAAGAGGGTAATTGGCCTCACCTCTGCTCTGCATTGACCTCATTTCTGTCCACTGAATGTTTGGACAGCAATAATTACCTCCAACATGTACAAATGCGGGCATTCACATGAGATTTGTCTCTGTATTTAAAAGGAGATGTGAAACCATCTCATCGTGAGGACATCCCAAGTTGATGAAAAAATCTTGATCTGCCTTATGGCTTACAGTTTGAAGAAACATGCAGATGGCTCCTCTTTGAACAACTTGATAGATCAAAAAAAGCTCAACCTCTCCATACTTTAACTCTACTTTACCAAGAATTTGCTTCTAACAGCCCGTTGATTTTTATTTACATGAAGTGGAAGAACAGCAGCTGTCAATCAGCCTGTGGCAAATGAAGACGAAGCCCTTCAGGATAATGATGAGATAGTGATGATGAGGTGTCGGATACCTGCTCTCCTCAGCGGTACATAATTATCGCCGAGACTGTAATTAAGATTAGGGATCTACTCGTTACGATTTCTCTTAATGAGCCACTTAGACGCTCCCTGGCTCCGTGCCAGTGAGCGCGCATGTTTTTGGTGACACGGAAACTCACCTCACAGTGATAGCATTCCACGTGATAGTCTCTGTCCATGGATACAACTCGAATGGTCTCGTCAGAGCCCTGGAAAGAAATTCAGACAGACAAACGCAACTGAAGCCAGTCTCGCCAGGAGACACTGCACTGTCTTATTCTGTTCAACTTGTCCGTCTGACAAAAGCTTCAAAACATCACACAGCTCGCGTGTGTAAGCTAAGATCTGAGCTGTCTGTACTTTAAACTACTCCTCTGTATTGCAACCTTTCCTTTAAGCATGGAGCCACTGCTCCACGATCAAATCAAGTTTCATTACATTTTGTAAATTATTATTGAAAAAAAAAAGAACTTTGTGAGAAAATAGGATTTACAGATCCTACTGGCTCACTGTAGACACAGAGAATATCAACGCTGGGAGTCATGCAGCAAATCATTTACAAATATGTACAAAGATCTTGTATCTCAATCTGAACACAGTGTGCTCTTTGTCCTCCTGATTTTCCACGTCCACCAAGAGATAGTGTTTGTTTTCTCCACTTATCTGTCTGTGGTTCTATGGACCTCCCCTGAATGTCCATACTATGGCATTAATGCACAAGACAAGACACACACACAGACACAGACACACACACACACACACACAGACAGACACACAGACACAGACACACACACACACACACACAGACACACAGACACACAGACACACAGACAAACACATGGTACCTCTCCTCTACATACCGGCTTCACTGCTTACTAAAAGGGGAGGGTTAGGGACATTCCAGCAAAGTTGACTCTAATTTTGGACATTTCTTTGTTTTTGCCAGCATGTCCATGTCTGTGTCTTCCTACTCTTGGTCCGTTCACAGCGCAGAGATATTAGACTCCACACTTGACCTGACCTGTTGTCTAGTGGGAAATATGTTTATATTGAACCATCTGCTTTTTTCAACAACTAAATTCTGAGTTTGGGTCATAAGTGAGTCATAATACAGAGATAAAGACTTATAATCTGATGAGCTCCACTGAACTTAAGGTCAACGGATAAAGGTGAACAACCTCCAGATGATTAACACCATAAAGTTCATGTGGCCCTCACAGTGAAACAGGGCTTGAGGCTAACTTACTACCACTCATACTGTATATACCGTCACTGTTGGTCTTTGCTCAAATCTGGCTGTTGTTCAGCTCCATGAGAAAGCTGATCATCTACCACCGAGTGTATTCTAAGTTTATGCTCACTTCATATCTTAAGTTATCAGAGTCAAATGTGGAATGTAAACTTGTAAACTGAGAAGTGTGGTGCTTGTGGCTGAGGGAAAGGACTTGAAGCTGCTACTGGTGGCCAAGTGGTTAGAGCACTGACTGTGGACGACAACATTCCTGGTTTGAGACCTGCTGCAGCCTTTTGTTGGACACCATCCTCCGTCTCTCTGCTCTGATTTAATGTCAGCTCACTAACAGAGGCCTGACACATTCTGCTGCTCTAACAAGGTAAATGAACTCTCTTACCACTGGCACACAGTCACGCAAAACACACAGTGCACTCAAGGGTATGTGATATGTGGTTACTATCTTATCAGAGCATTATCTTAACATCAGCGCACTATAATAACCACATTGGTTTTCCAAATCATATGATAAAACCACAATCCTGACACACGAGCATAACTGTATACATTTCATAAGAAATATACCGCTTTTGAGGAAAATTTGATTTATAACTGCTGCAGACTTGTGGCAGTAACTGTGCCTGCTAAGTATAAGTGGAATAATATTTCATTGTAACTCTGTCCCAAGCACAAGCTGATGTTATCGTACCTCTGAGGGCAGGATGGGCTGGTTACAGGCTGCACATTTAGGGGCCAGGACCCTGGAAGAGCGAGATGGAAACACAATGTTTTTATATATTTGGTTGATCTGCACTGGAATGATTAATTCAGGATTAGTAAACCATTACAATTGTTCCATTACAATCTAACCAAAGACTTTTAAGGTTACAATTCATAGCTGACATCCCACTTTCAACCTTTATACCAATTTTACCCTCTCTCTCTCTTTCCTGACTCAGACAAATCCAAGATCCTGATTTGACTCAGGAGATGCCAGGTTTGCAGATGTGCTGGCTTTCCCTCACACACGTGATTCTCCCAAATCCAAAAAAACAAAAAAGTAGAAAAACAAAAACGCAAAATGAATTCATTATTTCCACACACATGGCTGGCACCTGGATGTCTGAGGAAATAACAAAGGGCCTCTCAGTGTGGTTGGGCATGACTGTGGCTAAAAGTCAAACACATACTGTATACACAATAAGGTTTGTCGGATTTAATCAGCGTAGAGAACATGTGGAAGCTGCCAGACACAGATCAGCCATGTGCTCAGCTGCGCGGTACATGCTGTCCCAGCAGAGAGATGAACGGCTGTGTGAGTGCAGAAGGAGACGCTGAGGCACTACAGGTGCTATCATTGAGAATTTGCAGTCAGACAGTCTCTAGAAGTATCTTACAAGCGTGACATGAGTTTTCCTCATACACACAAAACCTTTAGACGCCAGAAGTTCTGTATTTGTCTTTTCATAGCATGTTACTGCTGAGTGTAGACAAGAGAAGTCATAGCCGCACGCCTCTCTTCACACCTCTAACTGGACAGAGATCCTTTCTCACTCCTCCTGACTCTGCTTTGATCCCTGACTACACTTCTCATGTGTCTGCCACACGTGTCACAGAAAACCTGTCAGACCTTCTCAACCTGATCCCGCAGTCGCTGTCGGGCTGTGCTGTGATTTAACTTGGAATATGAAACTGAGACAGTTTTTTTCCCAGTGTCATGCTAAACTAATTTAACACAGATAAATTCAGGTCATGCGCTCGTGTTCCGTTTGAACTACTGGATAACAAGTGACACTCACTTGTGGTAGTCTTTGACACAGTAGATCTTATTTTCAGTGTCCACAGTGAAAGGCACTCCATCAAGGCTCTCATTACAGACGACACAGCGGAAACAGCCGGGGTGGTAGGACTTCCCGAGGGCCTGCAGGATCTACAGAGAAATAAATGAGGGAAGAATATCAGGAAATCAATCCTCTTGTTTCATTCTGCTATTTCACATTTCCTCTTTATTTGTATCCAAAAGAATTAAAATAGTCTTTGCCTTCAGATTAGATTAATATTTAATGATTCCTTGGGTATATTGAGCCATCAGAGCAAGCCTATTCAAAAAAACTGAAATAAAACCAAAGGAATAGAGATGAAGGATTCAGCGTCTTCTTTGGTGGATTTAGAGGCAGACAACACATTGTATGTGACAAAGAGGAACAAGTACATGACATAAAAAAGCTCTCAGTGATCATGGCCAACAGATTTCTGGTGCGAGATACAGCAAATGAAATGTGCAGATGTGAGGATAAGGCAGTGCAGTAAAAACTGAGAGCTCTCCTTCATCTCTGTCTGCTGGATGGAGAACATGTGTGGAGTCATGTAAAGAACAATGTCTCAAAGGCTGCGACACTTCCTGACTTCATCAAATTGTGTGTGTGTGTGTGTGTGTGTGTGCGTGTGTTTGTTTTGACCCTTGAGACTGTCTGTGTGTATGTGTATGTGCATGTGTATGTGTGTAAATGCATGAATATAAGAGAGCTAGAGACGCACATAAAGAGCCAACACTTCCTTCTGAGTCTTTATCCAGATGTGCCCACAGAGAGCTCTTTTAGTGAAGTTAAACTAAGTTTCTGCTGAGATCACCTGGCTCTGACCCACACACTTGAACACACACACACACACACACACACACACACACACACACACACACACACAGGAGAGAAGTAATAGACACTCACCATGTCCATAATCAAATGTCCACATGCGTTGCACTTGTCCGCAGACTGCTGGAAACCAGAGTACTTTAACAGACAAAGACAAAATGATGGTGATGTCATTGGAATTTGGTTTCTCCATGGATGACTGAAATCTCTTTGCTTCAGACTAAGCTCTGAACAACTCCACTGTGGCTCTTAGACATAATCCCAAATAGACTATTTGGTTTAGCATGTGTAGTTGTACAAAAATACCTGCTTAAAACTACATGAAATCACCACTTTCCCTCTCTCAGAGCATCTCTGTTGTGTTCTGCAATTAAAAAAACAATCACACCAACAAACAGACTTTCTGTGGAATTTGTTACAAAAGCCAGTGAAGAAGATTTTTTAGGTATGAATGTGGTTTGGTTCCTGAGATTGGTGTTTAAATGATCCAGTTTTTGACTCAGTCAGCTGAGCTTCATTATTTGTTATTATGTCGAGCGGTGTCAGTGTGGATTGGCCACACTAACAAACCAGGCAGAGGAGCAGATGTGATTAACAGCACATAGATGGGTGCAGAGCCACAGCAAATTAAATTCAGTATGAATTTTGATTTTAATTGAGCAACTGAAAGCTTTTGGTGGAGGGGTGATTAGACATGGTTTTATACAGAGAGGGCTCTTGAGGTAAACACACATTGACAGTGTCAATAAGAGGATGAGTTGGGAAAGTACATACGTAAATGGTGGATTTCCTATGACAACACAATGTTCAGACTGGCTACAAAATGCACACTGGAAATTACAACATATTTCTACCAGAAGTGTAACTGTGTTTCATGTACGTCCTACGATTACACATAGTGAAAGTACATAGTCATCCTGCACAGGCAGGAATGGCCTGAGTGCCCTCCACCCTATAAACCACAGCAAAGCAGCCTCTCCAGTTACTGACCTCCTTCCACCCACCCAAGGGAGGAAACCGATCTGAATCCGTTGCATTAGATGCTACAAAACTGGGCCAACAAGGTGAAATGTCTCTGACCTAAACTGTAAATTTAAGTAGACAGCTGATATATTAATGACTCGTGAGTTAATCACAGTTGTAGAGATCTGTAAAACTTCCTGCAACAGGGATGAGGATTAAGTGAGTCATACACATTTTGATTGTGCTGTATTATATTGACCAACTCACCAGAAAGTCCTCTTCACAGAAAACCTTCCCTCCAACATAGTAGAAAGCCTTCCCTCTCAGCCTTCGACCTGCAGAAACAGACAAAAAAGCATTTTTCTTGAGCAACACAAAGCAGAAAACTCTCAAATCTGTCAGAGAGAAACGAAATGTCATTATAGTACCATCATGATGAGTAGATCAGGAAAAAAAAACTAGAAAAGGTGAGTCAGTAATATGACGGTGAAACATCTTAGTGAAAAATCTTGCAAAGCCATGAACCCTGTCTCAGAAAATAGTTACAGAACTAATGCATAAAGACCGTTGTGATTAATTACAGTCATTTGAAGGTAATGGACCCTCGTGTAATATTCATTATATCCTGCTGAATCCCAGCAAGATAAATCAAATAAAGGGATCTATGGAGAGCTGGTATCTTAATATAAAATTACTGGAACACAGAGCAGGCTTCAGAAAGACAAGGAACACATCTGGATCAAACACATGTGGGGAATATGCTGATTAAATCCAATTACTGGACAGGTGCAACAGATTAAACACTCTGCTCTATTGGATTTCATGGCAACCACAGGCCAAGACCTACAACAGCCCGCTATTCTCCCTCTTTGTTCCTTTCTGGTTGTGCTTCCTGTCTGTCTGTGTGCTTTAATCGTTCTATGGTCTGGATCTGAACACACACTCACACACACACACACACACAAAAACTTTCCCGCTCACTTCACATATAGCTATTCTTGCCCAGGTCCCACAGGAAGAGGGAACATTCCTCACATTTTCCGAGTGGGGAGGTGAGAGGGGGGGAAAGCAGGGAGGAGGAGGGGGTTAACCTTGGTGAACAGGAGCCCTATTTATCTCCCATCTCACGCTCTGTTTACCTGATTGCTCGTGTCCAGATAGATGCACGCAAAAATGTAGCCACCCTGAGACACAGCTCATGTTACTTTATTTTTGAGACAGCAGAGACCTCTCACTGCTAAGTCATAAAGGGCAATGTTGCAAATTACTGAGCTGCAATGAAGAACTAGAACTTGTCTGTTGTGGATTTTGTTTCATTTAACAAAAGCAAGTGCATGGAGTCAGGAAAATGACTAGACAATATATTGGTGACCATAATTTGACTGCTTAAAGGTGCAAATTAAAGAAATAAGTTGTTTTGTTTTTTTTACAATGAGCTTGAATTCTATGGTGAGTGTGGAGATAATGACACAAAAAAAAAAGTGAAAGTAAACCCCATGATTCATCCTCTAAAATAAATGTCACATGAAAGTCTCTAAGGCAGTTACTCACAATTTCATTAGCTCACATTAACAGAATAATGTCAGTCACATAGCAACCACGTCTCGCACAACAAACTGCTCAAGAGACAAGTTATTTTGATCGGGCCGAGGTGTCGAACTGGCGTTGGGTAATTACTGACAGCCAGTGTTGGAACTGTGTCCCTGAAGGAAAAAGGAAAGGATGAAGGGAATGAATGTAAGATACGGACCCATTCCTCTTCTTCACATTCCTGTCTTTTTTTTCCTAGTGAGTCAGAGAGGGAAAGCTCTGAGCTTTGCAGAGAGATAAGAGCTTAATTAAAGTCAGGAGTCAGGTCTAACTGTTTGAAAAGCACCAGAACAAAGTGCGACTATTCCACTTTCATAAAAATGTAAAATACCTGAGGGACAGAACAAAACACACAGCCATTTTCTCATTAAAACATTCTATGGATTCCCTCGTGTAATCCCATTCAGAAAATATGCAATTCACAGTGACCCTACCATGACTTCCCAATCGAGCCTTGACCCTGCTCTTTCCTGCGTGTAAATTAGTCAAGTGAGACATCTCAGCAAAAGACCTACAGTATATCACACATTTCCCTTCCCACATTTGTACAATGTATGCACTGTCATTCAGTCTAATCTAAAGTCATTTGATTGAGATGTGTACATATATTCAATGGACAAGGTGATAAACCTCTGTGCCTGCTATGAATTCTTTCTAATAGTCTGAATGCCTTTCTTTGAGTGTGAACAGCACCTGGGACATTTGGTCAAGGCCCTGACATTCTACCCACCAGATGTTAACATACCAGTGGATTCAGGACCAATCAGATCCTTGTTTGTATTCTCTAAAGACTGCAGGGATAACAGGCTGATATTATGAAAGCACAAACTGAGATGGGGACTGTATACCACTCTTGTTGCTCACATTGCTCCTGTGTGAACGTATCTAAAACACTTCATGTAGTTACCAAACAACTATGAAGTCATTTCTACCTGTTTTACATTTTATATATAAAAATACTGGAAACAAAACTGAGAGAATCTTTCTTTTTCCTTCAGTTCCCCTCATTTCAGAGTATGTCCTCCTGACTACTGAGTAACCCAATCCCCACGAGCAGGACTGGAATTGGGTTGTACCAGTAACTGTTTGTAAACAGTCGATGGAGGGAAGACCCCCTACAGCGAAGTGCCGAGTCCCAGACACACAGCTTGAACTCCCCTAGCCACCAGGAATGCTCTCCTGCTTCTCAGTCACCTTGCAGGGGGTGAGTCAGGGCAGGGAAGGAAGTTCACAATCATAAAGGATTGTTATGTAACTTTATCCAAGTGTTTTGGATGAAGATGAAAAGGGATGCTTAATATCAGAGCACTGAATATTAGACTGCATCATGTTGTTTACTGCCTCGTTGTGTGTTTTTGTCAGTGTGCCCCTGCATGCTGGTTGCACGTGGTGGATCGTGTGCTACCATTAAATGGTTTCCCTGCCATACTGTACTTCTGTCTCATTGCGCCCAGCTGACATAACAGCACCCAGTGTGCTCCTGGTGCCCGACCTACAGAGGGGCCCCTATGCCTGCATTCCTCCCCAGCTAAGATGCTTTTCCCTGGGGCCACTAACAGCAAACACAACCCTTATGCCCTCACATGGAGCAAGGTATGAGAGGCATGTGGTGTGTAGCCCCCTCCCATCTTCTCCTCCGTTTAGACATCAGTTTCAGTCTAAGCTACAATGTGTCTCCTCTTTCCTTTCTCTCCTCTCTCTCTCTCACACACACAAAACAAAACACTTCAATGTTAATCATACATACGAGGGCGTACCCGGTGAGGTCAAAGGTACTGCAGAATGAGGGGTCACCACAGTGCAGCAAATTCTCCACATACCCACCATCAGTGAGACAGAGATTTTAATTAGTTAAAGTGGATGGCCAGGTCATGTTTCTGATATAGAAATGTGCTGCTTTCCAGCCAGGAAACTACAGGTCAGTCATACATTGCACAGTGCAGCCGGAGTGATGAACCTCTGGTGTGATGTCTGACTGGAGCTAATTGGTCGGGTAGACTGTCTAAACTGACACAGCGTGGAACCTAAAACCTGGCCAGTGCAATGACAGTCTCCAGCAGACAGCTCATTATGGAGCAGTGAGAACTTTACCTCCGTTAAATCTAATGTTAGAGTGACGATGTGTAATAATTAACTGTTCCACCATATGTGCAGTTTGTTTGAGCGTACCCATTCTTTTTTAAATGTTTGCATAGTTTCAACCTCAGGAAATAACAACGCAAACAAGAGACATGTTGCTGCATGTGTCTGTTGTTAATGGTGCCATGGAAATTGATACATGCTGAAGTCCCACTTCATCTACCCAGGATCTGTGGTTTTAAAAGTCACCCTTTCCCATTGCAAGCTTTGCACAGGATGTGGATTCACTACACACATATCAGTTGACTAATGGATAGCTTAGGCCTGCAGAAAGTTTTGCTCTGTGTGTCTTTGTGTGGGCTGAAGGAGTGACTGGCACACCCAGAAACCAAACACCAGCAGTACAGGACAGTAATCCCTAAATAATTGTGTTTTTGCTTGGGGCAGTCAGTGATTGAAAAAGAGGGTACGACTTTTATTTAAGAGGACAGGGTCTTTGGCAGCCAATTAGTCAGGAGGTGACATGAGCTCTACATGTCGATCGACTGAGGAAAAAAAACAGGAGGAAGTGTTTGAATGGACTAAGTGAAGTGTATATGTACATGTACTTACTACAGGCACTGCAGGTGAAGCAGCTGTCATGGTAGAGGCTTCCCATGGCCTGGCAGGCCTGGTTGGCTCCATACACTTCCTTGTTACACTTAACACAGACTCCTGTAACACAACACACACTGAGTCAGAAAAGCCACACATTTAAGTGATCTGCCATTCATTCACTTACATCAACACCATTCATGCACACATACAGATGTTGCAACGCACTATATCAACACACACTGTATCATGGACAGATACAAAGTCTGATACAAAGATAGATTATTGTAGCAGGAGAGTAAAAAGCTGTGGAGGCGCTGATCCAGATTAAACCGGACAAAAACAATGGAGAGGGAGAAAAAACATCACACAAGTCAGGAAACTAGTTAGCGGACTATATCATTGAAAGGGGAAATATATCCCTATCCGCATATTTGACTTGGCTGAGAAACTGAGAAGTCTGTTAATAAAGAATTAAAGTGTTCCTATTCTAACAATGCAAGCAATCAGTGTGGCCTCGTGTTGGGACATCAGCACTCCACTTAATATTACTCCATTCCTTATTCAAGACAAATGGATTTGATACAGAAGAAGAGAGAACATTCATGATGAGAAAAGGAAACTGAAATACAAGCACAAAATACTTGAAAGTTGAAAGGAGGTGTTTTCTTTTTCTCGTGTGCTGGGTGAAGAGAGCCACTTCAGACCCTGAAATGAATTACATAATCCTTCCCTTAACTTTGGACACATCATGAATAACACAGGGTTTCCATGTGATCAATGCAAGATTTTTTTTTTTAAATTCTGGACCTGCTTCAGATGAACACTTCTGACACTCCACATCTTTTAGCAAACATTTTCATCACTTCACATCCGTGTCAGTCTCCATCTCTCCATCTGAGCATGCCCTGTATGACATGGTGTGATATGATAACTGGCTGTGACAAGTGACAACCTCCATCACTGCTGACCTTAATGTTCGCTGGCTACTAAATTAATCAGATACGGTTTGATATGACCATCCAATCAGAACGTGTTATGGTAAAGGGACAACATCCTTACTGGAGATAGAAGAGTGAGACCACAAGTTTCTCTTATGTGTGTGCATGTGCATGGGGTTATTTGTGTGTGTGTTTTTTATAGAAAAACTCCCCGGAGACAGAGAAGTGGAGCTCAGCAAAAGAGCCTGGCCCGGCCCAGCCCAGCCCAGCCCAGCACTGGTCCTCCTCGAACACTGACAAAGAAACTTCTGTTTCCACTTTATCCAGCACACCACGTGGCTGCCTCCTAAAACACACACTGTTACATTTTTATAACTTTCGTCAAAAGTTTCTCCTGAAGGATGATCAGTAATACAATATACAATAGGGCTATATATATATTTCAGCTAAAGCCTCTCCTAATACCACAACAGAGGACCCATCATCAGGGACCCCAATGGCTGGAAAGAAGATTTAGAGATAATAGCGGGATATTATTAGAGAGCAAAAGAATGTGACTCTTATGTAAGCTATGTTGTTTATATGAAAACATAATAAGTTGTTGTCCCCTAAAATTCCCTAAATGAAGATCATGTTTATTTCCAAACTCATTTTCTATAAATGTTTATTGTAAACACTTTGTGTCTGAGAACAAACAACTTCAGAGGAAAAAGATTCTCTGGAAAAAGGTATATATATATATACGTGTGTGTGTACAGTAGAGTACAGTAGGATCTGGGGGCAGGGGTTACTTTCAAAAAAAAAAAAAAAACTTCTCCAGCTTTGATTTGTGTGCTCCATGGGGACAAAAGGTAGTAAAAGTCCATTTCTCTTCTGAACCAAAAAATCTTTATTTTTGGACTAATCTCGTTGCCAGTTGGGCCACTACTAATTTGTCTATGGCCACAGTCCCGTATTCCAAAACAGTGTGATTATTACTGGGCATGACTGCAAGTGGGGGGAAGGGAAACAAAACATGGAGCCAAAACTTCACCCCTGTTAACACCCCCTCCCTCTCCGTTCACCTATCCCAGCTGTCACAACTCCTGGTAGATGGCCACTGAATGAAAACTAGCAGCTACTAACTTTTTGTTCCGTCTTACAGCTAGCTCTAAGTCTTCAGATTCATCACACATCCACCAAACAATAAATCACCAGCTATACGAGCAGTAACCGTCTGTCCGTCACTACAAATGAGACTAAATGCCACCATTAACACATCCATCACACGATACAAGTTAAAATGAAGAAAAACTGTTCCAATGGCATCTTTTTCTCAATACCACAGCACACAGTCTAACACCACACCCCAAACTGACATAGCATATTACATTTGGTCAAAGGGCTACAGGCCACTGATTCATACATAAACAGCCACAGAGACATGCATTAGATTATATCACATTCACACAGACACACAGAAAAGCTAGCCCCAAAAAGCCCGCCAAAGCAGAAGCCAAGAATCCCTGGGAAGAGTTAAGACGAAGCTTTCCACTCAGCAGCCAGATGGGATAAATTAATCCCCCATCTTAACGCAAAACTAAACGCTCCACTGACTGTGTGTGTGTGTGTGTGTGTGTGTGTGAAAGTCAGAGGAAGAGGGGGTGGTAAGCAGAACACTGGGATGTCCCACCACTTCTTCCCTCTTGGATGAACTTGTCTATAAATCTCACATCCTCTCAGGCTCTTGTGGCCAAGGACAAAGAGGCATCGACAAACTTGTCCCTAAATCTTGCTGTTTGTCTACTCATCCATTCAGCTACGCCACAGGCACCTCGAAACTTGTCTGGGTCTCCCCTCCCCTTTTCATCTTAAGACCTCATTTCTAAAATTCCTTGCTCTCTTCCTTCAGACATTCCTCAGTGTTCCCCCGGTGAAGCCGTTTGGCCCTGGACTCATTTTCCCAGAACCTCCAGCTGCAGTTATGCCAATCAGCACTTGATGTACAGTTGGGAACTCTGACTCGGACCCCTGTGTGTAAACACAGCTCACTGGATGAGTTAAATACTGCCATGGCAACGGTATAAACGTTCAAAAGAACATTGCGCTTACTCCTAAAGCAAGGAAACATTCACTTTCAATAACCTAAATCTACAAATATGAAAGTACAAACTTAGCTCAAAACATTTGAAGATTAAATATGCGTCTTTTTCATATTTTACCACACAGGATTATGAAGATATTAAACTTTTGTGAACAAAGCTTGCCTACACAAGTTTTATTCTGGCATAGGAGCATGACTCAGAGGATGAGCCATGATGTGGTGGAAAACTCCTCATAGAGACTGTGTGTGGGTTGTGTGCCGACGTGTGTGTGAATAAAGACATAGACATTGTTACTTTAAAACCTACACTTCTGCTGATTGTGCACTGAACTCTCCCACAATCTGTAACATTCACACCGCTGTGTTATTTATGAGCCTTGTCGTGACAGTGACGTATGCCAGAACATCTTCCCTTGCGCACCAGTAGGAGCCCACGAGGGTCTGAGGAAGGCTGAGAATTACAATCGTGACATTCCAACAGGAAATTCCTCCTGTGAGGAGACGAGGGTGGGCTGTGTGCATGTCTTGTCGGTCTGGGCATGGGGGTGCTTTGTGGCTTTGTACCCAACATCACTCTTTCTCACACTCTCTCCCCTCATGCTGTCTCTCGCTCATGAAGCAGGGCATCCCACTTTCATGAATGGCCAAACACCTGGCTGACACGTGAGCACCCGTCCTCTCTGCAACAAACACACTCGTGACAGGATACAGTATATCTTGTCTATTTAACTGCATCTGCATCTGTCAGCTGGTGTCACAACAAAGCATGTGTGTTTTTCCACGTTGCATCAATTTCCTGATAGTAAAACCAGAGCAGCTGAACTATGGCAGGCACTAACATGACTGATAGTGATCTGCTGAGGCTGGGCAGCCGTGGTTACTTGTTTCTATGTGCCCTCAAAATCAAGAACAGTCACTGTTGATGCTACTAATTAACATTTTTATTATGTGCATGTGTTCTTCACAAGCACAAGCATGCAGAGCATGCTCACAAAAACAGTAATGAGAAATGTGCAGGCACAGATCTGCAGTCATTGTGTCTTCTGGGAAACTGAATGTGACTGTAAGTCACTCAACAGTGGAAGGGACATTAAAAAAATCACAGACTTAATGGAGCACAGACCCTAATAGAGGTGATCAAGATCTAGCTAATGAGGTAAATCATCAGTGACGACGCAGTAGTAGCCCATTAAATTTCTGAGGAGATAAAAAAGGCATTTGTCCTTTGCCCCACCTTTTTACTGCTCTGGGGTTTGTTTGCAGCTGCCAGAAGGGCAGAGAGTGAATCATCTAAAAGAATACGTTAGACAAATTAGAAAATTATTCTGTCTGCATTCCACAGAAGAAAAGAGGGAGACCTCCTACAGCTTCTGCCTAATAAGATGAACTATTCTATCAGCAAAGACCATCGGGAATGCCATCAAACAAAGAGATGATACAAGTGGGATGCCCTACTGATTAACTCATACATAAATATTGTGTGTCCATCTCTGTGTAAGGGAAAAGTAGACAAAAAGAAAACAGAGTGCCAGTGTGCATATGTAAATATGAAATCAAAAACAAGAGGATTTATGTGCTGATCTGTGCATGGGTGGTTCGGCCAGTCAATGGGCCTTACAGTAGTGGTCTAATGGACAGACAGAAGCCCCCTTGTTGGTAGTCTGAAAATTCTTACCAAAGTAGTCTGCCTTTGGTTGGGCATCCATCTCTTTTTCCAGGCGTTTAGTGAGTGCTTCTAGTTTTATTTCAGCAGTAGAAGGCCCCTGTTCTGGGGGCTGTGTGGGGAGAGGCTGGCAGGTTAGCTGGACAGGCTTAGAGGAGCATGGGGCTTGGCATGGTTCAGCGCTGGCGGCCTGTCCACAGGTAGGCATTTGGCACTGACCTTGACCCTGGCTGCTGCTTTTAGAGACATTGCCATGGCTCAAGGCAGGGGGTGTCCCCTGGGCTTTGAGTTGAGGTGTTTCAGAAGGCACAGGCACAATAGGAGAAGCTGACACAGGACCATTATGGTTAGTTAAGGGTCTTGAAGTTGGAGATGCTGGTGCATAATAGGCTGCAGGTTGTGCAGAGGGCTGCTGCACGTGGAAATCTGCCCCACCTGTGAAGGCACTCAGAGGCAGGGCTGGGATGAGATCTGGTTTTGCTGATCCAGAAGGCTCTCCAGTCCATGCCCTGGCTGGCCCAGCAGAGGAGGGTGGACTACGGTTTACGGCGGGGGTGCCAACCTGATTCTGCTGGGATGGAAGACTGTTAACGGTGGGGGGTGCAGGAAGGCGCTGGGGCTGCTGCTGAAATGCAATGTTGCTCCCTGACCCAGAGAAGGACGGGGATAGATGGCTGTCTCTGGATGGGGCCCAGACATCCGACGGGCCAAGTGGGTGACGAGCATGAGAGGGCGCGCTAGGAGACGCGCTTCCTGGGCTGGGGGGAGTAGGGGTGCTGTGCTGGTATGGATGTGGCTCCAAGCGCTCTTTATCTTCGTAACTGTTTCCGAAGCCATATGCCCTGCCGGCTGGAGGCTCAGGCTGAATGCCTGTGTGCTGCTTCTGCCCGTCAAACTGTGCGTACTGACTCCCGGTCGCAGTGCCCGGCACAGGACCAGAGAGTATCGGGGGCTTCGCTGCCGCTTCACCCGGCTGTCTGTAACTGTTGATAGGTGGTCTGTCTTTGGTGTAATATGTGCTGTTGTGACCCCCATTCATTCGTATAGCCTGGTTGTTTTTTGCCATCTCCTCTTGATGTTTCTGCATGTGTATTTTAGTCATTTTGGAGGCAAAAACTCTTCGTGTCTCTTCAAAGTCGGGGTTATTTCCTGCGTCCCTCCTCATTCGAAATAAACCATCTCTGGATGCTTCATACATGTTGAGGTCCTCGATAAACTTACTCGCCTCCAGTCCCAAATCCTCGTATTTATCCATTTTGAAGATACTTTGTCTCTCCGCCTCAGCAAAGTTAAGTTGAACTAGTCCAATGTAAAAGCTAAAGCCTAGCTAGCAGTCTGTAAAAGTGATAACTTCCACAGTGAATGATTAGCTTACTGTTCTGACAGGAGACAAGCGTCCAGCTCCACGGAGAAACTTTTCCTCTTGTGTCCAACTTTTCCCCCCTTCTTAAGTCGTCCGTAGTCAAGAAACAAAAAGTTTCAAACTCCAAGTGTCCTCCGTGGTTAAAAGTGTCCTCCGTCCGGCTCAGCTCTGACCCGAACAAGCCTCCGTCTGTCTGGTTTTAAATGTGAGCAGATCCCAGATCCGATAGCCCGGACGACCCCACCACAAGCCGCCCCCCTCCTCCCGCTTTACAGTCCCAGCGGGGAACCTTCATTCACAAACCCTCTCCTCCAGCACCTCCGTCGGGGGGAAAAACTACTCCAAAAGTAGTTAAAATAGCCGATATGTCGTTAATGTCGCGACGATAAAAGTAGCTAACGGTTGACGTCCGGACAGAGGGATAAACGTCGCGGCACGGACCCGTACGTGGCCACCGCCGCTCGACTCGACAGTTGGGACTGAAAACATGGAACAGTTAGTTTTTAAAGGCGCAGCGCTCACATTAAACCACAAGTACAAGTGGAGCCGAGGGCAGCACCGGCCTCATTAATCACACAGTAACCTTATAAATAACTCTCCGTATGTGTAGTTTAAATAAGCGTGAGTGGGGGCGGATTTTTGTGTGTGTGTGTGTTTTTTTGCACTGCTTGCGACATCGTGTGTCATCAATAAAAATATCGAGAGCAACTTGACTCAGTCGCTTTTCTTTGAAATCAGCAAATGAAACTACAGCGGTTTAGCTCCGCTCCCTAAATCTGAAGGACTGGACCAACGACTTCTACCATAGGCAGCTGTAGTACTTAGATGTGACATGCAGTGGGTAATTTAAGATTTTACATAGACTAATTTTGATTTGCTTATCAATATTCAACATGCTTAGTACATTTCTGTGCCTCTGTTCTCTTATAGTAAGCCAAATTACATTCATTTCTTATTTAAGTTAAACTTCCAGTTCAGACCTTTTGTAAATAAAGTATCAAAATATTACATATAGGCTGCTGCTGCTTATGAGATGAGGAAGACTGCATGAGGTAAATGGGGGATATGGAAAGAAAACATGTCTGATGCGGCTCCAAAGTGAACATACCCATTTGATTATTATTTACCAGGACTGGTAGATAATCTCAGTGATTAAAATGTAGCCCTAACCTGTGTCTCTCAGAGTCTCAGAAGTTTTCCCACATGTCCAAAACAATCTGTGAAGTGGAACTAACCTATATTACTTTATAACTACTACTGCCTATGGGTGTGTTTTACTTGTGGTGAAGGGGGGGGGGGGGGGGCTATTTACAGGGCCCGTGCCCCCGCTGTTTTGGTTGAATGACGTCACACATTCCTGCTCATGAAGCGCACACACACACACACACACCGACCCCCTCTACACTGTGTCCTGACCCTGACTGGAATAAATGAGACTGCATTGAGGTATACGGTGGGATGAACTCATACAATGTGAATGGGGAAAAAATAGACTTAATCTCCCTGCAACCACGCAGGAGCACATTGTATTTGTGTTTATTTGAAGCCCGAGTATGCTTATATTGTCTGACAGCCCTGGTTGATGTGAGAAAATATGGAGTCAGTATGTGGATGGAGCCTCTAGGCTGCTGTTGGTGCTTTAAAAAAACACAGAGGGTTTATAGGGCGCTGCCTGTTCATATGTTTAGGAAACAGTCACCATAGTACAACCTTTCCTTCAAGCAGGAGGCTCAACTTACTTTACTTCTTTTTCTCACACATTCAGAAAAAGAGCTGAGGTACATTCTCTGGGACTCTTACCCACATGATCACATGCGAACTGATGCTGATATTTGAAAGAACAGAGTAACTACGACAGTCCCATAAAGTGTCATTTACTAATACTAACATACAGTAACAGAAAGGTGTTACACTGATACCTTAATGTCCACCATTCATATAACCTACATGTGTTTTGCAGCATCTAGTGAGGTGATTTCAAACATGTGCTAACAACAGCAGGAGGTTTGGAAAACTTGAGATCATTGGTTTTCACAGGTTACATTAATTGGCCCACTTGTGATTTAAGCACAACATGAATGGACAAAAAAAAAAAGAGCAATTTGAACTTTACAGGCCACATGTCCAGTTGTACTTATCATCTTAGAGGTGAGCTATGGGAGAGCTATCAAACAGCTCATTCATAAAATATGCTCAGTCAAACAGTGATGATGTCAATAACTAATATTTTCCTCCTTATTGTAAGTCTTTCATTAGAGCGTCCTCTCTTGTGATGTTGGAAACAAGCAGTCAATCCAGCAGCACTCATCATATCAAAGGGCTTCACACAAATACACAACACACTCCGTATTTAAGACTGTTGATTAGGTCTCAAACAGGTTTTTAGACTGTCAAAGGCTGTCGAGGCAAATACATTTGCATAAAAGCATATTCAGAGGTAGAACTCGGTCAAATTAAAATCGAGGGAGCAATTAATGGCTTTTACTCTGTTAGGCCATTTCTCAGAGACAGAGCAGCCCTGAGGAAGAGATAACTGCTGAGTGATTAGTGCTTGGCAGCAGCTGCACTGGGTGGATGCAAAATATTTTATTTAGATTTGTTTACAAAACTGTAATAAAGTTCTGTTAGATAAGAAGCAAGGATGAGGAAAATACTTACTTCCTTCACTGAGAAGACACTTTCATTTTACACGCAGTTGGGCAGTGAATGCAAACAAAGTATTTACTGTACATAAATCCCATTGAGGACAAAACATGTCACATCTGTGTGTTGTTTTGCGCAGCACTGCCTCGTGTTGTGATTTTTCAATCACAAAAGGCCAGGAAAGACTGTTACTATGGAGAGGTGCAGTCAATAAATGAGTAATTTTGGCGAGTGTGGGGCCTTCAGGAGTTTAGCTTTATCCTCATCACAATTAAAGGACTAGTGAAAATCTGCTTATACAATGAGCTCACGCAAAAAACATTCACGGATGACCAAATTACCAGCCTTGAGGTCGGCCTGCAAGATAATGAGCTGTGGCATTACCGCGTCGTCCTGTGAGAATACACAACCCAATCCAGGGACTGGACTGGTGCAGCGGAGGGTGACTCTGACTGCGCTGTGCACCCCACCCTTTCTTTCTTTTTTTTTTTTTTCCACCAGCAGAGTTGCTCAAGAGGAAGGGGAGTGATTTTCTTTACCTCCTCACAGACAAATCATGCTGTACATCTAATGTGTAAGAAAGACTACGACTGTGGTCTGAAGAGAAAGTGAGTCACAGTGGAATACTGTTGCCTATTCAATATCCCTAGTTGTCATGGAAACTGCAGAGCTGACGAAAAGTGTTAAATGACTTCAGGGGCTGTCGGTGACAAAATTAATTATTAGAGGAAATGCATCAGTTCAGCTTAGACTTCTTTTTTTTTTTTTTTTTTACACAAAAGAAGACCGTTCAGAAATATCCCACTTTTCTATTTATTCAAACGTGTGGTAGCTTCAGCCTGGGAAGAATTCTCTGGCATTTCTGACCCACCTAAAAATGGCTATGCTGCTGCTCCTGCTGCTGCTGCTTTCAATGACACAGCAACTTCAGCTTATTGTTCAAGTCAGCTCAAGTTCAGACCTGTTTATTAGCTGTGCTACTAGGCAGCAATCTGAAAAGGAGGGTGTCAAAACTAAAAAAAAAGAAAAAAAACACATAAAGGGGAAGAGGTGGGGGGGTTAAAAACTAGTTTAACTTGGCCTACTTCATACGTCGTCTGAATGTGTGAAAAAGAACATGGCACGCAGAAAGATGAGGTGACAGAAGACATATGCCTGTCTATCTTTCTCTTGTACTCACAACACCACTTGCTGCGACAGCATCTGATTGAGATAAAAATTCTCTGAATCAGTGAATAACTAACAGAGCTTCGGCCCTTTGCTCCCCTTCTCTTATTCCTGGTTTCTCTTCCTGTTATTCTGTCTCTCTTGAGGACCATTTCCTGTCACCTGATGGTCAGATACAGCCGAGAAATATGAAGAAAAAAAGAAGAAGAAGAAAAAAAGATTGGGGTGGATCAGTAGGGAACGTTGTGCTCTCCCCTCCTGTCCACATTTTTATATTCATCATGTTTAAACAAAAAATAAAGCAGCCTTCGTTTACTCGTATAATAAAATACAGCATGATTTTGTTAGTAACACGATGAGTGTGCTATGCTGTAAAAATTCAACCACTTCCTCCAACAGAAGCTGACTTTGCAAAACTGACACATGCATCTCACTTTTCAAAGAGACTCTAGTTCTTGTTCATTCTCACACTGCGTCCAGACAAAATACTTTTTTTTGGGGGGGTAGCTGCCGAAACTCTAGGATCAAGTGGAAGCGTGGGCACGGCAAGTCGTGAAAAACAAATGCTTGTACACATCAGAAAAACCTGTGTTCTCACACAGCCCTTTTAAAGAGGCAGGTCAGTGGGCGTACACACGGATACATTTCAGTGCCGCCGGCTCAGGACAGTGCTAATGGCTGAGTCATGATGGCCCCAGTGTTGACACATAGACAGTGAGCTGATGAATGGACACAGTGCAGCAAAAGGATGACCATGATGTGGTCAGATGTCTCTTAACAGATCTTCTGATGATGACAGGTTTCCAGAAGCAGACAAACAGTGGCCCATGTATGGTGCTCAGACGAGATCTAAAGGCTAAAAACAGCAGCAGAGGTTGGAGACAAACTCTGATAAGGCAGATCATGAGTGCGTGACTCAGCCGAGACACCAGGCAGACAGGCATATGGCAGACACGGAGGTGTGAAGTTGTGGTTCTGGGTGTGATGCTAGAAGGGGTTGGTGGGGGGGTGAGAATGCTGACTGGAATTTGAAGTGGTGTTTGGGCTCATGTGAGATTGCCAAAAGGGTCTAACTAAATGACGGAGGGTGATCTGAAAGAGACAGGTGCTAAATCTCACTTGGTAATTTATAAAAAGATGGCACAGAAGAAAAGGGAGAAACTCGCTGCTCCTTGAGACTTTTATTAAAAACGGGAAAATATAAATAAAATGTCTTTAGACATATTTACACTGACGTCTGCTTGTGCTGAATCACTTATCGACAGTAGTGGTGGTGGACGCCCAAGTGTCACTCATCGATGAGGAAGTTGATGAGGGCGGTCCTCGGGGAGAGGATGGCTCTCTTGATGCTGTGCTCGCTGAGGAGCTTCTGTCCGAGCGGGCTCTCCAAGATCAGCTGCTGCACCCGCGCCGTGTCTTTGGACGCCTGCAGTGGCACCGTCACCGTCCCACAGGCCTTGTTGTTTATCTAAGAGTGAGAATCAGGAGGTAAATAGATGGGAGAAGTTACGAAAGGGTCTGGTCTCTATCTGACAAAAGGCTCAGCCATGTCAAGCTGTAACCAGAGTCTGTGCTCCTGACATAAAAGTCCCAAAATAACAGACTCCACCTCCGCCTCCACATATACACATAGTTAGTGGTAGGTATGGGAAGGGCACTCACATCTTGTATGTTTAGAAACAAGTGTATTTGTGCGCAGAGCGAATGCGATCATGTCTCTGGAAGTGGCTGAAAATTAATGGGGTGTGTGTATGTGTTTATGTGCGTGTGTTCGTGTGTGTGCCTGAGGCCGCACAGCCTTGGCCTCCCGTTCTGGGACAAACCCAACTACGTGATTAGAGGACAGAGGGACTGAGGTCGTCTCCACAGGGCTGAGGACGCCCACAACAGAGTGCTCAGTCTGAAGTAAAAACCAACATCATCATCGACCAGTGGGAGCTCAGATATATGTACTGTGTGTGTCTGTGTGTGTGGAGAGGGTGTGCATGGGATTTATGATTTTTGTGTATGAGAAAGAGGTAAAGAGGAAAGCAGAAACTAAAATGTGTAAAGGAGTGTTATTTTCATTCGCAGGCAACGCATATGGATTGGTAGGGAATTGCAGACAGACACACACTCGCACATGCAAGCACACACACATGCAACACTCTCCTTGTTTTCCCTCCCTCATGTTTTGTCTCTGCTATGGCACAGAGGGAGAACTCAACAAGTGAAAGACAGGTGCTGTTAGTCAGTTGACTGTGCTGTCATCACATCACCTGTGTGTGTGTGTGCGTGTGTGTGTGAAGGGATTAGGGGTTGTTCTCTCATGGGGTATAACCTGCTTGGGAGATCAGTCAGATTAAATCAGTTTGAGCTTTTATCTATGAACTGAGTCAATGTGTGCCAATGTGAAGACTGACACGTGTGTGTGTGTTTGTGTGCATCCATGCATCCATCAGTGTGAGCATGTGTGATGTCTGCATGTGATGCAGGCTGATTTTTCTGAACCTTCCCATCACAGCTGGATACTCCCTCTGATTGTCTGTACGCCTTTGAAAAGCGCTCTCACACAAACCCCCCCCCAACCACACACACACGCACACACACACTTTCATTCCTGATGATGACATACACTGCCAAACTGGGGGCTTTCACTATTTGTATGACTGAAGCTCACAGGCAGAAAAAAACGCACAAGAAATGAGAGTGAGAGAGTCAGGAATAACACCGTGTCTCTGCTCCTGGCTTTTAATTATTGACCCACTTGTCTTTTTAGCTTTAAGCCTGCCACTTGACATGTGGATGCATAAACACACACACACACGCACAGACACACAGAGACACACAGAGACACACACACACACGGAGGGTAATCATAGGCTCTCTTGAAAATTACAGACTATGAATGAAATCATGGACTTAAGACTTTGGGTTCAAGAGTAGTTTGAGTGAAAATGCCAGCGGATGCAAGAGAGACTGTGTGTGCATATACCTATTAATAAAGTTATGTATAAATAATGAGCCAAGTGCAGTCACTGAGCGCAAACCTTTTATCTTCTAAATTAAAAAATGGAGCTTTGTTTAAGAGCCTTGTTTTGAGTTTTTTTGTGTTCAAACTGCACCATAAAAATCTAAAAGACTGAGGATGTTGTGTGCTGATGAAGCACCACATGAGAGTGTGTTCACGTCTGAGAGAGTGTGAGTGATCCTACCAGTACAGACAGCTCCACAAAGTCAGGGGCCTTCAGGTAGTCAGGGTCCACAGTTGGCCATGACTGTTGCAGGACGTCTCCTCCCTGCTGGAGCAGCGGGCTGAGGGGGTTTTTCACCTGGCAAAGCCCTGGGGGAGGGGGCAGGAGGAAACACAGAGGGGCATTACTGAGAATACAACACAGTGACACACTACGGAGCTGCTACAGAGAAAAAGCCACTACACACCTTTCTCAGCCAAGAAGGAGGAAGGAAAGCAGTTTGAAAATAGATGAGAACAATGTGAACTCATTGTCTCTGAGCGCAACAAGCCAGGAAAATATCTGTGGTGACTTTCTGTAGCTTTTTACCCAGTTTGTTTCTCTGCACGTTGAGAAAAAATATCTCGAGGAGGGGTCAAACAATCCAGCTATCCCACCACCCCCCGTCCTGACTCTGAGTTAAACCAGTGAGTGTACATCCCACTGGAGGCACAAGGGAAGGATGTGAACTTCCTCTATCCTGCCCCGTGTGTGTGTGTGTGTGCGTGCATAAAATTACTAACGAATGAGAGTTAGAAGACGCACAACGTGACTGAGTGCAGCAGGGGTCACGTGCCCTCACTAGCATGTCCTGTTTATATGGCAGGATTAAAACTACATACGAGTGCGGCCACACTGCACACGAGCAGCTTATTAAAAACACTCGCTCCTCTTCCTCCCAGCGGTGGCCTGTCAGATTTTCCTGACTCGGCCTATCAGCTGGACCATGTGTTTTTCTGGAACCTCTTTTCTCTCTCAGCTGTGTGCAGAAACCTTGTGTACGTGTGTCATCAACAATAAGGGGATGTCCTCCAGGCCAGCGCGGGGGCAAGCTTCTATACGAGGCCTGAAAAATGACACTAGACCTTCCTCCCTATTGTTTGTCGTCTACTATAGGTCAAGAGCACTTGATACTGCTTTCCATTTCAAATGATGGACAGTGTGTGTGTGTGTTGCAGATAACAGGTACTGCGGGTTTGTTTGGGAGTTAAAGTCTCAATGACAAATTTTTGCTTATTGACTTAACTGTGGATTACATCACTGCTGGGCGTTCACTGGCATTAGATAAGCAGCAGAGTCAACATTACGTTTATCTGAGGCAACTTCCTCTTGCAGTCATCAAAAATACACTTAATTTACTGCAGACTTTACATCATTTCACCAGTGTGACATGATGAGGCGATCCTATTAAGATTCCTAATCTACAGATAAAACAAAAGTATACGAAAGCATCAGCACCTGCAATCCATGTTCTTCAGGACCGACTCTTTCGTGCATACAATGTGTGCATCTACATGTGGGGTAATATTTATTAATTATGAATAGTTTGCATGTTGCCCACCTGCCCAAAGTTCAGAAGCCAGGTGAGGGGCCAGGGGTGCTGTCATCATCACCAGTGCAGCCAGAGCCTCCTCATACTCCAGGCTGTGCTGCACCACCTTGACTGTAGCACTCTGAACACACAGTGAGAGAAATGTGATGCGAGTTTAGGAATAAATGTCAAGACAATGTATTTAATTCTAAAAACCATACAGCAACACTCACACTCAGTGTGTTGGTAAATCCCATCAGACGAGAAATGGCTGCATTGAAAAGGAAGTCCTCAGTGAAATGAGACGTCACCTAAAATTATATAAAAATGAAGAGAAAAAAAAACAACTTTTTGTTCTGGTGTTGTTACTGGAGGTAAAATGTTTTCAGACAGGTGCACTGAGCCTCCACTGTGTCTCCACTGTTTCTATCAAATAAAGGCTTCAAATGCCTGGGAAAATAATAACAGAAAAAAAAAGACAGAAAACAATGACAGTAGCCTCCTCTGTGTTATCACCACGTGTACCAGCTGAAGGCACAAACCGTGTCAGCATTCCCCTGCTTAGCCCTCTGGGAAGAAAAACCCATTTGGGAAGGGCCTGAGGGAGGAGGAGGTCGATGACCAAGGCTTTTCTGAGGGACGGATCAAAGGACAGCCTCGGCTTTGGGGGCTTATGGCAAACAGCCTGAGGTCCTTTAAAAGCTCCAGCCCTTAGGGGTGGAGAGAACGAATCAAACCTGGCAGGCAAAGGAGGCTATTTATAAAGTGTGAAAGAGACCGAGTGGATTTAAAATCAATTTCCATCCCCTTCTTTTACTCTTTACTCTGGGGGTTTCAGGTTGCGATGGATGCTCAGCACTGGCTCGAAAGACTGGAGCTCCAGACTATGCACTGGCTGGGCTGTGTGATGAGTGGCATGTTACCTTGAAGTCAAGCTATCGCACAGCACCCTCTGACTTTGTGTGTCACTTTCCAGCTGCACAGTCTAGTGCAGGTTAAAGAATTTAAATATCTAATACTGCACATTTAAAAACAACAAACACAAATAGTGAGCAGGGAAATTAAATTCCAAATAGACCACGTGGACAAGTGCTGCAGGGCATCGTATTCAGTGCAGTTGGACACTTGATTGCTGTGAAAAGGTGAGATTTAAAACAAAATGGCTCCATTAGTGACCCCTACTGGTCAGAACTGTTGCAATAAATCATGTTACATAATGACACATCTTCAGCCATTCATTTATGATGGAAACCAGTGTGAGGTGATGATGTGGTTACCACCTCTTGAATAGCGTAATTCTTGTTGTCCCAGATCCTTTTAGCCTCTGCCAGCTCCTTCTTCTTCAGCATGGAGGGGTTGGGGAAATCTCCGAGTTGCCGAGCCCCCCTCAGCTTGGTCACCAGCTGCCATAATCGAGACTGCCACCGCAGGACCCCGGGAAGGGCGTCCGCTGAAGTGGTGAACACACGCAGACGGAGACAAAAAGGACACTTTGAGATAGTGTGAGAGAAAGTGCTTTTCCAAATCAAAACTCATGAACTTATTTAACATCTAATTTGTTTGAGGAGGCAGTTTGAGGCATATACGTAGGTAAAGATTTGGCTTAAGGCTCACTCTTAACATTCCACAGGATGTCCTGCTCAGGAGGTGCGGCGTAAAGGATGTAAAGTCGAACCGTGTCCACGCCATACTGCTTCACCACGTCTTGGGGGTCCAGGCCATTGTGTTTTGACTTGCTCATCTTCTCCCACGTCACCTCAATATCACCACCACCCAGTGCCACCGGCTCCTTACCTAGAATCAGATTAGGAGCCGTAGATCAGAGACAGATGGACAGAGTGCAGTACCCTAGCAGTCTAGTTTAATATCATTGTGGCCACTAAAGCACATTGAAATCCTATCTTAATATCTGTCATTTGTATTGCTCCCCATTAGTTACTGGTTGATCGTGTTTAGCAGAAGATAGAGGAAAGAATAATATGTAAGAACGAGTCAATCTGAGCCACTAACACAGGGATCAAGATGCTTCCCTTTCCCACGAGCCTCCAATATCTTGTGTTTATCCCGTTACCAAGCAATAGAGAGAGGCTGGAAATCCGTGGGCATGAAGTCAATTTCAAGAGGATTCTTCAAAGGATTTCTTGTGATTTGACTTTTGTCAAGAGGAGCTGGTTAACGTGTAATTCATTTGGGCAAAGCTGTGAAGCACAAAGCAGAGAGGGATCCCTATCAGAGGCACCACAAAGAGAAGAGGTGAGATACTGGTGTCATTACATGCTACCATAAAAAGAGGAAAATGATTTTCCTTTGACAGTGTCTCCTGTGATATTTCTGCCTTTGTGAGTTTTTTTTTTTTATCTGGCAAACCCTCACGGCAGGAAGCCCCCTCCTCTACGTGTTGTTGGGTGTATCTTGGCTTGCAGATTCAAGTAGTGTGTACCTGTGAAGTCTATTTCTTCTCTCTTTAGGTACTGGCCGCTGTCAGCCAGTTTGAAAGTCTGGCCCTTGATCAGTCCCTGGACCAGTAGCTTCCGAAACGGCTCCCTGAAAGACAGAAGTAGGGCTCATTAGCATACATACACAAAAATGTCGGTGCGCAGCCAGAGTAGATAAACCACCACATAACTCCACCTGTGAGCCACCAGACTCTGGTCCTTGCAGAAGTGACAGAGGAAACGAGCGTAGTACAAATGCATGACGGCGTGCTCCTTCCCTCCAATGTACACGTCCACGGGCAGCCAGTGATCTGCCAGGTGGCGTTCAAAAGGCCTGAAGAGGGGACACAGGTGAAATTTGTTAAAAGGTAGTAGCAAGTGTGAGGAAATTCAAGCGTCGGCGGGAGGTTTTTGAAGATCTTAGCAAAGTGGTCATTGTCGAGTCTTAGGTTTTGTACTGCAGTTCGCTGAGATCATTTGTCCGTGTCGAGCACTGACATCTTTTTTCTCTCCTTAGATTTTCTGCAGAAGAATTTTAAGAGACTTTTTTATTCACCTGTGGAGGTCTTCACTGCTAAGGCCATCTACCCTTCTTGAATTTTATTCAGAGAAAACTGCTAATTTGATAAACAGGGACTTAAAGCAGTGACAGTTTGCTGTAACCTGTGATACGACAAAGAATTTGTACATTATTGTTACATTTGACAGCCATTAGTTAGTTGGTAGGTAGTTAATTTTATGCCTGTTACCACACCACTTCTATGACGTGTTCATTTCACTCTGTTGTGGTGCATTTCAGCCTCTTTCAATATCTGGTAACTTAGATTTAATTGTGCTGCTAAATGTAAATGTTCTAATCTCGAGCCCATTTTAACTTTATCTTGATGTGTTTTGTTCATTATTATAGCCATTTATATTGTTAGATTAATAAACAAGTGAAGGCAGCAAGGCAGACTTGAAAACCATTTTACCAGATGGCAGCAGACGTTATGTGCTTTGTTAGATGTGTGCACACTGTTCCTCTAGGGGGCACCCTGAATCTGACACACGAAGCATCCAGGGATGAAGCTGACAGAAGCATCCTAAAGCCTCGTCTTTTACTGGCTTCACACTCGCAGGGAGAGAAAAAAAAAAGGTACTAAAGTACTGTGTGTTTAAAGTTCAGCTCTGAAGACTCCCTCTGTGCTCAGCTTCTCATGGCAACAGTTAAGTAACCATTTCAACAGGGAAGCAGCATGTGGTTAGACTGCCTTGCTGCCATGATGGTCAGCAGAGGCAGGGATTCCACCTACAGTAATGATGCTTTTTGGGACAGTCTGCTATCTCTGTGTGCCACCTTTCACACCAGTCATTACTCTCCTCCACACCTCTCTGCCTCTCGGCCTCCGTCTCTGGCTGATGGTGTCTACGGATAATTGAACCGGGGGAAAAAGAGTTATGAACTCAAAAGGCTGAAAATAATTTAGCCTGTTAGTTGGCACCAGGCCAGAGGAAATCTAATACATAACCACACACACACACACACACACACACACACACACACACACACACACACACACACACACACACACACACACACACACACACACAGTTCCCACTTCCGTCCTCTTACTTTGCTACTTTCAGCATCTCTTGCACACATAAGTCTCAGCAGGCCGACTGAAATGCACAAATAGTGTAATTGCTTTTTCTGTTGTGCCATAATCTGTCCCACTAAGAAAAGTGATGGCGAGAGCAAGCACCCCCCCCCTTTAAAAGCAGCTTTACAGCTAGGTCAGGGCGCTGGGAAATTAATCTCTTTTGTTAAGCTTAGGGTATCGCCACCATCCCAGCAGGTGACAGCCACGGCTCCATAACCTCTATTGGCAGAGAATTCGACTTTCAGGCGAGTGTGAGTGTGTGAGAGTGCACACAGGCAGTGCACGCATGTTTGAAATGGGTTAAGTGGCAAAGAGCAGGAGATCTAACACTGAGTATAATTATGTGTTTTGAGTGTAACTTTCCGAGAGCAGTGTGGAAGTGTGGGTGTGAAGCATGAGAGGAAATCAAGTTTGTATTATTTAGTAATGATTATATAAAGAAAAATGTATTTTTCAGTATCCTCTCCACCACCCTCTTTCCACAACCTTCTTTTCCTTCTCATTTTATTTTTATTCCAACAGAGGGTGAGAAGAAGATATGTGCTAAAAATCTGCCACAGAGAAAAAGATATAAGAGGAAAAGCGAATATAAAAGTGATTCTCTGAGGACATGTACGTACCTGTCCGTGTTATGAGGGTCAGTGTATCTGAAGTAATACCAGGCTGAGTCCACAAATGTGTCCATGGTGTCAGTCTCCCTCCTGGCTGGGCCTTTACATCTGACAGGAGAGAGAGAAAAAGCCGCACACAAATCAATATTAGGCTGACAAACTAAAAGCGAACAAATGAATGATCCTTGTTTGTATGCTTAGAGAAATGGCACATTATGTGATTTGTGTGTGTGTGTGAGTGTAAAGCTAGCTCCATCTGGCTGTGGGGGTCATGTCCCTGTAGGGAAGCAAAGCTGAAGCCAGACTGGCACCGGAGCTCTGTTCCTGTGCCCTGACTAACAGGCTGAGCTAACAGGGAACGAACTGGCAGGCCGAACACATGATCGTGTGTTTGTGTTGGAAATGCCACCTTGCACCCCTTCCAATCCAAGCCAAACAGCACTTTGGGTACGTGATGCGAATCTGCCAACATCACTTTCGCGGCGAAGGAGAGGACGTCCACAAAGACACGGGATAAAGAGTTTTTTTTTCTTTCAGATTTAAAACGCTTAATGGAACAGAGAAAGCGTCTGCCTTTTACTATATAATGAGTCTCAGCAGAGTTAAAATCAGTGTCCCAGAAAGACAAACAGAAAAGCAGCTCTGAGCTTTGCTACAGCGTGTGCAACAGAGAAGGTATCGTCTCCTGGACCTTATGGGATGTCTCTGTTTTGTCTCTCTGTGTCTCCGTCTGACGTTTTCACTTGGAACAAACATTTGTATCACAGTCAACTGTTTTTAATCCAACACTGTCTAACACAGACACCCACATCAAGAGGCAAAACCCCTGGATCACCTAATATACCAGTCTATAATAAGGCTGTGATGATGAGGTAAGAGCTGAGCGTCGCCTAGCAACAGGGCTAAGGTGTAGCAAGGTTAATATTTGGAAGCCAGGTGTTGATTCTTACAATGAAAACCCAGCTGTATAACGAAGCCTGTTAACAAAAAAAATAGATGTCTCACAAAATCTGGAAAACAGAGCCTGAGCAAGTCAGATGTCTCACCTCATCTCTCTGACCAATCAAAGGCCAATTTGACTGATAGCTGACACCAGCTACAGTCAGAACACATGAGATGACACACATACACACACACACACACACACACACACACAGGTGTGTAAGTGGAGTTGGCCCTTCACGAAACTGTGCAAAAGAGCATAACGACTCAAATAAGTAACTGAATCTGAAGCAACCTGTGTGCACGAGTGTGTGTGCACGGGTGTTTGCAGGATGAGCCAGAAAGAGCCAAAAGGCTCTCAAACAGATGAGACAAGAGAGGCAGCTGCCCACTCCACGAAGGCTCTATTCCCATGGAAAATAGCCCTCCATCTGCTGTGTGTCGGCGTCACTGCAAAATGTGTGTGTGTGTGTGAGAGCTTTGCTATCTAGGTGGTTTCTCGCTTTACCTGCGAATTCACGGAAAAGCACACACTTTGCGTGCACACCTTCCTTGCCAGGCTAAGCTGAGGCAGGGTTCAGTTGGCAGGCCAATTTCCAGTGGTGCGCGGGGTCAGAGATGAGACGGGCGCACGGGAAATGACTTCCTCAAGGACAGATAAAACTCCATTTCTGTCGCCCATCTCTCATCGCTCGGCACGTCTGTGTTCCACTCAAACTTTAATTGGACATGGTCGACGAGTGAAGAGAACAAATTTCCACAGACACTTAACAACAGAGGGGAGACGGGACGAGGGGAGATAACGGCGTCTTTTCTGATTATAGCCATCAATCACCGCTGATGGGAGAAATTATAGTATCTTTGTGGAAGTGAGTGAACACAATCTGATGACTTGTGCCATCTGCGCCTGAGTGGGCCATTGTTTTAATCAACATGGTGCCAGGATGGTGATTAGTCTTATTCAGAAAGGAATTCCCATGTTAGTGGGGGGGGGGGCTCTGGAGACTGAGGCTGAGTGTGGATTGTATAGTCGCGCAACATTTTCAAACACATTCTCAGATATGATTTACCGGTGAGGTGCAGCAGCGTGGGAGTGTGTGAGATTGCGTGTACAAAAGGTAAATGTGTGTGCATGTATCTGTGTTGTCTCTAGAGGCACAGCTGGTTTATGTAACCTCCATCATCTTCATCATCTCATGCTGCTCCTGTCACAGATGCCACTCATTACATAACCCCCGCCAGAACAAAAGTATTAATCACACAATTCGCAGGCCCGCTGCTCTCACTGCTCTCTGTGTTCTTGTAAAGCTGTCAGTCCTCTCAGCCCGCATGACAGCCGCCTCATTTATGTCAGTGCTGGAGTCCTGAGGAAATACAGGAAGTATGGAGGAGAGGCTGCCACTGGAGAAGGTTTTAACATAATTCAATTCTCACTCTCCAAACACCATAATGGACAGGATCATTTCCCCCAAATCGCTTATGTTGTGGCGAAAAGAAATAACACTTCCTCCACCCTCTGTGCGTTGGATTTACAACATCACAGAGGATGTGCTTATGTTGCAGTGACCCAGGAGGTGGTGGAGACTCAGAGTCACTTCAGCAGGGTGGCTTGCTGATGGGTTTCTATGGTCACCTGGACAACGCTTTTAAAATTAAAAAAAAAATTAAAAATTATACAACATAGTGTTTTATATTCAAGTCAAAATCATCTGTTTAAGTCGGTGCTCCCCAGTATTTTTGGTTTATACCTTCAAGCTGCGTCCAGATCCACCAAAGAAAAGAATAGCTTTCTAATGTTAGTGATTGGAGTTATTGTTAAAAGCATGAAACGGTGAATCCAATAAATTCGAGAATGCATTTTCTCTTTGTTGACTCATTAGTTTTGTGGCAACCCTTCACACTTGTCTATCTCAGTGAATAAGCAGATTTTTTCCAAAAGGTCAAATTTTTCCACTATGTAGAAATCTTAAATATCTGACTGTCTGGGAGATTTATCAACACTAATGTAAACTTGGTAGATTTTAAGTGTTTTCATTATTCATATCCCCAAAGTGTTTTATTTTGAAGAGCTGCAGAAGGTGACAAGTCGACAGATGACTATCTTCTTTAAGAGAATTTGCGCCACAAGTCGGCACACTGTCTAATTTAATTGTTGTTTATGAGCTTACAGCTGCGTTCAGTGTCACAAGGTAAATCTTCTGTCTGTATCATTATCTCATACCGAGGTGTCGACTTTGAGTCATGGCGACCTCCAACTTGAAGAAAATACATTGTTTGGTTTTCAGCTAATGAGCTGCGGCTGAAAAGCAGAACTAGCAGCTACAGTGCATTGATAACTATATTTAGACAAACAAATATACAGGTATTGACACCCACTTTATGTGTCATGTGATCCATCTTATTCAATGAGCATTTCTCTGTGCATTTTAATATTGGGAGACTGCACTGCAATCATAAGAAAATACTATATTAATTTTCCGATTATGTAATAAAAATACACCCATTGGCTGTTAGTTACTACAGTATTAACTCCACTGAATCTGGAGAAGGCAGAGTGTGGGCTTGTTGTTCCAAGTCTTTGGGGATATATCAAGTAGATAATAGCTGCTGCTGAAGTGCAAATGAAAAAATGAAGAAAACAAAATGCCAGGAAACAATCAGATATGATGTTGTTATTTGGTAATGAAAGACTAGAACATTAGAAATTCATGTATCCAAATCAGGGTGAAATGAAAATAAAGTCATACTGCATCACAGTGTTCTCACCTGGGACATTTGCAGTTGACCCAGTCATGAGCGGCTTCCAAAGGCGATGCCCCCTTTCCTGTGAGAGACGGCAGCTTTGGTAACGTCACTGGCAATTCTTCCTCAGGGACTGCAACTGGACCACAAGACCCACAGTGCACCACGGGGATGGGGGTGCCCCAGTATCGTTGTCTTGATATCAACCAGTCTCTCAGTTTGGAGCTGGTAAGGTGGCCGCCAACCTGGCGCTCTCTGGCCTTCTGGGTAATGGTGTCAAAGGCCTCCTCTCTGCTGAGGCCAGAGAACTACAACAACAGGGGGACATAAAAGGAGGGTTTAAGCATTCGTTCATTCATATCAGACTTATCATAGTCCTTTGTATGCTATTTATGAGGCCATCATCATCAACAGTCAGAACCTCTTCAGAGTTGATCAAAGTCTGTGTCCCATCTTCATCACTTTTCAGCACTGTCCTCCACTTCAGGTTCAGAGCTCGGGCCACGGATAGATCCTCCTCACTACAGTCTGGGATACCTGTCACACACAGTAAAACAAACACTCTGTGGACATACAAAAACACACACACACATATAATCTTCTCTTGAGAGAGAAAAAAACCCTGTGGTGATGTTAAGCATGTTGTGATGCTGCTAATCGCTAACAATCCCTTGGGTTCCACCTCCGCTCTCTGTGAGACAAACACCCACTGGTTTCACATCATCACAGCAACAGTAATATTGAGTGATGCAGAGACATGGAGATATAATGAATTTTCGAAATGTTAAATCGGGGCAGTACGTTTTGCACAAACCTAAAGGTTTTAAAGCATCTTTTTGTGCCTCATCTTTATATACAGCTTTACGTGTTAATTAAATGACCACATGTAGAGGTCAAGTGTTCCTGTTAGTTTAAGTCTGTGGTATTAAAGTAGTAAGTGCAAATTAACGCTTAGTAATTACAGTGGTTGCACAACCCACCCACCCACACACACACACACACGCTGGTAATAACTCACCAATCACAGTGTCCAAATAGCCATCAAACGCCTCTTTGTGTGAGATGACCACGGGAACCTCGTGTCCGGTGAACAGGTTGTGAGCGGTGACCTCTGTCAGAGAGTCTGTAGAGCAGAGGGCAGGGGACGTGAGAGAGGCAGCGCCGCTTCCCCTGGTAGCTCATTATCAACAATCATTAACCGCTGAGACAGAAACCTCAAGGGAATCCCAATTAACATACACTCAGCGAACTTCAACCACTGCAGCCATACCTTGACAGGATGATTGTATAACAAAAGATATTTACATACAATTCACAAACATGTGTCCATAGTAGTAATATGTAATAAGATCACTTCAAATCACACACATCTTTATTGAGTTACTGCAAACAAAACTTATAGGTTTTTCTTTCCTGCCCCATGAGAAGATTGATTTTTCACTATTGCACCACTTTGGTTAATTAGGCTCTCCTCAATAATGAACACACATAATATCCAAAGGATCGTAACCTTTGCAAATAACCTTTTCAAGTTGTGACAGTCCGCAGGTGCAGAGCCACTTCACCCCTTGAAAAGTTATTAATTAAGCTGGAGCTGCTAGGGTAAAATCTAAATGTGCATTCTGTCCTCCACTTTTAAGAGGAGGATATCCTACATCTTGACAGACGAGCCACACTCAGGCTGGGTTTGGTGCGCAGAGACGCTCACCTCTGCCTGGCTCGAAGGCATTCTCCAGGGCCGAGTGCACTGGGCTGCTCCCGTGCAGCAGTCTGTGGGAGGGCAGGACGGCCAGGTAGGCTGCTCCGAACACTGTTTCTGGGGAGGAGCTGTAGGCTGACAGAGTCTCCCCCGTCTCCTCCCCATTAACCTGAGAGATAAGAGAAGAAGCATGTGGGAAACTGTTAGCGTCCACATGCCAACAGCTGCGCCGCAGCTGAGTTAATGAGGAGGACAGTCTGTCTCCTGAGTCTGTTACCTACAGGGGTGCACTTTAAAATATCATGTCTTTGCAGCATCTCCGGTTTTGTAATATGAATAAAAGTATTTCAGTGATGAAGCAATGTCATCGTTAATAAATTGGTGGACACGCAGAAGAATTTTCATAATTGATTAATTAATTGTATATTGAATAAGAACTTCAAATATTTCCCAGGCACCATCTTCAATTCAAAGGATGGCTTTCTTTCTATGGTAACACTTCCCATCATTAAAGGAATACATGCAAATACAAAAACCTGTTGCAAAAACTCACAACAGACATTTATGGTGACAAAAAAGTGACAGACCCAACTAAGGACTACTGCTAAGCTAACAGTACATATTTGCAATAACATTTGATTGGTGTGATATTAATGCTATAATAAACCCCCAATTCACCTAATTTTGAAATACAGCTAAGAGGTAGCTGTCTTCATAACTTCAAAAGTCAGTAAGCGATAAGCCAAAGTGCACTCAACAGCCTGTCACATTTTTATGTCCTCATGTCAATGCATTGAGCTCTCGGGGCCACCATAGCTTATATTGAATATTGAATGTTTTGCCAGGGAATTTGGTCGACACGCTTATGTTCCCCTCCCCAACGAACAGTGACTAGGCTGATCCTTTCACTTTTCCTCCGTTCTCACCAACAGGCTAAAATCCAACAACCTGAACATGGTAAACATGATATGTGCTGAACACCAGCACATCAGCATCCTAATCACTTTAGCCAATGTTTGCATTTAGCCATAAGTCCTGCTGTGTTACAGTAGTAGAAAGGTTTGTTTTTAAAGGAAACAAAGCAAGCAGCAATGCACTCTGACAGAGAAAACCCCTCCCATTTATACACAGATACAAATACACTAATGCAACCTCACATCCTGTAACCCTCTTTTCTATAGAAATATTAAGACTTTCTGAATGAAGGGAATGACTTGAGTTACATTTTTTCCAAATGCTTTCAAAGAGAGTGGATAAATAAGGATCCCAACAGGGCTCTCAGTGAACAACTCTGCATGAAACATCAGATGCATGAAGGACTGTAAATATGGCTCTCTGAAACCTCAATAAAAACTAATTTGTGACATCATCTGTTTGGGTAAATTGCCGCTTGCAGATGGAGGCAGCCACCAAATGTGAACAACAAAGTGAAGATTTTTCTGTTTCGCTACATGATGTTTAATAGAAATACTGGTATAAACAGAGGCGTCTATGAATCTAGAAGAAAGCAGGCAATCAGCTCTTGCGGAGAACAAGATGAGAAGAGTGACTGGGAAGAAGACACCACAGAGAAACACTTAGCGGTTGAAAGAGATAAAAGCATGAAGGATGAAGGAACAAAGACAGCAGGGAGAGAGAGAGAGAGAGAGAGGGCAGCTGAGATTCACCTTGAGTTTGAAATCGAAGTAGCAGCCAGTGCAGTCGCCAATCCAGTTCGCCTGCATGGCTTTGACACCATACCACTCTGGGAGGTCTGTCAGGGCGTCCAGGAGAGGCTGGGAGACAGAGACAGAGGCAAACATTCAAGTTTGATTTTTTTTTTCTTTCTTTGCACAAGTTTGGAAAGAGCTATTATTTATTATTTTTCTATTAAAATTTTTGTGAGAGGGCCACCAGTTCTCACAAGTACGTGGCTGTCTAGAATATAACCGACTCCAGCTCAGCGTGGGCTCCCTTCAAAACCCAGCCAATTTATTTTGACAAAGCAGCAGTGGTGACCAGGTCACATTATGCAGACAAAGAGGGATTTTCAAAAATCCTGACCTCCACTCGCCCTATTTTCCTTGATATCACAAAGCAATCGCCTAAAGTGCACCCACACACACATACACACACTTTCTCTGTCCCTCACTCACACACACACACCACAACAACAACAACAGTTATTCTGTCTGATTAAAGGAAGCTATGCATATCAACGAGGCTGAGCCTAAAAAGTCACAGCTGGGCTGAAGCCAGAGATGTTAAAACTCTCCATTTCCTTTTTCAGTCTGTCACAATCTATTACCCACAATCCCCTCCCTCATGATGCCGCTCAGCATGCGGGGCATCATCATGGCCGTATCAATACAAACGTAAACATCGGCTAGCGTGACTCAGAATGTGTCAGCTCTAGATCTGGTCCAGAGCGGGAGAGAAAACATAGAGAAACATAAACATTTACATAATAATCAATATCTCAGTGTTTATGAAGTTAAAGCACAAAACAAATAAACAGGTACAAATGTAATCTCCATTTTTGACCCATTGAGCTGCCAGACAAATTTGTTCTTTCTACAATAGAAATGAACCTCATTAAAAAGTTTGTTTCTTCACTTATATGTGTCACACAGGTTGATCTGCTTTCACCTTCTGTCCAGATCATCTCAGATCAAAGTCTGGTGACTGTGCTGCTCCTCCATTACCTGAAGCCTCCATCTAGTTCTTCAGGTCAGGTGACGTTATTCATATCGGTAGGTCTCACTATTCTGAAATATATATAGCTCTACCTCCTGTGCTACACTATTGTGCTATCAGAGAGTTTAGTGTTTCAGTTTGTTTCAGCTCAGGCTCAGTTGAACTGATGGAGACAGACTGTTTGTTAACGAAGGTGTTAATTCACGAGAGCCTCTTTTCTATGAAGTGTATGTGATTGGATTTTTGTTGACCACTTTAGTCGACCAACCTTTGCACTGATTCAGACTATTCAACAGGAAAAAAAAGGTGATGCTGGATAACTAACGACGGCTTTAAAGTAAGAGGCAGTAAATGTTTTTACTTTCCAGGTGAAGACAAATATGTTTTGGCACAGAGGCAGGAGTAACTGAGAAGATGTAGAGGAAAATGAGGAATGGAGTCTCCATGGCAACTAAGAAATGCTTGGGAGAGAAAGCATGGTATAGCAATAACCAAGGATTGTGATTGCGTGTGTGTATGAGAGAGAGAGAGAGAGAGAGAGAGAAGACACACATGAAGAGCACTTCTGACAGAAATGTTTCTCAGTGAAAGTGCTGCTTTTTTCTGACTTGGTTGCCAGATCTGAACCATCACACTCCTCCTCCTCCTCCTCCTCACAAGTTGTTTGTTTGCACCTTAATGACACAAAACATTTCTAGAAGCAACGCTTATATTTGCACAGTATTATAGTGGAACAATACACTGAGCTGTCAGTCTATGAATCATTTAGATGTCAGTGCGATGTAACAGGCTGGCAGCATGTGTGCCTGAGTGCGACAAGAGTGATTATGCATGAAATTGAAAACTCCACGTAACTGCCACGTGGTAATTTAGCATCCAGCGAGCTCCGCATCTAAGAATCCATCTTAGTAATAATATTTAGTCATCTGCGGCCTGGACGAAACAATGTGCTTACAGTTCATGAGGGAACTCTGTCAGTGCAACGTGGAACAACCTGACAGCTGATCTAACGACCGCTGAATAAATGTCGTCTGAAGTTAATGTTGTCTGACGGACTCGAACACGTGTAGAGGCGAGCGGAGAGAGACGCACAAGCAGGAAATCACAGTCCAATTACAGCACTGTTTAATTTGGCCCTCTCCGGTTTGACACGGTCCTCCATCTGTCTTTCTCACTTCTTTTCCTTAACACCTTCCTCTTCCTTCCTTCCCACTTCTCTGTTCGTCAAGAAAAAAAAAATTAGAAATGCAGGAACACATTGTCACCCGTGGGCTGGTTCCACCTCCACCCACACCTCTGACAGGGACAAGCATGGGCGACTTCAGCGCCACGGCTAAAACTGGGTGACGCCTGACTGTGGACAAAGTGATTTTTTTTTTCTTTAAATCGAAATGACAAAACTGACAAACCCTCGGAGAACAAACTAGTGCTTACATAAAAGAAGGTTTTAGATTAATTTCACACTTCCTCAGCACTGGTTTCACTAAATTAAAACCTGCCCGTGCTACTGCTCTGCCTTTCCTCCTCGATTCGTCTCATTATTTTGACAGGAACAGATAGAACTGAAATGATGGGTCAATTAATCAAGTAATCAAGGAAAATCATTTCCAACTTTTATTTTAGATGTGTAATTTTTATTTAATTGTAAACTGAATGTGTTTGCTTTTTGGACTCAAAAGTGGCAAAGTCAGAAAGGCTTTCCACAGCCACTTTCCTCCTCGAGGACCACTCTGTGTTGGCACATGCTTTGCCCTCATTTCTAACAATGCACATGCATGTGTTGCATGTATAATGCATGAGCCATCATTCCTGCAGATTATTCATATTGAAGTCCAGAGGGGGCCATCTCTCCCTACACCTCTGAGCTGAATGTGTTGAAGGCTTCTCATCAGCCAGCCAGGCCACCTGATGGTATTACTCCGACTTCACCAGCCCCTCTCTCCTCGAACGGGCGACGGTCTCCAGCAGTCTGATTGCAGAACCAGAGAGGCAGGACTGCAGCTGCTGCTACTGAAGTGTCAGCCATGATTGTTATCAGAGGGGTCACTGATCATTTTGGCCTTGCGTGTAGCCGCTGGCCAGCCATTCGAACACCACTTGTCACATGCAGCACACATACACAGGGCTCACGCACTGACTCACTAACTCACATACACACACACACACCAAAGGGCTGTACCTTAGCGTAGTTTGTGGTCTTGATGAACCATTGTGTGAGCAGCTTCTGCTCCACCAGAGCGCCAGACCTCCAGGAGCGGCCGTTTTCATCCACTTGCTCATCAGCCAACACTGTCTGATCAACAGGGTCCCAGTTCACCACAGCCTGGGGCATGCACACAGACACAGAGTTAAAGATGAAAAAGCAGAGCTTAGAAAGTAGCTAATAGACAGACAAAAAGCTTATTTCAGTGTCGTCCCATTTCATTAAACATAATCAAAAGGCTTCTTCCAAGCTCTACATTCATTTCAGCTTTACAATTCATTTCATTTTCTTCCAATAGTGAGCCGCCTCAGCCATTTCTGGAACAGCCAGGGACCACTAACCTTCCCCGATCATATTATTTCCTCAAAAGGAAAACCAGGATTAACACCTTTCACAAGCCAGTGGCGTTCCTACCTCTTTCTGATAGGCCAGTCCTGCTTTGAAGAGCTTGATAAACAGATACTGTGTCCATCTGTAGTAGTCTGGAAGACATGTGGTCACTTCCTGTGAGGAAAAGCCAGAGTCAGGTCAGCATTGTGAAGTGTGTGATCACACGCCTGTCAGTAAAAGCTGCCTGACGCTCTGTTTGGTTCTCGTATCTTCTCACCCGGTCCCAGCTGAAGCAAAGGCCAAGGCTGTCCAACTGCTCCCGCATGGACTGGATATTACTGAGGAGACAAGCCATAGCAGGGCCACATCACAGGGTGTGTGTACACAGTCAACTCCTGTAAGAAGAGATGTGATATTTCATGTACCTTTTAGTCCACTCCTCGGGGTCCAGGCCTCTCTCAATGGCTGCGTTCTCAGCTGGAAGTCCAAAGGCATCCCAGCCCATTGGATTCAACACCTGTGGATAGATATCAGAGGGGAAATCACAAGCAGATCGACGGGAAATTAATCAGTTCCGACGCGTGATTCATTTCAACACCGCTCTCAGCTTATTAAATTGGAGTAAGTGCTGGTTGCTTCCCTCTGTGTTTTAATCATTGCAAATCAAATCCATCAAGAAAACAAGTTATTTAAAGAAATTACCTTGGGCATGAACACACCCACCAAACCATGTTTAAACATACAACAAAATACTGCTCATAAAAAACATTTATAATATTGAATATTCCTTATAATCAAACCTGTTCAATAAAACTGCTTCCAGTTGGTTTACAAATTTTTTGTGATGTCACAAAATCACACCCATGCGTGCACCTACAGTGGATGAATGTGTCAGACTCTGCACATGTTAATATATTATTAATATTATCATATAGGCTATATATTATTACTAAAAATAAGTGACTTCTTTAATAATTCTAAAAACAAATAATTACTAATTCAAACAATAGCAGTAGAATCTGTATGGAAAGGAGTTATTTATTCAGTAAACTATATGCTGACCTGTGTATATACACTACCAGTCAACAGTTTGGACACACCTTCTCAGTCAGTGGTTTTTCATTACTTTCTACAGTGTAGATTCAAACTGAAGACATTAAAACTATGAATGAACACATATGGAATTATGTAGTAAACACAAAACCAGAATATGTTTTAGATTTTTCGAAGTAGCCACCCTTTGATTTGGTGACAGCTTTTTGCACACTCTCGACATTCTGTCATCAGCTTCATGAGGTCGTCACCTGGAGTGGTTTCCCTACAGTCTTGAAGGAGTTCTCAGAGGTGCTGAGCTCTTGTGGGCTGTTTTGCCTTTACTCTGCAGGACAACTTGTCCCAAACCATCTCAATTGGATTTAGGTCAGGTGACATGAGAAGGCCTGTCCAAACTTTTGACTGGTACTGTATATGTGCTGGAATATGAGTTACATTATAGTACATACTGTGGTTAATGCATGCAGACTGACTGCAATATTCATGCACAGGCATCTGTTATATAATGCAAAAGCCAAAGGAAAATCAGGGTGTGACAGCTTTATATTCACCAGCTTGATGCAAATTACTTAATAAGTTGTTTTTCACACAATTTCCTGAGGAACATCACATCATCTCATTTTCCCTGCTGTACGTCTGCGCTCTCCCTCTGTACTTCTTATTCGCAGCCATTTCGTTGCCCCTCTGTAACCTACACTCTCCTTGAGATGAATCATTTTCGACTTCAGACAACGTCTCTTTCACTTTTCTCTTCTTCCCTTTAGCTCCTCGTCTGTGTTTTTCCGCTCACTGAGAGAGAAACGAGATGAAAGCGCGGGAGTGGAAGGCGTGAGTGAAGTAGAGGAGAAGCAGAGTGACAAGGAGTCGAGGACCGGAGAGGATCACTGCACGGACTCTAACGGGTCTGATGTTTCAGACAAATCGGTATCCTTGGTAACTGCATGGGCCTCATTTGTAAAGCCGAGTGCTGGATGGTATTAGGCTAAGAGAGCTGAGCGCAGTCGACCACTGTGACTGCTCAGGAGGAATACAGGCACACTGGGAGTGAGCAGCAAGCCAAAGATAGCCTGTGTAAATGACAAAGCAAGAAGAAAACATGCATCTCATTAGGATGGATACGCCACTATTTTGTTTATTCAGTTGAAATACCCTATTAAACCGAGGCAGTGTTCAAGGGATGCTGCTGCAGGGACCGGCTGTGATAGACAGGCTGCTATTAGTGAGCTCAGTTCTCAAAGTTCAAAGAGAGCAACAGAGGCCCATTATCTTTCCACTGCTAATAGCTTCGGCTCCACTTATCCTAATGTCCACACAAGACATGAAGGCTAGTGTGACTTGTTATCACCGAGACTTACGGCACATTTAAGAGCATGAGTGGCATGAGGCGATGGATGATGGACGTGGGAGTGGAGCGGAGGCTGATTTTATTAACAATCTGTCCGCTGTGATCTGGCGCAAATCTGAGCCAACCGCAGACAGACGCATCACCGAGCAGCCCCAGGCTCCTCGTGCTCACAACAAGGAGGACGCAAGTGCTGCGAGTCTGGTTTTGTGAATGTGGAGTGTCCACCTACACAGTTCCAGCTCCGAGTGTCTCTCCATCTGTAGTGGCTTTGAAACACATCTCCAACCCTCGCCTGTTCTCTCATCACACTAAAGGATTGTAATTAAACCACGGTCACTTCAAATCACAGTTATGAAGAAAAAAAATATGAGTTACAACAAGAATATAGTTTTAATTCAAAGGAAAGTCTGCGCATCACTCAGCCTTTGCCAGGTTAATAAATGTTAATGTAAATATGCTCATTTGCTTTCCTGCAAAGACTCAGAAGAGAAAATCAAAACCACTCTCTTATGTCTTTCGGTGTGATCCCTCTACGTTCTCTCTCTTTGGTTAGTTTGTATAAAACTCAAAGTGTAAGAAAATCACACTGGTTGCACATCAGACTATTTCTTGGTCGGGCGGCTCCCTTTTATGACTTTTCAGTTTAAAATGAGCTTTCAAGGTGCTGGTTAGTGGATTTGGTTTCCTTTATGGAAAGATATGCTGACTATGCTGCTGATAAAGATAACTTCATCTCAGCAAGAGAGACAAGAAATGGAAGGATTGATCTTTTTCTGCATTTTGCTTGTTAATACTACGTTTTGTATGTTTATTTAATAAAAGAAAATGCATTTCTCAAAATATTGGAACTGCTCCTTTGCCATATAGCCCCCTGCCCCCCAAAAAATTAGTTTGAACACTGAACTCATACTGGAAAAAAAAAGTCTCAGAGTCTATGTCTCCCAGTTTCCTCACAGATGAAACACTGTTATGCTGAGACTACTGACGAAGCGGACCCTCTTTAATTAACCAGTGAGTAGAGAAGACTGTGTGCAAACAGCAGAACGAGGTTCGTATTCTGACAGATGCTGAGAGGAGGTAAACTCCTGGGCAGAAAGTAGGCGGCAGTCATGTGAAACCATGTTTGTGTTCAGGGAGAGACCAGGCTGAGGCAGGAGGGATTCTCCCCGCAGGTGAGGGAGAAGTTACGCACCATCTACTGTAAACAGAAAGAAAGAAAGAAAGAAAGAAAGAAAGAAAGAAAGAAAAAGAACAACTTTTCCCCAGGATAAACACAAGGACAGATGTAGAGAGACAAACCATAGAACTGAATGTAGCTTCTCCCCATTGTGTCGGAGGGGTGTGTGTGTGTGTGTGTATGTGTTTGTACACTGGTTACAGCTTCATCTACAGCCACCGTTTACTGGACTCAAACAGAGTGCTGAATATCGATCGTGGTGCTTTGATCTGAAACATAGAGTCCAGTCAATACCACAGTGGAGTGCCTGAGATCGAGAGTATGGATTTTACCTTTACTTTATTTACACCTCATTTTAACCATGAAAGGAAGGTTTCAAGATCATCACAACAGGTTTAAAAATCCTCCATTTTCTCCAGTTGTCGGCTTACTGGAGAGGGAAAACATGTCCTTGCTTTTGTGTTGATCTCAGTTCTGTATTTATACACTAATCTGAAAAAGTTCAATGGGTCACTCAGCTGTGATCAACACTCCTGAGCTCATCGATGGTCTTTATCCAACAGGTTTGAGAATGAAGTCCATGAAGAAGTAGGAAAACGAATTCTTCAGGAGAAGGACATATGACTCAACGTCTAGAAAATGAACATGTATGTCCAGCAAATGCACATTTTTTGAAATCAATACAGCATTGTTGAAATCAAGCACGACAAACAGAAGACTCTAATTACATGCTCCCGGGAGAGTGTAAACCCTGGCAGATAATGGCACAAGGACATATTGTTACGCTGCTAATGGAGCTATAGTGAACGCTGTGGTTTGTACACTACATGTGGAGAAGGACGACGAGTGAAGAGAAGCATCACAGATTAGAGAGGGAGTGGAAACAGGTATTCTTTGTAAGAGGGTCAGAACTGCCTCATTCTGATTTATAGACATCTCTTTAACTCCATTAATGAACATTATATGAAAATGCCTTTAACCTTTAACCTCTGATCCAGGAAGAAAGCATCAAACTTAAAACTTAAAAATACCTGTGTATTTTTTTTAATATAGATTCAAAAAGAACATGAGAACATCTTTGGTTTATCTCATCTTCTCTTGGCTCGTTTCAGGCCGAACAGCTGACCTACCTGATGTCCTCTCATTCTCTGGAAGTGGCCGATGGCGTCACTGATGGTGTAAACTCGCACGTGGCCCATGTGCAGCCGCCCCGATGGGTACGGAAACATGGAGAGGACATAAAACTTCTTCCTGTCGGAGCCCTGAGAGAAACAGCAGACAGTCAAAATAACGTGCAAAGCTGTGAGATAACGCTGTGGGAACAGACGATCAAATTTAATGCTTTGAGGCTGCAGTATGAATGTAAGAGTTCTTTCCTCCACCATCACTCCGTCTCTTTTGAATGAGCCTTGTATAAAACACACTGCATTATGGTGATGAGCTCAGGACAGAAATGATAACTCATCATATGCAGAGTAAGCCCACTGACTGAGTCCTGCTCACTGTTATAAAGCTCTCACAGAGTCTGATTATGGTGTCAGAGTCTGAAAGGTGGCCGTACTGATTATGGATGGTTTACAGTCGCAACTCTGTTACCATGGCAGCACAGTAAGTACCGGGTACATCCAGCTTTACATGATTACAGGAAACCTGAGTCATGAATTTTTTAATAAATTAATTAGGACCAGGGCTGTCACGAATGCACTTAATCACTGTCAGGCTCTGCCAGACGGCCGCTTGCTCAGACCATTAGGATATATAATCAGCCTGATCTGCTGGTCTGTGACCAGCTACAGCGGCTGTAGGATGCTTAATGATCAATTAATCAATTAATCTTAAAAAAGGCTGAAGGTATTTCAAACTTATACATGAATAGATGTGTCCATTAGATAGATGTATGCTCTCCACACTCTATTTTTTCACCAAGGTACCAGGGCACCGGGGGAACAGAGCAGCCTTGGTCTGAGACCTTCCTCTCCACAGTGATGACAAATTTCACATTTCTGATCATCTGCATGAAGATGAGTCTGACTCACCTGCATCCAGACTGAAAATGATTAGTCAATGAACTGACTGCTTTGAAAATAGTTAGATAAGATATTTCTGATTCCAGCTTCTCAAACATGAGGATTTGCTGTTTTTTTCTGCTTTACATT